>JARQOD010000001.1:954791322-954890325 GCA_033576555.1 Oophaga sylvatica | reverse complement strand
TCGCTGGCCCCCCCGTGGGTAAGTATTTTAATCGCTGTGTGGCCCCCTTTTCTTAGGGGTTTTAGCGGTATTTTTTGTACCGCTAAAGTGTTAAGAAGACGTTTAACGGGGGATACGTCGTTAACTATATCTTTAAAATGTGACTACATTTAGCGTTTATGGGAAAACAATCCCGCTAGCGATTCATTAGTATGAAACCCGCTAACGAGATCGCTAGCGGGATAGCTTAGTGTGGCAGTACCTTAAGCCACACGTACGAGCTTGTAAAATAGATAATTTGCTGGTCACAGAGAATATTGTCTTCACAAAAATAAAAACCAGTGAGTGGAATAGTTGTTGACTGTTTTTTTTTGGGTGGGGGTTTCCCAACCATCCCCAAGTAAAAAGGTTTCCCCAAAATCCCCATTCGAAAAAAAAGTGATGGTCGGGTTACGCTCTGCCACTACTGAACATTAAAAGTCAAGGGGGACGACAAAGATAGCCAAGTGTTATAGTATTCTGTCCCAAGACCACCCCAAAAATTTTATAAACGGGGCCCCAGATTCTCCTCTCAGAAGGGGGGGACCCCAGGCAAGTAAACATTTTTCCCCCCGCCCGTAAAAAAGGGGGCTTCCAATAAAATGCAGCTGCCGGCTCATCTCTCCCCCACGGCTACCATGAGGCCTTTTACCCTGTCCGTCGCTGCACTGTGGCTAAATTAGAATTTGGAAAGAATCCACAGTAGACCCCTTTCCAAAACACCTCCTCCTTCATGTTTTTTCTACCCCCCCTATAAGTGCTCTACATTCTTCTAACGTCCCCCCATTATTCAAATCTTCCATTAAATTCCCCAAAGACTTTTCTTGTGCTGCACGAGTTTTCTGGAATACGATAAGATCCCAAAAATTTCCCTTTCCCGGTTTCAATAAAGTGTATCACAGCATTACAAAAAAAACATTAAAAAACCAGATTACATAGAGTAATTACTAGACACAGTATTGCACATGAATAGCCACAATAGGGAAAAAATAAAGGTAAACCAAAAACTCTGATCATTGCCTTAGTGCGCCAGCCCTAGGTCATATCCATCTTTAAACCCCTTTGTGAATTGTTATACATCCCCATAGCGGTAGGCACAAACGATTTCCTGAATTTTTCCTTCTTGCACCCTTTGTAGGATTAGACGGCTGCCCGAATGTGCTATTCTGCTTCAAGAACAGCTCGATAGTGGGTGGGGTATTATTGTTCATTATAGCCTTGCACTTCTTCTGAATCCTATCCCCCAAAACCTCCTCAAAAAAATCAAGATGGAGGCCCGCAAACTGCATTGCCTTTTGGTAAGTTTGTTGAGCTTTTTAGCGTCAGCTACTCCACACTATGCCCCAGAAATGATACAAAGGGAAGTGGCGCTTGCTACAACGGGTGGGTAGAACATTTCCAGAAATTTTTCTGCACCACTGAAAGACCTGGCTACCCCAAAAAGGAAAAATTCCCAAATCCGATTTCCCTTTCTTTAAATTTAAAATTATTTTGTCCCCTCCCACTTACACCCTATATTTCTCTGAACTCATTCATTCAGCATTATTGCCACACCCCCTTTCCCCCCCAATTTTTCTTCATTACTGTATGTTTCATACAAAAATTTTTAGCAGGACTGGTTCATGTGGCTTTATGTGCATTACCTTGATTTACTAAAAAGAAAAAAAAAAAAAAAAAAAACAACAACATCTGGACGCTCCTGTGATCTCGTCAGTCACATGACATTGTTATGCCATTTCACTGCTGCAGACAGTCAGAGGCCACTAATTGGCTGCAGCCTGTCTATTTCTGCTCTCATGGAAGTTAAAAAAAGATTAAGCCAAATCAGCATGTAAAAACTGTATTGAAATATGTGAATCCGGTCTTACAAGGTAACTCCAGCATGTATTTAATAGTCATTAGGTTTTGGTTTTTTTTTAAGGCGGTAGCACCCTTTACTATCTTTATGCACAAATGTGTAAATTGACGCCGTTCTGGCAATTCCATGACCCAGAGAGCCACTTCTTTATAGGAATGTACACATTCCATAAGTTGGAGACCTCTTAAAGTCACCTTCTCCCATCTATGAGGTCATGTCAATAATCAGCTTTGCACAGTAATACATAATCCTATCATGGAAACTATTCTTCTAATTCATTGCAAAATTATGCAACTCTAAAGGGTATGCCACACTGAACAATATCGCTAACGGGATCGCTAAAAAACGTCACTATTTAGCGATCCCGTTAGCGATGTTGTTCAGTGCGGCAGCTGCCAGCGACGAGCTTCCTGCTGTGATCTCGCTCGTCGCTGGAATCGTTCCGGACCCTATTTTCTCGTCGGCGCTCCCGCTGGGTAAGTATATATCGCTAGTGTGGCACCTTTTCTTAGCGATTTAGCGGTACTTTTGTACCGCTAAAGTCGTTAAGAAGATCGCTAACGGCGATAGCGTTGTTAACTATATCGCTAAATGTGGCCGCACTTAGCGATATAGAAACAATCCCGCTAGCGATCGCATTAGTATGCGTCGTTATCGTGATCGCTAGCGGGATTGTTTAGTGTGGCAGTACCTTAAGTGTGCAATCCAAACTTAAGAACAAATCAACCTCCACCCCCCATAGTTCTTGCAGTAAGCAGCAATACAAATGTAACAGCGGGGGAGGTGATTGGTCTGGAATATTTTACCTAAGGGCCCCTTCACACATAGCGACACACCAGCGATCCCGACAACGATATGAACTTGTCAGGATCGCTGGTGTGTCGCTACATGATCGCTGGTGAGCAGCCAAACAGGCTGCTCTCAGCAGCGATCAGGACAGCGACTATGTGGGTAACAAGCGATGCACATCGCTTAGTTACCCGCAGTGTACCTTAGATACCAGCGCGCTGGTGCAGGGAGCTGGTAACCAAGGTACACATCAGGTTTCTAGAAACCCGATGTGTACCTTGGTTACCAGCTCCAGCTCGCTGGTCTCCCGCCTGCCACACGCAGCGATGCGTGCTGGCCAGCGGGAGACCAACGATCAAAAAAATGTCCAGGACATTCAGCGATACCCAGTAGGGGGGCTAATCGTCGCTGAGTGTCACACACAGTGATATCGCTGGGGAGATCGCTGTTGCGAGACGGGGGCTTTAAGGTACTGTCACACTAAGCGAGATCGCTAAAGCGTCAGCAATTTTATGACGCAGTAGCGATCTCGTTAGCGACTCAGCTGTGTGTGACATGTAGCAGCGATGTGGCCCCTGCTGAGATGTCGCTGATCGCTCATGAATGTTCTGAGCCGTTTTTTGGTCGTTGGTGTCCCGCTGGTGAGCCTGAATCGCTGAGTGTGACACCCTTTATGAACAACTTTACCAGCAGCGCAGGTGGGACTAGGTTTTCCCAATGACCGCAGAGGTCGTTATACAGATCGCTGATGAAATCTTTGTGTTTGGAAGCTAACTAGTGACCATATAGCGATCGCACCAACGATCTCGCCAGGTTGTGTCGTTGTCGTGATCGCTGGTGCGAGTGTGACAGTGCCTTTAGACACTGGGAGTGCATTGAGTTTGTAGGACACTGTTCAACTTTCACACTCTGGTCTGCCAATGAGTTGTTCATGCATTTTGCACCCTCACACCTCAGGTGGCCACAGGCATTGTTCAATTTCACACCTTTGTCAGCCAATGTTTACTTTTCTACGCATCACTAATTTAATTCAACTGTACTAATCCAATCTGGTGACCAAGACAAAACCTGGGGGGAGGGGAAAAAAAAAAAAAAAATCACAGAAATAAATGGGTTTCATATACCGCTGGACTTGCTTTCTTTTCATTTTGTCAGCATTTTTTTTTTCATCACCCGTTGCTTTCAATGGGTGAAAAATGCTGAAAATAGTGACATGCTCTATATCCAAAAAAAAATAAAAAAATAAAAAAACATGCAAACCACAAAATACTGACAAAAAAAAAAAAAATAACAAAAAAAATGTGTGTGCATGAGATTTCTAAAATCTTATAAGATTTGCTGGTACTGTGAAAAGCAGCGGAAAATTAACATAAAAAAAAAATACGTAAAAAACGCACCAAAAACACCCGGTGTGAACTCAGCCTTAGTGACAGATGAAAAATAAAGTGAGAAAGGCTGGATCTTAAGTAGTCATTGGAGGAAGGGAGGCAGCATTATCCATGTCTAACTCTTTTAAGGGGTTATTCCCATTTTAAGCAGGAGATCCAAAACAATATGCCACAAATGGCAGGTAGGTTGGGGTCCTGCATGTCACTCAGAACTCCACTTATTTGGAGAACATGAGTTTATGGACTCTCACTAGCAGAGTCCCTGCAGCCAGATTCTCCATTCACTTCATTGGACAGCTGGCTGCGCTTGTATACAGTCCTCGTCATTGAAGTATATATGGGGGGGGGAGGGGAGGGAAGTTTAATAAAAATTAAAACAATATTATTCAGTCAACTTACTTCAATCATCCATACTACTGCAATTCTGTGGACAGCCGGATGGCTCTGAATGCCACTGTGCAGCAGCAAAAAACATAAGGGACACAGTATTGACCCATCTGTGTGCCCCATTCATTCTTGGATTAGTGGGGGTCTAGCTAGTCAGACCTGAGGATGATCTAGTGATGGCATGATATCACTTAATAAAATGGTAAAAAAAAAACAAAAAACACCCTGTAATGACAGAGGTCTAAAAATAACCTCTATAACAATGGATAATTTTATGAACTTGTTTATTAAATATAAATGGATACAATAAAAAAAAAAAAAAAAAGGACTGGCAGCATAAACAAATAAAAAACAAAAAAAATTGCCACTTTACTAGTGTTTACTCAATTCAGCCGGAGAGAAGCCTGTTCCCAGCAGTAGTCCACATACAGGGAGGAGTTGGAAGTGAATCGGATTAATCTGGCCCGGAATGACCTGGCTCCTGGATTCTATTTCCAGAGCCTGGGATTATGGATAAATACACTTCAGCTCTTCTTAGCATTTAGCACCTCGAGCAGTTTTTAGAAAGCATTTTCTCTTTCCTGAGTAGAATGAAGCCTCTCATTTTATTCCCCCCCCCTCTGCAGCTCAGAATACCTTTCTAAAGGGATGTCAGATGACTTGTGCCTGGAAAAGCACACAGTCCGATCCATCCTTGTGTAAAGCAGCAGAAAAATTGTAAATTAATACAAAAAAAAGATGGGCATTAATCTCTATGTAAATGGTCATGCTGCATGGCATTTCCTTATACATGAAATAACGTTTTTGAAGGGGTACACTTTTATAAGTTTTCATAGAATTCCTCTCACTGTCGGTGTACCCCAGGGCTCAGTCCTTGGCCCCCTTCTCTTCTCTCTCTACATGGCCCCAATTGGACAGACCATCAGCAGATTTGGCTTTCAGTACCATCTTTATGCTGATGACACACAACTATACACGTCATCCCCTGACCTTACCCCCGCTGTTCTACAGAACACCACCGACTGTCTGTCCGCAGTCTCCAACATCATGTCCGCTCTCTATCTGAAACGTAACCTCTCCAAAACTGAACTTCTTCTGCTCCCGCCGTCTACTAACCTCCCTAAATTTGACATATCCCTCTCCGTGGGCGGCACCATAATAACACCCCGGCAGCAGGCTCGCTGTCTGGGTGTTATGTTTGACACCAATCTCTCCTTCACCTCCCACATACAATCTCTTGCCTGCTCTTGCCGTCTACACCTAAAGAACATCTCTAGAATCCGCACTTTTCTCACCATGGAAACAAAAACCCTCACTGTAGCATTGATCCACTCCCGCCTGGACTACTGCAACGCTCTATTACTTGGCCTCCCCATTACTCGACTATCCCCTCTCCAGTCCATCCTTAATGAAGCAGCCAGGGTCATCCATCTGGCTAATCGGTACTCGGACGCGTCCGCTCTTCGCCAGTCCTTACACTGGCTGCCCATTCATTATAGGATCCAATTCAAAGTACTGGTTCTCACCCACAAAGCTCTCCACAGTGCAGCACCCCCCTACATCTCCTCCCTCATTTCTATCTATCGGCCTAACCGACTGCTGCGCTCTGCAAACGACCTTCGACTAACCTCTGCACTAATCCGTACCTCCCACTCCCGACTCCAAGACTTCTCCGGCGCTGCGCCAATCCTCTGGAATGGTCTACCCCAAGAAATTAGGACTATCCACAATTTGCATGGTTTCAGGCGCTCCCTCAAAACACATTTGTTCAGAGCGGCCTATCACATTCACTAATCAAAGTCATTCTATGTTTAAGTGTGTGTGTGTAGCCCATTCACTATCTCCATCCATCCCTCACTCCCTCAAGATGGCTGGACCATCATTGTAAATACACCATTGTATATAAACACCTGTACTTTGTATCTCCCCCACCTCATTGTAGATTGTAAGCTCTCACGAGCAGGGGCGGCTTATTTGGCTTTAATTATTGTATTGTTAACGTTGTTACTTATAACTTGTGTTCTGAAACTGTTAAACTGTAAAGCGCTGCGGAATATGTTGGCGCTATATAAATAAAGATTATTATTATTATTATAGAATGATAGCGTTGGAAGGGACCTCCAGGGTCATCGTGTCCAACCACCTGCTCAAGGCAGGATTCACTAAACGACTGTCCAGCCTGTTTGAAGGCTTCCATTGAAGGAGAACTCACCACCTCTCGTGGCAGCCTGTTCCAGTAATTGATCACCCTCAGTGTCAAAAAGTTTTTTCTAATATCTAAGGCCTCTTTCACACATCCGGTTTTCCCCTTCAGTCACAATCCGTGGTTTTGTGAAGAAAAAAAAAAAAAAATCCTGCAATTGTTGCTGCAGGATCCGTTTTTTTTCTCATAGACTTGTATTAGCGACGGGTTGTGACCAGGGTGGATTTGATTTAAATCAAACTGATTTAAATCACGATTTAAATCACTAGTCAGTAAGGCCTGATTTAAATCAGTGATTTAAATCAAAGTTTCTACCAGACCGGTATATCTAATTTCATCATGTGCGATATGCCCCAGACCGGTGTATCTAATTTCATCATGCGCGATATGCCCCAGACCAGTGTATCTAATCCCATAATGCGATACACTACACTCAGCCCTGTATCTAGATACATGCAGTGTGTCATGTGCTGTGAATAATCCCAGTGTGTGATACTCTCCACGTATCTGTGCTCAGTTTATAATACAGCGAGCAGCATGAACTAACAGAATAGATGCTGCCGGTCGTCCTCAGTGACAGCCTACTTGTCAGTATCACTGGCAGTCCCCAACAAAATGGCTCCGCAATGGCTCCGCTCTGTGAGCCTAAACTACATCCTCTGTTATTACAAACACCTAGTAACGGAGGAGAGAAGTCACACGTGATCAGACCCCGCCTGCATTTACTACTGTCGCAATACGAGCTAGCAGTTTATATTTCAGCAGCTGCTCTGCCTAGTGCTTAAAAGTGGAAATACCAAACATTTTAAAATTATTTTTCATATTTTATTTCTCGATCACCGGCAGTAGTTCTTGCTACTTTAACATGCAAGTAGATGAAGATTTTTAGAATCACTTTTTATATTACTTTTTTCTCCCCAGTTTAATGGGTTAATCATTCATATTTGGACACCACTGTTCTGTTGTACTTAGGAAGGAGAAAAATAATCCTGACCTTAATAACAATTTAAATAGAGTTATTCAACTGAAACAATAACAACATTACAGCATAAGTTATTTGCTTAAACAAACATCCATGTTTGTTAACTAATTTGGCTAAATAAAATATATATATATTTTAAGAAACTTAGACTGTCAGCCCAGCCGACACATGAAAAACTTAAATACTACTGTCCCTGCTGTCCTCTGTAGCTCACTCGTCGTCATCTTCATCATCAATGTGATAATATAGGAGAGAAACTGCCCACTAATCCTACAGAAACCTCTGGAAGAGCATGGCATTGTGAATGTTACACATATACAGCCTTTATTCTACTGAGTTAAACAACTCAGCTTTATCTCATGATGGAAGAACCTTTGGATGGTAAAATATTTTCCTCAAAAAGCAGTTTATTGAAAAAAATCCGATTTAAATCAAAAAAATCCGATTTAAATCAAAAAAATCCGATTTTTTTGATTTTTTTAAAAAATCATTGATTTTTATCCACCCTGGTTGTGACGGATGGCCGCACGTTTCATCTGTCTTTTGACGGATCCGTCTAAAAATCTTTGTTCGTCGGCTGGATCCAACGGACTTTGGAATGTCTTTTGTGTACGTCAAAAAGACGTACAACGACGGATCCATCTCTCTCTCTTCAAAAGTTCACCTCTTCACCATGACGGATCAGTCAAAATAACTGATCCGTCGCATCAGTTTTTTACAATTTGCACTGGATCCGTTTTTTTCAACTTTGACGGAATGTGACTGATTGTAAAAAACAGATGTGTGACAGAGGTCTAATCTGTATCTTCTCCCTTTCAGTTTCATCCCATTGCTTCTCATATTTCCATGTATAAATGAGAATAAGAATGATCCCTCTACACTATGACATCCCTTCAGATATTTGTATACAGCTATTACCGGTAAGTCTCCTCTCAGTCTTCTTTTTTGTAAGATAAACATTCCCAGATCCTTTAACCGTTCCTCATAGGACATACTTTGCTGTCTGCTCACCATCCTGGTCGCTCTTCTCTTAACTTGCTCCAGTTTTTCAATGTCTTTTTTAAAATGTGGTGCCTAGAACTGGACACAGTATTCCAGAAGAGGTCTGACTAAAGTGGAGTAAAGAGCGTTTTGTCTTTGGACATTGGCTCCTCTCTGGTTTGGGCAACTTGAAAGTCTTCTATCGGAAACAGCATAGAAACCAGTTCATGAACGTCTTGTGCAAAAAACAGTCATGTGCCACCATATAGTTATTGTAGTAAAAGTTTTCACCACTGGAAACAATTTTAATAAATAAATCTACCAGTTGGTACAATATAATAATAAAAAAAAAAAAAAAAAATCTAAAAAACACAACTAAATTTTCTGGAAATTTGTAGCCCATCAGCAGGGCAAATACTAAGCCTGACTAACTGTAGGAAGAAAGACTCCCCAAAACAGCGTCTCACAGGGCAAATGCAAATAAGTAAAAAATTGGACTTCATGCAGACTTGTCAAAAATGTGTCGTCAAAGTCAACAATACACTCCGGGCTACATAAAACAACCTGTGTCAGCTGACAGGTACATGGTGATTTTACACAAATTCCTGCATGTGAACACCAGTTTATTCCTGCAGCTTAAAGCAATAGTTCCATTAATTGAAATTTGCTCAGCTGAAGGTTTGAACAACTCCATATACAGCGGGTAACAAAAGTATGGCCGCTCCTGCAATGGCTTTCCTTATTTTTATTGGAATGTGCACCTTATAGATTCAGATTGAAGGCAGCAAAACCAAAGTGACACATATAGAAACAAGGAGTAAAGAAAATAATATTAAACAAAAAAAAAAAAAAAACATGGGATACAACTTAAGGGTATGCCACACTAAACAACATCGCTAACGGGATCGCTAAAAAACGTCACTATTTAGCGATCCCGTTAGCGATGTTGTTGTGTGCGGCAGCTGCCAGCGACGAGCTTCCTGCTGTGATCTCGCTCGTCGCTGGAATCGTTCCGGACCCTATTTTCGTCGCTGGCGCCCCGCTGGGTAAGTATATATCGCTAAGTGTGGCACCTTTTTTAGCGATTTAGCGGTACTTTTGTACCGCTAAAGTCGTTAAGGAGATCGCTAACCGCGATAGCGTCCTAACGACATCGCTAAAATAGGTAGCCACTAGCGATATAGAAACAATCCTGCTAGCGATCTCATTAGTATGCGACGCTAATGAGATCGCTAGCGGGATTGTCTAGTGTGGCAGTACCTTTATAGGGAACCTGTCAACCCCCCCCAGGGTCTATTAAAGTAAAAAAGAGCCACCTTCAGTAGCACTAAGGCTGCATTCTGTGAAGGTGGCTCTTATGTTTATTATCCCTAGGAACGCTGAAATAATTTGTTTTATAAACTCCCCGCCATACCTCTATTGAGTCAGGAAGGTATGTTCCTCCCCCCCACTGACTCAATCGCCTCGCAGCCCTCCATCATTCCCCTCTGGCCTCCGTGCGCCGCCTTCTCTCTTGGGACGTCACTGGCGCCTGCGCTGTGCTATCAGTTCTCGGGCATTCGCCGTGCGCGCTGCCCAGGAACTTACATCAGGTGACGTAAAGATATCGCGCCTGCGTGTAGCGAAGGCCCCAGATCCCGCCCCGCAGTGTGTTATGATGCATTTTGGACTAAAAATGTTTACACTTGGCTTTACTCAAAAATTTTGCACAATTTGCCTTCTGCAACCTTTATTTTTCACTGGCTGAAGAATGAGTTAACTAGGAATTAGTTAGAGAGTTCCTTCTATCGATGTATTTGTAACTTATATCTGTCTTTAATGAAGCTTTTCTCAGCCGATTTCTGGTCACATAAAGGTCCACTCTCCTTTGATGTTGTTTGTGGTAACAATTCTGCTTGTAGAAGCTCAGTAAAAGACAGATCAGTGTGTTACGAACTTGAGACAGAACTCACTCTTTTTGCCTCCCGCTGCCTCCTCAGCAGGAAGAATGCAGATCTGAGCAGAGACGTCAGCGGGAGGCAAATTGGGGGCACCAGATAGGTCGATGTGGGGGCTTAACTGGTCAAATTCAGTCTTAGCAAAATGTGATCATCCTTGTGGAGGGAGCCACAGTAGTGGTCACGTATTCTTCTCAGAGGTAGACATGGATATTACTGCTTATCTGGTTAACGGGGTCCACTGGGATAATAAATGATGGAAGCCCCACTGGGGACAGTATTAATGGTCACGTAACCTTTTCAGAAGTAGACACGGATATTGCAGCTTATTTTGCGACCTGGGTCCACTGGGAGTTCAGATGACTGGAAGTTGACGGCAAATGTCTACACATATGGGAACATATGCAGGGTTTACCGGCTCGGCCTCCCACTTGGCTCATTCAAGTAGCAAAGAATTAGCCGTGACAGATGACAAGGGAAAAATAATCACTTCCCCAGCCGCCCTGCTCGCCTATTGTCAGAGGGGAAGAGGGAGGATTTACTTTCCATTGCACACACTATAGAAAAAGTTAACCAAGAATTAGCCAAGGGAGGGCAAAAAAAAAAAAAAATATATTTTTTTGTTATAGTCTGGTGCTTACAATACACTGCACCACCCAATGGGGCGGGCAGCATGGACATCCCAGCGAGCGAGCATGTACGAACACATCACAGCCGGTCTCCAGAGACTCCACATTCCATCATGGGAACTAATTTACTTTCCCCAGTGCAACAAGTGCAGTAGGAAGAGTTCATGAAAAGCCCTATCAGTCACAGATAGGACCCCAATACCAATGATGTCATGCCGCCATACAATAGGGGCATTGATGAGTCTCTGGGAAGCTAAAGGACACAGGAAGTGGAAGAGGAACAGAGCCGTCGTATTCAATACAAAGATTCCTGGGACACAGAAAGGAGTTCGCAACTTGGCTTCACCAAGGCTTGGACTCATTGTAATCGCATAGGGGCAGCCAGAGGCCAAATCCGGGTCTAAGGGAACGCACTACTAAACTACGGTAGATAGGAGTCATAATCAAGGACATTTCCCCTAACAAAAAAATAAAATTATGTAACTTTCAATATGAATCTACAGGATATAGTATAATCTATTGCCTGGAAAAAGTATTCATCACCTGTGAACTTTTCCAGATTTTTTTTCACGTTACACTCACAAACTTAGATGCGTTTTATTGGGATTTTAGGTCACAGCAACGCAAAGCAGCAAGTATTTGTGAAGTGCACAGGAAGTGATCCATGGTTTTATAAGGATTTTAAAAATAAAATCTGAATATGACGATTTTTTTCACATGAACCAAGTGACAAAGGGAACTGTTCATCGGAAAAAATGCTATTAACCTGCAAGTTCATAATGTTATTAATCTGTTTGGCGCCTTCAACAAACATTGCTGGAAGAAAATGTATTTTATCCCCCGCCCGGCAGCTTCCGGGTTTCAGTCATAGGGGCTGACTGACAGCTAGCCCAATGCAGAGCCGGTGTCACAGCCGGGGACGCAGTTACAGCCGCTGTTCCGAATACTCAGAGCGGTGACTGAGACCGCACCGGAGCCGCACCCTGTGACTGGAAGCCGAACGCTGCGGCAGGGTTAATAATGTTACTAACCTGCATATTAACCCCATATTTGAAGTTAATAGAATTTTTTCTAGTGACAGCATTTTGCAGCATGCACTAGTCTCTGTGGAGCATCACATTTGTACAGATGTGTTTTGGAAATTATTAACTTAAGAAACTATCTGATCATTTACATTTTAAAGTGTATGCCATTATCAAAATCAGTCAATAATTATTTTTCATCCGCTCATCTGATCTCGGCCTAGGGGGTCGCAAACCACCTAGACAATAAATCAACAGCGTATAAAGAATACTCAGTAGCTTGTCTACAATGTGGTTGAATGTACGAAGAACATTAAGGATGTGGTTTCCTGGCGCACTCAGCTACTAGCTATGTAATGAGACTTATAGGGTGAGACTTCAGACGTCGCACTAAACGCCACGCAGCTTCCTATAGGAGCGAGGATCGCCTCGTGCATACACATCCTTGAATCCGCCAAGTCACAGACACAGGCAGAGGATACATTTCCAAAGCTTTCAAGCAATCTATCAGCTCTCATCTCTATAAAAACATCAACTATGGATACTTGTAAAACATTTATGAAAGTGATCCTTAGCCAGGCCTGCTCTACTGAGCCATTTGTTGTATCTTGACTATTGTAGAGCTGGGCGGGAAGTAATGGGGCCGTTATTACAGCTCCTACATGGGTAGGTGCCCCGACAGCAGGGAATATACTGCTATATAACTTTGACGTTCAGGAGTCTGGGCATACGGGCTGATGACAGAAGTGAAAATCATTATTAGCCAGATGTATTATACGGCTTTCATGTGAAAAAAAAAAAAAACGATTTGATCAACATGACAGAGGACAGCAAGAGACAATATTTACTTGTGAGGCCTTTATTACCAAAGCATCTGCACTTTGTATCGAGTAACAGAGATCAGGCGGAAAATAACATCAATGTGAATCATCAGCACAAAGTCCAAAATGACAGGAGACGACATTATGTGACACACACCCTACTGTACACTTTATAATAAGCACCAAGCGATGGCTCCCGAGGCGAAACTACGGAGCTCAAAGATTGCTTGCAACTGAGATCTGCCACACATGGCAGACCCTCTGGGCATAGCACTGCCCTGCGCAGACCCTCTGGGCATAGCACTGCCCTGCGCATGTCCCTCTGGGCATAGCACTGCCCTGCGCATGTCCCTCTGGGCATAGCACTGCCCTGCGCATGTCCCTCTGGGCATAGCACTGCCCTGCGCATGTCCCTCTGGGCATAGCATGCCCTGCGCATGTCCCTCTGGGCATAGCACTGCCCTGCGCATGTCCCTCTGGGCATAGCACTGCCCTGCGCATGTCCCTCTGGGCATAGCACTGCCCTGCGCATGTCCCTCTGGGCATAGCACTGCCCTGCGCATGTCCCTCTGGGCATAGCACTGCCCTGCGCATGTCCCTCTGGGCATAGCATGCCTGCGCATGTCCCTCTGGGCATAGCACTGCCCTGCGCAGACCCTCTGGGCATAGCACTGCCCTGCGCAGACCCTCTGGGCATAGCACTGCCCTGCGCAGACCCTCTGGGCATAGCACTGCCCTGCGCAGACCCTCTGGGCATAGCACTGCCCTGCGCAGACCCTCTGGGCATAGCACTGCCCTGCGCAGACCCTCTGGGCATAGCACTGCCCTGCGCAGACCCTCTGGGCATAGCACTGCCCATGTCCCTCTGGGCATAGAATTGCCCTGCGCATGTCCCTTTGGGCATAGCATTGCTCTGCGCATGTCCCTTGTTGGGAGAATAAGGTCGGTCTCTCACATCCGTGTTTTGTCATCTGAGCAGGGACCGGATGTGGGGGGGGGGGGGTCTCATTATCCAAATGCTACAGCCTCATAGGAATAAGTGAGACTGTCGAGTTTGAGTCACGAGACCCCATGGCTAATCTATCAAGGTCCGTACTCAGACTGCAAAACACACGAGTGTGAAACCAGCCTGGGGGCCATACACTTTATAAAGATGGCCACAGTAATTGTCGGATGACAATTACAAGTGTGCGTTTATGCTCAACAAGGAGGCAAGTAATAACCCATTTACAGAAGCCAATATTAGGGATGAGCAGTTGTATGAAGGTTTTGCTCCTATACGCCAGCAATCACATTACCAACTAACAAAATACTCATTTGTGGGATATGATGATTTTTAAAAACCATTATTCCTAGCAGCACTCGCCAGTGATATTGTATGTGCACACAGGATGTCTGTCGGCTTGTGTAATGAAACCAGTTTACAGAACAGACTGGATCCATAGAAAAGAGCAGTAGGTGCTGCTATATTCTTAAAGCAGGTGGTGGCTGACATCTTAAAGGTGTTTCTCCGGTTTCAGAAAATCCCCATATCGAGGCTGCAGCTTTATAAAAAAAAACAAAAAAACAAACAAACCCATGTTATTTACTCACTCTCCCCAGGTCCAGCACTGAGTCTCCAACACTGCTAACGGAAACTGGTATTGTCTGCGGCACTTACATCAATTTGACAGTGATGCAAACAATAACAAAAGGATTAGGCTAGCTGAAATACTAAACTGTTGTACTGACCTTCCCCCCCTTACCACCCATCATCTAAAGGAGGGTTGGGACCTCACATGAGATGCTCAACTGGCCCGTTGAAATTGGTAAATTCGGCTGACATTAATCTAAGGGTATGCGCACAGCCTTTTGGCAGTGGAGAAGGATTTTGAAGTGTTTCTGATCCGAAAATGCCTAAAAGAAAAACTCTGTGTGAGCATACAACAATGCAGCACTTCCTCAGCTTTTTCCTGTATTATTCAAACCAGTTATCAGACAGTTATTTCCTATTGTAGATGTTGACAGCCCTCCCTTCATTAATATAACTGAACGATCTTACGGTCATTTCAAAGAATCACAACTGGTACTCTCTATAATTTCTTAATAGGAATTTCACAACACATACCACAACTATAATATACTGCATTTTCAAAAAAAAAAAAAAATTATATTCTATATTCCCAAGGGATTCTGTAGAAGACTCTTACAAAGGAAGACACTATACAATGTATTAAATTAAAAACACATTAAGAGGATAAAGGAAAAAAAAAACCCACAGGAAAAGCAGTTATCTAAAGTGACCAAAAAAAAAAAAAAAAACACTTTCTATGAAGCATTAAAAAGAACCTACAAAGTTGTATGTGTGAATAGAGCCTAATCAGAGTCTAGCAGTGGCAAAAGTTTTTCCTTCAGATAAGCAAAGAAACTTCCACGTGAGTAATAAACAGTCTTATAAGTGCATGATTCACAGTCAGATGTTATAATGAGGAGCACACCCCGCTTTACGACATCACAATGGAGACCAAATAGATGTGCGATTTACAAGTACAGTGTGTATGTGTATAATATATACGGTATATTATTTGGAGAAAATTTGGTGCATCCTTCTTCCGGGAGCATTCGAAACGTGCGTTGGGGTGGGTGACACGGAGCTTCTCTGCTAAACCACTAAGGTAACACTGTCAGCATTTTCCTTTGTTTCTGTATATACCACCGATTGTGTATCATAGTTTTGGGACACTATTGTGCACTTTAACTAGTACTACCATGATCATTCTTTAAAAAAGACATTTGTTTTTTGTGCCTGGCCTCATGATCATTCTTTGTTGAATCGTGTGAGTGGAGATTTGATTGAGGGATACGATAGGCACTTGCCAATTATCACTATAACAATGTCATAGCAGTGATTTATACATACTTACCTCTATTAAAATCCCCTATGCACAGTGAGCACTTTATATTTATATATTTATGAAATATTTATTTATTCATGTGGTGGATTTATGAGGAGTAAGGATTATTATTAATGCTGTTTTTGAATCAGTTTTTCCTGGTATTTGACGTTTGGTATGGTGGTCATAAAAACACAATATGAAATTTTCATGGTGTTGAATAAGTATTTATTTACGGTAGGCGTTTTTGACCAATTTCATAATATAGTATTTTTTATACTAGGATTTTATTTTTTGCAGTAGATTTGCTTAGTCACTATGGATATGAGGCATCCCTTTTATGAATTGTAATGTATATGTGTCTAATAAAATAGTTTTTCATACATTCCTGTGCCTTACATTATTGGTTGAGGGCAGTGACTTGAAAAAGCCTGCAAGGTTTACAAAGCACCCTACGCTATATTTTCACCAATTAAACCCCCTATGTTGCTCTGTCATTTTGAATACACATGAAAATAAGCCACTTTGCAATATATCTTATCAGAAAAGTGTGCGTCTCTCTGCCAAAGTTGATCAGTCATGATCAGAATTCTTATTTATGAGGTAAAACCTCTATTCTGTGAAACCTACTTTCCCCATTACGGAGACACGAGATGGTAGAGAAGGGAGAAGCTACAGACAGGGCTCCTCCACCTACATAGAATCTTTAGGGGACGGCAGCTGCCCCTGATAAGATTCTACGTAGATGGAGGATCTCTGCCTGTAGCTTCTCAGTTCTCTCCATCTACACACAATGGTATCTGTGACAACTGCCATCTCGTATCTCAGTAATGGGGAAGGTAGGTTTTACCTCAGAATTTAACATTTTGACAATGAATTATCAATTTTGGCAAAGAAAAATTAATATTTTTCTGCTCGATTTATTACAAAGTTGCTTATTTTCATCTGTACTATTGATATATGAAAGTTAAAATGACGGCTATGCTTAAAATTTGGCTTATTATAACACACTGACGGTCTAGCAAAGTGGTTTATGCGGTTCAATAAATCTGTTTCATTTTAAGACCGTCTAGACTTAGAAGATTACACCACCTATTAGTTGGTTTCCTTGTGCGAGGAACACGTGTGATAATGCTCGCACATTGTGTTACACGTAAAGTTGTGAATTACCCCACTAACTTGCATTGGGCTGGATTGTGTGTATATATGTTTTGCATATGGATAAAACAAGGACATAAGTATGCACATCAACTGAAGCCCTTACCATTATTTTACCATTACACCCTCCCCCTGTACACATCAGATAGCTGTAGGCTGAACGTTTGTTTGGGGCGACCAAGTCAATCTCTCTACCCAAGATACACATCTTCCTATCCATAGATAGGATCACTTGGTAGGGCGCTCCTGGGTGCTCTTGGTAGGGCGCTCTATAACGAAACTGTTGCCAGACTCCTCAGGTGGCAGCTTATCTCCCCAAAACAACAGGATCGCCAGTCAGCAAGCTGACATTCCAGATCCTTCTCTCTTCTGACATTGGAGCGTTGAGAAGGTCCCACACACATCAGACTGTTGGCCAACAACAACGTGCTTGGCTTACTTTAATCTAATGTATATGGGGGCCCACACTTAAGATTTTGCTGCATATGCAAATTGCCTCTTCAAAAAAAGAGAACTTGTACTCTATAGCGCCACCTATTGGAAGTAGCGATCCTACAAGTCACAATCAACCCTTTAACGAGTCTTGTAATATGACTTAGGATAAAAGCCAAATCAGGATCTCCATTTGCAGACAGGTGGACCCTAGTCCAGAGCCTCTCATCTAGCCAAATCAGATCTCTCCTACTTTGCACTGACGAGGACCAATAGTCCGAAACACCTTGTCTGCAAATGGAGATCCTGATTTGGCTTTTATCCTAAGTCATATTACAAGACTCGTTAAAGGGTTGATTGTGACTTGTAGGATCGCTACTTCCAATAGGTGGTGCTATAGAGTACAAGTCCTCTTTTCTTGAAGACTCAATTTGCATATAAAATTTCCCAGAGGAGCATTGCACGGCGAATAAGCCTCTTTACCTCGACACGCCAGAGCTGGTATGTCACTCTCCACCAGGAGAAACCTTACCCCTTAGATTTTGCTGCAGAAATTTATGGAACTGAAATTTTTATTTTAATTTTTTATTTTAGTTTGGGTCATGAGACAGTTGTATGACTTTCTACAAAAAATTCCACAACTTCTGCATCCACTGTTAGGGTAGGTTATCACAGTTCAATTCCACAGAAAAGCAGCAAAATCCAGAAGAAAAAAAAAAAAAAAATGCAGATTTTGTTACAGAAATGTTGCAGATTTACAGCACATTTCAGCTTCTGCACATCCGCAGTATAAACTGTCCATGAATATAAACTTCTTGCACAAGTTAAACTGTTCGGTGTAAAGTTGGCCATGCACATGTGAAACCTGCCGGTGGTTTGGCCGAGCACTCGTGTTTTCAATGGGGAGAAAGGAGAATCCTGCTTCCAGACACCTCTTTGTGGTTGCACAACTCCTGAAGAACAAAAGCGATGGGCAATTGAATTCCAACTGCTGCCCCCAACATCTGTCAGGTGGGGAAGTTAGGAAGCCTAGTACATAATATGGTCCACTGATCTCACCAATATTGGCAATATTGGACAGTTTGGTGGACTTTAATTTGTATGGAGGCATTTAGACTGCAAATATTTACTGACTTCAATTAATATTACATAATACGGTACTTTGTTTCCGCTATTCCTACTTGAGTTCAGCTTTTCACTGGGGAACCAGCGAAGAGAAGGTTATGTGCACAGTTTTTAGGAGATTTTGGATAAAAAAAATAAAAAAAATAAAAACTTCCAATTCATCCTTTAAAAAAATAATAAAAATGCACACAAAACATTGCGATTTTGCTAAGTTTCTGCTTTGAAAATGCTTAAAAAAAGACTGTGTGCACATACCCCGAGAAGAATTTCTCAAAATCCCTTTATTTCAAAACAAGTCTTCTTACATTTAATAGCAAACTAAAAAGGCCAAGTTGTAGAAATGTATCTGTATGCCCATTACTGCACTTTCCTCTAAATATGCCATCTTTATAATGGACATAATCATTACACACAGGTATGAACTGCATTCAGTGGAAGCAAACAGCTGAATAGAATCCCCACCTCTGCTATCTGTGTTGAATGCTGCACTATATATTAATGGTGTGCACTCCATACCTCTACTTGCTGCCAAGCACTGCTTTACCATCTTGCAACATAGTTTAATGTGCCTGTTAATAAGGCTTTGGAATAATTCATTTTTGCACTGTGTTTAAAATACTTACTGCTTTATATCCCGGTGACTGGGGCCTCTCTAGATGCTATCAGGTGGAAGGTGCTAAAGCATATAGATGTTGCCAGGTAGCCTTTGATGATCTAACCACCCCCTGGTGTGCTGGCCCCAGCTGGCAAATTATCCCAAAACAGCCCCCACAATCCCACTTTCCTGACCCTGTAGTGTGGACTATATATTTAGGAGTAGTCTAAGGGGCGCACGCAGTAAGGGGGGGCGCACGCATCACGAAAGACAAGCATCGAGTAAAAGGCAGTTATCCATGGCAGTTAATCAGGGCAGGAATCAGGTAACCCACACTTTGCTTTCTTTTAAATTATGTTCTCTATCTCTATCCTCCTGTGTTCCCTTGCCATCCACATTCACTGCCCCATCCCCCCTCCATCACGACTCATATACATCAGCCCCTCCATACTTCCCTCTCCCATGTACAGTTCCCATGCACTCCTCACCTTCCTAAGAAAACTCAGCCCATCTTGCCCAAACATATCTCAGAAAAAACCTATTTATAAATCCAACAACTACCTGCTCTTTATCTTCCTACTCCTACTGATTTCAGGGGACATCTCCCCCAACCCTGGTCCATCCCCCAACCTCAATCCCTACCCTACCTCATTTCGAAACCATAATAATCTTGTTAATATTACTTGCACTCCCTCATCTCCTTCTTTCAACTGTGCCCTCTGGAATCCAAGGTCTGCATGCAATAAACTATCTTTCCTGCACAACTACTTTCTGAACAACTCTCTTCATCTGTTGGCCCTCACTGAAACCTGGATTCAGGATTCTGACACGGTCTCCCCTGCTGCCATTTCCTATGGTGGCTTACAGTTCTCCCATTCCCCGAGACCCACAAACAGACATGGTGGTGGAGTTGGCATACTCCTGTCCCCACAATGCACTTTCCAGGTCATCCCCCCAATTCCATCACTCTCATTCCCTTCTTTTGAGGTCCACACCATCAGGCTCTTCCATCCCCTCTCCCTCAGAATAGCGGTCATATATCGGCCCCCAGGCTCATCCACCCAGTTCCTTGACCACTTCTCAGCCTGGCTGTCGCACTTCATGTCCTCAGAACTACCAACCCTTATCCTTGGAGACTTCAACATCCCCATTAACAGTCCTACTTCCACATCTGCATCTCAGCTTCTATCACTAGCCACTTCTCTAGGCCTCTCACAGCTTTCAACCTCTGAGACACACAAGGATGGCAACACCCTTGACCTGGTCTTTGTCCGCCTCTGTTCAATTTCCCACCTAAATAACTCACCGCTTCCACTCTCTGACCACAACATTCTCTCCTTCACGCTCACAAATCCTCCACCACCCCAGCGAACTCCTACCTACCGCACATTCAGAAATCTGCAAGCCATTAACCCTCAGACACTTTCAGACTCCCTACACTCTTCGCTGTCCCCAATCTCCTCTTTTTCTTGTCCTAATCTGGCTGTTCAGCACTACAATGACACTCTTAGAAGCACCCTTGACCAAGTAGCACCGCTCACCCTCAGAACTTCCAAACACACAGTAAAACAGCCCTGGCTCACATCGCAAACTCACCTTCTCCAGCGATGCTCTAGGAGTGCTGAACGCCTATGGGAGAAAACCCGCACACCAGAAGACTTCATCCACTTTAAATTCATGTTAAGAACTTATAATGCTGCCCTTCACCTCGCCAAACAGACCTACTTCACCACACTGATCTCCTCACTAGCCAACAACCCCAAGAAACTTTTTGACACTTTTCACTCCCTCCTCAGGCCAAAAGCACAAGCCCCTATCACAGACATTTGTGCTGATGACCTGGCCTCCCACTTTATAGAAAAAATAGATACTATCCGTCAGGAAATCTGCTCTCAACCACCAAGTGCTGTGACTCCCATCCCACCCTGCATTTCCCCTGGCTCAATTTCCACATTTGATCCCATCACAGAAGAAGAAGTCTCCAGACTCCTCTCTTCCTCTCGTCCGACTACATGCACTACCGACCCCATCCCCTCACATCTCCTCCAGTCTCTTTCTCCTGTTGTCACAACTCACCTAACTACAATCTTTAATCTCTCACTCTCCTCTGGCATTTTCCCATCCTCCTTCAAACACTCCATCATTACTCCACTACTAAAGAAACCCGCTCTTGACCCTTCCTGCACAAACAACTACAGACCGGTCTCCAATCTCCCCTTCATCTCCAAACTTTTGGAGCGCCTAGTCTACTCCCGCCTCACCCGTTACCTCTCCACTCACTCCCTCCTAGACCCTTCACAGTCCGGCTTCCGACCCCTACATTCGACTGAAACTGCACTCATCAAAGTGACCAATGACCTTCTGACAGCAAAACGTAACGGCGACCACTCTCTGCTCATTCTACTCGACCTTTCTGCAGCTTTCGACACGGTTGACCACCGTCTCCTACTGTCCAGGCTCCACTCTCTAGGTATTAAGGACACTGTTCTCTCCTGGTTCTCCTCCTATCTTTCTGACCGCTCCTTCAGTGTTTCGTTCTCTGGCTCCACTTCATCTCCTCTCCCTCTCACTGTCGGTGTACCCCAGGGCTCAGTCCTTGGCCCCCTTCTCTTCTCTCTCTACACCGCCCCAATTGGACAGACCATCAGCAGATTTGGCTTTCAGTACCATCTTTATGCTGATGACACACAATTATACACGTCATCCCCCGACCTTACCCCCGCTGTACTACAGAACGCCACCGACTGTCTGTCCGCAGTCTCCAACATCATGTCTGCTCTCTATCTGAAACTCAACCTCTCCAAAACTGAACTTCTTCTGCTCCCGCCGTCTACTAACCTCACCAAATCTGACATTTCCCTCTCCGTGGGCGGCACCATAATAACACCCCAGCAGCAGGCTCGCTGTCTGGGTGTTATGTTTGATACCAATCTCTCCTTCACCTCCCATATACAATCTCTTGCCCGCTCTTGCCGCCTACACCTAAAGAACATCTCTAGAATCCGCCCTTTTCTCACCATGGAAACAACAAAAACCCTCACTGTAGCATTGATCCACTCCCGCCTGGACTACTGTAACGCTCTATTACTTGGCCTCCCCATTACTCGACTATCCCCTCTCCAGTCCATCCTTAATGCAGCAGCCAGGGTTATCCATCTGGCTAATCGGTACTCGGACGCGTCCGCTCTTCGCCAGTCCTTACACTGGCTGCCCATTCATTATAGGATCCAATTCAAAGTACTTGTTCTCACCCACAAAGCTCTCCACACTGCAGCACCCCCCTACATCTCCTCCCTCATTTCTATCTATCGGCCTAACCGACTGCTGCGCTCTGCAAACGACTTTCGACTAACCTCTGCACTAATCCGTACCTCCCACTCCCGACTCCAAGACTTCTCCCGCGCTGCGCCAATCCTCTGGAATGCTCTACCCCAAGAAATTAGGACTATCCACAATTTGCATGGTTTCAAGCGCTCCCTCAAAACACATCTGTTCAGAGCGGCCTATCACATTCACTAATCAAAGTCATTCTATGTGTAAGTGTGTGTGTGTGTGTGTAGCCCATTCACTATCTCCATCCATCCCTCACTCCCTTAAGATGGCTGGACCATCATTGTAAATGCATCATTGTATATACACACCTGTATTTTGTATCTCCCCCACCTCATTGTAGATTGTAAGCTCTCACGAGCAGGGCCGTCTTATCTTGCTTTAATTACTGTATTGTTAACGTTGTGACTTATGACTTGTGTTTTGAAACTGTCAAACTGTAAAGCGCTGCGGAATATGATGGCGCTATATAAATAAAGATTATTATTATTATTAGGAAAATATCAAAGAATAACACAGAAGCTCAGGGATTTGCACTTATCTTGTTATCCTAGATCACTGGGTACTGCAGCAGCACAAAGCATCTTGGCAGGAACCCAGATGACATTTACATTAAAGTGCTGCATTAGCTGCAGATGCCCAATATTCACCGCCCAATGTGCACACAGTGCTGGCCCGCTGCAGAGCTCTGACTACAGAAAATGATAATGCTATGACTGGCAACTTAACATCTCAGTGTCTTACTGCCACACTAAACAATCCCGCTAGCGATCACGATAACGACGCATACTAATGCGATCGCTAGCGGGATTGTTTCTATATCGCTAAGTGCGGCCACATTTAGCGATATAGTTAACGACGCTATCGCCGTTAGCGATCTTCTTAACGACTTTAGCGGTACAAAAGTACCGCTAAATCGCTAAGAAAAGGTGCCACACTAGCGATATATACTTACCCAGCGGGAGCGCCGACGAGAAAATAGGGTCCAGAACGATTCCAGCGACGAGCGAGATCACAGCAGGAAGCTCGTCGCTGGCAGCTGCCGCACTGAACAACATCGCTAACGGGATCGCTAAATAGTGACGTTTTTTAGCGATCCCGTTAGCGATATTGTTCAGTGTGGCATACCCTTAAGCAATTCTCAGACAAGCAAAAACATTTGATGTGACTGGTCTGTAAAGGAGAAGGAGAGCGAGTGGAAGAGAGTGGGGGAGGGCGAGAAGGGGAGAGGGAAAGAGTAATTCCAGCAGCAAGGTTCGGGTCCCCATTATTTCTATGGTTTCTAAGTTTGCTAAAATTTTCTTGGCGATTTTCAGTTACCAGCTTACTGAATACATTAAAGGAATTCTTCTGGATCGGAAATATCAAAAAATGTAATTAGAAAAAATATAACTAAATATCTTTTAATTAGCAGAACACAATAGTTTATTTTAATCGAGAGCTAATCACTGTAGCACATATAAATCACCGCCATCTTGTTACAATACCAGAAGCCAGTCCTAAGGTGTTAATAGGACAGGAATCTGAGCATGTGCAGAATGAAGCTCCGCTGATGAGACCTGGAAATAGCCTGACAGTACGCAGTGTTTTCGGGTCACAGCAGCAGAACTTCCTTCTGCACATGCTCAGTTACCAGTCCTCTTAAAGGGGATGTCCACTACTAGGAAAACCCCTTCCTGTTATAAATGTTTGGCCCCAGATAAAATTAAACAAAGCTTATACACACCTTCTGTGCTGGCGCCATTCCAGCAGTGTTGGCACTCGCGGTACCGGGGCTCATATGCAGTTGTTATGACACGTGAGCCCGGCCCCCAATCAGCGCTGGCATCACTGTTCCCGCCTTCATACGAACTTAACATGAAGAGGAAGTCAGAGAGGTGTGGACAGCCAGCGCTGATTGGGCACCGGGCTCATGTGTCATAACCACATGGGAGACCCGGGACTAAATATATTTGGGTATTCACTCAATTACCTCCCCTCCCCCCCGGAGAACCCTTTAAATACTTTGATGAACACTTATTTGACTGTTAACTATCTATACTGACTTGACCATAACCATGCAAGGTCAATTCAGCAAATATCAAACCAATTTGAATATATCCACAGTTATTAGTTCACAATGGCAAAGACAAATTTACTGGAGCTCGATAAATAAAATACACTGCTCAAAAAAAATAAAGGGAACACTCAAATAACACATCCAGATCTGAATGAATGAAATATTCTCATTGAATACTTTGTTCTGTACAAAGTTAAATGTGCTGTCAACATAATCACAAAAAAAATCAATGGAAATCAAATTTATTAACCAATGGAGGCCTGGATTTGGAGTCGCACACAAAATTAAAGTGGAATGTAATGTCCTTAAAACAAGTCAAAATGTGGCTCAGTAGTGTGTGGCCTCCACGTGCCTGTATGACCTCCCTACAACGGCTGGGCATGCTCCTGATGAGGCGGTGGATGATCTCCTGAGGGATCTCCTCCCAGTCCTGGACTAAGGGTCTGTGCACATGGTGCGGAATCTGCTGCAGATCCGCAGCGGATTTGCCGCTGCAGATCTGCAGCAGAACTTCAAGTGATGTACAGTAGCATTAGAATCAATGAAAAAAAAAAAAACAAAAAAAAAACGCAGTGCACACGCTGCGGATTTTGTGCGGATTTAAATCCGCAGCATGTCACTTCTTTTGTGCAGTTCCGCAGCGTTGTGAGACCTGCTTTATATAGAAATCCGCAGGTCTCAAAACGAAGGGGAAATTCGCACAAAAAAACTGGAAAAATCTGCATCAAATCAGCACGAAATCCGCAAGTAAAACCCAGGTCGCTTTACCTGCGGATTTACCAAAATCTGCGCGGAAAATTCCACAGCAGAATCCGCACCGTCTGCACATAGCCTAAAGCATCCACTAACTCCTGGACAGTCTGTGGTGCAACGTGACGTTGGTGGATTGAATGAGACATGATGTTCCAGATGTGCTCAATCGGATTCAGGTCTGGGGAACGGGCGGGCCAGTCCATAGCTTCAATGCCTTCATCTTGCAGGAACTGCTGACACACTCCAGCCACATGAGGTCTGGCATTGTCCTGCATTAGGAGGAACCCAGGGCCAACCGCACCAGCATATGGTCTCACAAGGGGTTTGAGGATCTCATCTCGGTACCTAATGGCAGTCAGGCTACCTCTGGCGAGCAGATGGAGGGAAGTGCGGCCCTCCAAAGAAATGCCACCCCACACCATTACTGATCCACTGCCAAACCGGTCATGCTGCAGGATGTTTCAGGCAGCAGATCGCTCTCCACGGCGTCTCCAGACTCTGTCACATGTTCTCAGTGTGAACCTGCTTTCATCTGTGAAGAGCACAGGGCACCAGTGGCGAATTTGCCAATTCTGGTGTTCTGTGGCAAATGCCAAGCGTCCTGCACGGTGTTGGGCTGTGAGCACAACCCCCATCTGTGGACGTCGGGCCCTCAGAAACCGACTCCATGAGGATGGTCTAACAGTTTGTGCAGACACATGCACATTTGTGGCCTGCTGGAGGTCATTTTGCAGGGCTCTGGCAGTGCTCCTCCTGTTCCTCCTTGCACAAAGGAGGAGGTAGCAGTCCTGCTGCTGGGTTGCTGCCCTCCTACGGCCCCCTCCACATCTCCTGGTGTACTGGCCTGTCTCCTGGTAGCGCCTCCAGCCTCTTGGACACTACGCTGACAGACACCGCAAACCTTCTTGCCACAGCTCGCATTGATGTGCCATCCTGGATGAGCTGCTCTACCTGAGCCACTTGTGTGGGTTGTAGAGTCCGTCTCATGCTATCATGAGTGTGAAAGCACAACCAACATTCAAAAGTGACCAAAACATCAGCCAGAAAGCATTTGTACTGAGATGTGGTATGTGGTCCCCACCTGCAGAACCACTCCTTTATTGAGTGTGTCTTGATAATTGCCAATAATTTCCATCTGTTGTCTATTCCATTTGCACAACAGCATGTGAACTTGATTGTCAATCAGTGTTGCTTCCTAAGTGGACAGTTTGATTTACTTGGAGTTATATTCTGTTGTTTAATTGTTCCCTTTATTTTTTTGAGCAGTGTATTTGTAATTTGAGCATTTACTTATCCAGAACTCCAAAATCATCTAGAACAGAACGGTCACAGAGCAGCACTCAGCTTAATACAAAAACCAGGCCTTGTCATCTACGGCAACCAAACCTAACCTTTCGTTTTTCCATAACAGTTGAACAAACAGAAGCAGAGTATTGATTGGCTGCTAGGGGCAACAAGCCTTGTTTTTCCTTTCTTATATTTTTCACACCACAATAGAACCAAAATGGCTCCTGTCACACATCCTGACTGAAGCAGTTACCACTTTGATGAAAAATCTATAAACTTCAACCTCAAAAGTGGCTTGAGTCGAAAAACATTGCATTTTATCATTTTAAATAAGTTTGATTGACATGAAATGATGTGTAAAGGCTCTTTGCTTTCGCTCATTTTCCAAAAGCTACACCTCTTATTAGCCTCCATACGAGACTAGAACCTGTGATCGCTTGTACAATACACTGCAATGAGGTGATATTGCAGTGTGTTATAAAATATCTGATGTGTCCAAACATGGCCAACACTGGGGTTCTGTCTTCTATGTCCATGCCATTGTCACCCCATTTCCAACACCTTAGGCCTCTTTCACACTTCCGTTGTGTGACGTCCGCCCATCCGTGAAAATGGCGGATCCGTCAGAAAAGTAAAAAAACGGATGCAAAACTGGTGAGAGAGAGAGAGAGAGAGAGAGAGAGAGAGAGAGGAGAGAGAGAGAGAGAGAGAGAGAGAGAGAGAGAGAGAGAGAGAGAGAGAGAGAGAGAGAGAGAGAGAGAGAGAGAGAGAGAGAGAGAGAGAGAGAGAGAGAGAGAGAGAGAGAGAGAGACCCCGGACACTGTTTTCTGCATTTTCCTATGCTTTTCAATAGAGGCGACGGATCCGCAGGCGGATTCCGTCAAAAACGGATGCTGGCGGATCCGTCGCCCATTGTACAAAATGGCGGATGCGGCGGATCCGCCGTTGTCCGCCATTTTGGCGGTCAAAAAAAACGTTGCATTGGACGTTTTTTTGAAATGACGGACGTCAATTTTTTGGCGGATCCGTCAAAAAACGGACCTAACGGACGACCATCCGTCAAAATCCGTCACTAATTCAAGTCTATGTGAAAAAAACGGATCCGCCAAAAAAAAATGCGGATCCGTTTTTTTCACATTTTGACGGATTTTGACTGACGTCGCACGACTGAAGTGTGAAAGAGGCCTTAAAGAGGCTGCTCATTACTTGGACAACCCCCATTAAATACTGTACTCCCCCACTCACCATTCCCTTGATCCCTCCTTCCCTGCGTAAAATAAGAAAAACCTTATACTCTCCTCATGCACTGGAACATATAGAGTGATATTGGCGCTGAGTCTCCCAGCGATCTTGTGACATAAGAATCAGTGGTCACTAGCAGGCTGCAGACCACAAGCCTCCCCCAGACACGAGAGGAAAGAGTGCGGAGAAGGCCAGCAATGGACGGCATAACAATGTTCTGTGAGCACCGGCGCCAACATTGCTGGGCCGTCGTTAGTTCAAGAGGTCAGAATAAGGTATTTTATTTTACTTGTGGGATTTTAGCAGTGGGAAACCCTTTTAAATGCATAGCGCAATTCATTACTAAATGCAACAAGACACTATACAAGTAATGTACTTGCTTTTCTTAGAGGCTTTAACAAAGTTTGCAGCCATAAGATTAACCTACACGGTAATTTATTGCACACCTTTTAATAGATCTGGCAGATCTCTGCTGTCTGGCACATCTCATGTAGGCCAGTTTCTGCCATCAATTATAATGTTTGCCCGGCAGTGGGAGATCCTGCCCATATTACAAAACATTTTCCAGAACCACAGAACAGAGCAAACAAGTGCAATTTTTGGCTTAATCATGACATGGTCATACTTTGCAAAAATTCTTTGATCAATTTATTACCAAATTCTGTTCCCATCAGCTTTGCTGGTTTATTATGAGGCCAATTTCTGGACTGTAGCACATTTAATGGGGCATCTGCTAACAACAAGTTATCATCTATCCAGGTGACAACTTACTAATCAGTGAAGTTCTGACAGAAAGGAGAACTTTTATCCACGTTAGGCCAGGATCACACATGCGAGTAAGTCGTCCGACACTCGCATGTGAAATCCCAGCTCTGGCGCCGGCACTCAGGAGTGGAGCGCGCGGCTGCATGTAGTTCTATGCAGCCGCTCGCTCCACTCCTGAGTGCCGGCGCCAGAGCTGGGATTTCACATGCAAGTGTCGGACGACTTACTCGCATGTGTGATCCCGGCCTTAGAATGGAGCCCGCAGTGCACATGCTTGTCTGTCACTCCATTAAAGGAGCTGGCCACTACTCGCACAACACCTCCTCAACTGCTATATTAAGCCAGTGCCATTCCAGCATTGACTGCACTCAGGGCCGGCGACAGGTTTTGGTGGGCCCCGAGTGAAAAAGTCTTAGTGGGCCCCTTTAACACACACCATGACTCATGATGCAAGGATACAGAAGAGATAAACAGATATAGTACAATGCCAAATGTGTCACTTCTTAAGGGCCCGTCTCACATAGCGATCTCGCTACCGAGATCGCTGCTGAGTCACTAGTTTTGTGACGCAGCAGCGATCTCACCAGCGATATCGCTGTGTGTGACATTCAGAATCATAGAATGGTAGAGTTGGAAGGGACTCCTGGTCATCTGGTCCAACCCCCTGCTCAAGCAGGATTCTCTAATCATCCCAGACAGATGCTAACCAGCATCTGTTTGGAAGACTTCATGAAGGAAACTCACCACCCTTTGGCAGCTGTTCCATCATTGATCACCCTAACTGTCAAAAGTTTTTCTAATATCTAATCTGTGTCTCCTCCATTCAGTTCATCCATTGCTTCTAGTCTTTCCTTGCGCAAATGGAAATAGATGACCTTCTACAATGTGACAGCCCTGAGATATTGTGACAGCTATTAAGTCTCATCTCAGTCATCTTTTGCAAGCTAAACATTCCAAATCCTGCACCGTTCTCATAGGACATGGTTGCAGACCGGTCACCATTCTGGTGCTCTTCTCTGAACTTGCTCCAGTTTTGATGATCTTTTTAAATTGGTGCCCAAACTGGACACAGTATCAGATGAGGTCTGACCAAAGAGGAGTAAGGCAATATGACCCACACGTGATCTAGACTGTATGCTTCTGTTGATACATCCTAGAATTGCATTTGCCTTTTTTGCTGCTGCATCACACTGTTGACTCATGTTAAGTCTGTGATCAATTAGTATACCCAAGTCTTTTTCACATGTGCTTTTTCACATGTGCTTTTTCACATTCAGCGACGATCAGCGCCCCTGCTGGGTATCGCTGATCGTCGCTGAAATGTCAGGACATTTTTTTGATCGCTGGTCTCCAAGGTACACAGCGGGTTTCTAGGCGCAGGGCTGTGCCTAGAAACCCGCTGTGTACCTTGGATACCAGCGCCCTGATGCAGGGAGCTGGTATCCAAGGTACACAGCGGGTTTCCAGGCACCGCTTGGAAACCCGACGTGTACCTTGGTTACCAGCGCCCTGCATCAGGGCGCTGGTATCCAATGTACACTGCGGGTAACTAAGCGATGTTACCCGCAGTGTCGCTGTCCCAGATCGCTGCCTGAGCTGCCTTTTTGACAGCTCAGCAGTGATCATATAGCGATACACCAGCGATCCTGACAAGTGCATATCGTTGTCGGGATCGCTGGTGTATCGCTTATGTGAGACCCAGGCTTTACATTACACGAGTGATATCTATTGTAAAATCTACAATAGCTCAGAAGCCGGTAAATCCTCGCAGTGCACAGTACATGCCCGGGGGGGTGGGGGGGATTCAAAAGTTTTCATCTTAAACGGGACAGTATAGTCCTCCATACAGTATCATGAGACCCATGTATTGCTCCATACAAAATAATGGGCACCACACAATGCTCCATACAGTATAATGGGCACCACACAATGCGCCATACAGTATAATGGGCACCATACAATGCCCAACAGTATAATGGGCACCATACAATGCTCCACACAGAATAATGAGCACCATACAATGCTCCACACAGAATAATGGGCACCATACAATGCTCCACACAGAATAATGGGCACCATACAATGCTCCACACAGAATAATGGGCACCATACAATGCTCCACACAGAATAATGGGCACCATACAATGCTCCACACAGAATAATGGGCACCATACAATGCTCCATACAGAATAATGGGCACCATACAATGATCCATACAGAATAATGGGCACCATACAATGCTCCACACAGAATAATGGGCACCATACAATGCTCCACACAGAATAATGGGCACCATACAATGCTCCACACAGAATAATGGGCACCATACAATGCTCCACACAGAATAATGAGCACCATATAATGCTCCACACAGAATAATGGGCACCATATAATGCTCCACACAGAATAATGGGCACCATATAATGCTCCACACAGAATAATGGGCACCATACAATGCTCCACACAGAATAATGGGCACCATACAATGCTCCACACAGAATAATGGGCACCATACAATGCTCCACACAGAATAATGGGCACCATACAATGCTCCACACAGAATAATGGGCACCATACAATGCTCCATACAGAATAATGGGCACCATACAATGCTCCATACAGAATAATGGGCACCATACAATGCTCCATACAGAATAATGGGCACCATACAATGCTCCATACAGAATAATGGGCACCATACAATGCTCCATACAGAATAATGGGCACCATACAATGCTCCATACAGAATAATGGGCACCATACAATGCTCCATACAGAATAATGGGCACCATACAATGCTCCATACAGAATAATGGACCATACAATGCTCATACAGAATAATGGCACCATACAATGCTCCATACAGAATAATGGGCACCATATGATGCTCCATACAGAATATTGGTCACTATATAATGCTCCATACATAAAAATAAATAATCAAATACTTAACTCTCTTCGTTCCTCGCTAGCTGCAACTCCGTTGTCCTCAGCTCCGGGGTCTTCAGCCTCTTCCATCTCTGCACTGTTCAGCGCAGTGGGCATGCTGTAGAAACGTCATTGCGCCCTCTGCCCTGAGACGTCACAGAGTCAGGAGACGCTGAAGAGACCGGACCTCCGGCCAGAGTGGAACGAGGAGAGGTGAGTATTTCAAACAGTATAAAGCACAGGAGGCACAGTGCGTGCCGGTGTTTCCAACGGCGAGTGGGCCCGCTGCTTGCTTAGGACCCTGGCAGTTGCCTGGGTGGTGACGCTGGTCCTGACTGCACAGACGCTCCCAGGGTTCCCTGCAGCCAATCAGTACTGTCCGTATCGTCAGATGTAGCTGACATTCAAGGAAAGCCAGAGAGCAGCAGCTCAGACTTCTCCAGAATAACAGTTTCTTCTAAAGGAAGACAGAGTGAAGCAGCCACTGATTGCCCACAGAGCTCACGGGACAGAAGGTCATGTGAGCGCCAGTTCAGCCATCGCTGGATGGGCACCAGCACCCGAGGCGAGTGTAGGCTGCTTATTTTTTTAAATGGGGAATATAGCAATTGAGAAGAGGTTATCCATGTAGCGGACAGCCCCTCTAAGCTTTTATGGGACTTCCAAGCACTGCTCTGAGCATTTTCTGGTAGCCCTATACAGAATGAATGGAGCGGCATTGAGGCATTCGACCTGCTGCTCCAATTTCTAATGTGGCTAAAAATTTCTGTTCTGTTGAGTGGTGAGAGTCCAAAGGCTCAAATCACCACGTTTAGGAAGTTTATAAAAAAAAAAAAAAAAAAGGGAGGTTGTCCGGAGGGGAAAACAAGTGAAGTCAGCCTAATAATTTTGCTGAGAAACAGCCGGTTCACCTACAAAACCAAGTGGCCAATAAGATCGGCCGCACATGTTAAACAGCTATTTTGTTGAAAAATTGAGTGATTGCGCTACATTCTTTCACTGCTCCCCTGCACAAAATGGTGCATTTGCTGGGTATGGAAGCACCCTTATAATTTGGGGGTAGGACTTCAAAGTGTAATATTGTCAAGAAGATTGACATTTTCTCAGTCAAAGAGCAAACTGTGATGTCCAAACTGGCAAAGGGTCTACTATCTACCTGAATACAATAGCCTCATGGACATACACATTTGGGTCAGGAGACCCTCGCTCGGCCGGTCTTGACAGACTATAATACAAGGTACACACAAGGAATAAACCTGACTCACATACAAGGGTAACAAAAAAATATACATATACATATCTTAAATAACAAAAAATGTTCTTCTTATATCTGCTCCTGGGAAAGTTGGGTGAAGCATACAGCTCTAAAGAAAGTGACCACGGAGCTTTACTTCACCCCTGAAAAGTCAAGTTTCTTCTATGCAGCAATGTATCATCATTACTAAGCCCGAGGCCATGTCAGGAGCAGACTCCACTGTCACATCCAATGACAATAAACCTTCCAGGCACAAAAATGGGGCTTCTGCAATGACCATCACAACACATTTTGGAGGGTGAATTTTTAGAGCCATAGAAGAAAAGCAACCTAAAGTGTTAACTATTTGGGACTTAAATTTTTTAGTGGGGAAAAAAAAAATCAACTTTAAAATTAAAGGTTATCAATATAGATCTTGGAATAATAATAATTTCCACAATTGCTGTATTTTTTAATATTCCTGTGCTGAGATAATCTTATAAATGTGCCCCTGCTGTGTACTGTGTAATGGCTGTGTCTGACCGTGCAGGGACATGGTCTTATCACACCACAGCTCCTGGGCATGGCAGAAAGAACGAAAAAATTTCCACAGACATTACAGCACAGGATTGCTGCTGAGATAAAACATTTCCTTGCTCATTTGTAAAAAAAAAATGCTTTCTCTCAACAAAAGAATTATTGCCATCCCGTGAGAGGATTTATTCTCACTTGACATCTATGTGCTTTTTTTTTTTTTTTTTTTTTTACTTTTTTTACTCAGCAGTTAATAATTTACAAGACCATTTTCAGTTTCGACGCTATAGAACTGTAATCTACCTGTAAAAATAGGTTTGGAAGAGATTTTCTTATAAAACATTTTTCAGCCTCATTTTTCTCAACCAAGTGTTTTTCAAAACCTCCTAACTCCCACCCACTCCCCAGCCAAATGTATTTCCCATAGAAATGAATAGGAGGAGTGTTCCAAAAAGTTTCAGAAGTGGATCTGCTACAAAAATCAGGGAACATTGGCCAAGTCTTGGCTTACTAGACATCAGATACAGTTCAGGAGTGTGAGAAAGCTGGGTGACAACCCCAGGTAGGAGGGAGGTGAAGCCCACAGTGGGGTCACTCAGCTTTCCCAGGAGCAGAGATTTCTTTTTTGCTACTCATTAAACTTGTGCAACAAGCGAGTTGTAGAGTCTCCCAGGAAAGTGATGGACTGCAGGCAGGTTAGTGCAGAACGCGAAGCATGCAGGCAGCAGCCCCGTGTGTGATGACAGGTGACATGCACAGTGACCCCCCACATTTAAAGGGACAGAGCATGCTGAGCACACGGACGCGTTACATACCGAGCACCACGCACACCACGTCCAGAACGACAAACGGGATCCTCGTTTTGTCAAACATGTCGCCGGTTTTTGCTAAACAGCCGCCAGCAGGGAGACAAGTGCGGGTCACCGGAGCAGCTCCAGCAGTCTCACGTGTGGCTGTCCAGCTCCCGGGGAGTGATAGTCCAGGTGGGCGGGTTGTCACAGACCACAGACAGGTGACATTCCTGGGTACTGAGAACGGGTCAACACGTCAGTGACTGAGACCACAGCAAGCGCCGGGACGGCCGTCTCGTCTCTGTCTGCTGCACGGGGTCGACTGGAGCTGTGTAGTTTTGACGGGACGGACCATAAATATGACGTGACGTAGTTACAGTTATCAGCCAATCATAAACCAGATGGGCAGTCACGGGGGGCGTAGCCCAATCCGTAGCTTGCGTAGGGAATGGAATCGACCAATCCTGTTCTGCAACGTCACGATGGGTTTCATGAGGGCGTGGTCGCATCAAAACTACTTTGGCGTATGCGTAGTAACATGGCAAAGGGTGAGGAGTAGGAATGAGGCACTAGTAGGTGCGGGAGGCGCTGCCTGGAAGGGGGTTAGCGGAGTAAGGTGCGGCCGCTGCCAACAGCGACGTCATCACGCTGCTGCGCTTTGATGTGTCGCATGGTGACGTCATAGGGATCAGCAGGTGCCCACGTGGGTACATTAGGGACTGTAGCCTTTTACATTTCCTGCAGGAGCCGACCTCTGTGTTATTACGTGTGTGGACGGATCCTACAGGAAGGAGTCTGATACTTGTAGGTCCCCTTGCCTCAGTGCCGGTGCCTTATGATCAGTACTGGGCGCAGAAAAACGTGCTATGCGCTTTTTCCCCCTCAACATTTGGAACTTCTAAGGCTATTTTCACACATCAGTTTTTTTCCATCAGGCATGATCCGGCGTAAATTGTGGGAAAACTGATGAAACGAATCAGTTTTTCCGCCGGTTCTGTTTAGCGGATCCGTTTCTTTCCGTTTTCTTATCCGTTTTACGACGGATCCGATTCCTGGGGGCTGGCCAATTGGATCTGAGCATGCTCAGACTTGAAAACCGGATCTGTCTTTTTCCGGATCCGGCGCCACGGAAGTGCCGCATCCGTGCTGTCCAGTTTTTTGGTGCAGACAAAAAACGTTACTGTAGACTTTTTTTTCCAGACGCCGCAATTAAAATTTTTGCCAGATCCATGCGGCGCAATCCGGCGCTAATACAAGTCAATGAGAAAAAAACGGATCCGGCGGTAGATTTTTCCGGATCCGGTTTTTCAAAAAATAGCCGGATCATGCCTGACGGAAAATAACTGATGTGTGAAAGTAGCCTAAGCAATTTAACCCGTTCAGGACCTGGCAATTTTACTCCATCATAACCAGGCACATTTTTTTTGTATATGCGATTTTCAAGGTCTCGAAAACTTTAACCTTTTTTAATTGAAAAAAATAGATTTGGCTGAATTTTTTTATGTCATTTTTATATTACTTTTAATTTTCCTTTGATGTTACAGAAAAATTTATTTTTCACATTATTTACTTTTTTCTTTTTTTTATATGACAACCACAATGAGCTGCTAAATAAAATAAAATGTAAACTGCGTTTCGCTTTCCCTTAAGAATTAGTTTTCTGTACTGGACATTTTTTTTTCCAACAAAGAAGGAGCTACAAATGTCAATTTGAACTTCCAGTCTTGCAGTGTCATTTTTATTTTGTTTCTAACATTTATTTCATACACCGCAACCATGTAAGAGACCTTTGGGGAGGGAAATCAACATTTCTAGAACGTCAATGCTGAGTAATGTGTGGACCACCGGACGGTTAAAGGGAACCTATCAGCAGGACTGTGCTCAGTAAACTACAAGCATTGTCAAGGGGGTGTTTTTTGGTGCTCTGGCCTCATCATCATCACTCTGGGCTTAAATGACAGGACTAATCCTTCAGTGACCTGCCTCCTACTTTAAATATTTCGCCTGCACAGTTAATATTGAGGTCTTAAAAAAAAATTGCAACAAAATGGCGCCGGCAAATGCACAGTAGCTATCTGTCGGCAGAGGTGTATCTAGGCTTTCTGGCACCTGGGGCAAGAATTCGGTTTGGCGCCCCCCCCCAGCACACATGCGATTTGCACACTTTGTACCAACGAGCTGCTCTCCCTAATGCTCTCAATGTTCAGTGAAAACTGAGAGAAGCAGGAGGAGAAGCTCGTTGTCACTGGACCATAAGTATGAAAATCGCATATGAGTGAACTGTCCATGTGACGACTGCTGGAACCTGCAGAGCTGAATCCTGACATTGCAGCTTCTGAATTCTCACAGCGAATGCTCTGCACACTTTTAGGTTTCTCCCTTACCGGTGGCAACAGTACACAGTCATGTCAGCACAAGCATGTGATCTGTATACTTCTGGCCACATTCCGACTAGACATGCCCGGCCTCGCTCCGTTCATTTTCATTGAGTGAGGCCACATATGTCTAGTCAGCATGTATGTAAATCACTGGCAAGAGAGAATCCTAACAGCGTGCAGTGAGCACTGTGAGAATTCTGAAATTGACTAATTCTCATGTTTTTATTTTCAGGAGCATTAAAGGGGTTGTCCAGGTTTGTGCTGAGTCTGCAGTCATTCTATGTGACACAGACCTGGAGAACCCCTTTAATGCTCTTAACAAATAAAGACATGACAATTACTCAATTTCACAAATAATATTTACATCCAGGTACCTTATAGATGACACTGTCTCTGGAGTCGTTCTCCTTTTCTTCATCTTGTCCAGATCCCATGATGAGTTTTCTCATCCACAGCCGTCTCTGCAGACCTCCATCTTCTCCGCTCTTCTGCACCAACTCTCCACACGATGCCTTTAAAGACAGAAGAGTCATTATAATGCCCCTAAATAAAAATATCTGCAATATACTGTCGCTTCACACTATTCCCCTCCCTCCTCATACTGTCTCCTCTCACATCACCCCTGTTCACCATACTGTCTCCTCATATATTTACCCCTTCACTCTCTATTCTGTCTGCTCACACATACCCCTGGCTCCCCATACTGTGGCTGCACACATCCCATCACCCTCACTCACCATACTGTGTCCACATACATTCACCCGTTCGCTCCCCATACTGTCTGCAACCATCCCCCATACTGTTTCCTCATACATGCCCTCATATATACATACTTTTCAGTACCCTCAAATCCCCCCACACATTAAATGCCCCATCCCCACTCCAAATCCCCCCCACACACATTAAATCCCCCCATCCCCACTCCAAATCCCCACACACACATTAAATCCCCCATCCCCACTCCAAATCCCCACACACACATTAAATCCCCCATCCCCACTCCAAATCCCCCACACACATTAAGTACCCCCATCCCCACTCCAAATCCCCACACACATTAAGTATCCCCTATCCCACTCCAAATCCTCCCCACACATTAAGTACCCCCCATCCCCACTCCAAATCCCCCATACACAATAAGTACCCCATCCCCACTCCAAATCCCCCACACACATTAAATCCCCCCATCCCACTCCAAATCCCCACACACATTAAGTACCCCTATCCCCACTCCAAATCCCCCCACACACATTAAATCCCCCATCCCCACTCCAAATCCCCCACACACATTAAGTACCCTCCATCCCCACTCCAAATCCCCCACACACATTAAGTACCCCCATCCCCACTCCAAATCCCCCACACACATTAAGTACCCCATCCCCACTCCAAATCCCCCACACACATTAAGTACCCCATCCCCACTCCAAATCCCCCACACACATTAAATCCCCCATCCCACTCCAAATCCCCACACACACATTAAGTATCCCCTATCCCCACTCCAAATCCCCCCACACACATTAAATCCCTCCATTCCCACTGCAAATCCCCCACACACATTAAGTACCCCATCCCCACTCCAAATCCCCCACACACATTAAGTACCCCCCATCCCCACTCCAAATCCCCTGTAAGGTTCTATGTATATATTCCTGAAACTCAGTTTGTTCGTCAGCCATTTTACTTTCTGTCTTGCTGCAGCTATCTGTCATGTGTGCATCGCCACGAAGATCGTCGCGGTTGCACATTCTGACTTCTCACAGCTGAGTTGCTGTTTCTTTGTGTTTGGCAGTTAGGGAGTTAATTCTGTCTGTGCTCAGTTCTGGGACTGGGTGCAGTTTTCTCCCGCTGCAATTAATTATTTGTTGATTGGTTTCCTTTAAATCTCTGGTTGTCTGTGTTGGGAGTTGCCAGTGAAATTCTTCATGCAGACCACAGATAGGATTGTATCTGTATAGACTTAAGTTAAAGAGCTCCTTAGTTGTTTTAAGCTCACCTTGCTTAGAGTTTAATATCCCAGATCATTTATGTTCCTTCTGTGTTTGAGTGTGTATGCAAGTCTGTGTTTTCTCCAGTCTGTCTTATATGTCTAATCTGTGTATTTAGCAGAGATCAGCCCATATCCCTTTGGTGGTAATCAGAATCCTTCTTAGGACTGATTACAGGGTTCAGGGACTGATAGGAGACAGGGTTAGGCTGGAGACTTGGACCTCTGAACCATTATCAGTACCTCCAAGGTGAGGGATTAGTTAGGACCCCAGTTTAGGGTCAGGTTAGACCCCCGGTCCTCCTCTTTCCTGTGACAGTGTATCAAGTCCTCAAGATTAACCCTGAGTTCAACGGATATCGTGTCAGGTAAATCTATTCTATATTTACATGCTGATGTTGCTAATCTATATGTTGTATAGAGTGTTGTTCTTTTAAGAATAGTTTACTGACATCGTACACATATCATAATACCGCGTGACATTTTCACTGGCCCATAAAATTATTCCCAGTTGCCATGGATCCAGTAGCCCAGCTGGCTCTGCAGTTGCAGGGATTATCCATGGAGCTGACGGACATTAAGTCCAAAGTTTTGTCTCCCTCGGAGCAAACCAGATTTGAACCTAAAGTAGCTCTCCCGGACAGGTTCACTGGTGGGCGAGACAAATTTTTTACCTTCAGGGAAGCATGTAAATTGTATTTTCGGCTTCGGCCTCGATCATCAGGGAGTGAAGAGCAGAGAGTGGGAATTGTTATCTCGCTCCTACAAGGGGACCCTCAATCCTGGGCCTTCTCCCTTCCTCCGGGATCCCCGGCTCTACAGTCAGTAGATCGATTTTTTACTGCCCTGGGTTTGGTATATGATGACCCAGATCGGGTCTCTCTTGCTGAGACAAAATTACGTAAGATACAGCAGGGAGATCGTCCGGCGGAGGAATTTGCTTCTGAGTTCCGTAGATGGGCCACAGATACTCAGTGGAATGACCCAGCTCTTAGGAGCCAGTTTTGTCATGGGCTTTCTGACAAATTAAAGGACGTTTTGGCTCAGTATGATTCTCCTCCATCACTGGAGGCTGCTATGGCCCTAGCTATCCGTACTGATAGACGGCTCCGGGAGAGGTGCGAGGTAACTCCGCCCCCTGTTGTTACTCCACCTACTACTAAAGTCCCTTATGTTGAGGTTCCCCTTGTCTGTTCGGATGAGCCTATGCAGTTGGGAGGGACATCATTTCGTAGGAGGGGATTGGCGGTACGCCGCAGGACTAGAAGGTGTTTCTTCTGCGGGAAAGAGGGACATTTTGTTGGGGGATGTCCATCCCGTGCCTTGTTGAGCAAAAAGTCGCCGGAAAACTGTTAATCCCAGGTTGTGTGGTGGACGACAACCTGGGAGTATGTATTTCGTCCGCTAGTTCTTCTCAGTTCCTTGTACCAGTGGAGGTGGTGGTTGGTACGAGAGTGGAGAGATTTTCTGTTCTTCTTGATAGTGGGTCCGGGGCTAATCTGGTTGACGCTCAGTTTGCTCAGGCTCAAGGTATGCATCTGAGTGTATTGGTCAAAACCGATCCCTATATTCTCCATTGATGCCAGGCCTCTCGGCCAAGGTAGCTTTGTTCATGAGGTTCATAACATTGACCTTCGGGTAGGGGCAATACATTGGGAACTATTATCTTGTTATGTGTTGGAGGGTCTACCTACTCCTATTGTGTTGGGACTTCCTTGGTTGGTTAAACATAACCCTGTGATTAATTGGCAGTCCAGAGATATAAGCCAATGGGGGGAGTTTTGCAAAAGTAACTGCATGAACACAGTCATCAGTGCGGTCGTGCCTAGTACTTTGCCTCCTTTTTTGGAGGACTTTGGGGATGTGTTCTCTGAGGAGGGGTGTCAGGAGTTGCCTCCTCATCGCGTGTATGACTGCTCTATTAATTTACTTCCTGATGCTAAGTTACCTAAAGCTAGGTTATATAACCTTTCTGGTCCTGAGAGGCAGGCTATGAAAAATTATATTTCGGAAAGTCTGGCCAAAGGGCATATTAGACCTTCATCTTCCCCAGTGGCAGCGGGTTCTTCTTTGTGAAGAAAAAAGATGGAGGCCTACGCCCTTGCTTGGATTTCCGCGAACTTAATCGGATTACTGTTCGAGATCCGTATCCACTCCCTCTGATTCCTGATCTCTTCAATCAAATTGTTGGCGCCAAATGGTTCTCTAAATTGGATCTCAGGGGGGCGTATAATCTGATTAGGATAAAAGAGGGGGATGAGTGGAAAACGGCGTTTAACACGCCGGAGGGACATTATGAGAACCTTGTCATGCCTTTTGGTCTGACTACTGCACCAGCAGTATTCCAACATTTTGTTAATGACATTTTTCGTCATCTGGTGGGGCTGTTTGTGGTCGTATATTTGGATGACATTTTAATTTACTCACCAGATCTTGTGTCTCACCAGGAGCATGTGAGACAGGTGTTGCAGATCTTGCGAGACAATAAACTATACGCCAAACTGGAAAAGTGTGTATTCGCCGTACAGGAACTTCAGTTTTTGGGTTCTTGGTGTCAGCCTCCGGTTTCCGTATGGACCCTGAAAAGGTGAGAGCAGTGCTTGAATGGATCAGCCAGAGGATCTTAAGGCTCTGCAGCGTTTTCTGGGGTTTGCTAACTACTACCGGAAATTTATTTGTAATTCTCATCTGTTGTCAAACCTCTCACTGACATGACAAGAAAAGGGACGGATTTTTCTAAATGGTCGGACAAAGCTTGCCAAGCTTTTTCCTCTTTGAAAAAATGTTTTGCTTCGGCACCCGTTCTCATCCAACCAGATGCATCACAGCCGTTCGTTGTGGAGGTGGACGCGTCTGACGTAGGGGTGGGTGCAATATTGTCCCAGGGTCCGTCCCCTGGTAAATGGCATCCGTGCGCTTTCTTTTCTAAAAAATTGTCGTCCGCCGAAAGGAATTATGATATCGGCAATAGGGAACTTTTGGCCATTAAGTTGGCTTTTGAAGAATGGCGTCACTTTTTGGAGGGGGCAGTCCACCCGGTCACCGTCATTACTGATCACAAGAACCTGCTGTATTTGGAATCTGCTAAGCGTCTGAATTCCAGACAAGCTCGATGGTCGTTGTTTTTTACCAGGTTTAATTTTGTTGTCACTTATCGCCCTGGATCTAAGAATGTTAAGGCGGATGCCTTGTCTCGCAGTTTCCCAGGGGCCGGGAAAATGGATGACCCGATTCCTATCCTTCAGGAGGGGGTGGTAGTGTCGGCTGTATGTTCTGAGCTTGAGGAGGAGGTGTTAGAGGCTCAGGGGGACGCCCCTGCAGGACCTCCAGGGAGACTGTTTGTCCCAAATCAGTTGAGACAAAAGGTTATTGAGGCACATCATAATTCTGCTTTAGCAGGACATCCAGGGAGTAAGGCTACTTTAGATCTCCTTTCTCGCCGGTTTTGGTGGCCTAACGTTAATAAAGATGTTTTAACTTTTGTCGCGTCCTGTGGGGTTTGTGCTCGCTCTAAGACCCCTCATACCCGTCCGTCTGGGACCCTCTTACCCTTGAAACTTCCGGAGCGTCCATGGACTCATTTGTCTATGGACTTCATCACGGACCTTCCTCAGTCGTCAGGGAAGACTGTCATATTGGTGGTTGTTGACAGGTTCAGTAATGGCACATTTCATTGCTCTTCCTGCCCTCCCTAATGCTAAAACTCTGGCGCAGGTGTTCATTGGGGAGATTGTGAGACTTCATGGGTTGCCTTCTGATGTGGTGTCAGATAGGGGGTCTCAGTTTGTGTCCAAGTTTTGGAGGGCATTTTGTTTACGTCGGGGGATGCAATTGTCATTTTCCTCGGCTTTTCATCCGCAGACCAATGGTCAGACAGAGCGTCTGAATCAAAGCCTAGAGACTTATCTTCGGTGTTTTGTCTCAGAGAACCAGGAGGACTGGTCTTCTTTCTTGCCTCTGGCAGAGTTCGCTCTTAACAACAGGCTGAGCGAGTCCACTGGTAAGTCCCCGTTTTTTGGGGCATATGGTTTTCATCCCCAGTTTTGTACATTCAATGGGGGGGGGGCCCTTCTGGGGTTCCTGAGGAGGAGCGTTTCTCGTCGTCACTTGCTTCAGTGTGGAGAGGTGTATTGAATAATCTGAGTGCTATGGGGAACCGTTATAAACGTATGGCTGATAGGAGGAGAGTTTCTGGTCCAGATCTTAATGTGAACGATCTGGTATGGTTGTCTACCAGGAATATAAAACTTAAAGTTCCCTCCTGGAAGCTGGCCCCAGATTCATCGGGCCGTACAGGATCAGTTCCATAATTAATCCTGTGGCATTTCGTCTGGACCTCCCTCCTACGTTTAAAATTCATAATGTGTTCCACAAGTCATTACTTAAGAGGTAAGTGGCACCAGTCAAACCATCACCTCTACCTCCTCCTCCAGTGGTGGTCAATGGTAACTTGGAGTTTCAAGTGTCAAAGATCATTGACTCACGTCTGAATCGCCGGTCCCTTCAGTACTTGGTGCATTGGAAGGGGTATGGTCCAGAGGAGAGGACGTGGGTTCCTGCGTCTGACATTAACGCAGATCGTTCGGTGCGGACCTTCCACAGAACTCACCCGGGCAAACCTGGCCCTGAGGGTCCGGAGGCCCCTCGTAGAAGGGGGGTACTGTCATGTGTGCATCGCCACGAAGATCGTCGCGGTTGCACATTCTGACTTCTCACAGCTGAGTTGCTGTTCTTTGTGTTTGGCAGTTAGGGAGTTAATTCTGTCTGTGCTCAGTTCTGGGACTGGGTGCAGTTTTCTCCCGGCTGCAATTAATTATTTGTTGATTGGTTTCCTTTAAATCTCTGGTTGTCTGTGTTGGGAGTTGCCAGTGAAATTCTTCATGCAGACCACAGATAGGATTGTATCTGTATAGACTTAAGTTAAAGAGCTCCTTAGTTGTTTTAAGCTCACCTTGCTTAGAGTTTAATATCCCAGATCATTTATGTTCCTTCTGTGTTTGAGTGTGTATGCAAGTCTGTGTTTTCTCCAGTCTGTCTTATATGTCTAATCTGTGTATTTAGCAGAGATCAGCCCATATCCCTTTGGTGGTAATCAGAATCCTTCTTAGGACTGATTACAGGGTTCAGGGACTGATAGGAGACAGGGTTAGGCTGGAGACTTGGACCTCTGAACCATTATCAGTACCTCCAAGGTGAGGGATTAGTTAGGACCCCAGTTTAGGGTCAGGTTAGACCCCCGGTCCTCCTCTTTCCTGTGACAGTGTATCAAGTCCTCAAGAATTAACCTGAGTTCAACGGATATCGTGTCAGGTAAATCTATTCTATATTTACATGCTGATGTTGCTAATCTATATGTTGTATAGAGTGTTGTTCTTTTAAGAATAGTTTACTGACATCGTACACATATCATAATACCGCGTGACATTTTCACTGGCCCATAAAATTATTCCCAGTTGCCATGGATCCAGTAGCCCAGCTGGCTCTGCAGTTGCAGGGATTATCCATGGAGCTGACGGACATTAAGTCCAAAGTTTTGTCTCCCTCGGAGCAAACCAGATTTGAACCTAAAGTAGCTCTCCCGGACAGGTTCACTGGTGGGCGAGACAAATTTTTTACCTTCAGGGAAGCATGTAAATTGTATTTTCGGCTTCGGCCTCGATCATCAGGGAGTGAAGAGCAGAGAGTGGGAATTGTTATCTCGCTCCTACAAGGGGACCCTCAATCCTGGGCCTTCTCCCTTCCTCCGGATCCCCGGCTCTACAGTCAGTAGATCGATTTTTTACTGCCCTGGGTTTGGTATATGATGACCCAGATCGGGTCTCTCTTGCTGAGACAAAATTACGTAAGATACAGCAGGGAGATCGTCCGGCGGAGGAATTTGCTTCTGAGTTCCGTAGATGGGCCACAGATACTCAGTGGAATGACCCAGCTCTTAGGAGCCAGTTTTGTCATGGGCTTTCTGACAAATTAAAGGACGTTTTGGCTCAGTATGATTCTCCTCCATCACTGGAGGCTGCTATGGCCCTAGCTATCCGTACTGATAGACGGCTCCGGGAGAGGTGCGAGGTAACTCCGCCCCCTGTTGTTACTCCACCTACTACTAAAGTCCCTTATGTTGAGGTTCCCCTTGTCTGTTCGGAGGAGCCTATGCAGTTGGGAGGACATCATTTCGTAGGAGGGGATTGGCGGTACGCCGCAGGACTAGAAGGTGTTTCTTCTGCGGGAAAGAGGGACATTTTGTTGGGGGATGTCCATCCCGTGCCTTGTTGAGCAAAAAGTCGCCGGAAAACTGTTAATCCCAGGTTGTGTGGTGGACGACAACCTGGGAGTATGTATTTCGTCCGCTAGTTCTTCTCAGTTCCTTGTACCAGTGGAGGTGGTGGTTGGTACGAGAGTGGAGAGATTTTCTGTTCTTCTTGATAGTGGGTCCGGGGCTAATCTGGTTGACGCTCAGTTTGCTCAGGCTCAAGGTATGCATCTGAGTGTATTGGTCAAACCGATCCCTATATTCTCCATTGACGCCAGGCCTCTCGGCCAAGGTAGCTTTGTTCATGAGGTTCATAACATTGACCTTCGGGTAGGGGCAATACATAGGGAACTATTATCTTGTTATGTGTTGGAGGGTCTACCTACTCCTATTGTGTTGGGACTTCCTTGGTTGGTTAAACATAACCCTGTGATTAATTGGCAGTCCAGAGATATAAGCCAATGGGGGGAGTTTTGCAAAAGTAACTGCATGAACACAGTCATCAGTGCGGTCGTGCCTAGTACTTTGCCTCCTTTTTTGAGGACTTTGGGGATGTGTTCTCTGAGGAGGGGTGTCAGGAGTTGCCTCCTCATCGCGTGTATGACTGCTCTATTAATTTACTTCCTGATGCTAAGTTACCTAAAGCTAGGTTATATAACCTTTCTGGTCCTGAGAGGCAGGCTATGAAAAATTATATTTCGGAAAGTCTGGCCAAAGGGCATATTAGACCTTCATCTTCCCCAGTGGCCGCGGGGTTCTTCTTTGTGAAGAAAAAAGATGGAGGCCTACGCCCTTGCTTGGATTTCCGCGAACTTAATCGGATTACTGTTCGAGATCCGTATCCACTCCCTCTGATTCCTGATCTCTTCAATCAAATTGTTGGCGCCAAAAAGGTTCTCTAAATTGGATCTCAGGGGGCGTATAATCTGATTAGGATAAAAGAGGGGATGAGTGGAAAACGGCGTTTAACACGCCAGAGGGACATTATGAGAACCTTGTCATGCCTTTTGGTCTGACTACTGCACCAGCATATTCCAACATTTTGTTAATGACATTTTTCGTCATCTGGTGGGCTGTTTGTGGTCGTATATTTGGATGACATTTTAATTTACTCACCAGATCTTGTGTCTCACCAGGAGCATGTGAGACAGGTGTTGCAGATCTTGCGAGACAATAAACTATACGCCAAACTGGAAAAGTGTGTATTCGCCGTACAGGAACTTCAGTTTTTGGGTTTCTTGGTGTCAGCCTCCGGTTTCCGTATGGACCCTGAAAAGGTGAGAGCAGTGCTTGAATGGGATCAGCCAGAGGATCTTAAGGCTCTGCAGCGTTTTCTGGGGTTTGCTAACTACTACCGGAAATTTATTTGTAATTTCTCATCTGTTGTCAAACCTCTCACTGACATGACAAGAAAAGGGACGGATTTTTCTAAATGGTCGGACAAAGCTTGCCAAGCTTTTTCCTCTTTGAAAAAATGTTTTGCTTCGGCACCCTTCTCATCCAACCAGATGCATCACAGCCGTTCGTTGTGGAGGTGGACGCGTCTGACGTAGGGGTGGGTGCAATATTGTCCCAGGGTCCGTCCCCTGGTAAATGGCATCCGTGCGCTTTCTTTTCTAAAAAATTGTCGTCTGCCGAAAGGAATTATGATATCGGCAATAGGGAACTTTTGGCCATTAAGTTGGCTTTTGAAGAATGGCGTCACTTTTTGGAGGGGGCAGTCCACCCGGTCACCGTCATTACTGATCACAAGAACCTGCTGTATTTGGAATCTGCTAAGCGTCTGAATTCCAGACAAGCTCGATGGTCGTTGTTTTTTACCAGGTTTAATTTTGTTGTCACTTATCGCCCTGGATCTAAGAATGTTAAGGCGGATGCCTTGTCTCGCAGTTTCCCAGGGGCCGGGAAAATGGATGACCCGATTCCTATCCTTCAGGAGGGGTGGTAGTGTCGGCTGTATGTTCTGAGCTTGAGGAGGAGGTGTTAGAGGCTCAGGGGGACGCCCCTGCAGGACCTCCAGGGAGACTGTTTGTCCCAAATCAGTTGAGACAAAAGGTTATTGAGGCACATCATAATTCTGCTTTAGCAGGACATCCAGGGAGTAAGGCTACTTTAGATCTCCTTTCTCGCCGGTTTTGGTGGCCTAACGTTAATAAAGATGTTTTAACTTTTGTCGCGTCCTGTGGGGTTTGTGCTCGCTCTAAGACCCCTCATACCCGTCCGTCTGGGACCCTCTTACCCTTGAAACTTCCGGAGCGTCCATGGACTCATTTGTCTATGGACTTCATCACGGACCTTCCTCAGTCGTCAGGGAAGACTGTCATACTGGTGGTTGTTGACAGGTTCAGTAAGATGGCACATTTCATTGCTCTTCCTGCCCTCCCTAATGCTAAAACTCTGGCGCAGGTGTTCATTGGGGGATTGTGAGACTTCATGGGTTGCCTTCTGATGTGGTGTCAGATAGGGGGTCTCAGTTTGTGTCCAAGTTTTGGAGGGCATTTTGTTTACGTCGGGGGATGCAATTGTCATTTTCCTCGGCTTTTCATCCGCAGACCAATGGTCAGACAGAGCGTCTGAATCAAAGCCTAGAGACTTATCTTCGGTGTTTTGTCTCAGAGAACCAGGAGGACTGGTCTTCTTTCTTGCCTCTGGCAGAGTTCGCTCTTAACAACAGGCGGAGCGAGTCCACTGGTAAGTCCCCGTTTTTTGGGGCATATGGTTTTCATCCCCAGTTTTGTACATTCAATGGGGGGGGCCCTTCTGGGGTTCCTGAGGAGGAGCGTTTCTCGTCGTCACTTGCTTCAGTGTGGAGAGGTGTATTGAATAATCTGAGTGCTATGGGGAACCGTTATAAACGTATGGCTGATAGGAGGAGAGTTTCTGGTCCAGATCTTAATGTGAACGATCTGGTATGGTTGTCTACCAGGAATATAAAACTTAAAGTTCCCTCCTGGAAGCTGGGCCCCAGATTCATCGGGCCGTACAGGATCAGTTCCATAATTAATCCTGTGGCATTTCGTCTGGACCTCCCTCCTACGTTTAAAATTCATAATGTGTTCCACAAGTCATTACTTAAGAGGTAAGTGGCACCAGTCAAACCATCACCTCTACCTCCTCCTCCAGTGGTGGTCAATGGTAACTTGGAGTTTCAAGTGTCAAAGATCATTGACTCACGTCTGAATCGCCGGTCCCTTCAGTACTTGGTGCATTGGAAGGGGTATGGTCCAGAGGAGAGGACGTGGGTTCCTGCGTCTGACATTAACGCAGATCGTTTGGTGCGGACCTTCCACAGAACTCACCCGGGCAAACCTGGCCCTGAGGGTCCGGAGGCCCCTCGTAGAAGGGGGGGTACTGTCATGTGTGCATCGCCACGAAGATCGTCGCGGTTGCACATTCTGACTTCTCACAGCTGAGTTGCTGTTTCTTTGTGTTTGGCAGTTAGGGAGTTAATTCTGTCTGTGCTCAGTTCTGGGACTGGGTGCAGTTTTCTCCCGGCTGCAATTAATTATTTGTTGATTGGTTTCCTTTAAATCTCTGGTTGTCTGTGTTGGGAGTTGCCAGTGAAATTCTTCATGCAGACCACAGATAGGATTGTATCTGTATAGACTTAAGTTAAAGAGCTCCTTAGTTGTTTTAAGCTCACCTTGCTTAGAGTTTAATATCCCAGATCATTTATGTTCCTTCTGTGTTTGAGTGTGTATGCAAGTCTGTGTTTTCTCCAGTCTGTCTTATATGTCTAATCTGTGTATTTAGCAGAGATCAGCCCATATCCCTTTGGTGGTAATCAGAATCCTTCTTAGGACTGATTACAGGGTTCAGGGACTGATAGGAGACAGGGTTAGGCTGGAGACTTGGACCTCTGAACCATTATCAGTACCTCCAAGGTGAGGGATTAGTTAGGACCCCAGTTTAGGGTCAGGTTAGACCCCCGGTCCTCCTCTTTCCTGTGACAGTGTATCAAGTCCTCAAGATTAACCCTGAGTTCAACGGATATCATGTCAGGTAAATCTATTCTATATTTACATGCTGATGTTGCTAATCTATATGTTGTATAGAGTGTTGTTCTTTTAAGAATAGTTTACTGACATCGTACACATATCATAAGACCGCGTGACACTATCTTGCCCTCAGTCAAAATGGAGTTTCCAGCTTGCATGTTCCCGCCCTGATTCTCTCCTTTGCTTCTTAAGCAGCCACAGCTGAGCAATCAGTGCTTCAGAATCTAGCCTGCAGTGAACCTGTGACTTGACTCCTGTAAGCCTTGGACCTTGTACTCCAGCTATTCCTACTGAGGAACTCTGAAGCACTTGTGGACTCTGAACCCTGCTCTTTGAAAGACCCACGTTTGCATGGACTTACGGTAACAGAGAAGAAGATCCTGAATCTGTATTGGAGAGTGATTGATGAGCTTGGATTACTCTGGCCTGCTGTGTCTCCTGTTTCTGTGTCTGCAAACTGTGTGACTATTTCTGCCAACTTGTATGAAGTAATACAGGACTTTTCTATATCAAACCTGTGACTCCTGTGTTTTCATCGCACCCAAGCACAAGACGCTATATGAACTGTACTACATACATTACAAGATTCTGAAGCCAAAACGTTAGTGTCTGCTGGGTCTGGAAGGCTGTGTCTGCTGTACTGTGGATATCAGACGTCCGGTTGTATTTTCTGTGATGACAGTGGTTGTGACTTCTCACAACCATTCCAGGTGAGCAATTCCCTTAAGTTTTTTCTTTTTGCAGTGTTACCACAGGTAAACACTATTGTTGTTTTTTTTTTCCTTTCTTTTCTCTTTTTTGTCTGCTGTAACTCTGGATATCAGATGTCTGGTTGAAACTTTCTGTGATGATAGTGGTTGTGACTTCTCACAACCATTCCAGGTGAGCAGTTCCCTTAATTTTTTTTTCTCTCTCTGCAGTGTTGCTGTGTAGCCCTGGTACACAATACCAGGAGGATGAGTGGAGAGGTAACAGTTAAGGGCCTTCATGACATCACGTACACTTCGGACACACCCAGCAGGGGTGTGGAGGGGAGTGATTCATTCAGTCAGATTCCTGTCCTTGGACAGAGCAGACGTGTTCAGTCTGAGCCTGTTAGCAGTTCAGAAAGTGGAGCTAGTACAGGTGGTCTAGTTCACCTCAGCCTAGTCAGAGCTGTGCCCCACTGGAAGACAGACTGAGATATCTATTAAGAGTGTGAGCAAATCGAAGGGCAAAGTGGAAGAGAACAGAGAAGTGCCATAGGTAAAGAATACCTGCACATTGTAACCGGTCACTGGGGACCGAAGGATCACTATAGCTTCAAGCATAGTGGTAAGAAAACCAGAGACTTACCGGACCTTAGGTCGTGGCAAGCAGCCCTGAAGAGTTAGTACGTAACTGGGGTCAGGGGAAGTGAGGACCTTGAGTCTCTGCAGGACAAGACAGGAATTCAGCTTCCTCACAGGAAGGCTCCGACCACAACACTGACCGGGCAGAACAGCTTTGGAATAGCTGGAATTATAGAGGGAACTACGCTTCAGGCTGGTTGCACTCATCATCATTGGACAGTAAAGGAGGCCCCTAACTTGCTTAACTGTTGCCTCAAAGCTCATCCTCCATCAACCCCATCAGCCTCCCTGGGAACTGCCTTACCATCTTGCAAGTAAAGGTATGGAAAGACGCTGACTGTGTGAGACTGTGTTATTTACTTGCATGCCTGCACAACCCTGCTTTAACTACCGACCTGAGGGAAGAGTCCCACCTGTAGGGGACCCGACATCTAGCTGCCTCACCATCCCCTCAGAGATCTACAGCAGCGCTGGTACAAATTACCAGAGACTACAGGTGGCGTCACGAACTGTATATATATATCCCCTGTAAATATACCCCCCAACATACGCCTGACCGCCAGGGCCACAGACCGAGCCACCGCTACTTGTGACAATCCCATAGACTTCTACGGGCTCGGCTCTGAGTACCCCATTGCCCTGGTAATCCACAATTGTGGTGGCGGGTCGATGCAATTTGGCGTCACGAACAGGATCCGAAACTTGCAGCATTGCGAGCCCTGTGTGCCTGTGGAGTGTTTTGGTGAAAAAGACTGTTGCTGTTGTTTGGCGCCAAATACCGCCATATTTGCCGCCAGATTCGCGCCCTAAGGCGCTGGAGAAGAAGGTGGGCGTACCTGAAAGAGCGCACAGAGTCTTGGACACGCCCCCGGCTCTGACTCATCGGCAGGTCCTGCAACAGGAAGTGAACGCTCTGACATCAGAGCGCCTGCGACGAAGGTCCTGTTCTCACTGCGGTGCCTGCGAAATAGCAGCGTCTGAAACCGGTAGGCTCCGTTTAACCAAGGGGGCGCTAAGATGTCACAACAACCGGCTGACAGTGCGGCCCCAGCCGGAGTCCCCAATCCCACACCGTCTGGTATTGTAGCGCCAGATGGGGGTGCAGGCCTAGCACCCAGTCCGGTAGTCCCGATCATGCCACTAACGCTCCCATATATGCCTGGGGCGAAATGGCTTCCCCAATACAGCGGTGAGCCAGGCACTTTAGCAGGCTTCAAGCGGAAGTTATGCAGCATCCTAGAAATGTACTCCATGCCTGAGAGACAAAAAGCTGCTGTGCTAATAGGGCAGCTAACTGGCGCTGCTGAGAGGGAAGTGGAGACTTGGGATACCGTTGATCAGGAGTCGGTACCTGCGATCTTCCTTAAGCTACATGCCATATTTGAAGACCGCACAGAAACGGATCTCCGGATGGCCTTCTATCACTGTTCACAACAGCCAGGTGACAGCATCCGGGACTACGCTTGCCGACTACAGGAGCCCTGAGAGCCCTCAAGCAAATTAACAATTTAAATGCTATCGACGAGAATAAAATGCTGAAAGAACAATTTATACAGGGATTGAGATCCCAAGAGGAACGCAGAACTGTAAACTGGTGGTCCTTAGATCATCCGGATGCTACCTTTGATGCCCTAAAAGACATGGCAATAAAAGGGCTGCGGCCCCTGGGCAAACTTGAGGTGGCAACCCAACATCATCAGGCTGAAGTCACTCTGGAACCGGCAGTAAACCCCTTTTCCCCGTTAGTGGCCGAAGCCAAAGCGCAGGTGACCCCTCCTAGTGAATTGGATTGTCTGCGCTCAGAGGTGCGCCAGCTGACTAAAAATCTGGCTGCTGTAATGAGTGCCCTGCAACTGCGGAAAGAGGAAGAAGGGAAGATCTTGTTAGCTGACTGCCCAGAAGACGTCCCGTGGATGCACCGGAGAAGAAAGAAGACGTCGCCCCCCCGGAGGAGGACAACGCCACCCCCAGGAGCGACCTCTGATCAACACCCTCCTCGTCGAGAGATCATCTGTTATCGCTGCAACCGGAAAGGTCATCTGTCTCCACAGTGTCCTTTAAACGGGCAGAACCTGGGTCCAAGGGCCAACACCCAGGAGAATACCCGTCAGGCCCCCTAGACTGGAACCGCAGGTATGTGGGCGGGCGACCCTACCTGTCTATTATTCTAGATGGTATTGCTGTTCCGGCATTGTTAGACACTGGGTCGCAGGTGACCCTAATACCAGATGCCCTATATACCAAGTACTGGTCAATGGACAGTCTTAAACCTCCGAGCCTTGACTTTACCGTGTATGCTTCTAATGGTCTTCCTGTAGAAGTACTCGGGACAAAATGTGTAGATGTAAAAGTGGGCAGAGAGGAATTGAAAGACCAGGGCTTCTGGTAGTAAAGACTGTAAATGAGGAGAACGGTTTAAATATAATTTTGGGTACTAACATTATCGGTAATTGTTTGGGAGAAGTTGTGTTCTTACTCCAACAGCTCGCTGAGATTGCCCGACCAAGGCAGAAAGGAGTAATCCAAAGAGAGATCCGGGCCCTGGTGTGTCAGCAGCAAGCGAAGCTTACCGACGGCGAAATTGGTAATGTACGGGTCACTGACTCGGATCCTATTGTGATACCCCAATGAGTGAAATGATCATTTGGTGCAGGGCAGCCATAGGTCTGAGAGGACAGAATTATCAAGCTGTAGTAGAACCCCACCATTCAGAACATAGACCTACACTTATGACTGCTAGAGGAGTAGTAGAAGTGGTGAATGGAAGAGTACCGGTATGGCTTCTCAATTGGGGAGATGATGAGGTAAACTTACCCCGTTATGCAACCATTGCTAAACTACATGCTGTTGATAATAATTCTATTCTCCGGCTGAGTCCTTAGACTCCTGTCAAATAGCGGAGGACAATGACCCAGCAACTCAGGTGGCGGAATGGTGTCAGCAACTCCATGTTGGGACGGACACCACTCCCGCTCACCAGAAGCAAGGGGTATTGCGGGTGGTGCAAGAGTATGCTCAAGTGTTTAGCAAGCACCCACTTGATTTTGGGGTAATTAAGGGAGTCCAACATCATATCCCTACAGGCAGTCATCCCCCCATCAAAGAGCGGTATAGGCCCATACCTCCAGCTCATTATCAGAAGGCTAAAGAAATGTTGAATGATATGAAGAAAGCCGGGGTGATAAGGGATAGTTGTAGCCCCTGGGCAGCCCCTCTAGTTCTGGTTAAAAAGAAAGATGGTAGTATGAGAATGTGTGTGGATTACAGGCAGGTGAACCGCATAACACACAAGGATGCATACCCGTTACCACGTATAGAGGAATCATTAGCTGCTCTGAAAACGGCTAACTACTTTTCTACCCTTGATCTGACTAGTGGTTATTGGCAAGTGGCTGTGGCTGAGGAGGATCGTGAGAAAACGGCTTTCACCACCCCAATGGGGCTCTGTGAGTTCGACAGAATGCCGTTTGGGCTCAGCAGTGCCCCAGGAACATTTCAGAGAGTGATGGAAAACTGTCTGGGACATCTCAATTTTGAAACCGTGCTGCTATACCTAGACGACGTCATCGTGTATTCCAAGACATATGAGGACCATCTGAAGCACCTGGCAGAAGTATTTGAGTCTCTGTCCAGGTACGGGATGAAGTTGAAACCCTCAAAATGCCATCTACTCAAGCAGAAGGTACAATACTTGGGGCACATCGTCAGTTCGGAAGGAGTAGCGCCGGACCCAGAGAAAGTCACTGCCATCCAGAAGTGGCCGGAGCCGAAGAACCTTAAGGAAGTGCGACAGTTCCTGGGACTAACGGGTTACTACAGGAGATTCGTGAAAGATTACACGAAGAAGGCAGCTCCTTTACAGGACCTCCTGGTAGGACAATCCTTAAAGAGCAGAAACCCTCCCTTTAACTGGGTAAAGAACAGGCTGAAGCATTCCAAAAGATGAAAGAGATCCTTACAGGTGATGAGATCTTAACCTATCCTGATTACAGCCAACCGTTCCTGTTGTACACCGACGCCAGTAATGAAGGTTTGGGAGCAGTTCTCAGTCAGAAGCAGAATGGCCAAGAAAAAGTCATCGCATATGCCAGCAGAAAACTCAGGCCAACTGAGAGGAATCCGGAAAATTATAGCAGCTTCAAGCTGGAGTTTCTGGCGCTGGTCTGGGCCATTACTGAAAGATTTAAGCATTATCTGGCCTCCAATCGGTTCACTGCGTTTACAGACAACAACCCCTTAACGCACCTGGAAACCGCCAAGCTGGGTGCCATGGAGCAGCGATGGATGGCTCGGTTGTCCAATTACCAGTTTACTATCAAGTACCGGGCAGGTCGAAAGAATGCTAATGCTGACGCGTTGTCCCGAAGGCCGCATGACTCTGATACGGAAGAAGAATCGGACGACCTGGAGGAAATTGAGCTACCTGCGTTCCATCGAAATGGGGTAGTCCACGAGCATCGAGTCAACAGAAAGCAGTATGGTGCAACATTAAATCCTTTACCCCATCACAGCTGGAAAGAGACTCAGGACAGTGATCCAGTGGTCAGCCGCATCAAGGAGTTGTTAAAACAGGAAGGTTCCTCCTTGGAAAAGGATGCACCTATGTCAGCAAAGCTCCTGTGGAACGAGAAAAGCAGGTTGTTCCTATACCGAGAGAAGTTGTGCAGGAGATACGTCAACCCCAGAACCCACGAGATGGTCTGGCAAATAGTGGTCCCCAAGGCAGACGTCCCAATGGTGTTGGAAGCATACCACGATCAAGCAGGACACTTTGGCTGGAGAAAGCTGGAGACCCTGTTGAGATGCCGGTTCTACTGGGTAGGGATGCGCAGCTCCATCGAGAGGTGGTGTCGGAACTGTGGACCCTGTGGTCTCAGAAGAAAGGACTACGGTAGTCAGAAGGCACCCCTGCAACCTATCCGGACGACTCGTCCCCTGGAGATTGTGGCCCTGGACCACGTCGCCAAGTAGATCTGGATACTCATACGCCTTGACCATGGTGGACCATTACTCCAGATTTCTGGTGGTTGTTCCAGTTAAGGACCAGACCGCAGTGACGGCAGCGAAAACCTTTCAAGCAAGCTTCTGCAGACCGCATGGGTATCCGGAGCAAGTATTAACCGATCAGGGACCTGCTTTCGAAGCCGATTTTTTCAAGGAATTCTGTCACATGTACGGGTGCAAGAAAATTAGAACAACACCATATCACCCTCAAACCAACGGTCTTTGCGAGAAAATGAACCATATCGTCCTTGACTTGTTGAGATCCATACCGTTGGAAGACAGGAATCGATGGCCGGATTTACTACCTGATTTGGTTGATTTGTATAACCATATACCTGTAAGTTCTACTAACTGCACTCCAGCCTATCTTATGAGAGCAAGGTCCGGAAGACTACCAATGGATCTAGAACTTGGAGTGGTAGAACCGGAGGCAGACGACGCCGTTGAAAACTGGGACATCAATCGGCAAGAGCAATACAGAAGAGTGCAAGTCTGCGTGGAGGAAAGTCTCAACAAGGCACGGGGAAAACAGGAAGATGTTTACAACAGAAATGCTCCTGCCAAGCCTTTGATGCCTGGAGAGGTAGTATTAAAAAGGAAAAGGAAGATGCACAAATTGGATAACCAGTGGGAGCAAGAACCCTACGTCGTACAAGATTCTAAATATGACAACAGAAAAGTTTGTGTCGTCAGTAAGGACGGAGGAAGAACAACAACCACTGTGTCCAGAGACCATTTGAAATTGTGTCCAGAACCCTTAAAGCGTTGTGAAAAGAACCCTGTCATCAATCAAGGAGAAAGAAAGGAAGAGGTCATACACACAGATTTGGGAGATTTTCCTGCGGATTGGCCCCGACTGGGAGATGCTGTGATAATTCCAGTGTTGCAGTTTTATCAGCCACAAGAGGAAGTTCTACCTCCAGTTGTGCCCGTGGTGCCAGTTGAGTCCGCTCAGGAGTTACCCATCCCAGCAACACCTCAACCTGTGGAATCTCAAGAAGGATCATCAGAAGCAGCGCCCCATACTATGGGATCTCCTGGTGAAGCTGACTCACACCGCCCAGCCATCAGTACGCTTGCCAGATCCATAGAAAGATTGAGGCAGTTCTATAGTTTGCCGTTACGCAGTGCAGACAGATCGCAACTTGATATACCTGAAGCTACACCACGTAGATCAGAGCGAATCACAAAAGGGAAGTTACCCATTAGATATCAGCAGTGATTATAACGAATTGATGTGAATATTGTAAAAAGTCTATATATATATATGTGTTTTTCCCTATTATGTCTTATAATGGACTCAGAGGCTGAGGACTGAGCCAGCCCAAAAACTGTATCCTGTAAATAGTTGCACTAAGGTGCCTTTTAATGGTTTCACATGAAGCCTTGACTTACCTCTGAACAGAAAACCCGTGTGGTGTGGCACTGAGTGAGGTCTGCATTTGGATGTCCTGCAGCCCACCCAGGACCCACGTTGAAGGTTTGGTGCGGGTCCTTCACAAGAATACTGTGTATTTATTGAATGTTTTGATGCCTTAATACTTTTTGTATTTTTCTATATATAATGTTTTTGTTTTGCAACGTTTAAGACATCCTTACCTCCCGGATGGGACGAATTACTGTTTAATGTTGATGTTTTCATGCATATACAAAATGTCTCTTTGTATTTTACAGCCCGGGAGTGCTGTCGTTTACCATGGGGGAATGTGTAGCCCTGGTACACAATACCAGGAGGATGAGTGGAGAGGTAACAGTTAAGGGCTCTTCATGACATCACGTACACTTCGGACACACCCAGCAGGGGTGTGGAGGGGAGTGATTCATTCAGTCAGATTCCTGTCCTTGGACAGAGCAGACGTGTTCAGTCTGAGCCTGTTAGCAGTTCAGAAAGTGGAGGCTAGTACAGGTGGTCTAGTTCACCTCAGCCTAGTCAGAGCTGTGCCCCACTGGAAGACAGACTGAGATATCTATTAAGAGTGTGAGCAAATCGAAGGGCAAAGTGGAAGAGAACAGAGAAGTGCCATAGGTAAAGAATACCTGCACATTGTAACCGGTCACTGGGGACCGAAGGATCACTATAGCTTCAAGCATAGTGGTAAGAAAACCAGAGACTTACCGGACCTTAGGTCGTGGCAAGCAGCCCTGAAGAGTTAGTACGTAACTGGGGTCAGGGGAAGTGAGGACCTTGAGTCTCTGCAGGACAAGACAGGAATTCAGCTTCCTCACAGGAAGGCTCCGACCACAACACTGACCGGGCAGAACAGCTTTGGAATAGCTGGAATTATAGAGGGAACTACGCTTCAGGCTGGTTGCACTCATCATCATTGGACAGTAAAGGAGGCCCCTAACTTGCTTAACTGTTGCCTCAAAGCTCATCCTCCATCAACCCCATCAGCCTCCCTGGGAACTGCCTTACCATCTTGCAAGTAAAGCTATGGAAAGACGCTGACTGTGTGAGACTGTGTTATTTACTTGCATGCCTGCACAACCCTGCTTTAACTACCGACCTGAGGGAAGAGTCCCACCTGTAGGGGACCCGACATCTAGCTGCCTCACCATCCCCTCAGAGATCTACAGCAGCGCTGGTACAAATTACCAGAGACTACAGGTGGCGTCACGAACTGTATATATATATCCCCTGTAAATATACCCCCCAACATACGCCTGATCGCCAGGGCCACAGACCGAGCCACCGCTACTTGTGACAATCCCATAGACTTCTACGGGCTCGGCTCTGAGTACCCCATTGCCCTGGTAATCCACAATTGTGGTGGCGGGTCGATGCATTGCCACAGGTGAACACTATTGTTTTTTTTTTCTCTCCTCTTCTTCCAGTAATCCTGTCTTAAAAGATTTGGAAAATGGAGGCCCGCATAAAGGAACTTTGCGGAGTGACTGATAATATCCTTGCAGATTTGCAGAATATAAAGACCCGTTTTACAAATCTACAGGACCTCAATAATCACAATTTGCAAGTGGTTGGACAGACTACCCAGGATTTGCGAGCCAGGATTGAGGTTCTAGAGGGGCGAGTCCAGGCTCCTGCCGTAGCCCCGAGTGCTGGGATTCCCAAGTTGCCCCCTTTTCGTTTTGGCGGTGAACGTGAGAAATTCAGGGGATTTATTAATCAATGCAATCTTTTTTTTCTGCACATGCTTCACAATTTCCCACTGAACGATCTAAGGTGCTTACTATAATTATGTTGCTTACCAACAAGGCTTTAATGTGGGCAAACCCTCTGATTGAGACTGAGGATGATTGTTTGAATCACCTTGATGATTTTATTTCAGCCATGGGGCAGGTGTTTGATGACCCCAATCGAGGTGCAACAGCTGAAGCAGCCATGTTAGCTTTGCGCCAAGGTAAGCACTCGGTAGCTGAATATGCCTTGGATTTCAGGAGATGGGCCCTTGATACCACCTGGGACAGTTCCGCCAAAAAATCTATTTTTCGAAAGGGGTTATCTCCACTGATTAAGGATGAACTTGCTCGTGCCGACCCTCCCACTGCGTTAGGTGACTTTATTAACTACTGCATCCGTATTGATACTCGTCTGACTGAACGCAGGCAAGAGAGATGGTTCAAAAGCAATCGTACTAACCTTTTCCTACCTTCCTCTCCAGCTAAGGAACCTTTGAGTAGGATTACACGGGAACCTGAACCTGAACCCATGCAGGTAGACTCTTTACAACGACGGGTTAGTGATGCACGCAAGGAACATCGTTTTAAGGAGAATCTATGTTTCTATTGTGGTAAGTCAGGGCACTTCATTATAAACTGCCCCAGCCGTTCTCGTAAGACTACTGCAGCACTCATTCATTGTGAGTGTTGCGAGAGGGGATCTGTCAGGTCCGAGCCTCAGGCTCCAGAGAGATCTGCAGCAACAGATCTTGATTTCTCGGACTTAAACTCCGTTACCTCTGAGGACGTTGACTGTGTAAACGCTGCCATTTTTCAAGTTTCCTCAGCGGTGTCCCAGCTGAGTTGTAAGAAAAACAATTCTCATTGCTTTCTTTCCATCAAACTCTGGGTTGACTCAGCTTGGGTGTCTAGCTCTGCTATGATCGACTCAGGGGCAAGTGGAAATTTTATGGATGTCTCCTTTGCTCTGAAACAGGGAATACGTTCAGTGAAGAAGGCTACTCCAGTACAGATGGAAACTGTGGATGGCTCCCTGCTGACCTCTGGACCAGTGGATCAGGAAACAGAGCCTTTGAGGGTTCTTATGGGTAAAGATCATCAAGAGAAACTGTCCTTTATGCTTATCTCTTCTCCCCACTTTCCCATTATTCTAGGGCTACCATGGCTGCAGGCTCAGAATCCTACCATTAACTGGGAGACCAAGGAATTACACTTTCCAGAGAAACAGATGAGTCCAAAAGTTTCAGCTTGCTCTGTTCCTAAAGGAATCATGTCAGTCCCTGAACTACCAGCTGTATACCAGGACTATGTGGATTTATGTGACAAGAAGAACGCTGACCAGCTTCCTCCTCACCGTCCATATGATTGTCCAATTGAATTATTGCCTGGAGCAGAGATACCTTTTGGTAAGATCTACCCCCTGGCGGGGCCCGAGCTAAAGGCTTTAAAGGATTACATAGATGAAAATCTAGCCAAGGGCTTCATACGCCCCTCTTCATCTCCTGCAGGTGCACCCATCTTCTTTGTAAAGAAGAAAGATGGATCTCTGAGACCATGCGTAGACTATAGGGAACTCAATAAGGTTACTATTAGAAACCGTTATCCATTGCCTTTAATCCCTGAGTTATTGGAGAGAGTGCGACATGCCAAAATTTTTTCTAAACTAGATCTTCGTGGGGCCTATAACTTAGTCCGTATTAGACCTGGGGATGAATGGAAGACTGCATTCAGGTCACGCTATGGACACTTTGAATATCTAGTTATGCCTTTTGGTCTGAGTACCGCCCCAGCCACTTTCCAACACTTGGTGAATGACATCTTCAGGGATCTCCTAGATACATTCGTGGTAATTTATTTGGATGATATTCTAATTTTTTCTAACTCCACAGAGGAACATCATGGACATGTGAGAATGGTCTTGGAACGTCTAAGACAAAATCATCTTTACATCAAACTTGAAAAGTGTGAATTCCATAGGACCGAAATTCAATTTCTGGGTATGTACTGTCTACACAAGGAATTAGTATGGATGGAAGCAAAACCCAAGCCATCAAGGATTGGCCAAGTCCTAGAAATGTGAAGGAGGTACAGCGCTTCATCGGGTTTGCCAACTTCTATAGACGTTTCATTAGAAATTTCTCTGAGGTAGTGTCACCTATCACTCAACTTACCCGGAAAGAGTCTAGGTTTTCCTGGACTCCCCAAGCCCAGGAAGCATTTTCCCGTCTAAAAGATAAATTTACCACTGCACCTATCCTAGTACATCCCAACCCCGAGCTTGCCTTCATAATAGAGGTGGATGCTTCAGACTGTGCCGTTGGAGCTATACTCTCTCAGAGAACAGGTGAGAAGAATGTCTTGCATCCCTGTGCCTTCTTTTCCCAGCAGTTGTCGTCGGCTGAGAGGAACTACGATGTGGGCAATAGAGAGTTGTTGGCCATTATTGCCGCCTTCAAAGAATGGAGACACCTTCTTCAGGGAGCTGCACAGCAAATAGTCGTCCTGACAGACCATCGTAACCTTGAGTTTATCAGGTCGGCTAAGTGCCTGACTCCTCGCCAGGCTCGCTGGAATCTTTTCTTAAACCAATTTAATTTTATCATCTCTTATAGACCAGGATCGCGCAATGGAAAGGCTGATGCACTCTCTAGGATTTACTCAGCAGAGACACGTCCAATTACTCCTCCTAAGACTATTCTTCCTGACTCTAGATTCCTAGGAGTAATTCATAATCAAGACCTACTTAAGGACATCAAGGAAGCATACCATGCGGATTCCTTTTTGGCACAACCCCCAAGGGACGTAAGTCTTGTCTTTAAGAATGGTGTGTGGATTCAGGGACAACGTCTGTATATTCCTGAAACAGTCAGATTAAGAGTATTGCAACTCATTCACGATTCCAAGATAGCTGGGCATAGAGGAATTCTAAAGACACAGGAATTTCTTTCTCGTTTCTTTTGGTGGCCCACTTGCAGGAAGGATGTTTTGAATTATGTCACTTCATGTGAGGTCTGTGCAAGATGCAAAACACCTCGCTCCTCACCAACTGGTCTGTTACAGCCTCTTCCCACCCCGTCCCGCCCGTGGGGATCCATTTCTATGGACTTCATTGTGGAGTTACCAACCTCTCAGGGGAAGAACACCATTCTAGTGGTGGTTGACCGTCTAACAAAGGCAGCTCATTTTATCCCTTGTGTCGGCTTACCCACTGCAAAACAGACATCAGATTTGATGATTAAAGATGTGTTTCGCTTACATGGAGTACCGGATGAGGTTATTTCGGATCGAGGGGTGCAATTCACTTCTAGGTTTTGGCAAAATTTCTGTGCAGCATTGGACATTAAAGTAAACCTTTCTTCTGCTTTTCATCCCCAGACTAATGGACAGACCGAACGAACCAATCAAACCCTGGAGCAGTATCTCCGCTGCTTTATCTGCCACCTACAGGATGATTGGGTGGATCTACTTCCATTAGCTGAGTTCTCGTATAACAACTCTCAGAGTGCCTCCACTAAACAGTCTCCTTTTTACTCTAATCTAGGTTATCATCCTAACATTCTACCACGATTTCCCATAGAAACGCCTTTACCAGCAGTGGCTGAAAGAATCACGTCTTTACAGAAGAATATGGATCTTCTAAAGGAAAATCTGGAATCGGCTCAAGAAAGGTACAAGAAAGCAGCAGATAAATTTTGTAAACCTGCACCAGCTTTCAAGGTAGGAGACTTGGTCTGGCTGTCAACCAGAAATCTTAAGTTAGGCTACTTTCACACATCAGGCTTTTTGAATCAGGCATGATCCGTCTTATGCCTGATAGGACTGATCCGGCGCTGATTTTAAAAAACTGATGGAACTGATCAGGTTTTTCGACTGATCCGGCCTGACCTTTTGAACCTGGAAAAAGAAGCTTTTCCATGTTGAAAAGAGAGAGAGAGAGAGAGAGAGAGAGAGAGAGAGAGAGAGAGAGACACCGGATCAGTTTTCTGACGGATTTGTCAAAAATCTGGTCCGGCTCCATAGGTTTGCATTGTTTCCGGCCGCCTGAAGTGCCGATTCAGGCACTGTCAGGTGCCTCCGGAAAAAAAAAAAACGTTACAAAAACCGTCTTGTCCGGCCGCCGGAATGTACAATTCCGACGGATCCGGCCAAAAACGGATGCAACGCAGTGACATCAGGCGTGATCCGGCGCTAATGTAAGTCAATGCTAAAAAAACGCATCCGTTACCGGATCCGTTTTTTTAGAAACACGCCGGATCGCGCCTGATTCAAAAAGCCTGATGTGTGAAAGAGGCCTTAAGGATTCCTCGTCTAAGTTGGGACATAAGTACATTGGACCCTATAAAATCAGTAAAATTATAAGTGCCGTTGCTTGTCGTCTTCAACTGCCCAGAACTATGAGAATCCACCCTGTCTTTCATGTATCCCTACTAAAGGCTGCGACACCCAATACGTTTCCTGGACGTTCCTCTCCTTGCCCTGACCCAGTGCTAGTCGATGGTCAGGAAGAATTTGTGGTGGAAAGGATTTTAGATTCCAGGTTGTATAGAAATCAGTTACAATATCTGATTAAATGGCAGGGCTACCCAGTGGAGGACAACTCATGGGAACCGGTCAATAACGTTAATGCTCCTCGCTTGCTCCGTCAGTTTCATCAGAGGTACCCACACAAGCCTGGTCTGAGGTCATCCGAGGTTGTCCTTAAGGGGGGAGTAATGTAAGGTTCTATGTATATATTCCTGAAACTCAGTTTGTTCGTCAGCCATTTTACTTTCTGTCTTGCTGCAGCTATCTTGCCCTCAGTCAAAATGGAGTTTCCAGCTTGCATGTTCCCGCCCTGATTCTCTCCTTTGCTTCTTAAGCAGCCACAGCTGAGCAATCAGTGCTTCAGAATCTAGCCTGCAGTGAACCTGTGACTTGACTCCTGTAAGCCTTGGACCTTGTACTCCAGCTATTCCTACTGAGGAACTCTGAAGCACTTGTGGACTCTGAACCCTGCTCTTTGAAAGACCCACGTTTGCATGGACTTACGGTAACAGAGAAGAAGATCCTGAATCTGTATTGGAGAGTGATTGATGAGCTTGGATTACTCTGGCCTGCTGTGTCTCCTGTTTCTGTGTCTGCAAACTGTGTGACTATTTCTGCCAACTTGTATGAAGTAATACAGGACTTTTCTATATCAAACCTGTGACTCCTGTGTTTTCATCGCACCCAAGCACAAGACGCTATATGAACTGTACTACATACATTACATCCCCCCACACACATTAAGTACCCTATCCCCACTCCAAATCCCCCACACACATTAAATCCCCCATCCCACTCCAAATCCCCACACACATTAAGTATCCCCTATCCCCACTCCAAATCCCCCACACACATTAAGTATCCCCTATCCCCACTCCAAATCCCCCATCCCCACTCCAAATCCCCCACACACATTAAGTACCCCCCATCCCCACTCCAAATCCCCCACACACATTAAGTACCCCCATCCCCACTCCAAATCCCCCCACACATTAAGTACCCCATCCCCACTCCAAATCCCCCCACACACATTACGTACCCCCTATCCCCATTCCAAATCCCCTCACACACATTAAGTATCCCCCATCCCCACTCCAAATCCCCCCACACATAAAATAACCCCCCATCCCCACTCCAAATCCCCCCACACATAAAATAACCCCCCATCCCCACTCCAAATCCCGCCACACATAAAATAACCCCCCATCCCCACTCCAAATCCCCCCACACATAAAATAACCCCCATCCCCACTCCAAATCCCCCCACACATAAAAGAACCCCCATCCCCACTCCAAATGCCCCCACACATAAAATAACCCCATATCCCCACTCCAAATCCCCCCATATATAAAATAACCCCCCACCCCCACTCCAAACCCCCCACACAAAAGAACCCCCATCCCCACTCCAAATCCCCCCACACACAAAGTATCCCCCATCCCCACTCTAAATTCCCCCCCATACACACACACTCACACATTATGTCCCCCGTTAATCTTCGGTGGTATCTTCAGCTCCATAGTGGAGCACACTCACCACCAGTCTTCACCCTTCTGGGCGCCGCTGGCGAGTGACGTCAGCAGCGTGATCACATAACCTGATCACACTGCTGGCGTCGCTCTGACCCGGGGGTCAGAGCTTCAATTGTACTGGTGACTGTATAGACGCCAGTACAATTGAGTCCTGGGAGACGACACGCGGCAGCTTCTCTGTGCCAGATGTCAGCTTGACAGCCGGCACAGGGAACCGCCGACTCCCAGGCCGGGGGCGACAGAATGCAGCCGCGCTGGAGACACGGCGCATGTGCCGCCCGCTGTGTACCGAGGACCAGTGCAGGATCGCGCACAAAAAGAGGATATCATTGCCCTGAACCTAGCCACAAAGGCCACACAGCATTTTTTTGGAAAACCACAATATTAACTGCGCAGGCGCCTTATTTAAAGTAGGATCAATGACCTGTCATTTAAGCCCAAAGTGATGATGATGAGGCTGGAGTACCAAAAAAAAAACCCGCCCCAGAGCACGAGCATATCATTAACTCCAAACTTCAAACACAGATTAAAGAAGAACCACAAAATAGATTTCTTCACCCCAGGTATCGTTTTAATCAGTGTTACAGCGCCAACCTGACAATGCCTGTAGTTTACTTAGCAAAATCCTGATGACAGGTTCTCTTTAAACTTTATGGGTGATCTGGAAGTATTTAAAGAGATTGTCCACTACTTTTGCATTGAAGGCCTATGTCACGGAGTCCTACTTCAGTATAACACAATAAACAAAGTGAGAGATGAGTGAATAATCCCAAGAACCTTCATTACATGCAAACCGAAAGGTGCATCAAACAATCCACCACACAGAGGATAAAATAGTCCAGGAACACAGATACAGTCCAGTAAAGGGATAAATGCCCCAGGAGATGAGAGTCACAATCCTCCGCTTAGCAGGCCCGGATTTAGGGAGGGGCCCTGGCCCTGGGGCCACCCACCAAGCGGGGGTCTCCCACCAATATAGGGATAAATATCTCAAAACATGTAAAATACACGTCTCTTTGCTGTGAACCGTTTCTAATGATAAGGAACATTTGACAAAAGAGAAACTATTGAAAGTGTAGGGAATCAGCTTGAAATTGGTATTAACACCACCTTCTGGAATCATATCCTGCAAAGAACAGATGCTACTAGTAAAAATCTATAACATGCAAAACTCGATATAAACACTGCTGTGGTGTCACTGACCAGCTTAAAAAAAACTATGTGGCATCAAAGCGTGACTCCTTCAAAATTTATGAGAAGCAAGGCAAAGAGCTGTCTGGTTCATCTGAGTATGTTCAGACGATAACTCGACACAGGCGCCGAAACATGTGTCTCAATCCATTGGATTATGGCCATACAGAAGAAGTATAACTCAGCCCTTCTGAAAAATACAGAACAGAAACTTTCTTGCCTATCATTGATCAGTTTATTGCTTCTCTTGACCAACGTCTTCAAGCATATAAAGATATATCAAGCAAATTTAGCTTTTTTAGCCATCTGAAAGAACTGTCTTCAGATGAGCTTAAAGCCCGGGTCTCACATAGCGATACACCAGCGATCCCGACAACGATATGCACTTGTCAGGATCGCTGGTGTATCGCTATATTATCGCTGCTGAGCTGCCAAACAGGCAGCTCAGGGCAGCGATCAGCACAGCGACACTGCGGGTAACATCGCTTAGTTACCCGCAGTGTACCTTGGATACCAGCGCCCTGATGCAGGGAGCTGGTATCCAAGGTACACAGCGGGTTTCCAAGTGCTGCGCGGTGCCTGGAAACCCGCTGTGTACCTTGGATACCAGCTCCCTGCATCAGGGCGCTGGTATCCAAGGTACACAGCGGGTTTCTAGGCACAGCCCCGCGCCTGGAAACCCACTGTGTACCTTGGTTACCAGCGGATCGCTGGTCTCCCGCCTGTCACACGCAGCGATGCGTGCCTGTCAGCAGGAGACCAGCGATCAAAAAAATGTCCAGACATTTCAGCGACGATCAGCGATACCCGGCAGGGGGGCTGATCGTCGCTGAATGTCACACACAGCGATATCGCTGGTGAGCTCGGTGCTGCGTCACAAAACTAGTGACTCAGCACCAATCTCACTAGCGAGATCGTCGTGTGAGACGGGCCCTTAAGGCCACAGCAGAGCACAGGGGCTGGCTGGCACTTTTCAGCCTGGGGGCAATCACAAGGCAGTGGCCCTCAAGTTGCGGTGGCCCTCCTTTTCCCTGCTTATCTCTGACCATTGCATTAAAGCAGCAGATATAACAGGCTTTAAAAATAGGCTGGTACGTACAGTAGATATGGGAACAGTAAGGAGCTTGCTGCATAGATATGGGAGCAGAACCGAACTTACTACAGAAATATGGGAGCAGAACAGAGCTTACTACAGAAATATGGGAGCACAACCAAGCTTACTACAGAGATATGGGAGCAGAACAGAGCTTACTCTAGAGATATGGGAACAGAACCGAGCTTACTACAGAGATATGGGAGCAGATCCGAGCTTACTCCAGAGATATGGGAGTAGAACTGAGCTTACTACAGAAATATGGGAGCAGAACCGAGCTTACTACAGATATATGGGAGCAGAACAGAGCTCACTACAGAAATATGTGAGCAGAACAGAGATCACTACAGAAATATGGGAGCAGAACACAGCTTACTCCAGAGATATGGGAGCAGAACATAGCTTACTCCAGAGATATGGGAGCAGAACCGAGCTTACTCCAGAGATATGGGAGCAGAACATAGCATACTCCAGAGATATGGGAGCAGAACATAGCTTACTCCAGAGATATGGGAGCAGAAAAGAGCTTACTCCAGAGATATGGGAGCAGAACAGAGCTTACTCCAGAGATTTGGGAGCAGAACGGAGCTTACTCCGAGATTTGGGAGCAGAACGGAGCTTACTCCGAGATTTGGGAGCAGAACGGAGCTTACTCCAGAGATTTGGGAGCAGAACGGAGCTTACTCTGAGATTTGGGAGCAGAACGGAGCTTACTCCAGAGATTTGGGAGCAGAACGGAGCTTACTCCAGAGATTTGGGAGCAGAACGGAGCTTACTCCAGAGATATGGGAGCAGAACCGGGCTTACTACAAAGATATGGGAGCAGAATCGAGCTTACTCCAGAGATATGGATCAGAACGGAGAATACTCCAGAGATATGGGCGCAAAACTGAGCTTACTACAGAGATATGAGAGCAGAACAGAGCTTACTACAGAGATATGGGAGCAGAACGGAGCTTACAACAGAGGTATGGGAGCAGAACCGAGCTTACTACGAAGATAAGGTAGCAGAACCGAGTTTACTACAGAGATTTGGAGCAGAACTGAGCTTAATCCAGAAATATGGGAGCAGAACAGAGCTTACCACAGAGATATGGGAGCAGAACCGAGTGTCAGGAGTCTAACCCAGTACCTCTTGTCCACTGGCCAGCAGCTCTACCATCTGAGCTATTCTGCTGGCTGCAAAGTTCCTTGCTGAACCCAGATACCATTGACTGTTCTTCCTGATTGGCTACACCTAGTTCTCTCTTGATTGGGCCTCTGATTGCCAATTACACACCCTATATAAACCTGGCCCTGTGGGTGTGTCATTGCAAGATTATTGAGCTCCAAGCCTTTAGTCAAGCGTTTCCTGCTGATCCATTGCTACAAACACTGCTCTCCTGTGAACCGACCTCGGCCTGCCTTCTGACTACGCTCTCCGCCTGATCCATTGCTACAAACACTGCTCTCCTGTAAACCGACCTCGGCCTGCCTTCTGACTACGCTCTCCGCCTGATCCATTGCTACAAACACTGCTCTCCTGTGTACCGACCTCCGGCTGCCACCTGACTACGTTATCTGCCTGCTCCTCTGTTACCGAACTGCCTTTCCTGTGTACCGACCTCCGGCTGCCACCTGACTACGTTATCCGCCTGATCCATTGCTACAAACACTGCTCTCCTGTGTACCGACCTCCGGCTGCCACCTGACTACGCTACCTGCCTCTGCTTCCCCTAGTGTTTGCAGTAACATCGGCTCCAACCCAGACGGGATCTTGACAGAATAATCTCGCGCCAAAATGGAGTCCGCTGTGAACACCCTGAGGCGGCAAGTTATGGAGCTTCAAAGTTTTTGTACTGACTCTCAAGGAAAATATGCCAAGTTACAAACTGATTTCACGGCGATACAACAGGAAGTAATTGAGCTACAAAAACAACTTCTGGACGTGCGCAATTCAGGGTCCGAATCAAACGCGCGGCTGCCGCTGCCTGCAAAGTTCAGTGGGGATCTAAAGCAGTACCGAGGATTCCTCAATCAATGCCGCATATACTTCCAGATGCAACCTGCTCCCTTTACCAGTGAGAGGAAGAAAGTTTTTTTCATGATAAATCTCCTGACGGATGAAGCTCTTGCTTGGGCTTCACCTTATGTAGAAAAGGACTATGCCCTCCTTAATGACCTGGAAGCTTTCATCGCAGCTATGAATCAAGTTTTTGATGACCCAAACCGCTGTGCCACAGCAGAAACCAAATTACATAATTTGCGCCAAGGACGTCGCTCTGTTGCGGAATATACATCGGAGTTCCGTCGCTGGGTGGCCGACACCACCTGGAATCCAGCGGCCCAGAGAAGTCAATTTCGACGAGGGTTATCAGAACCAGTGAAAGACGAGCTTGCCAGGGTTGAGACCCCTGACCAGTTGGAGGACTTTATTCAACTATGTATCCGGATTGACCAGAGACTTACTGAAAGGAGAAAGGAGAGACTGCGAGCGAGCACTTGGGAATAGCCCTGGCTTCTCATTTTCAGCATCGACCACCAAGAAAAGACGCAAGGCGTGTCTGAACCGATGCAGATCGACGTCATCCGAAGACCACTCTCTGCACAGGAGAGATACCATTGGATGTGTAGCCCAGATACCCAGGCACACATAAAAATCCAGGAGAGTGCACAGGAAGGTAACAGCAACGCTTGATATTCATTTACTGTCACTCACTTTTCAGACACACCCATCTGAGATATGGGAGGGAGTGACACGTAGCATAGGTGGTTAGTCAGTCAGCCAACCTAGGAGGGAGAGTAGTGGAATCTGTTTTCCTGTCTTCGGACGGATCAGCTCAGTGTTAGTCCAGTCGGGACTTAGAGGATACTGAGGGCTGCTCAGCGAGTCCTAGAGAAAGCTGACCTCGCCATCGAAATCTACAAGTGCTTATGTTAAGAGCGTGAAGCAGGGCGAAGGCGCAGTGGAGAAGATATAGAAGTGCTACAGGTATTGGATTACCTGCACTAAATTGCCGGACACCGGGGTCCGAAGCGTTGCTACAGTTTCAAGCTTAGTAACAAGAAAACCGGAGGCATCCGGACTACAGGTCGCAGAGAGCAGCCCTAAGTGTCAATACGTAACCGGAGTCAGGTGGAACAGGGACTTTGAGCAAGGCCATGCAAAAGTAAGGACTTAGTTTCATCACTTAGAAGGCTCCACCACAATGTTGGCCGGGCAGTACAGCTATTGAGAAAGCTGGAGATTCAGAGTTAACTTCGCTTCAGGCAGGTTGGACTCACATGTATATTGAAGTTAAGGAGGCCTCTAACCTGCTCAGCTGTTACCGGAATGTGCACTCTCCACCCCGACCAGCTCCCCGGGATCTGATGAACCATCTACCAGTAAAAGGTATGAAAAGAAGCTGCATTGTGTGCGACTGAATTATTATCTACACCCTGCATCATCATCACCATAGACTTCCAGGGACCAGTCCCCACCTGTGGGAGACTTACTACCAAGCTGCCCCATAACATCCCCTGTGAAGAACCTAATAGCAGCGCTGGTTCAATTAACCAGATACCACAGGTGGCGTCACGAACTACCTATCCTTATAATCCCCTGTAAATATCCCCCATTGCACGACCGCCAGGGCCACGGACCGAGCCACCGCTACCAGTGACAACTCCCATAGAAATCGATGGGCTCGGCTCCGAGTACCCCATAGCCCTGGTATCCACAATTGTGGTGCGTGGTCGAAACAACTGTTCTTCCTGATTGGCTACACCTAGTGCTCTCTTGATTGGGCCTCTGATTGCCAATTACACACCCTATATAAACCTGGCCCTGTGGTGTGTCATTGCGAGATTATTGAGCTCCAAGCCTTTAGTCAAGCGTTTCCTGCTGATCCATTGCTACAAACACTGCTCTCCTGTGAACCGACCTCGCCTGCCTTCTGACTACGCTCTCCGCCTGATCCATTGCTACAAACACTGCTCTCCTGTGAACCGACCTCGGCCTGCCTTCTGACTACGCTCTCCGCCTGATCCATTGCTACAAACACTGCTCTCCTGTGTACCGACCTCCGGCTGCCACCTGACTACGTTATCTGCCTGCTCCTCTGTTACCGAACTGCCTTTCCTGTGTACCGACCTCCGGCTGCCACCTGACTACGTTATCCGCCTGATCCATTGCTACAAACACTGCTTTCCTGTGTACCGACCTCCGGCTGCCACCTGACTACGCTACCTGCCTCTGCTTCCCCTAGTGTTTGCAGTAACATCGGCTCCAACCCAGACGGGATCTTGACACCGAGCTTACTATAGAGATATAGGATATATATAGTATATATAGTGCGATGGCCCCAGTTCCTACCATAAATATTAGTGCGATGGCTCCAGTTGCCCATATATATAGTATGATGGCTCCAGTTCTCCCCATATATCTAGTATGATGACCCCAGTTCTCCTCACATATATATAGTATGATGGCCCTAGTTCTCCTCACATATATATAGTATGATGGCCCCAGTTCTCCTCACATATATAGTATGATGGCCCCAGTTCTCCTCACATATAATAGTATGATGCCCAAGTTCTCCTCACATATATAGTATGATGGCCCCAGTTCTCCTCACATATATATAGTATGATGGCCCCAGTTATCCCCATATATATAGTATAATAGCCACAGCTCTCCCATATATATAGTAGAATGGCCCCAGTTCTCCATATTAAAAATAATGACGTTTATACTCACCTCATCCTGATTCCCGGCACTGCAGCCTCCATTTTCTCTTCCGGTCCGCAGAGACAATAATATCATCACGCCGCCTGCGTGAGCACAATGAAGTCTCAGGAAGCTGCGTTCTGCTGCTTATGAGCAGACCAGGGCTTCCACTAGGAATTTCGGGGCCCCATACCGGCAACATTTTCGGGTTCCTCTGAGCCTCCGCCCAGGTTCCACACCAGCTCCGCCTCCACCGTCCCACCGCCCACTCTTGGAAAAACTCAACTTCACCACCACATCCTCACTGATCAGATATTAACAGTTCCCATAAAACACCAGATCACATTCATAGTCAGCAGCTTTTGTTTTGGGCAAAATAATTTTTAAGCTGATACCACGACACGGTAGACTCTTTTGGCCGTGCCCTACTCTACTCTAAACTATTAAAAATAAATATAATTTATGTATTTTTCTTTAAGGGAATGACTCACATACATTTACATTTTTTTTAAACAACCATTAATACCACATACAAGGGACAAATATCTTCACACCATGACCAGACCACATATTACCACCACATAGTGACCAAATAATACCACATATAAGGAACAAATACTGCCACACCTTGGCCATGCCACATATTACCAGCATATAGTGCCCGAATAATACCACATACAAGGAGCAAATACCGCCACACCTTGGCCATACCACATATTACCACCACATAGTGACTGAATACTGCAATACTGACCAATAATAAAAAAAACACAATACTTAGTGCCATTGTATACAGGAACTCTATATTTACTCTCAGTGTACAGGTAATACAGTGATCACTCGTGACATTATACACAGTAGCTCTGTATATAGTGTCAGTGTACAGGTAATACAGTGATCACCAGTGACATTATACACAGAAACTCTGTATATGGTGTCAGTGTACAGGTAATACAGTGATCACCAGTGACATTACACACAGGAGCTCTGTTTATAGTGTCAGTGTACAGGTAATACAGTGATCACCAGTGACATTATACACAGGAGCTCTGTATAAAGTGTCAGTGTACAGGTAATACAGTGATCACTGAAGATAATGTACACAGGAGCTCTGTATATAGTGTCAGTGTACAGTTAATACAGTGATCACCACTGCCAGTGACATTATACACAGAAGCTCTGTATATAGTATACAGTGTATAGTGTCAGTATACAGATAACACACTGACTTACCAGTGACATCTCTAGCTGAAATCTTTCATCTTTGCTTTTCTTTTTCATCCAGCACAGACTGCCATCACTTCTTCCAGCCAGGACTCGTCCCTGCATAAAATAACAGTTACCTAGAGCACCACTTTCAGAGCACATTCCCCACTTTTTCCTTTCTTCTACACTACACATCTGAATACAGAGGTGCACCCACAATCAATATATAGTTGGTTATTGTCCAACTCACCATTACAAATATAAATTATAATCCACCATTATGCATTCACTAACTATAATTAGCCACTTTCCCCATTTAATATATAATTTAATTAGCACCTATATTCTTTCCCCCAATTCATTACCAGGCACTTCATCCTCAACGCCCCCCACTATGTACCTGCCGCTCTAACCCTAACTCCGATTCATTATATTTACATACCCCTCCCGCCTCAATTAATTGTCATGTCTTTCTCTCCCACCCTCAATTCATTATCAACTGCTCTACCCCACATTCAATACATCATTTACTCCCCCACCCTCAAAATTCATCATTATTTGTTCTCCCCATAGATCATCATTTGCTCTCCGCACCCCCACCTTGAATTCATCATTTGCTCTCCTCACCCCACACATTCAATTAAATTGCTATGCCCCGTCACTCACACTGAATTAATCATTTTGCAGTAGTCCCTCATCCTCTCCCCCACTTCATTATTTGCAGTCCCCCCACTTTAATTTGAAGTCCCCTTACTTCATCCATTGCAGTCCCTGTTATGATTTGGTAGCTGAGGAGTGCAGGTAAAAAAGGCAATACACCAGAGCAGTTGGAATCTATGAGATTGCAGTACCCTGACTAACCACCACAACTAGAGGCAGCCGTGGAGCGTTCCTACGTTGGTCCTAGACGCCTCGTCACAGCCTGAGAAACTAACTATACCTAAAGATAGAAAGAGGAAAGCTATCTGCCCGGAGCAGATCCCCAAAGAACATAGAAAGCCCCCAAACATGTAATGGCGGTTAGACAAGAAGAAATACTGACACAGACAGAAAATAGTATGAGCAAACGTTGGGGCCCAAACTATCTAAATAGAAAAGGATAGGAAGGGCACTTACTGCAATCCCAAAAAACCCTGAAAAGCACCAACTCTACTAATTTCAAAAACACCTGAGATCACACGACCTCTACCACCTAAATTAGTTCTCTGTTGTAACAAAATCAAAACAGCAGCCACTGAAAAAACTGAAAAAGCAAATGTACAAAACATCAGTGGCTGAACTAAACTGAGAGGGCAAAAGCCCCCGGAGGGGACCCTGAAGGCCCCCACAGAAGTGCAGGACAAAATGCAAAAATCAAGCACAAAAACAAAAAGAAGAAAATGTCTTATCTGTTAGCAGGAGATGCAGAAACGACACAGCAGGCTACAAAGGAAACAGGAATCAAGGATTGAGACCAGAACAATTGATCACCGGCAACCCTGATGGAAGGCGACTCCCTTATATAAGACCAGTCAGTAACCCCTGATTCCCAATCCTCACAATCTTCACTGGACAGTCCAGTACCGCTTGTAACCACCAGAGGGAGCCTCTGCTCAGAACTCATCTCAAGTCCATTCACAACAGTACCCCCCCCTTGAGGAGGGGTCACCGAACCCTCACTTGAGCAACCAGGTCGGTCAGGATGAGTTCTATGATACGCACGGATGAGTCTCCTAGCATGGATGTCTGAAGCAAACACCCAAGAATTGTCTTCCTGACCATAACCTCTCCACTTAACCAAATACTGGAGTTTCCGTCTAGAAAAACGAGAATTCAATATTTTCTCAACCACAAACTCCATATTGCCCTCAACCAGAACAGGGTCAGGAGGCAAAGCAGTAGGAACCACTGGCTCAACAAACCTCTTTAACAAGGACTTGTGGAACACGTTATGGATCTTAAATGTCCCTGGAAGAAGCAAACGAAAAGAAACAGGATTAAGAATCTCCATGATCTTATAAGGTCCAATGAACCTAGGCTTAAATTTAGGAGATGCCACTCTCATAGGAATATTTTTTGAGGACAACCAGACCAAGTCCCCCACTTTAAACCGAGGACCATCAGTCCTATGCCGGTTAGCAAACCGCTGGGCCCTCTCCTGAGAGAGGGACAACCTCTCCACTACCTGGTCCCAAATCTGTTGCATACGCTCCACAACAGAGTCAACACCTGGACAGGCAGAAGCCTCCGTCTGTCCTGAAGAAAATCGAGGGTGAAACCCAGAATTACAGAAAAATGGAGACATCAAAGTGGCAGAGCTAGCCCTATTATTAAGAGCAAACTCAGCCAAAGGCAAAAAGAGACCCAGTCATCCTGATCAGCAGACACAAAGCATCTTAGATAAGTCTCCAATGTCTGGTTTGTTCTCTCAGTTTGACCATTGGTCTGAGGATGAAACGCCGAGGAGAAAGACAACTGAACACCAAGCTTAGAACAAAAGGTCCTCCAAAATCTGGAAACAAACTGGACTCCTCTGTCAGACACAATGTTCTCAGGAATGCCGTGTAAACGAACCACGTGCTGAAGAAACAAAGGCACCAATTCAGAGGAGGAAGGCAATTAGGTAATGGCACAAGATGTATAATCTTGGAAAACCTATCACAAATCACCCAGATGACGGTCATTCTCTGAGAAACAGGGAGGTCGAAATGAAATCCATAGAGATATGGGTCCATGGTCTCTTGGGCACAGGTAATGGCATCAACAAACCACTAGAGCGAGAGCAAGGCTTGGAGCGAGAGCAAGTCCCGCAGGACTGCACAAATTCCCTGACATCACGAGACAAGGTAGGCCACCAAAAGGACCGACTAACCAAGTCTCTGGTACCAAAAATTCCGGGATGACCGGCCAACGCGGAACAATGAATCTCAGACATCACACTCTTTTTCCACTGGTCCGGGACAAACAATTTCCCAACAGGGCAGCGCTCGGGCCTATCCTCCTGACACCCCTCCAGAGCCAGTCTCAAATTGGGCGAGATGGCGGAAAGAACTACACCTTCTTTCAAAATAACAGAAGGATCAGATATCTCAGGAGAGTCCGCAAGGAAACTCCTCGAGAGGGCATCCGCCTTAACATTCTTAGTGCCAGGAAGAAAGGAAACCACAAAATTAAAACGTGTGAAAAACAAGGCCCACCTGGCCTGTCTAGGATTAAGTCGCTTGGCAGATTCCAGATAAACCAGATTCTTATGGTCCGTAAGGACCACCACCTGATGTTTGGCTCCCTCCAGCCAATGTCTCCACTCTTCAAAAGCCCACTTCATGGCCAATAACTCCCGATTACCAACGTCATAATTACGTTCAGTAGGAGAAAATTTTCGAGAGAAAAAGGCACAAGGGTTACTTTTAGAGGTCTCTGGATCTCTTTGGGACAAAACGGCACCTGCCCCAATTTCAGAGGCATCAACCTCCACCTGAAATGGCAGAGAAACATCAGGCTGCCGTAGAACAGGAGCAGAAGTGAATCTCTGCTTAAGTTCCTGAAATGCAGAGACTGCCTCAGGAGGCCAATTCACCACATCAGAACCCTTTTTGGTCAAATCAGTTAATGGTTTAACAATAACCGAGAAATTACCAATAAATTTACGATAAAAATTGGCAAAACCCAAAAATCTTTGAAGAGCCTTTAATGAAGTAGGTTGGACCCAATCACAGATGGCCTGAACCTTGACCGGGTCCATTTCAATAACAGATGGGGACAAAATTAATCCCAAAAATGAGATCCTCTGTACGCCAAAAAGACACTTTGATCCCTTCACATACAGAGCATTCTCTCTCAAATCTGGAATACAGTTCGAACATGTTTCACATGAGAGTCCCAGTCATTAGAAAAAATCAAGATATCATCCAAATAAACAATCAGAAATTTATCCACAAAATCCCTGAAAATGTCATTCATGAAGGACTGGAAGACAGAAGGAGCATTAGTGAGCCCAAAGGGCATCACAAGGTACTCAAAATGCCCCTCAGGGGTGTTAAATGCCGTCTTCCATTCATCCCCGTGCTTAATGCGAATAAGGTTATGCCCCCCTGAGGTCAAGCTTGGTAAACCAAGTAGCGTCTTTCACCCTGGAAAACAGGTCAGAAATCAAGGGTAACGGATATTGATATTTCACAGTAATATTGTTCAAAAGACGATAATCAATACACGGCCTTAATGAACCATCCTTTTTGGCCACAAAGAAAAAACCGGCACCTAAGGGTGAAGAGGATGGTCTGATATGACCCTTCTCCAATGACTCCTTGATATAAGACCGCATAGCGTCATGTTCAGGTACAGACAAGTTAAAAAGGCGACCTTTAGGGAATTTACTACCAGGCACTAATTCAATAGCGCAGTCATAGCTCCTATGGGGAGGCAAGGATGCAGATTTACTTTCGCTAAACACATCAGAAAAATCAATCAAAAAGTCAGGAACATCCTGAGCCTGGGGGGAGGCAGAAAAAAACAGGAGTGTTGGTATTAACACATTGGCAGCCCCAACTGGTTACAGACACAGATTTCCAATCCAAAACAGGATTATGAGACTGTAACCAAGGGAAACCCAGCACGATAATGTCATGCAGATTATACAGAACCAAAAATTTGCAGCTCTCCTGATGATCAGGTTCAACACTCATTATCACCTGAGTAGAGAACTGAGGTTTATTCTCAGCCAAAGGGGTAGAATCGATCCCCAGTAGGGGAATAGACTTCTGTAGGGGCATCAAGGGAAACCCGCAACGTTTAGCAAAATCAAAATCCATCAGGTTAATAGCTGCTCCCGAATCAACGAAAGCCTGAGCAGAAAATGAGGACAGAGAGCATATCAGAGTAACAGTTAATAAAAACTTAGTCTGAACACTACCCAAGACAACTGAGCGTGCAAAACGTCTTCCCCGCTTAGGGCAGACTGAAATAGCATGAGAGGCATCACCACAGTAGAAACATAACCCATTGCGCTTTCGAAACTCATGACGCTGTGCCCCAGAAACCACTCTATCACACTGCATGGGTTCAGAAGCAGGTTCACAAGGCAACACTATTCCACGCATACTTCTCCGCTCACGCAAACGTCTGTCAATTTGAATCGCTAATGACATAGAATCATTGAGACCAGAAGGAATAGGGAATCCCACCATAACATCCTTTACATTATCTGACAGACCCTTCCGAAAAAGGGCTGCCAAAGCATCGTCATTCCATTTGGTCAGGACTGCCCACCTGCGGAATCTCTGACAGTATAACTCAGCATCATCAAGCCCCTGATTTAATGCCAACAAGGCTTTTTCAGCTTGATCAGTGACATTAGGCTCATCGTACAATAACCCCAAGGCCTGAAAAAATGCATCAACATCACTCAAAACAGGATCCCCAGGTGTCAGGGAAAAAGCCCAATCCTGAGGATCGCCGCGCAGGAGAGAGATGACAATTTGAACCTGCTGCGCTGCGTTCCCCGAGGACCTAGATTTCAAGGCAAAAAAAAATTTACAATTATTTTTGAAATTCAGAAACTTGGCTCGATCCCCCAAAAACAAATCTGGCATGGGAATCCTAGGTTCCACAACAGGCAACCTAGCAAGATAGGTAGCAATACTCTGAACCTCAGTGGCAAGCTGATCCACACGGCCAGACAACTGTGCAAACTCCATTGAGCGAAAAAATCCTCCCCAGCACCCAGAGATACAGAGGGAAAAAAAAAATGCAACAAACAGAAAAATATCTCTGACAACTCTGACCTCCTTTTTTTTTTTCTTTCACAATATTTTTTCCCTTCTGTGAGTACCATATAATTTTCAGTTTAGGCCGGTGATACTGTTATGATTTGGTAGCTGAGGAGTGCAGGTAAAAAAGGCAATACACCAGAGCAGTTGGAATCTATGAGATTGCAGTACCCTGACTAACCACCACAACTAGAGGCAGCCGTGGAGCGTTCCTACGTTGGTCCTAGACGCCTCGTCACAGCCTGAGAAACTAACTATACCTAAAGATAGAAAGAGGAAAGCTATCTGCCCCGGAGCAGATCCCCAAAGAACATAGAAAGCCCCCAAACATGTAATGGCGGTTAGACAAGAAGAAATACTGACACACACAGAAAATAGTATGAGCAAACGTTGGGGCCCAAACTATCTAAATAGAAAAGGATAGGAAGGGCACTTACTGCAATCCCAAAAAACCCTGAAAAGCACCAACTCTACTAATTTCAAAAACACCTGAGATCACACGACCTCTACCACCTAAATTAGTTCTCTGGTGTAACAAAATCAAAACAGTAGCCACTGAAAAAACTGGAAAAAGCAAATGTACAAAACATCAGTGGCTGAACTAAACTGAGAGGGCAAAAGCCCCCGGAGGGGACCCTGAAGGCCCCCACAGAAGTGCAGGACAAAATGCAAAAATCAAGCACAAAAACAAAAAGAAGAAAATGTCTTATCTGTAAGCAGGAGATGCAGAAACGACACAGCAGGCTACAAAGGAAACAGGAATCAAGGATTGAGACCAGAACAATTGATCACCGGCAACCCTGATGGGAAGGCGACTCCCTTATATAAGACCAGTCAGTAACCCCTGATTCCCAATCCTCACAATCTTCACTGGACAGTCCAGTACCGCTTGTAACCACCAGAGGGAGCCTCTGCTCAGAACTCATCTCAAGTCCATTCACAACAAGTCCCCTATCACCCCCTCGCTTCATCTGCAGTGCCCCTTCATCATTTGCAGCCCACTATCCCCCTTCCATTTCATCATGTGAGGTCTCCCCTCAGACACACTTCATCATGTGCAGTCCCCTTCCTCCCACTTCATCATGTGCAGTCCCACCTCAGACACACTTCATCATGTGCAGTCCCCTTCCTCCCACTTCATCATGTGCAGCCTCACTCACCCCCCTTCATGTGCAGCCCCTCTCACCCCCTTCATCATATACAGCCCCACTCGCCCCATCATTATTTACAGCCCCACTCACCCCCCTTCATCATATACAGCCCCACTCACCCCCTTCATCATATACAGCCCCACTCACCCCCTTCGTCATATACAACCCCACTCCCCCCACTTCATCTTGTGCAGCCCCACTTCCCCCACTTCATCCTGTGCAGCCCCACTCACCCCTTCATCATATACACCCCCCACTTCATCTTGTGCAGCCCCACTGACCCCCTTCATCGTATACAGCCCCACTTCATCTTGTGCAGCCCCACTCACCCCCTTCATCATGTGCAGCCCCACTCACCCCCTTCATCATGTGCAGCCCCACACCCCCCACTTCATCTTGTGCAGCCCCACTCACCCACTTCATCATGTACAGCACCACTCATCCCCCTTCATCATGTGCAGCTCCACTCACCCGCTTTACAGTTTAACAGTTTCAAAACACAAGTCATAAGTAACAACGTTAACAATTCAATAATTAAAGCAAAATAAGACGACCCTGCTAGTGAGAGCTTACAATCTACAATGAGGTGGGGGGAGATACAAAGTAAAGGTGTGTATATACAATGGTGTGTTTACAATGATGGTCCAGCCATCTTGAGGGAGTGAGGGATGGATGGAGATTGTGAATGGGCTACACACGCACACTTACACCTAGAATGACTTTGATTAGTGAACGTGATAGGCCGCTCTGAACAAATGTGTTTTGAGGGAGCGCCTGAAACTATGCAAATTGTGGATTGTCCTAATTTCTTGGGGTAGAGCATTCCAGAGGATTGGCGCAGCGCAGGAGAAGTCTTGGAGGCAAGAGTGGGTGGTACGGATTAGTGCAGAGGTTAGTCAAAAGTCGTTTGCAGAGCGCAGCAGTCGGTTAGGCCGATAGACAGAAATGAGGGAGGAGATGTAGGGGGGGTGCTGCACTGTGGAGAGCTTTGTGGGTGAGAACAAGTACTTTGAATTGGATCCTATAATGAATGGGCAGCCAATGTAAGGACTGGCGAAGAGCCGACGCGTCCGAGTACCGATTAGCCAGATGGATGACCCTGGCTGCTGAATTAAGGATGGACTGGAGAGGGGATACCCCTCTTCATCATGTGCAGCCCCACTCCCCCCACTTCATCTTGTGCAGCCCCACTCACCCCCCTTCATCATGTGCAGCCCCACTCCCCCACTTCATCATGTGCAGCCCCACTCACCCCCCTTCATCATGTGCAGCCCCACTCACCCCCTTCATCATGTGCAGCCCCACTCCCCCCTTCATCATGTGCAGCCCCACTCACCTCCTTCATCATGTGCAGCCCCACTCACCCCTTCACCATATACAGCCCCACTCATCCCTCTTCATCATATACTGCCCAACTCACCCCCTTCATCATATACAGCCCCACTCCCCCACTTCATCTTGTGCAGCCCCACTCACCCCCTTCATCATGTGCAGCCCCACTCCCCCACTTCATCTTGTGCAGCCCCACTCACCCCCCTTCATCACGTGCAGCCCCACTCACCTCCTTCATCATGTGCAGCCCCACTCACCCCTTCATCATATACAGCCCCACTCATCCCTCTTCATCATATACTGCCCAACTCACCCCCCTTCATCATATACAGCCCCACTCTCCCCACTTCATCATGTGCATCCCCACTCCCCCCACTTCATCTTGTGCAGCCCCACTCACCCCCCTTCATCATGTGCAGTCCCACTCCCCCACTTCATCATGTGCAGCCCCACTCACCCCCCTTCATCATGTGCAGCCCCACTCACCCCCTTCATCATGTGCAGCCCCACTCACCCCCCTTCATCATGTGCAGCCCCACTCACCTCCTTCATCATGTGCAGCCCCACTCACCCCTTCATCATATACAGCCCCACTCATCCCTCTTCATCATATACTGCCCAACTCACCCCCCTTCATCATATACAGCCCCACTCCCCCCACTTCATCATATACAGCCCCACTCCCCCCACTTCATCTTGTGCAGCGCCACTCACCCCCCTTCATCATATACAGCCCCACTCCACCCCCCTACCCATTGAATTCATTTTATGAAGAAAAAAAAAAGTTTCCCATACTTACCTCACTTGCTCCCCAGCAGCGCCTCTCTGCAGCAAGGATCCGGTATAAGGCGTCACGCACGATGACATCATCGCGCACGCCTGACACCTGATCTGGAAGTACAAAGGGAAGGAGTAAGCAGCGGTCAAGATGACTGCCGTGCATAGCTCCCGGCTCCGGCGTGACACGCTGTGACACGGGCGGCTGTGTCTGCTGCCGGCCGCGTCACAGTACAGCGGGCACGGCTGCGCACAATTTGCTGTGCGGCCGGCCCTGTACAGGTGCTGAGGGAGCGGCCCGGGGGGCATTTGCCTCTCTGCCACCCGGCCCAGTCAGCCCCTGGCAGAGCAACTCGTCAGGTCTTATTCAGATGACTTGGACATTACATTTATCGATGAACTGTGTCAGTTTGTAACATTTGCCAATTTATTCACAGACGAGGAGCCAAAAGATATCAGCACTGAACATTTCATGTACAAACTTATCATGGAAAAGGGTATGCAGGACACTTTCCCAAATATTGAGATAGCTCTAAGGATAAGTCTAATTTTGATGGTAATAAACTGCAGTGGTGAGCGTTCCTTCTCAAAACTCAAATTAGTTGAAAACCGATTAAGGACATCCATGTAGCAGGAACGATATACTGCGTGAATTAGACTTTAGTGACATCATTAGTGATTTTGCAGTACGAATATCAAGGAAAAAGCCTGGATTGTAAAAAATGAATGATTTTACCTGAATTAGGGTGTGTTTCCACCATCAGTGTTCCTTCAGTAATTGCTGCGTGTTTGACGCTGTGCGCTGGCGCAGCGTCAAACACGCAGCGTCCTGATGTTACAGCATAGTGGAGGGGATTTCAAGAAATCCCGTCTCCACTATGCGTAAAAACACGCAGGCGGCAGACCTGCGTTAACGGACATGCTGCGCATCTTTTCAGATCGCAGCATGTCCCATTCCCTTGCGGCGACGCTCCGTCGCCGCAAGGGAACTAACACAGGCCTATGCAGCGCTGCGGTGATTTCGGATGTGTTCAATGAGCACATCCGGATTCACCGCGTGTTCACAAGGGGGCGGGGCTTTGGGCGGAGCAGACTTTCCGCTCCGTCCAAAGCGCTGTGTTTCCTGACGGTGGAAACACAGCCTTACTCTGCGTACATGATTTTTGTAAATAAACTTGCGTTCGTTTCATTTTGTGTTTTTGCATTACATATTGCAACACCTTGAAAAATGGGCCAACCTCCAAAATGGGCCTTGGGCCACCCACCTCTTAAATCCGGACCTGCCGCTTAGCCCTCTTTCACACATCCGTTTTTTGCCGGGTCCGTTTTTTTGTCATTGCCTATCAATAGCGCCGGATCGCACTGGATGTCATTGCGTTGCGTCCGGCATTCCGGCGGCTGGACAAAACGGTCACTGCACTGAAGCGGCGCATCAGGCGGTCGGAATCAATAGAAGTCTATGGTGCGGATCAGTCTTTTGTGCAATCCGCCCAAAAGACTGATCCGGATTCGGGAAACCAAGGTCTCTCTCTCTCTACATGTGTACCAAGCATTTCCAGGTTCAAAAGTTCAGTACGGATCCGGCAAAAAACCTGATCCATTGCATCAGCTTTTTCAAAATCAGCGCCGGATCCGTCCTTTCCGTTTTTGGACGGATTGTGCCTAACGTCACAAAACGTATGTGTGAAAGAGGCCTTCGATATGGCTGAAGATCCTTCTCCGTATAGGGCTCCTCCAGCATTGGTTTCCAAGGAAATCAGAGTTTCTCCAAGTCTCTCTGGGGTGCTGGTCTTAAGGGTATGCCACACTAAGCGAGATCGCTAACGAGATCGCTACTGCATCACCATTTATGACGCAGTAGCGATCTCGTTAGCGACTTAGCTGTGTGTGACATGTAGCAGCGATGTGGCCCCTGCTGAGATGTCGCTGATCGCTTATGAACGTTCTGAGCCGTTTTTTGGTCGTTGGTGTCCCGCTGGTGAGCCTGAATCGCTGAGTGTGACATCCTTTATGAACGACTTCACCAGCGTCGCAGGTGGGACTAGGTTTTCCCAACGACCGCAGAGGTCGTTATACAGATCGCTGATGAGTTGTGTTTGGAATCTAACGATCACATAGCGATCCCACTAGCGATCTCACCAGGTCGTGTTGTTGTCATGATCGCTGGTGCGATCGCTAAGTGTGACAGTGCCTTTGGCATCAACCTCCCACAAAGAATCCATATTAGGCCTCATTCACACATCCGGCGGTGCCTAAACGGCGCCTCCGGCATTTAGCCGCAGCGCCGCATCCGGTATTTTGTATGAAAACCGGATGCGCCGCATCCGGTTTTTCGCCGCATCCGGTTCACGAATGCGGCAAAAAAACCGCATCCGTCTCATCCGGTGTATCCGGTTTGGTGTCCGTTGACGCCGTATGCGCCGGATCCGGTATTTTAAGACCACCCTTTTTGGGGTTCCAAATATGATTGGCTACTGTAATCCTATATATACACTGCTCCTACAGCCCATCTTTGACAGGTTGTAGAGGAGCAAGTGCAGTTTTGAGAGAAGAGCAAGTAGCAAGTGATTGGCGAACATGGATGTCATTATCGGCAATATCTTCAGGAATCTTGTTGATTTTACTGCGGAGATGAATCGATTGAGGTTTATCGTTCTGGAGAAGGAGCGAAAGTTTGAGGAGCAGCGCAGACGTCAGCGAAGACGCCGCCGTTTGTGGATCCACCCCATTACGGCACAGAGATTAACTCGTGGTGTCTATTCCACACTGAACATGGAGCTGCGACAAAATCCAGATAAGTTCTTTGCCTATCTGCGGATGAAGAAAGAAAACTTTGACGATTTGCTGGAGCGTGTTGGAGACAAAATTAAAAAATCGGACACCTACTGTCGGTTCTCAATATCTCCGGCGGAGCGTCTCATGGTGACTATAAGGTAAGCTATATGTATTGGATCTGTTTGCTTGAGCGCACTTGTAATTTTATCATTAATTGAACATCACAGGCCAACTAGGAAACCACATGAGTATCCCCAAATTTAGTTATAAAACAGTCTTTGTCATAGATGTGATTGTGTTTGGTATCTCCAATAGTCGTAGCTGAGTTCTGGTATGTAATGCTGCGTTTCTAAAATAATTTGTATTTTCTAATTTGTTTTCAGATTTCTTGCAACTGGTGAGACGCTGGCATCGCTACATTTTCAGTATCGGATGGGAATCTCCACACTATCCGGCATAATAAAGTATACTTGTCGTGCTCTGTGGGATACTTTGGTTGAAGAATTTATTCCAGAGCCAACAACAGAGCGATGGCTTCAAATAGCGGACCAGTTTCTACTCATCTGCCAGTTCCCCAATTGCCTGGGGGCCGTTGATGGAAAGCACATCCGCATTCAAAAGCCAAAAGGAACTGGATCTGAATTTTTTAACTATAAAAAATATTTCTCTATCGTCCTGATGGCTATTGCAGATGCGCACTACAAGTTTATCGCGGTGGACATTGGGTCTTATGGACGGTCTAATGACTCCCAAGTCTTTAAACTATCTGCCATGGGCCGTAAACTGTATGGAAACGGTTTTCAGTTTCCCCCCCCCTAGGCCACTGCCTCAAACCTCTGGCCCACCGATGCCATTCGTGTGTGTAGGTGATGAGGCATTCCAGCTGTCCCAACACCTATTGAAGCCGTATGCCAGCAGAGAATTGACACATACAAAGCGGATATTTAACTACCGCCTCACAAGAGCCAGATGGATGGTGGAGTGTGCCTTTGGCATTATGACAGCAAAATGGCGTGTCCTTTTGACTGCAATTAACTTGAAGACCGAGACTGTTGATGATGTAGTGAAAGCGTGTGTGGTCCTCCATAATTTTGTACTAACCAAGGAACCAATTTCTCTGGAGGACCACAATCAAGAAACAACTTTGCACGACTACAGCAACATTACCACTCGCAGTACAGTCGCGGTTTCAAGAATGAGGGACAAGTTTGCTCAATACTTTGTGTCACCGGAAGGTAGTGTTGACTGGCAGGATGACAGAGTGTGATAAATGTATTGTTTCTTTTAATAATTTTCTTTACCCACAATAAACCTTTTACTTGTCTACCTTCTTGTGTGTTTTCTACTGTAAGCTTTTTGCCATTGTTGTGTCCATGGCTGTTTAATAACAAAACTATTTCACCTTTTGTCAAAAAAAGTGTACATTGTAGGCCATGGTTCACCAAATCCAGTCATCAAGGCCCACCAACAGGTCAAGTTTTCAGTCTTTCCTTTGTATTGCTCAGGTGATAATTGGCTCACCTGTGCAATACAAAGGAAATCCAGAAAACAATACCTGTTGGTTGGCCTTGATGACTGGATTAGGGGACCCATGGCCTACAATGTACCCTTTTTTGGACAAAAGGTGAAATTGTATTAACAAAACTATTTCACCATTTGTCAAAAAAAAGTGTACATTCTAGGCCATGTTTCCCCTACTCCAGTCCTCAAGGCCCACCAACATGTCAAGTTTTCAGTCTTTCCTTTGTATTGCTCAGTTGATAATTTCCTCACCTGTGCAATACAAAGGAAATCCTGAAAACATGATATGTTTTTGGTGGGCCTTGAGGACTGGAGTAGGGGAAACCTGGGGTAGGGGATAATATAAAAAAGTACACAGTTTAAGTGAAAACATAATAGAAACCCGGGACATAACTTTGTAAAAAAGGTTGCATTTATGAACCTTTTAGCCAAAGTTAGCTGTACCTGTATAACAAATTTAAAACTTAACATCCTATAAATTAAAGACAGACAACAATGTTAAACCAATGAACAATTTATTGAAAAATTATTTTTTAATATAATTTTTATAAAATTAGGCCTTTTGGCCAAATGTTTACCATAGAAATAACCTTTTTTTTATATTAAACTTAATTTTTTTATTAAACTTTATTTATTCAACTTTACTTTTTTATTAAACTTTTTTTATTCAACTTTAAAAAAATTATAAACAAACACATATTTAAAGGTCTGTGTAGTGTGGGGTGGAAATACTGCTGGAGGGGCTGCGGGACACTTCGACCGTGGGAGTGTGGAGACTGTGGAGGGACGAACGGGATGGTGGTGGTGAAGGAACAGGAAGGGGTGAAGGGGTGGAAAGACAAAAAGAATGGGAAGACAAGGCAGAACAGGTGGGTGGTGGTGGAGTGGAGGATTGTGCATGAGGAGCAGGAGACATAGTAGGTATTTGGAAGGGGAAGGAGATTGGTAGGTAGAAGTGTGGTAGGGGGTAGGTGGCTGGTAGTGGGTAGGTTGTTGGTACTGGGGAGGTGACTGCAGTTGGGGAGGTGGTTGGACCTGGGGAGGTGGTTGATATAGTGGAGGTTGATGGAGCTGGGGAGGTGGTTGGTATTGGGGAGGTTGATATTGAATAGGAGGGGGAGGAGGTATGGCAGGTGGAGGGGGGGAGATGGACGGCGGCTGTAGGGGGGGAGGTGGTGGAATGACTGGGGTGGATTGAGGATGGGAGACAACCTGCGCTAGAGCAGAGTGGCACGTGTGCATCACATACATCTGCTGGTCATAAGATAGCGGATCTATGCGCTCCGCAACCGACCTAAAAAAGCTGTAGTTCGGGGGTGTTCTTATCTCAGAACGCACAGTTTCCACAAGTGTCTTGACCTCACCAACTAGTGTGGTTATCTGACGAAGGCCTGCGGCAACTTGTTTAGATAGCAACTTAAGGCAGTTCTGGAAAGATGCGTTCATGTGTAAGAACTCGGGCGCATAGTTCTTTTCCTGACCCTTCTGACGCTGCCGCCCAGTACCCGCAGCTGTACTAGAGGTGGCAAGGTCAGAAGGGTGGGGTAAAGGGAAGGCTATAACCTGACCAGCAGATTCATGTAATGCAGCCGGCCACGATGCTCCAGCGCTGGTGGAGGGGACTGCGGGATCTAATGTGTGTGAAGTCTGGGAAGGGGCAGATGTGGAGGGTTGGTCAAAGTGTCCCTCGGTGTCGGTCTCCTGAGGGATCGCTCTAGAAGGCTCCAACTCTGCGGGCGCCCGAGTGCTGCTCACCGTGCTGTGGAAGAAACAAAAACATAAAATTAATATACAGATGTGGAATGGCCCTGGCTGTAAAAAAAAAAAAAGTTAACATTTTATGGTTATATTTACCTTCTGGTGACCATTGTTTCACGCAGGAACGCCAGAGCTCGTGCATATTTGTACTTGCTCTGGCGTCCTGAAGATCCACTCGGGGCCCGCATCTCTTTGTTAAATTCCTTCTTAAAGCGATCCCTCACAGACCGCCACCGCTTCATAATTCTCTCCCCTGAAACGAGAAAGCACACATTGGTTACTATACAACAACCACACTTTAGTCCTCGTGTCCCCCAGAGTTTATTTTTTCATTGTTTCCATACTGTTTCACAAAAGAAAATGGAAAACAAGAAGCGTTGGTTACACGAGGACAGAAGTTTTGAAAAAACACCTTTACATTCAGCAACATGAACTATACTTACGTAATTTAGTCTGGGACCTAGGATTGAGGTCCTCCCAGCGGTGCACCATTGCTGCTGCCACTTCCGTCCAGAGCCGTCGTGTCACAATTTGATCCGCATGCTGGCGGTCCCCCATGTTCCACAGCGGCTCCCTTTCTCGGACCAGGTCGATCATCAACTCCACGTCCAATCCCTCCTCCGTGTCCGAGTCGGGAGCACGCTGTGAAGCCTGTGAAATTAACAAAGGAAAAAAAAAAAAAATCATGAGACACATTGTTTGAAATTTGCAAAATTATACATATTACAATGGGAAATTTAATGCACAAAACATTTTTAGATAACCCGTTTTCTACAAATGAAAAATTATAGAAAATGGCAAAAATAAAAAACTTACACGTTGAGAACCGCCAACAGTCTCACGACGACTCTGGGAGGCGCTGGGAGAAACCCTCTGGCTCCCAGATGCGAGAGACTAAAAATGAAAAGAAAAATTAGGATATTGGCAGGTGTTGGCCGCTGTGTGAAGTATGTACTAAATGTTTTTCTATGTGTTGTGTGTACTCTGAAGGTGTGTTTCTGCGATTGATGCAGGATACTTACGAATTGTGAGCCCACTCCGGGTATCTCTCCACCCCGTCCTTCTTCCTCTGGGAGCTCCTCGTCATCTTCAGATTCCTGTTATTAAAAAAAAACAATCAAGACATATAGCCCACAGATGGATTGTGGATAGAAAAATTAAAAATACATATTTTTACCGCCAATTCCTGACGATGGGTAGGAGGGCTCCCAGAAGAAGATGTGTCCTGCTGTGGCGGCTCTGGCTCTGGCTGGGAGGGAGGAGATGGCGATGCCGGTGGTGCTGCCGCCGCCGCTTCAGCCTCTGCCTCCTCCGCCAACACCGCCATTGCGGCAGCTGCAGAAGCTGTTTGACGTTGTCTGCTGTGGAAGAAACAAAAAGGGACAGTCAATATATTTCTATATTCCTTGGCCCTGGCTGAAAGAGAAAAACAAACATGTATTTTTATTGAAATGGGGGATGTAATCTTTACTTTCTACTGGCTTCCCTCCTTGCCAGCCTCTCCTCCTCTCGTCTATCTCCAGCCGCCGCCTCCCCCTCTTCTTGACGTCTTCTGCTGTTAAGTAAAAAGGGACTGTAAATTTTATATTCCTTGTCCATGGCTGAAAGAAAAACAAACATGTAATTTAGAGCAAAATGTGTGCTGTAATACTTACTTTCTGCGTGCTATCCTCCTAGCTTGGAGGTCCTCTCTTCCCCTGTGCTGAACTTGCGCTTCAGCCGCCGCCGCCCGGTGAAGTCTTCGGCTGTTGAATAAGGACACAAAAACGGACAGTAAATATATCTGTATTCCTTTGCCCTGGCTGAAAGAGAAAAAAAAACATGTAATTTAGAGCAAAATGTGTGCTGTAATACTTACTTTCTGCTTGCTAGCCTCCTAGCTTGGAGGTCCTCTCCTCCCCTCTGCTCAACTTGCGCTTCAGCCGCCGCCTCTGCCGCTCGTTGAATTCTTCTGCTGTTGAATAAGGACACAAAAAGGGACAGTGAATATATGCAGATTCCTTGTCCTGGCTGAAAGAGAAAAACAAACATTAGGCACATGGGGGATGTCATATTTACTTTCTACTGGCTTGCCTCCTTGCATCCAGGATCTCCTGCGCCCTTGTTTCAGCAGCATCAATTCTTCTGCTGTGGAATTACCAGACAAAAAGGAATTGTGTTTATATGTATTGATTGTCCCTGTTTTAAAATATAACATTCAAACAAGGACATTATTCCGACCACATGCAATCATTTGTAGCCATCAACAGTACCATGGGTAAACCGTATCCCTGGACAAAAAAAAAAAAAAAAAAAAAATCAATAAATAAAAAATTACAGTTTGAATCAACCGATCCCCAATACCAAAAAAAAACAAAACAGTACAAACATAATGATAATAAAAACATGGACATTTCACATATGAGCATGAGTAGATTTAAGGTCAGAGGCACACAAAAAATAAAAATTGCAACAAAAAGAAAAGTAGATCAACATTTGGATACTAAACACATGCAAATGTAATAGCAGCATGAGTAGATAAACCGTGACAGGCCACAATGAACAAAGATTGAAAACAAAAAAACAATAGCATACAATGCAAGAGACCATGAGTAGATAAACCGTGACAGGCCACAATGAACAAAGATTGAAAACAAAAAAACATTAGCATACAATGCAAGAGACCATGAGTAGATAAACCGTGACAGGCCACAATGAACAAAGATTGAAAACAAAAAAACAATAGCATACAATGCAAGAGACCATGAGTAGATAAAACTTGACAGACCACAAAGAACAAAGATTGAAACAAAAAAAAATAGCATACTAAAATGCAAGAGACCATGAGTAGATAAAACGTGACAGACCACAAAGAACAAAGATTGCAAACAAAAAAACATTAGCATACTAAACAAATGCAAGAGACCATGAGTAGATAAAACGTGACAGACCACAAAGAACAAAGATTGCAAACAAAAAAACATTAGCATACTAAACAAATGCAGGAGACCATGAGTAGAAAAACCATCACAGGCCCCAAAAAATAAACATTGGCAAAAAAAATGGAGATAAACATTACCATAGTAAACACATGCACATTTCAGATAGTAGCAGGACAAGCAACCACATCACAGGCCCAAAACCAAAAACCATTTAAAAAAAAAACAAAAAAAAAAAAAAACATTATATGATACACAAATACATCCACATTTCATATTGTCGCAGGGAGACCAAGCACATCACTTAAAAAAACAGTACCAGTAGATCTACATTATCAACATTCACAACTGTAGCAGGGAATACACAATAAAGTTCACAAACAAATGCATTTTAAACTCGGGGACCCACCCCATCATCGGCAATTTAATTTCATACAATACCAGGGGAACCAATCCCCATCACAGAAAAAACATGAAATATAAAATGTACCGGGTGCCAAAAATAAACATCAGCTCACACAGCATTGGTGACATATGTATTGTAAATTTTGGATTTTGGGGGGGGGGCATATTTACCGTCTGTTTTCCTGGCGCTCCATGGTGCGGATCCTGGCTGCGAGTCTCCGGTGGCTGAGGCGTCGGTGGCTAGTCTCCGTGGCTGAGGCGTCGGTGGCGCGTGCGTCTCCGGTGGCTGCGCCTCCGGTGGCTCTGTGGCTTCTGTGGATGTGTCTGATGTCCCACAAAATTTTTTTTTTTTATATGTTTGCTGAGGGGTGGTATCTGTTTGTTGTGGGCTGGTATATCAATTAAAAAACCGGATGCGGCTACCGGATGCGGCTCAAGCCGGATGCGGCGCATTGCGGCGTCCATAGACTTTCATTGTAAAAAAAAACGCACGCGCCGCATCCGGCGCATGCGGCTTTTTCGCCGCAGACAAAAAACGTTACATGCAACGTTTTTTCCAGACACCGGACGGTGACCAGACACCGCATCCGGCACCAACCGGACGCGCCGCAGTGACATGCGGCGCCATCCAGCGCTAATGAAAGTCTATGGGAAAAAAAACGCATGCGGTGCATACGGTTTTGTGATGCGGCGCTGAGGAAAAATGCCGGGGGCGCCGCAAGGAGAAAAACGGATGTGTGAAAGAGGCCTTAAGCGCCCGTCTCACACAGCGATCTCGCTAGCGAGATCGCTGCTGAGTCACTAGTTTTGTGACGCAGCAGCGATCTCACCAGCGATATCGCTGTGTGTGACATTCAGCGACGATCAGCCCCCCTGCCGGGTATCGCTGATCGTCGCTGAATGTCCTGGAAATTTTTTAGATCGCTGGTCTCCCGCTGGCAGGCACGCATCGCTGCGTGTGACAGGCGAGAGACCAGCGATCCACTGGTAACCAAGGTACACAGCGGGTTTTCAGGCGCGGGGCTGTGCCTGGAAACCCGCTGTGTACCTTGGATACCAGCGCCCTGATGCAGGGAGCTGGTAACCAAGGTACACAGTGGGTTTCCAGGCACCGCGCAGCGCTTGGAAACCCGACGTGTACCTTGGTTACCAGCTCCCTGCATCAGGGCGCTGGTATCCAACGTACACTGCGGGTAACTAAGCGATGTTACCCGCAGTGTCGCTGTGCTGATCGCTGCCTGAGCTGCCTGTTTGGCAGCTCAGCAGCGATCATGTAGCGACACACCAGCGATCCTGATCGTTGTCGGGATCGCTGGTGTATCGCTATGTGAGACCCGGGCTTTACTGTTCTGCATGTCCTCCTCAGGCCCCCTCCTTTTATTCAGGGGTAGGCAGACAGGTTGGAGGGTTTCAGGCCCCCCAGACCTGGGAAAGGTGCCTCAGAGATCAAGGCACTACAGGGGTGATTTGCGGAATTTTGAGAGCAGAGGGGTCATGAATGGACAGTCAGGGAAAGTCAGCAGGGGTTCATCAGGATGCATGGACACATTCAGCTTGCAGATGGTAACTGAGTTAAGTCAATTATCATACCCTTTGTAAGGTAATTAAGACTCAGTACAAGGTGGGGAATAACACATGAATGATACAGAGCAACCAGACAACACTCCTTTTAAAATCATTAAAATAATATAGACAGAATGATACCCCACACCAACATCACAGCCTATTTCTTAAGGCTGGGGTCACTCACTATAGCGTATACACCAGCGATCCCCGACAACGATATGCACTTGTTAGGATCACTGGTGTATCGCTATATGATCGCTGCTGAGCTGTCAAACAGGCAGCGATCTGGGACAGCGACACTGCGGGTAACATCGCTTAGTTACCCGCAGTGTACGTTGGATACCAGCGCCCTGATGCAGGGAGCTGGTAACCAAGGTACACGTCGGGTTTCCAAGCGCTGCCCGGTGCCTGGAAACCCGCTGTGTACCTTGGTTACCAGCGGAATCCGCTGGTCTCCCGCCTGTCACACACGCAGCGATGCGTGCCTGTCAGCGGGAGACCAGCGATCAAAAAAATGTCCTGACATTTCAGCGACGATCAGCGATACCCGGGCGGGGGCCTGATCGTCGCTGAATGTCACACACAGCGATATCGCTGGTGAGCTCGCTGCTGCATCACAAAACTAGTGATTCAGCACCGATCTCACTAGCGAGATCGCTGTGTGAGACGGGGGCTTTACACTTCCGCCTGCTATACAAATCAATAGGATGCAGATTTGCAGTAACAAGTCCCGGCCACTACAAGTAGATAGCCAGCTCCGCAAGGAGATACTTCTGGCCGCCGCCACCAATAACAGCTGATTGGCCAGACGCTGGACCTTGGCCAATCACACATTGATGTGACCTGTCCTGAGGATAGGCCGTTAATGTAAAAGTAGCGCACAACCTCTTTCATGAAGAAAACCATGCATGACTGGTCACCTTTATTATAGACAACATGCAACAGGGCTCTGTATTCACAAGAGGGGCCAGACACAGTTTTTTCACTTATGGCATGTCCTTGGGATACTGATCGATAAGATCCAATCCCCTTAATTATTGTTTGTGTGCGCTGCATATCATCTGCATGCTAACGCAGCATTTTTTAATATGACGCAAAAAACAAAACGATGCGTGTGCATGCATTTGCGTTATTTATGAACATGCATTTGATATGTCCAGGTGGTGTAATCAGTTCCTGGACATTCGCAGTCTGAAGTCCACATGCGCATCGAACGCATCCATGTCCTTGCGTACCAATGCGTTCCCATAGACAGTAATGCGTTTTTTTTTTTACGCACTCATCCGCATGACTGCGCATATTTGACAGATTTTTGACGCTTCAAAAAAATGCAACATGTTGCGTTCGCCGGACACCGCAAAACGACATGTGAATGCATGTCCCTGTGTACACAATGTTAAAGATATGTACACATGACGCATGTGGATCAAACGCTGCGCACAGATACGCAAATGTGAAACCAGCCTAATTGTGTTCTAAATATCGATAAATCTGCAGTCACTCTGCTGCATTTGACCGATTCTGTCATAGGAAAAAAATCGGATATGTGCACAACCTCATACCATTATAATGGTCCGAGGGCGACCTCATGTTTTGTTAGATTGCACTTGGACAGATATTACAGTCGTCTGCATGAGCCTTATGGCTGTCCAGTTAGGGTCAGGAGACCTGTGAGTGATAAGTGCATCTCAGTGCTGGTGCAAAAAAGTTGACGTATCACGTAGCATGTATATAAAAGATACAGTGGACACCATCAGCTAACTGGTTGCATCAAATTTTATCTTGGGTTCAAACCCAAGGAATGGGCAAATAGGTCTATTTTCTAACAAACACCTTTGCAAATGAAGATGATCTAAAGAACCTTTTTTGTTCAGGGATTGTGCGACATTCCTGAATAGGTTTGTATATTGAGACTGGTGACTAGCTGTCTTATAGCTGTCCTGTTAAGATGTCATAGAGTGTGTTTTGCTATGAAAAGGATGGTGGCACAGGGAAAGCGACTAGTAGTTCAATCAGTTCGCATAGGTTACCATTGTTCTTGGCACTGAGTCCTGTTCACACAGGACGATGCACCGCCTTTAATTTTTTTTTTTTTTTTGCACTGTGCAAAATATTTCACCCGATAAATGAGTGTTTTGCAAATTTAGGTGCACATGGTAACATCTAGTTTTCGACCTACTTACTCCAAATTATAAAAGCTGTTTATAATAATCTCTCACAAAGAGGGTAGAGGTTCTTGGATCTGGGCATAGCTTATCTGTATATAGACCTAAAGCCCCTGTCACACTAAGTGAGATTGCTAGCGAGATCACTGAAGTGTCACCGATTTTGTGACGCAACAGCGACCTAGCCAGCGATCTCGCTTAGTGTGACACGCAGCGGCGACCGGCCCCCCTGCTGGGTATCGCTGATCGTTGTCGAATGGCCTGGAACATTTTTTCATCGTTAGTGTCCCGCTGGCCAGCGTGCATAGCTGCGTGTGACAGCGGGAGACCAACGATCAGCGAGCTCCCAGCACTGCACAGCAGAAGCTGGGAGCTGGTATGTAGGGTACACAGCGGGTAACTAAGCGCGGCGCAGTGCTTAGTTACCCGGTGTGTACACTGGATACCAGCGTGCTCGCTGGTCCTGATCGCTGGTGAGTCTGCCCATGTGACAGATCACCAGCGATCAGCTAACAATGTCCCAGCGATCCCATCCACGTTGGATCGTTGGTGGGATCGCTGGGACATTGAAGAGTGTGACGGAACCTTAGACTCCAGTGTCCCAGTGGATACTATTGCAAAACTATGAAAACCTATTTGTCTATTTCTCAATCTTTCTTTCTCATGCAATGTTGTTTGTTTTTTTTTTTGTCCTGCCATTGACGCACATCTTTTAATAATTCTTTGTGCTTTTTGGTGATACAGATTTTTTTTCGTTGGAGTGTAAACTAGTACAAAATCTGTTCCTGATCAATGCTTCAGGAGCTTTCTTATTTTTTTGTGGGGGGATTTTTGTGCACCTTGCTCTACCTAATCATACTTCTGTGAAAGGGTTACATTTTGGGGGTTTGCGTTCATAAAAGCTAGTTATTTGGTGCACATTTTTTTTTGCTTGCTGGACAGGGACTTGTTATGTTGTGGACGTCTCACTTGGCTTGTCTGTCTTTCATATTCTGATTTTTTAGACTTGTCAATTGTCAGTACAGCCGAGATGATCGCTTTGTGCCACCCTTCTGCTGTCTAGGTCAGTGCTTTTTGGCTTTGGAGAGAAGCTGTGTAAATGTCCTTACTCTTTAGGGTATGTGCACACGTTGGGATTGGGCTGTGGAATTTCCTGTGCGGATTCTGCCTCACTTGGCAGAAAACGCAAGTCATAATCCGCGCATTTTTTACGCATTTTTAAAGGGAATTTGTCACCCTAAATTGGCAGGATATTTAAATGATGGCAGTCAGGTCAGACGGGCGGTGTTTTGGGTACTTGCCTTAACATGTTGTTCGCCGCTGTCTCCATTATTTCTGGGAATTGTAGTCGTTGCCCTCCATATAACTCGGATTGGGATTGTAATGCAATGCTCGGACTGGCTGGTGGCTCTCTAAGCCTGAGTGTGACAGCTGCATAGAAATACATGGTGTCACGCTCCTGTTGGGAGAGCTGCTAGCCAGTGTGAGCATTGCATTGTAATCTCCATTGGAGTTATATGGCCGTCTGACTCTTCCCTAAAACCTCTCAGTTCAATGCATTTTTTCTTCTCCAATTTCCTCAAAACCATTTCAACCTGGTGTTCTTAATAGCTATGAAATGGAACACGGAATTAAGGTAGATACAAGCCCAAAATGGATAGTTTTGATCAGATGCAAGTTATCTTCAAGTGATAAACATGGTTTACAATACATAACATTTGTATAACATGGCATAAGTATATAACATAGTTTAAATAAAACCAAGCACATATGCAAAACCGGGGGCAGGAGTTTTACCAGTCTGAGATCAATTTTAAGAGACAGTTTGAGTAGACAATTTATGTAGAGGGCAGGTTATGTACAATATTGGTATTTATGTTGGAGTTCTGTGTGAATTGTGGAGCCAGGAAAATGGGATGGCAGCAGCAAGAAGCAGAATAGTAAGAAGAGCAGTGGCTAATACAACTAGAGGCATAGTTGAAGGTAGTTTAGAGTGGTGCTAAAGTGCTAAATGGGAGGCTACAGAGAGGAACATTGCAGTAATGATGGCATCCACTAATGTGTTTGTGCACTCCAAATTTTGAAAAAGGCATATTTGAGATATTTGTGTTGAATTTGGCAGGGATGTTACAAGAACCCTGATTTCTGATTTGAAAAGAACTTCAAAATCAAGCGTTTTACAGAACAGAGAAATGAGGGTCCAGTAACTGAGATAGGCCAAGATGAGAGCAGGTGTTTGAACGTACAACACTAAATGTCTAGTTACTGAGGGATGAGAAATGTGTGGAGATGCGAAGTTTGTGATGCCTAGGAATAATAGAGGTTGCTACAGAGAAGTGGTCAATTGTGTTGCAGGCCAAAGACAGATCTAGATGGAGGAGCATGGAGTAATGTTGTGAGGCTTTGACAGCACATTTTATGTGCAAAAAAAAAAAATCACACTTTCTGCAGAGTGTGTTTGGAAGTTTAGTCAGTCCAAAAGGAATTTGACAGAAAAGATGGCACAAGGTGAAGATGTATTTTTAAAGAAGCTCTCATTATTTTTGTTCCCTAGACAAGTATATATGCGTATGTAGTGACGGGTGAGTGTATCACTATACACACCTAATGCTGTCTTCTCTGGGATCCAGTGCCATTTTGCTTCTCACTGCTTTTCAGACTCTCTTTATCACTCTGTGTGCTCTGTGTGCTCTGTGTGCTCTGTGTGACAAGAAAAATGCTCATGGGAGAGCTAACTGAAATGCAAATGTGAGTAACAAGACTTGGAGTGAGAGCTGAACAGGAGCTAATAGGAGATGACTTGATGGTTGTTTTTTTAAAGAAAGAAGGCAAGATGTCATTGGATAGTGATAATTTGAGGAAACATTTTAGGGTTGGGATAAACTGCCCTAAGGTTGTGAATTAGGTGGAATGGGACAGATTTAAGGGCTCATGAATTGAGCTTTGATCTGCAGACTTGGGTGTAAAGTTTTCCATCAGTAATGTAGAGTTGTGTAAAGGTTTTGAAATTATTGGATTTGGAAGCTTTTTGTTGTGTTTGAAATATGAGGCAAAGTGCTTTTCTTTGTTGATAGATGCAGGATTTCACACCAAAAATAAAGCTGAAAGTCAAAAGTTGGGTTTAGTTTGTTGGAATTGTGTGCTATGAGAGTATTGTCAAAATTCTGCTTTGGAGAAGTGAGTGCAGACTTTGTTCACATTGTTGAGGAATAAGGTAAATGTGGCATCATAGAAAGTAGCAGCTGCTTTTGCATCCTAAAATAAAATTAATTAGTAAGAGCAGTGCACCCAAATTAGTCTGAAAGTGTGCTGGTGAGTAGACTTCTTGTAGTGTCTGTAATTTCCTCCATGTTGAGGAATGGTGTGTTTGCAAAGAAAGTGAAAGTTAATTTAAGTAGATTGTGGTCTTGTTGTGGAATAGGTGAGATTAAAAGTTTAATTTGGCAATATAGGCAAGTGAATGTAAAGTCTAATGTGTGTCCATCTTTGTAATTGGGAGTGGAATACCCTTGTGATTGAACAAAACATGAGGAATTTTTTTAAATTAAGAAACATGATAATTCGGGGTTCGGGGAGGGTGTATACAACTTGAAAGAAGGATAGCAACCAAGTAGTGAAGCAATTGATAAGGTTATTAATAGGGCTTGTTGTATGGTAAATAATGTCCATTTTAAGTTGTACAAAGTATGCTTTAGGCCAGGGAATGGAGCAAACGGGAAGGCATAGATGTGAAAGAAAGGAAAGAGTAACAGCAGAAGGTATTTGATAAAACAAGGCCAAATTCTCCAATTTGCTTGTTCTATTAGGAAAATGTGTAAGAGATGTGATTAGGTTCCACAAAGAATGCAACAGAGAATTCTGTGTAAGATAGTGTCAGGCATGTTTCCATTTATTCTAGTAAGGATAAGGTTAAGGACAAGGTTTCCTTTATTCTAAAGGAAAAGGCATAGAAAGAGCAAATATGTTGCTTGCAAACCATTTTTTGTGTGTAAAAAAAAATACTGGAATGGTCAGCTGAATGTATATGTGATTGAAGGAGTTAATGAACTAGTGATAGTTTGGTGACTGAAGGTTGGCACCAAACACAAATTAAATGTGAAATTCTTAGGGTGACAAGGTGATAAAATTAAAGCTAAAGAAGTAGTGAGGAACTTCAAAAAATCCCAATCAGGAATAAATATCACATAACCCTGTATAAGCATTAGACCACAAATTTAACCACCTAGTGCCGAGAAAAAAGCAAGTGGTACAGAGTTTTTAAACAAAACCAATAATTTTAATGATTCATCAATATATAGACACAATAACATTAAATAATACAGAGTAACCACAGACCAAGCAGGAAAAAGGGGGGAAAAAAGGAAAAAATTCCCGACCACACAGTAAGTCACAAATTGCTGCACATGGAATGATGTGAGGTGATACCATACAGCTGAACCCAGGG
>JARQOD010000001.1:954730077-954791222 GCA_033576555.1 Oophaga sylvatica | reverse complement strand
CTCATTCATTGTGAGTGTTGCGAGAGGGGATCTGTCAGGTCCGAGCCTCAGGCTCCAGAGAGATCTGCAGCAACAGATCTTGATTTCTCGGACTTAAACTCCGTTACCTCTGAGGACGTTGACTGTGTAAACGCTGCCATTTTTCAAGTTTCCTCAGCGGTGTCCCAGCTGAGTTGTAAGAAAAACAATTCTCATTGCTTTCTTTCCATCAAACTCTGGGTTGACTCAGCTTGGGTGTCTAGCTCTGCTATGATCGACTCAGGGGCAAGTGGAAATTTTATGGATGTCTCCTTTGCTCTGAAACAGGGAATACGTTCAGTGAAGAAGGCTACTCCAGTACAGATGGAAACTGTGGATGGCTCCCTGCTGACCTCTGGACCAGTGGATCAGGAAACAGAGCCTTTGAGGGTTCTTATGGTAAAGATCATCAAGAGAAACTGTCCTTTATGCTTATCTCTTCTCCCCACTTTCCCATTATTCTAGGGCTACCATGGCTGCAGGCTCAGAATCCTACCATTAACTGGGAGACCAAGGAATTACACTTTCCAGAGAAACAGATGAGTCCAAAAGTTTCAGCTTGCTCTGTTCCTAAAGGAATCATGTCAGTCCCTGAACTACCAGCTGTATACCAGGACTATGTGGATTTATGTGACAAGAAGAACGCTGACCAGCTTCCTCCTCACCGTCCATATGATTGTCCAATTGAATTATTGCCTGGAGCAGAGATACCTTTTGGTAAGATCTACCCCCTGGCGGGGCCCGAGCTAAAGGCTTTAAAGGATTACATAGATGAAAATCTAGCCAAGGGCTTCATACGCCCCTCTTCATCTCCTGCAGGTGCACCCATCTTCTTTGTAAAGAAGAAAGATGGATCTCTGAGACCATGCGTAGACTATAGGGAACTCAATAAGGTTACTATTAGAAACCGTTATCCATTGCCTTTAATCCCTGAGTTATTGGAGAGAGTGCGACATGCCAAAATTTTTTCTAAACTAGATCTTCGTGGGGCCTATAACTTAGTCCGTATTAGACCTGGGGATGAATGGAAGACTGCATTCAGGTCACGCTATGGACACTTTGAATATCTAGTTATGCCTTTTGGTCTGAGTACCACCCCAGCCACTTTCCAACACTTGGTGAATGACATCTTCAGGGATCTCCTAGATACATTCGTGGTAATTTATTTGGATGATATTCTAATTTTTTCTAACTCCACAGAGGAACATCATGGACATGTGAGAATGGTCTTGGAACGTCTAAGACAAAATCATCTTTACATCAAACTTGAAAAGTGTGAATTCCATAGGACCGAAATTCAATTTCTGGGGTATGTACTGTCTACACAAGGAATTAGTATGGATGGAAGCAAAACCCAAGCCATCAAGGATTGGCCAAGTCCTAGAAATGTGAAGGAGGTACAGCGCTTCATCGGGTTTGCCAACTTCTATAGACGTTTCATTAGAAATTTCTCTGAGGTAGTGTCACCTATCACTCAACTTACCCGGAAAGAGTCTAGGTTTTCCTGGACTCCCCAAGCCCAGGAAGCATTTTCCCGTCTAAAAGATAAATTTACCACTGCACCTATCCTAGTACATCCCAACCCCGAGCTTGCCTTCATAATAGAGGTGGATGCTTCAGACTGTGCCGTTGGAGCTATACTCTCTCAGAGAACAGGTGAGAAGAATGTCTTGCATCCCTGTGCCTTCTTTTCCCAGCAGTTGTCTTCGGCTGAGAGGAACTACGATGTGGGCAATAGAGAGTTGTTGGCCATTATTGCCGCCTTCAAAGAATGGAGACACCTTCTTCAGGGAGCTGCACAGCAAATAGTCGTCCTGACAGACCATCGTAACCTTGAGTTTATCAGGTCGGCTAAGTGCCTGACTCCTCGCCAGGCTCGCTGGAATCTTTTCTTAAACCAATTTAATTTTATCATCTCTTATAGACCAGGATCGCGCAATGGAAAGGCTGATGCACTCTCTAGGATTTACTCAGCAGAGACACGTCCAATTACTCCTCCTAAGACTATTCTTCCTGACTCTAGATTCCTAGGAGTAATTCATAATCAAGACCTACTTAAGGACATCAAGGAAGCATACCATGCGGATTCCTTTTTGGCACAACCCCCAAGGGACGTAAGTCTTGTCTTTAAGAATGGTGTGTGGATTCAGGGACAACGTCTGTATATTCCTGAAACAGTCAGATTAAGAGTATTGCAACTCATTCACGATTCCAAGATAGCTGGGCATAGAGGAATTCTAAAGACACAGGAATTTCTTTCTCGTTTCTTTTGGTGGCCCACTTGCAGGAAGGATGTTTTGAATTATGTCACTTCATGTGAGGTCTGTGCAAGATGCAAAACACCTCGCTCCTCACCAACTGGTCTGTTACAGCCTCTTCCCACCCCATCCCGCCCGTGGGGATCCATTTCTATGGACTTCATTGTGGAGTTACCAACCTCTCAGGGGAAGAACACCATTCTAGTGGTGGTTGACCGTCTAACAAAGGCAGCTCATTTTATCCCTTGTGTCGGCTTACCCACTGCAAAACAGACATCAGATTTGATGATTAAAGATGTGTTTCGCTTACATGGAGTACCGGATGAGGTTATTTCGGATCGAGGGGTGCAATTCACTTCTAGGTTTTGGCAAAATTTCTGTGCAGCATTGGACATTAAAGTAAACCTTTCTTCTGCTTTTCATCCCCAGACTAATGGACAGACCGAACGAACCAATCAAACCCTGGAGCAGTATCTCCGCTGCTTTATCTGCCACCTACAGGATGATTGGTGGATCTACTTCCATTAGCTGAGTTCTCGTATAACAACTCTCAGAGTGCCTCCACTAAACAGTCTCCTTTTTACTCTAATCTAGGTTATCATCCTAACATTCTACCACGATTTCCCATAGAAACGCCTTTACCAGCAGTGGCTGAAAGAATCACGTCTTTACAGAAGAATATGGATCTTCTAAAGGAAAATCTGGAATCGGCTCAAGAAAGGTACAAGAAAGCAGCAGATAAATTTCGTAAACCTGCACCAGCTTTCAAGGTAGGAGACTTGGTCTGGCTGTCAACCAGAAATCTTAAGTTAAGGATTCCATCGTCTAAGTTGGGACATAAGTACATTGGACCCTATAAAATCAGTAAAATTATAAGTGCCGTTGCTTGTCGTCTTCAACTGCCCAGAACTATGAGAATCCACCCTGTCTTTCATGTATCCCTACTAAAGGCTGCGACACCCAATACGTTTCCTGGACGTTCCTCTCCTTGCCCTGACCCAGTGCTAGTCGATGGTCAGGAAGAATTTGTGGTGGAAAGGATTTTAGATTCCAGGTTGTATAGAAATCAGTTACAATATCTGATTAAATGGCAGGGCTACCCAGTGGAGGACAACTCATGGGAACCGGTCAATAACGTTAATGCTCCTCGCTTGCTCCGTCAGTTTCATCAGAGGTACCCACACAAGCCTGGTCTGAGGTCATCCGGAGGTTGTCCTTAAGGGGGAGTAATGTAAGGTTCTATGTATATATTCCTGAAACTCAGTTTGTTCGTCAGCCATTTTACTTTCTGTCTTGCTGCAGCTATCTTGCCCTCAGTCAAAATGGAGTTTCCAGCTTGCATGTTCCCGCCCTGATTCTCTCCTTTGCTTCTTAAGCAGCCACAGCTGAGCAATCAGTGCTTCAGAATCTAGCCTGCAGTGAACCTGTGACTTGACTCCTGTAAGCCTTGGACCTTGTACTCCAGCTATTCCTACTGAGGAACTTTGAAGCACTTGTGGACTCTGAACCCTGCTCTTTGAAAGACCCACGTTTGCATGGACTTACGGTAACAGAGAAGAAGATCCTGAATCTGTATTGGAGAGTGATTGCTGAGCTTGGATTACTCTGGCCTGCTGTGTCTGTGTTTCTGTGTCTGCAAACTGTGTGACTATTTCTGCCAACTTGTATGAAGTAATACAGGACTTTTCTATATCAAACCTGTGACTCCTGTGTTTTCATCGCACCCAAGCACAAGACGCTATATGAACTGTACTACATACATTACAAAGTCACTCCAGCCTAGTCAGAGCTGAATCTAGGAGTATAGCTCACTAGAAAGCGTGCCGACGCTTAGAGAGCGGCGAAGAGGCAGCCTACCAACTGCCAGTGTGTGTGATCGTGTGAGGATCCAGGTAGGCCGAAGGCGAGTGGAAGTTAATGAGACAGAGGTGCCTTAATAGCTCATCTCAGCAAGTACCACCGGACACCGTGGTCCGAGCCTATAGGGATCTCCACGACCTATTAGGAGAACACCGGAGTTCCTGGAGGACTACAAGTCCCAGGAGTACCACAGAGCTGATACGTAGCTGGATCAGGAGGACGGAGTCTAGCCGTGCATGGCAAATAGAGACTGTGTGCTTCAACAGGAGGTCCAATCACAAGATCAGCCAGGTGCAAGACGGAGACCAAGTTAGACCTAGCTACAAGCAGGTCAGGACTTTATCACATAAAGGCAGAGGACAGGAGGCCACACACCTACCAGTGGAGGAATCTGGATGTGCACCCTTCACCCTATAGTGCTCCGGGGAGTTTCTGCAACATCTTCAGATAAAGGTACCAAAATGACTTAAGTGTGTGTCTCCCTTATTACCCCTGACTGCCGGGTCCCCGTCTGTCCTGCAATCCTATATATATCTATTTGCCCTGGAGGATCAGCCTTACTTGTGGAAGGCTTAACATCTAGCTGCACAATATCAACCCTCCAGTGGATCTGCATAGCAGCGCTGGTCATCCTGACCAGGCACCACAAGTGGCGTCACGAATCCCCATATCATTATTCAAGTCACCTGTAAATATCCCACATTACAGTGAGCGCCCAGGGCACGGACCGAGCTGTGCTACCCGTGACATCCCCCATAGACATCAACGGGCTCGGTGCCGAGTACCCAAAAGCTCTGGCGGACGACTCATCTCTGGCGTCACGAACAGGATTGCGTGCCCTGCAGCAACGGAGTAACTTGTGCCCGTTGCCACCGGGTACGTGTGCCTCACTAAAAGACTGTGTTTTGTATGTGGTGAAGATTTCCTGCCATTTGCCCGCCATTGCCCGCCAATTACAGCGCCACGGCGCGAAAACTAGTGGGCGTACCTGCAAAAGCGCGCTGAGTCCTGGACACGCCCCCAACGCTGACGCGGCGGCAGGTCCTGTGAAGAGCTACAGTGAACGCTCTGACGTCAGAGCGCCAGCGACGCAGGTCCTTCTACACATCACTGTGCCCTGCGGAGCTGCAGCCTTCAGAGAAGGTAGGCCACGCTTAACTAGGGGGGCGCAGACATGTCGCAGCAGCCAGCCGACAACCCGGCCCAGGCCGACGGCCTTAATGACTTACCCCTCGGCGCTGCCGCACAGGCTGAAAATGCTGGCCCCTCACCTGGTCCTGTGGCCCCAATAGTACCGCTAACGCTGCCATACATGCCTGGAGCGAAGTGGCTCCCTCAGTACAGCGGCAAGCCAGACACCCTGTCAGGGTTCAAGCGAAAAATATGCAGCATAATGGACATGTACCCTATAACAGAAAAGCAGAGAGCTGCAGTGGTAGTAGGGCAATTGACTGGTGCTGCGGAGAGAGAAGTAGAGACTTGGACAGCTGCAGACCAGGAGTCAGTGCTTGCAATTTTCTTAAAGCTACAGACTATCTTTGAGGACCGCACTGAAACAGATCTCCGGATGAGTTTTTACCAATGCTCCCAGAAACCAGATGACAGCATTAGGGACTATGCCTGCCGACTACAAGGGGCCCTGCGAGCATTTAAACAAGTTAACCCTATAAGTGTCACTAAAGAGAATAAAATGTTAAAGGAACAATTTGTACGGGACTGAGGTCCCAAGCTGAAAGCAGGACTGTGCACTGGTGGTCCTTGGATCATCCTGATGCTACCTTTGATGCTCTTAAGGACATGGCTATAAAAGGACTGCGACCCCTGGAAACACCCGAGATGGCAACCCAGTGTCACCCGAGTGAAGCCACCCTAAAGCCAGCAGCATCCACCTTTTCCCCGCTGGTTGCAGAAGCCAAAACGCAGGTGGCGCCCCCTACTGAGCTGGACTGTCTGCGCTCAGAAGTGCGCCAGCTGACCAAAAACCTGGCCACTGTAACGAGTGCCCTGCGACTGCCGACGGAGGAAGAAGGAAAGATCCTGCTAGCTGACTGCCCAGAGGATGTCCCTTGGATGACCCGGAGGAGAAGGAGGACGTCGCCCCACCGGAGGAGGACAACGCCACCCCCAGGAAGGACCCGCAACCAGCATCATCCTCACCGAGAGATCATCTGCTACCGCTGCCACAGAGAAGGTCACCCAGCACGTCGGTGTCCTTTAAACAAGCAAATCCTGGGTCCGAGGGCCAACACCCAGGAATAGACTCCTCAGGCCCCTCAGACTGGAACCGCAGGTTTGTGGGAGGAAGACCCTACCTGTCCATCATACTGGACGGGATCGCAATCCCTGCCCTGCTGGACACTGGATCTCAGGTAACCGTCATACCTCATATTCTTTACAATAGATACTGGTCCAGTGACGGTCTCCAACCCCCAAACCCTGACTTTGCTGTATACGCCTCTAATGGCCTCCCTCTTGACTTATTGGGGGCTAAAAACGTAGACGTAAAAGTGGGGAGAGTGGAGCTAAAGAATCAGGGACTTCTTGTAGTGAAGACTGTTAATGAGGAAAATGGGTTGAATGTGGTTTTAGGCACTAACATTATTAGTAACTGTTTGGAGGAGGTTGTGTTTTTACTCCAACAGCTCGCCGAAATTGCCAGACCAAGGCAAAAGGGAGTGATCCGGAAGGAGATACGAACCCTGATGTGCCAGCAGCAAGTGAAACTGACCGGTGGTGAGATTGGTAATGTACGGGTAACAGACCCGAATCCCATTGTGATACCCCCAATGAGTGAAATGCTTATTTGGTGTAGAGCAGCAATAGGTCTGAGAGGACAGAACTACCAAGCAGTAGTAGAGCCCCATTGTTCAGAGCACAGACCTACACTCTTGACTGCTAGAGGGTAGTGGAGGTACATAATGGGAGGGTGCCAGTGCGTCTTCTCAACTGGGGAGAGGATGAAGTCAAATTACCACGTTATGCCACTGTTGCTAAGTTACATGCTGTGGATAATAACTCCATTCACACGACGGAGCCCTTAACCTCCCCACAACCAGTGGAGGATAACGGTCCGACCACCCAGGTGGAGGATTGGTGTCAGCAGCTCCATGTCGGGACAGACACCACTCCAGACCACCAGAAACAAGGAGTATATCGAGTAGTTCAGGAGTATGCACAGGTATTCAGCAAACATCCACTCGACTTTGGGAAAATTAAAGGGGTTCAACATCACATCCCCACAGGCAATCATCCTCCCATCAAAGAGCGGTACAGGCCTATACCTCCAGCACACTACCAGAAAGCCAAGGAGATGTTGCGTGATATGAAAGAAGCAGGGGTGATAAGGGATAGTTGCAGTCCCTGGGCAGCACCTCTAGTCCTAGTCAGGAAAAAGGATGGAAGCATGAGAATGTGTGTAGATTACAGACAAGTAAATCGCATTACACATAAAGATGCATACCCTTTACCACGCATTGAGGAATCCTTAGCTGCACTAAAGACTGCTAATTACTTTTCCACCCTTGACCTCACTAGTGGGTACTGGCAAGTAGCTGTGGCTGAGGAGGATCGGGAGAAGACGGCTTTCACCACCCCGATGGGACTCTGTGAGTTCGACAGGATGCCGTTTGGACTCAGCAGTGCTCCTGGAACGTTCCAGAGAGTGATGGAGAGCTGCCTGGGACATCTCAACTTTGAAACTGTGTTGCTGTACCTGGACGACGTAATTGTGTACTCCAAGACGTATGAAGATCACTTGAAGCACCTGGCGGAGGTATTCGAGTCACTGTCCAAGTATGGGATGAAACTGAAACCTTCAAAGTGCCATCTGCTCAAACAAAAGGTACAGTATCTGGGGCATATTGTCAGCTCAGAAGGAGTAGCGCCAGACCCCGAGAAGATCACCGCCATCCAGAAATGGCCGGAGCCGAAAAATCTCAAGGAGGTGCGACAGTTCCTGGGACTGACAGGATACTACCGGAGGTTTGTGAAGGATTACACCAAGAAAGCAGCGCCTCTGCAAGACCTCCTGGTGGGACAGTCCCTCAGGAGCAGGAATTCTCCATTCCACTGGGGTAAAGAACAGGCAGAAGCATTCAAGGAAATGAAGGAGATCCTGACAGGTGATGAGATCCTAGCCTATCCTGTCTACAGCCAGCCGTTTCTGCTGTATACTGATGCCAGCAATGAAGGATTGGGAGCAGTCCTCAGTCAGAAGCAAAATGGCCTAGAGAAAGTCATCGCCTATGCTAGCAGGAAGCTCTGCCCGACCGAGAGGAACCCAGAGAACTATAGCAGCTTCAAGTTGGAGTTCCTGGCACTGGTCTGGGCCATTACGGAGAGGTTTAAGCACTACCTAGCCTCCAGTAAGTTCACTGCCTACACTGATAACAACCCCTTGACGCATCTTGAAACAGCTAAGCTGGGAGCCATGGAACAACGATGGATGGCTCGGCTGTCCAACTACCAATTCACAATCAAGTACCGAGCGGGCCGCAAGAATGCCAACGCTGATGCCCTATCCAGGATGCCTCATGAATTGGACACAGAAGAAGAAGTGGATGATCTGGAAGAGATTGAACTACCTGCCTTTCACAGGAATGGGATGATCCACGAGCAACAAGCCAGCAGGAGGCCGCGTGGTAAGACGTTGAATCCTTTACCTCACCACAGCTGGAAGGAGACTCAGGACAGCGATCCAGTTGTCAGCCGAATCAAGGAGCTGATAACTCAAGAAGGTTCCTCCTTGGAGAAAGACGCGCCTCTACAAGCAAGGCAGCTGTGGAATGAAAGAAGCCGGCTGTTCATCTACCGTGAGAAGCTGTGCCGGAGGTACGTCAACCCAAGGACCCATGAGATGGTATGGCAGATAGTAGTCCCCAGAGCAGACATCCAGATGGTGTTAGAAGCCTACCACGATCAAGCGGGACACTTTGGCTGGAAGAAGCTGGAGACCCTGTTGAAGTGTCGTTTCTACTGGGTGGGAATGCGCAGCTCCATTGAGAGGTGGTGCCAGAACTGTGGACCCTGTGGCCTCAGAAGAAAGGACTACAGCAGTCAGAAGGCACCCCTGCAACCCATCAAGACGACTCGTCCCTTGGAGATTGTGGCCCTGGACCATGTCAAGTTGTCACCCAGCCGGTCAGGATACTCCTATGCCCTGACTATGGTGGATCACTACTCCAGGTTCCTGGTGGTCGCCCCTGTCAAAGATCTGACGGCAGAGACAGCAGCAAAGACGTTCCAAGCAAATTTCTGCAGACCACACGGATATCCTGAGCAGGTGTTAACTGACCAAGGCCCAGCCTTCAAGGCCGAATTATTCAAAGAGTTCTGTCACTTGTACGGGTGTAAGAAGATCAGAACCACACCGTACCACCCCCAAACCAATGGTCTCTGTGAGAAGATGAATCACATCGTCATTGACCTGTTGAAGACTGTACCACTCGAGGAGAGAAATCGGTGGCCAGACTTACTACCTGAGCTGGTAGATCTGTACAATCACATACCTGTGAGTTCCACCAACTGCACCCCAGCCTACCTCATGCGGGCAAGACCAGGAAAGCTGCCCATGGATCTGGAGCTTGGCGTTGTAGAACCAGAAGCAGATGTGACTACTGAAGACTGGGACACAAACAGACAGGAACAGTACAGAAAAGTACAGGCCTGCGTTGAAGAAAGTCTCAATCGAGTCAGGGATAAACAAGAAGATCGCTACAACAAAAGTGCGCCAGCTGAACCTTTCGCACCTGGTGAAGTCGTACTGAAAAGAAAGAGGAGGTTACACAAACTCGACGATCAATGGGAAAGAGAGCCCTACATCATACAGAATTCAAGGTTTGACAACAAGAAAACGTGCATAATTAGCAAGGATGGAGGAAGAACGACTGCAACTGTATCCCGAGATCACCTAAAGTTGTGTCCAAACCCATTAAAGCTTCAGGAAGAAGAACCTGTTGTCAATCAGGAAAAGCGTGATGAATCAGTCATACATACAGACTTAGGAGATTTCCCCGTGGATTGGCCCAGAATTGGAGAAGCTGTAATCATTCCTGTGCTTCAATTCTATCAACCACAAGAAGAACCTCTACATCCAGTTGCACCAGTTGTTGCAGTAGAGTCAGTACCAGAGGAACCTGCCCCAGCAGAACCCCAACAAGTGGAACCCCAAGAAGCGGAATCCCAAGAAGTTGAACCTCAGGAAGAAGGATCCCCTGCAGAAGTTGAGCCAGTTCATCCAGCTCCCAGTATACTTGCCAGATCCCTAGAGAGGCTAAGGCAGTACTACAACTTACCTGCACGCAGGGATAACAGGGTAACTGACACCTCACCTACCACTACACCACGTAGGTCAGTACGCATAACAAGAGGGCAATTACCTGTTAGGTACAGAGAGTAGGACCTAACCCAAGTAAATAATTATCAAGAATCACTGTATATAAATGTATATATTGTTATAATATGCCTTTATAATACTGCTATTTATTAACCTATTTTTCCTCTTAAAAATTGAAACAAGAAGAATGGACATTATTTTGCTTGTTTTATCTACCCCTTTTGAGCATCCTTTTCCAAAAGAGACTGGGACTTTTATGGTTGCTCAAACCCTCAACCCATCATTGTGCTAATGTACATAGTTGTTTATTTACCGTTATGCAACCGTTCAAGAGTGCCTTACCTCCTGTAAAGGAAGAGTTATTTATAAAATGTTATTGTTCTTTGTTTTTGTATTTCAGCCCCGGAGTGCTGAGTTCTACTAGGGGGGAATGTGGAGCCCAGCTGTGACTGAATCCATATCTCCCAGAAGGGTGCACTGAAATAAGATCCCACTAGAGGTCATTATACACACACACATGTACAGCTTATCCTAAAGACCACCAGAGGGAGCTGTGTTAGGCATATAAAAAGAAGTTTAGTTTCAGTTTGTCTCAGTCTGGGAGTCTGCTAGGAGAGTTCAGTCAGAGCTCAGTCAGAGAGCAGAGCAGCCCAGTGCACCTCAGTCACCTCAGAGAGGCTGCAGAGCTATTCAGTTCCAAGTAAGTGGAGTCTAGTAAGAGTGAAAGAGAAGTCACTCCAGCCTAGTCAGAGCTGAATCTAGGAGTATAGCTCACTAGAAAGCGTGCCGACGCTTAGAGAGCGGCGAAGAGGCAGCCTACCAACTGCCAGTGTGTGTGATCGTGTGAGGATCCAGGTAGGCCGAAGGCGAGTGGAAGTTAATGAGACAGAGGAGCCTTAATAGCTCATCTCAGCAAGTACCACCGGACACCGGGGTCCGAGCCTATAGGGATCTCCACGACCTATTAGGAGAACACCGGAGTTCCTGGAGGACTACAAGTCCCAGGAGTACCACAGAGCTGATACGTAGCTGGATCAGGAGGACGAAGTCTAGCCGTGCACGGCAAATAGAGACTGTGTGCTTCAACAGGAGGTCCAATCACAAGATCAGCCAGGTGCAAGACGGAGACCAAGTTAGACCTAGCTACAAGCAGGTCAGGACTTTATCACATAAAGGCAGAGGACAGGAGGCCACACACCTACCAGTGGAGGAATCTGGATGTGCACCCTTCACCCTATAGTGCTCCGGGGAGTGTCTGCAACATCTTCAGATAAAGGTACCAAAATGACTTAAGTGTGTGTCTCCCTTATTACCCCTGACTGCCGGGTCCCCGTCTGTCCTGCAATCCTATATATATCTATTTGCCCTGGAGGATCAGCCTTACTTGTGGAAGGCTTAACATCTAGCTGCACAATATCAACCCTCCAGTGGATCTGCATAGCAGCGCTGGTCATCCTGACCAGGCACCACAAGTGGCGTCACGAATCCCCATATCATTATTCAAGTCACCTGTAAATATCCCACATTACAGTGAGCACCCAGGGCACGGACCGAGCTGTGCTACCCATGACATCCCCCATAGACATCAACGGGCTCGGTGCCGAGTACCCCAAAGCCCTGGCGGACGACTCATGGGCACTAGTACCAATACCCGATTCCCTTATTTAAAAGACCTGACCGTGGCTCTTTTATTATACGTGCGGCTCTGCACGGCCTGGGCATCCATCAGATGCTTCTTTACTATGTACCTGACTGCCGCAATCCGGTCCTGCATGCTTGCCACGTACTCAATCACACACCGATGCAGAGTTGGCTCCTGTTCCCACGTCTACTTACCAAGTCGAGCAGCCCCCCTCAGATGCCTGCCATACAATAGCTCAAACGGTGAGAAACCCGTGGACGCCTGTGGTACCTCGCGGATAGCGAACATTAGATAGGGCAATAACATGCCCCAGTCTCTCTCTCATCTTTTAAGCATGGATTTAAGGGTCTTATTAAATCTCTCTACTAACCCTCGGTTTGTGGGTGGTACACCGATGTGCGTAGCTGTTTGATCCAGAGCAGCTTACATGGCTCCGTGGTCACCTTGGACATAAAAGGAGTCCCCTGATCTGTGAATATCTCCTTTGGTAGCCCAAAGCAAAAAAACATGACAAACAGCTCACGGGCTATTAGTTTTGCCGAGGTGTAGCGGAGAGGTATTAATTCTGTGTACCGCGTGGCATAGTCCACTATGACCAAAATATGTTGATGGCCACGGGCAGATTTCACTAGAGGGCCCACCAGATCCATTGCTGTCCGCTCAAATGGTACCTTTATAATGGGTAGAGGCACCAATGGACTCCTGAAATGCACAGTGGGTGTGGCAAGTTGGCACTCGGGACAGGACTCACAATACCTATGTGTTATGATATGGTAGCTGAGGAGAGCAGGCAAAAAAGGAAATACACCAGAGCAGTTGGAAACTATGAGATTGCAGTACCCTAACTAACCACCACAACTAGAGGCAGCCGTGGAGCGTTCCTACGTTGGTCCTAGACGCCTCGTCACAGCCTGAGTAACTAACTACACCTAAAGATAGAAAGAGGAAAGCTATCTGCCCCGGAGCAGATCCCCAAAGAACATAGAAAGCCCCCAAACATGTAATGGCGGTTAGACAAGAAGAAATACTGACACAGACAGAAAATAGTATGAGCAAACGTTGGGGCCCAAACTTACTAAATAGAAAAGGATAGGAAGGGCATTACTGCAATCCCAAAAAACCCTGAAAAGCACCAACTCTACTAATTTCAAAAACACCTGAGATCACACGACCTCTACCACCTAAATTAGTTCTCTGGTGTAACCAAAAACAAAACAGCAACCACTGAAAAAACTGGAAAAAGCAAATGTACAAACATCAGTGGCTGAACTGAACTGAGAGGGCAAAAGCCCCCAGAGGGGACCCTGAAGGTCCCCACAGAAGTGCAGGACAAAATGCAAAAATCAAGCACAAAAACAAAAAGAAGAAAATGTCTTATCTGTTAGCAGGAGATTCAGACACGACACAGCAGGCTACCAAGGAAACAGGAATCAAAGATGAGACCAGAACAATTGATCACCGGCAACCCTGATGGGTAGGCGACTCCCTTATATAAGACCAGTCAGTAACACCTGATTCCCAATCCTCACAATCTTCACTGGACAGTCCAGTACCGTTTGTAACCACCAGAGGGAGCTTCTGCTCAGAACTCATTTCCAGCCTATTCACAACAGTACCCCCCCCTTGAGGAGGGGTCACCGAACCCTCATTTGAGCAACCAGGTCAGTCAGGATGAGTTCTATGATACGCACGGATGAGTCTCCTAGCATGGATGTCCGAAGCAAACACCCAAGAATTGTCTTCCTGACCATAACCTCTCCATTTAACCAAATACTGGAGTTTCCGTCTAGAAAAACGAGAATTCAATATTTTCTCAACCACATACTCCAGATTGCCCTCAACCAAAACAGGGTCAGGAGGCACAGTAGTAGGAACCACTGGCTCAACAAACCTCTTCAACAAGGATTTGTGGAACACGTTATGGATCTTAAATGTCCCGGGAAGAAGCAAACGAAAAGAAACAGGATTAAGAATCTCCATGATCTTATAAGGTCCAATGAACCTAGGCTTGAATTTAGGAGATGCCACTCTCATAGGAATATTTCTTGAGGACAACCAGACCAAGTCCCCCACTTTAAACCGAGGACCATCAGTCCTATGCCGGTTAGCAAACCGCTGGGCCCTCTCCTGAGAGAGGGACAACCTCTCCACTACCTGGTCCCAAATCTGTTGCATACGCTCCACAACAGAGTCAACACCTGGACAGACAGAAGCCTCCGTCTGTCCTGAAGAAAATCGAGGGTGAAACCCAGAATTACAGAAAAATGGAGACATCAAAGTGGCAGAGCTAGCCCTATTATTAAGAGCAAACTCAGCCAAAGGCAAAAAAGAGACCCAGTCATCCTGATCAGCAGACACAAAGCATCTTAGATAAGTCTCCAATGTCTGGTTTGTTCTCTCAGTTTGACCATTGGTCTGAGGATGAAACGCCGAGGAGAAAGACAATTGAACACCAATTTTAGAACAAAAGGTCCTCCAAAATCTGGAAACAAACTGGACTCCTCTGTCAGACACAATGTTCTCAGGAATGCCGTGTAAACGAACCACGTGCTGAAGGAACAAAGGCACCAATTCAGAGGAGGAAGGCAACTTAGGTAATGGCACAAGATGTATCATCTTGGAAAACCTATCGCAAATCACCCAGATGACGGTCATTCTCTGAGAAACAGGGAGGTCGGAAATGAAATCCATAGAGATATGGGTCCATGGTCTCTTGGGCACAGGTAATGGCATCAACAAACCACTAGAACGAGAGCAAGGCTTGGAGCGAGAGCAAGTCCCGCAGGACTGCACAAACTCCCTGACATCACGAGACAAGGTAGACCACCAAAAGGACCGACTAACCAAGTCTCTGTACCAAAAATTCCGGGATGACCGGCCAACGCGGAACAATGAATCTCAGACATTACACTCTTTTTCCACTGGTCCGGGACAAACAATTTCCCAACAGGGCAGCGCTCGGGCTTATCCTCCTGACACCCCTCCAGAGCCAGTCTCAAATTGGGCGAGATGGCGGAAAGAACTACACCCTCTTTCAAAATAACAGAAGGATCAGATAACTCAGGAGAGTCCGCCAGGAAACTCCTCGATAGGGCATCCGCCTTAACATTTTTAGTGCCAGGAAGAAATGAAACCACAAAATTAAAACGTGTGAAAAACAAGGCCCACCTGGCCTGTCTAGGATTAAGTCGCTTGGCAGATTCCAGATAAACTAGATTCTTATGGTCCGTAAGGACCACCACTGATGTTTGGCTCCCTCCAGCCAATGTCTCCACTCTTCAAAAGCCCACTTCATGGCTAATAACTCCCGATTACCCACGTCATAATTACGTTCAGTGGGAGAAAATTTTCGAGAGAAAAAGGCACAAGGGTTACTTTTAGAGGTCTCTGGATCTCTTTGGGACAAAACGGCACCTGCCCAATTTCAGAGGCATCAACCTCCACCTGAAATGGTAGAGAAACATCAGGCTGCCGTAGAACAGGAGCAGAAGTGAATCTCTGCTTAAGTTCCTGAAATGCAGAGACTGCCTCAGGAGGCCAATTCACCACATCAGAACCCTTCTTGGTCAAATCAGTTAATGGTTTAACAATAACAGAGAAATTACCAATAAATTTACGATAAAAATTGGCAAAACCCAAGAATCTTTGAAGAGCCTTTAATGAAGTAGGTTGGACCCAATCACAGATGGCCTGAACTTTGACCGGGTCCATTTCAATAACAGATGGGGACAAAATGAATCCCAGAAATGAGATCCTCTGAACGCCAAAAAGACACTTTGATCCCTTCACATACAGAGCATTCTCTCTCAAAATCTGGAACACATTCCGAACATGTTTTACATGAGAGTCCCAGTCATTGGAAAAAATCAAGATATCATCCAAATAAACAATCAGAAATTTATCCACAAAATCCCTGAAAATGTCATTCATGAAGGACCGGAAGACAGAAGGAGCATTAGTGAGCCCAAAGGGCATCACAAGGTACTCAAAATGCCCTTCATGGGTATTAAATGCCGTCTTCCATTCATCCCCGTGCTTAATGCGAATAAGGTTATATGCCCCCCTGAGGTCAAGCTTGGTAAACCAAGTAGCGTTTTTCACCCTGGAAAACAGATCAGAGATCAAGGGTAAAGGATATTGATATTTCACAGTAATATTGTTCAAGAGACGATAATCAATACACGGCCTTAATGAACCATCCTTTTTGGCCACAAAGAAAAAAACGGCACCTAAGGGTGAAGAGGATGGTCTGATATGACCCTTCTCCAATGACTCCTTGATATAAGACCGCATAGCGTCATGTTCAGGTACAGACAAGTTAAAAAGGCGACCTTTAGGGAATTTACTACCAGGCACTAATTCAATAGCGCAGTCATAGCTCCTATGGGGAGGTAAGGATGCAGATTTACTTTCGCTAAACATATCAGAAAAATCAATCAAAAAGTCAGGAACATCCTGAGCCTGGGGGGAGGCAGAAAAAACAGGAGTGTTGGTATTAACACATTGGCAGCCCCAACTGGTAACAGACACAGATTTCCAATCCAAAACAGGATTATGAGACTGTAACCAAGGGAAACCCAGTACGATAATGTCATGCAGATTATACAGAACCAAAAATTTGCAACTCTCCTGATGATCAGGTTCTACCCTCATTATCACCTGAGTAGAGAACTGAGGTTTATTCTCAGCCAAAGGGGTAGAATCGATCCCCAGTAGGGGAATAGACTTCCGTAGGGGTATCAAGGGAAACCCACAACGTTTAGCAAAATCAAAATCCATCAGGTTAATAGCTGCTCCAGAATCAACAAAAGCCTGAGCAGAAAATGAGGACAGAGAGCATATCAGGGTAACAGTTAATAAAAACTTAGTCTGAACACTACCCAAGACAACTGAGCGTGCAAAACGTCTTCCCCGCTTAGGGCAGACTGAAATAGCATGAGAGGCATCACCACAGTAGAAACATAACCCATTGCGCTTTTGAAATTCATGACGCTGTGCCCCAGAAACCACTATATCACACTGCATGGATTCAGAAGCAGGTTCACAAGGCAACATTATTCCACGCACACCTTTCGCTCACGCAAACGTCTGTCAATTTGAATCGCTAATGACATAGAATCATTGAGACCAGAGAGAACAGGGAATCCCACCATAACATCCTTTACATTATCTGATAGTCCCTTCCGAAAAAGAGCTGCCAAAGCGTCGTCATTCCATTTGGTCAGGACTGCCCACCTACGGAATCTCTGACAGTATAACTCAGCGTCCTCAAGCCCCTGACTTAATGCCAACAAAGTTTTTTCAGCTTGATCAGTGACATTAGGCTCATCGTACAATAACCCCAAAGCCTGAAAAAACGCATCAACATCACTCAAAACAGGATCCCCAGGTGTCAGGGAAAAAGCCCAATCCTGATGATCGCCGCGCAGGAGAGAGATGATAATTTGAACCTGCTGCGCTGCGTTTCCTGAGGACTTAGATTTTAAGGCAAAAAACAATTTACAGTTATTTTTGAAATTCAGAAACTTAGCTCGATCCCCTAAAAACAAATCTGGCATGGGAATCCCAGGCTCCACAACAGGCAACTCAGCAAGATAGGTAGCAATACTCCGAACCTCAGTGGCAAGCTGATCCACACGGCCAGACAACTGTGCAAACTCCATTGAGAGAGGAAAAAAAATCCTCCTCAGCACCCAGAGATACAGAGGGGAAAAAAAATGCAACAAACAGAAAAAAAAAAATCTCTGACAACTCTGACAACTTTTTTCTTTCCACAATATTTTTCCCTTCTGTGAGTACCATATAATTTTCAGTTTAGGCCGGTGATGCTGTTATGATATGGTAGCTGAGGAGAGCAGGCAAAAAAGGAAATACACCAGAGCAGTTGGAAACTATGAGATTGCAGTACCCTGACTAACCACCACAACTAGAGGCAGCCGTGGAGCGTTCCTACGTTGGTCCTAGACGTCTCGTCACAGCCTGAGAAACTAACTACACCTAAAGATAGAAAGAGGAAAGCTATCTGCCCCGGAGCAGATCCCCAAAGAACATAGAAAGCCCCCAAACATGTAATGGCGGTTAGACAAGAAGAAATACTGACACAGACAGAAAATAGTATGTGCAAACGTTGGGGCCCAAACTTACTAAATAGAAAAGGATAGGAAGGGCACTTACTGCAATCCCAAAAAACCCTGAAAAGCACCAACTCTACTAATTTCAAAAACACCTGAGATCACACGACCTCTACCACCTAAATTAGTTCTCTGGTATAACCAAAAACAAAACAGCAACCACTGAAAAAACTGGAAAAAGCAAATGTACAAACATCAGTGGCTGAACTGAACTGAGAGGGCAAAAGCCTCCAGAGGGGACCCTGAAGGCCCCCACAGAAGTGCAGGACAAAATGCAAAAATCAAGCACAAAAACAAAAAGAAGAAAATGTCTTATCTGTTAGCAGGAGATTCAGACACGACACAGCAGGCTACCAAGGAAACAGGAATCAAAGATTGAGACCAGAACAATTGATCACCGGCAACCCTGATGGGAAGGCGACTCCCTTATATAAGACCAGTCAGTAACACCTGATTCCCAATCCTCACAATTTTCACTGGACAGTCCAGTACCGTTTGTAACCACCAGAGGGAGCTTCTGCTCAGAACTCATTTCCAGCCTATTCACAACACCTATGGACCTCAGCATAAATCCCAGGCCAAAAAAACGCTGCAGTATGCGCTCCTGCATCTTTTAGGTCCCCAAGTGGCCTACCAGCATGTGGGTGTGAGCCATTTCGAGCACCGCTCGATGGTAGGATTGGAGCACTACCAGTTGTTCCACCACTTCATCCCGGGTTTTATAACAATTCTCAGTGGATAGCCATGCAGGGGAAAACTGCCTCGACACCCAGTTGCTGAGCCACACCATTTATTTCCATCACCCTTTCTCGTGCCCGGACCAGAGTGGGATCCTGAAGGTCTTGTTTATTAGCGTCCACTTTGAAAGTACAGTAGTGTTCAAAATAATAGCAGTCCAATACGACTAACCAGATTAATCACTGTTTTTGATGTAAATAATATTACCACATGTCAAACAATTTACCAGTTGGTGCAGTAGATTCTGTTAGAACCCTCTTGTTAGATTTTGTTTCAGTTTGCTGGTCACATGACCTTTTTTCCCTATTTAGTCTGGCTTCGCCCTTCTGGCTTTGCTGGACTTCATTGTATTATCTACTCTTAAGCTAGCCAGGTGCTTAGGTTCCTTACGCTGTCAGTTTTGCTTGATCTTAGGATCTCTTAGTATTTGTTTTCTGTTTTATATTCCCTGCTACACTTTCTGTTAGGAGGTGTCCACCTTTTCACCCAGTCCCTAGATCTTGTAGGGATTCCTCCCTCGCAACTATAGGTCTTCGTTCAGACTAGCTGAGGACTTTAGCGGGTCTGGTCGCAGGATCAGGTCCCCCGTTACATCGTAGGGATCCAGCTCAGTCCTATTGTAGGGACAGAATTCCCACCTTTCCTTAGTGCTTGTAGCAGATCATAACAGTAAGTCCAGCCCAAAAGAAAAAAAAAAAACTCTAAGGAAAGATTTTCAGTTTCTATTATGGTGTCGGTTCAGGATTTGGCTCAACACCTGCAGCGACTCTCTCTGGTGGTGGCTGAAATCCAGCAACACGTGAGTAGTTGTTCTGGAGCTGATTTCGTGGAGCCAAAGGTACGTTTGCCTGATTTATTTTTTGGTGAACAACAAGATTTTTTTTCTTTTAAAAATGCTTGCTTGTTGTATTTCCATTTGAGACCCAGATCCTCTGGTGATGAATCACAGCGCATAGGGTTCATAATGTCACTTTTGCGCAAAGAACCTCAGGACTGGGCCTTTTCTCTGCAGCCTAGTGATCCATGCTTTAGATCAGTGGATAGTTTTTTTTCTGCTTTGGGGTTATTGTATGACGATCCGGATCGTGTTTCATCAGCTGAGACAGAATTGAGACGTTTGAGACAGGGATCAGGTAATGTGGAAGAATATTGTACTCACTTCCGAAGGTGGTCCGTTCAGGTGGGCTGGAACGATTCAGCTTTGAAAAGTTTATTTCTTGCAGGGTTAAGTGAAAGGGTTAAAGATTTGCTGATTGCTTATCCCATACCTGGTAACTTGCAAGAGGCTATGCAATTAGCCATACGGGTGGATAGGAGACTGCGTGCAAGGGTTAATGAGAGTAAATCTGCCTTGTCAGCTCCAAGTTTGGAGAAGGAATGTACTGATATTGCAGAGCCGATGAAAATTGGAGCAATGACACCTCACTCTCGAGAAAAAGAACGCAGATTTGCTCAAGGTTTGTGTTTCTACTGTGGTAAATCTGAGCATTTCATTAAGAACTGTGCGCTTCGAATGAATAAAGAGAGAAAAAAAAATGAGGTCAGTTTTGCCCGCATAGCTTGTTTAAACAATAAAGGTGTCTTTCTTTCTGCTACCACTGCTGTTGAGAAGGAATTAATGGAGTTTCGGGTATTTGTGGATTGTGGTTCAACTCTCAATGTGATTGATGGGAAATTTTTGGAAAAACTAAAATTAAAACCCAAACTTCTATCTTCTCCTATTAATGTGGTGTCTGTGGATGGTTCTCACTTGAAAAATGTTACTCACCATATCTGTGAATTTCCTCTTACTATTAATGGTGTTCATCAAGAGAATTTGGATTTGGTAGTTTTGAATAATTTACCTTCTCCGGTGATTTTGGGGTTACCCTGGTTAAAATTGCACAATCCGGTACTGGATTGGTCTGCCAATGAAATTAAGTCCTGGAGTCCTAAGTGTTATGACAAGTGTTGTAACGGGCGTATTGCTGCTGTAGTTAAGGGGGAGTTACCTGTACCTATTCAGGATTTTTGGAAAGTTTTTTCTGATAAGGAATCGCAGGTATTGCCTCCTCATAGAGATTATGATTGTGCAATTGAATTTGTCCCTGGAGCGACTCTTCCTAAAAGTCGTTTATTTAATTTGACTATTCCTGAGAGAAAGGCTTTGGAGGAATACATACAGACAAGCTTGGCCGCCGGTCACATTAGGCCTTCCAAATCTCCTGTGGCGGTTGGATTTTTTTTTGTTAAAAAAAAGGACGGCGGTTTACGGCCTTGTCTAGACTTTCGTGAAATTAATAAGATTACTGTACGCAATCCTTACCCACTGCCATTGATTCCTGATTTGTTTAATCAGTTAGTGGGGGCCAAGTGGTTCTCGAAAATTGATCTTCGAGGGGCATACAATTTGTTGCGCATGAAGGAGGGGGATGAATGGAAGACTGCGTTTAACACTCCACTGGGTCATTTTGAGAATCTGGTCATGCCTTTTGGACTTTCCAGTGCTCCGGCATTTTTTCAGAATCTTATTAATGACATCCTTAGACCTTTGATCGGCAGAAGTGTGGTTGTGTATTTGGATGACATTTTGATTTATTCACCGGATTTGAAGTCTCATTGGAGGAGTGTGCGTGAAGTGTTACAGTTACTGTAGCACCGGCGTTCCTGCCCTCTGCCAGGCAGGGACGCTGTTCCCCTGCGACGGCGTCCTCTGCCAGGCAGGGACGTCGCCCCCCTTACCCGCGCTCAGCGTCCTCCTTCCGCCCTGCTGGGGCCGCGCGCTCCTTCCCTGCTGCTGGTCTCAGGGCACGCGCCCGCGCGCTCCCCCACCCTTAAAGGGGCCGCGCGCATCTTTCAAAAAAGTCTCCGGCCAATGCCGGAGGACTCCACCCTATATAAAGTACTTCCTCCTTAATGGAGGTGCCCGAGCAATGTTGTTGTTGCACTGTTTAACTCTGCTTCAGCCCTCAGGGTCCGTTACCAGTTACCTGCCTGTTTCCTGCCAGTTTCCTGTCTGCTACCTGCCCGCAAGCCTGCCTGGAGGTTCGGCCGTCACATGCGGTGTCCATCGGCTATTCCAGAGACGCTCGCCTGCTCACTTGGGGGCGCTCATCTGCCATCTGCCTGCAAGCCTACCTGGAGGTTCGGCCATCACCTGCGGTGTCCATCGACTATTCCAGAGACTCTCGCCTGCTCACTTGGGGCGCTCATCTGTCATCTGCCTGCTAGCCTACCGGGAGGCTCCACCATCTCAGGTCGTATATACCTGTCCTTTCAGAGACTGCCCCGGCCCCTTGCCTGCCTGTTATCCAGAGACTGCCCCGGTCACTTGCTGTGACTACCCGCCTGTTTGTCCAGAGACTGCCCCGGTCACTTGCCGTGACTACCTGCCTGTCCCTCCAGAGACTGCCCCGGTCACTTGCCGTGACTACCTGCCTGTCCCTCCAGAGACTGCCCCGGTCACTTGCCGTGACTACCTGCCTGTCCCTCCAGAGACTGCCCCGGTCACTTGCCGTGACTACCTGCCCGTCTACCCAGAGACTGTCCCTGTCACTTGCCGTGACTTCCTTTCCGTCTCCCTGGGCGCCACCCGCTCCTTTACAAGGAAAGCCTCCTTGTATAATAAAGCTCAAAGGTTCCGCCTCCCAGACCCGTTACAGTTTGCTCGGGCCATGGAACCCGGTGGCACCCAAACTCCCTCGCTCTCTGACCTGTGTCATGAACTGTCTCGTCAGAGGTCTCAACAGGAGTCTATCCTGGGTCACCTGCGGAATGTTAATTCCCGCCTGGACACCCTGACTACTTCACCAGCAACCACCGCGGGCGCCATGACTCGCAATCCGGCAGTTCTGCTGCTTACCAATTCTGTGGTTTCCGTTCCTGGACCTCGACTTTCAGCTCCTCCTCGGTTTGGAGGCGACCCTGCGCTGGCTCGGGGTTTCATTAACCAGTGCACCCTGCATTTTGAACTCCTGGCACACCAGTTTAACTCCGACCGGGCCAAAATTGCCTTCATCATGTCCCATCTCACCGGAGAGGCCCTGGCCTGGCTAAATCCTCTTTGGGAGAGAGAAGATCCTCTGGTGTCTGACCTGTCTGCTTTTCTCTCAGCCTTCCGGAAGGTATTCGACGAACCCGGACGGAAGACCTCCTCTGCATCATCTCTGCTGCGTCTCCGTCAGGGAAGTCTCACCGTGGTCAATATGCCATACGGTTCCGTACCCTTGCCTCGGAGCTGGCTTGGGATAATGACGCTCTGATATCTGTCTTCTGGGAGGGTCTGTCCGGCCGTATTAAAGATGAACTTGCCGGTCGGGACATTCCAACCTCTCTCGATGACCTAATAACTCTTGCCAATCGAATTGATCTACGGTTCCAGGAGCGCGCTAAAGAGGTCACCCGTGAGAGAAGGTTTCCTCGTCTAGCTCCTTCTTTTCAGAGACCTGTAACTCCTTCCGTTTCTCCTCAGGTACACTCTTCTGAGCCTATGCAAGTCGACCAGACCAAGATGGTCAAAGCCCGTCAGGACTTACGCCGTGCCGAGGGGAGTTGCTTCTACTGTGGCAGTAAGGAGCACCGGATCCGTACCTGCCCAGAGAGGTCGGGAAACGCCTGTGTCTAGGTTCGCTCGGAGAGGTCCACCTAGACAAAAATAAATCCTCTTCATCTCTGCTGCTGTCAGTCTCAATTCTCCTCGGTGAGAACCGTTACTTCGAACTAGCCCAACTTGATTCTGGAGCAGCCGGGAATCTTGTTTCACAGGCTCTAGTAGAAAAATATCGCATTCCTACCAAACCTCTGGTTGAACCAGTATCTGTTGCTGCTGTGGATGGGGGTCTCCTACCACGTCCCATCCAACTTATCACTGAAGCCATAACCCTGCAGGTGGGAATGTTGCATTCTGAGAGCATCTCGTTTCATGTTCTGCCTGGACTCTCTCACGCTTTCTTACTAGGTCTGCCTTGGCTCCAAAAGCATGCACCCGTGCTCGACTGGCAGACTGGAGAGATCCTTCGCTGGGGACAGGACTGTCATAAAACGTGTTTGGTTCCTGTTCATCCCGTCCGTCCTTCTCCTACACCAACTAATCTACCAGGGCTCCCGATTCCATATTGGTCATTCGCTGATGTCTTTAATAAAAAGGAAGCAGAGACATTACCCCCTCACAGACCGTATGATTGCCCGATCGACCTGCTACCCGGTACTACGCCTCCCCGTGGGCGTATTTACCCATTGTCCGCTGCTGAGACCAGGTCGATGTCCGAATATATCGAGGAGAATTTGGCCAAGGGATTCATCCGGAAATCCACCTCCCCAGCGGGAGCAGGTTTCTTCTTCGTAAAAAAGAAAGACGGCTCTCTCCGTCCCTGTATTGACTACAGAGGCCTAAATTTGATCACGGTGAAGAATAAGTACCCTCTTCCGCTCATTCCAGAATTGTTTGATCGTCTGAGGGGGCTAGAATCTTCACCAAACTGGATCTTCGTGGGGCATATAACCTAGTCCGTATCCGTCGGGGAGATGAATGGAAGACGGCATTCAACACCCGGGACGGCCACTACGAGTATTTGGTGATGCCCTTTGGTCTCTGTAATGCTCCAGCAGTCTTTCAGGAGTTGGTCAATGACATCTTTCGGGACCTTCTCTACTCCTGCGTTGTGGTGTACCTAGACGACATCTTGGTCTTCTCTCCGGATCTCCAGTCTCACCGGAGGGATGTTCGTCAGGTTCTGCTCAGGCTCAGGCAGAATCACCTCTTCGCCAAATATGAGAAGTGCCTCTTTGAGCAGACCTCGCTTCCGTTTTGGGCTACATCATTTCTCAGACAGGCCTACGAATGGATCCGGAGAAACTGTCTGCCATCGAGAAATGGCCCCGACCGGAGGGTTGAAGGCCATTCAGCGGTTCCTGGGATTCGCCAATTATTACCGCCTTTTCATACCGCACTTCTCTTCCCGGACTGCTCCAATCTCCGCGCTCACCCGCAAGGATGCTAATCCCAAACAGTGGACGCCCGAAGCAGAGGAGGCCTTTCTTTCTTTAAAACAGGCCTTCTCTTCCGCTCCAGTGCTGCATCGTCCGGACGGCAACAAGCAGTTCTTCCTGGAGGTGGACGCTTCCTCTTCTGGAGCCGGAGCGGTACTTACTCAAAAATCTTCATCCGGGAGGATGGTATCTTGCGGCTTCTTCTCCAAACTCTTCTCCTCTTCTGAGCGCAATTACTCCATAGGAGACGAGAGTTATTGGCCATCAAGCTGGCATTGGAGGAGTGGCGTTACCTACTCGAGGGGCTCTTCATCCGGTAATCATTTACACTGACCACAAAAATCTGGCTTACCTCCAGCATGCCCAGAGACTTAACCCTCGCCAAGCCCGGTGGTCCTTGTTTTTTGCCCGCTTTGATTTTCTTTTACATTTTCGCCCGGCCGACAAGAACATCAAGGCGGACGCCTTGTCCCGGTCCTTCCTGGTGTCGGATCTCGAGGAGGAACCTAAACATATCATCGATCCCGCCAGAGTGATGCAGGTGGCTCCCGTGAGTCTAAATCGTCTCCCTCCTGGTAAGACGTTCGTATCGGTAACCGATCGGGAGAGAATCCTACACTGGGGTCATTCGTCTAAACTAGCTGGCCACGCTGGTCAGAAAAAGACCCTCCAGCTCATTACTCGGCATTACTGGTGGCCTACCCTGCACAAGGACGTAATAGACTTTGTTTCTGCCTGTGTCTCCTGTGCCCGCAACAAAGTTCCGAGACACCTGCCTGCCGGCCGTCTTCTTCCGCTTCCTGTACCCGCTGCCCCTGGCAGCATATAGCCATGGACTTCATACAGATCTGCCGTCTCTGCCGGTTGTACGGTCATTTGGGTGGTCGTTGACCGATTTTCCAAGATGGCTCACTTCATTCCCCTGCCAGGGCTTCCGTCTGCACCCGAGTTGGTAAAGACTTATCCGCCACATCTTCCGTCTTCATGGTCTGCCTCGTCACATTGTGTCGGATCGTGGGGTACAGTTCACCTCACGTTTCTGGAGAGCCACTGTAAGTTCTAGACGTCACTTGGATTCTCCTCGCTTACCACCGCAGTCCAATGGACAAGTCGAGCGAATCAATCAGAATCTGACCAGTATCTCGCACTCGTTATGCCCCATTCTGACTGGTGGATCTCTGCTTGGCCGAATTCTCTTACAACATCAGAGGCGAATCTCCTCAATCTCCGTTTTGTAGTCTTCGGTCAACACAGCACTGGCTCAGAGTTAACATTTTATTAGTTACAGTTCATATAGCGTCTTGTGCTTGGGTGCGATGAAACATACATGAGACACAGGTTTGATATAGAAAGTCCTGTATTACTTCATACAAGTTGGCAAAATATAGTCACACAGTTTGCGACACAGAAGCAGGAGACACAGCAGGCCAGAGTAATCTAAGCTCAGCAATCACTCTCACAACATTCAGGATCTTCTTCTCTGTTACCGTAAGTCCATGCAAACGTGGGTCTTTCAAAGAGCAGGGTTCAGAGTCCACAAGTGCTTCAGAGTTCCTCAGTAGGAATAGCTGGAGTACAAGGTCCAAGGCTTACAGGAGTCAGGTCACAGGTTCACTGCAGGCTAGATTCTGAAGCACTGATTGCTCAGCTGTGGCTGCTTAAGAAGCAAAGGAGAGAATCAGGGCGGGAACATGCAAGCTGGAAACTCCATTTGACTGAGGGCAAGATAGCTGCAGCAAGACAGAAAGTAAAATGGCTGACGAACAAACTGAGTTTCAGGAACATTACACAGAACCTTACATTACTCCCCCCTTAGGGACAACCTCCGGATGACCTCAGACCAGGCTTGTGTGGGTACCTCTGATGAAACTGACGGAGCAAGCGAGGAGCATTAACGTTATTGACTGGTTCCCATGAGTTGTCCTCCACTGGGTAGCCCTGCCATTTAATCAGATATTGTAACTGATTTCTATACAACCTGGAATCTAAAATCCTTTCCACCACAAATTCTTCCTGACCATCGACTAGCACTGGGTCAGGGCAAGGAGAAGAACGTCCAGGAAACGTATTGGGTGTCGCAGCCTTTAGTAGGGATACATGAAAGACAGGGTGGATTCTCATAGTTCTGGGCAGTTGAAGACGACAAGCAACGGCACTTATAATTTTACTGATTTTATAGGGTCCAATGTACTTATGTCCCAACTTAGACGATGGAATCCTTAACTTAAGATTTCTGGTTGACAGCCAGACCAAGTCTCCTACCTTGAAAGCTGGTGCAGGTTTACGAAATTTATCTGCTGCTTTCTTGTACCTTTCCTGAGCCGATTCCAGATTTCCTTTAGAAGATCCATATTCTTCTGTAAAGACGTGATTCTTTCAGCCACTGCTGGTAAAGGCGTTTCTATGGGAAATCGTGGTAGAATGTTAGGATGATAACCTAGATTAGAGTAAAAAGGAGACTGCTTAGTGGAGGCACTCTGAGAGTTGTTATACGAGAACTCAGCTAATGGAAGTAGATCCACCCAATCATCCTGTAGGTGGCAGATAAAGCAGCGGAGATACTGCTCCAGGGTTTGATTGGTTCGTTCGGTCTGTCCATTAGTCTGGGGATGAAAAGCAGAAGAAAGGTTTACTTTAATGTCCAATGCTGCACAGAAATTTTGCCAAAACCTAGAAGTGAATTGCACCCCTCGATCCGAAATAACCTCATCCGGTACTCCATGTAAGCGAAACACATCTTTAATCATCAAATCTGATGTCTGTTTTGCAGTGGGTAAGCCGACACAAGGGATAAAATGAGCTGCCTTTGTTAGACGGTCAACCACCACTAGAATGGTGTTCTTCCCTGAGAGGTTGGTAACTCCACAATGAAGTCCATAGAAATGGATCCCCACGGGCGGGACGGGGTGGGAAGAGGCTGTAACAGACCAGTTGGTGAGGAGCGAGGTGTTTTGCATCTTGCACAGACTTCACATGAAGTGACATAGTTTAAAACATCCTTCCTGCAAGTGGGCCACCAAAAGAAACGAGAAAGAAATTCCTGTGTCTTTAGAATTCCTCTATGCCCAGCTATCTTGGAATCGTGAATGAGTTGCAATACTCTCAATCTGACTGTTTCAGGAATATACAGGCGTTGTCCCTGAATCCACACACCATTCTTAAAGACAAGACTTACGTCCCCTTGGGGGTTGTGCCAAAAAGGAATCCGCATGGTATGCTTCCTTGATGTCCTTAAGTAGGTCTTGATTATGAATTACTCCTAGGAATCTAGAGTCAGGAAGAATAGTCTTAGGAGGAGTAATTGGACGTGTCTCTGCTGAGTAAATCCTAGAGAGTGCATCAGCCTTTCCATTGCGCGATCCTGGTCTATAAGAAATGATAAAATTAAATTGGTTTAAGAAAAGATTCCAGCGAGCCTGGCGAGGAGTCAGGCACTTAGCCGACCTGATAAACTCAAGGTTACGATGGTCTGTCAGGACGACTATTTGCTGTGCAGCTCCCTGAAGAAGGTGTCTCCATTCTTTGAAGGCGGCAATAATGGCCAACAACTCTCTATTGCCCACATCGTAGTTCCTCTCAGCCGAAGACAACTGCTGGGAAAAGAAGGCACAGGGATGCAAGACATTCTTCTCACCTGTTCTCTGAGAGAGTATAGCTCCAACGGCACAGTCTGAAGCATCCACCTCTATTATGAAGGCAAGCTCGGGGTTGGGATGTACTAGGATAGGTGCAGTGGTAAATTTATCTTTTAGACGGGAAAATGCTTCCTGGGCTTGGGGAGTCCAGGAGAACTAGACTCTTTCCGGGTAAGTTGGGTGATAGGTGACACTACCTCAGAGAAATTTCTAATGAAACGTCTATAGAAGTTGGCAAACCCGATGAAGCGCTGTACCTCCTTCACATTTCTAGGACTTGGCCAATCCTTGATGGCTTGGGTTTTGCTTCCATCCATACTAATTCCTTGTGTAGACAGTACATACCCCAGAAATTGAATTTCGGTCCTATGGAATTCACACTTTTCAAGTTTGATGTAAAGATGATTTTGTCTTAGACGTTCCAAGACCATTCTCACATGTCCATGATGTTCCTCTGTGGAGTTAGAAAAAATTAGAATATCATCCAAATAAATTACCACGAATGTATCTAGGAGATCCCTGAAGATGTCATTCACCAAGTGTTGGAAAGTGGCTGGGGCGGTACTCAGACCAAAAGGCATAACTAGATATTCAAAGTGTCCATAGCGTGACCTGAATGCAGTCTTCCATTCATCCCCAGGTCTAATACAGACTAAGTTATAGGCCCCACGAAGATCTAGTTTAGAGAAAATTTTGGCATGTCGCACTCTCTCCAATAACTCAGGGATTAAAGGCAATGGATAACGGTTTCTAATAGTAACCTTATTGAGTTCCCTATAGTCTACGCAGGGTCTCAGAGATCCATCTTTCTTCTTTACAAAGAAGATGGGTGCACCTGCAGGAGATGAAGAGGGGCGTATGAAGCCCTTGGCTAGATTTTCGTCTATGTAATCGTTTAAAGCCTTTAGCTCGGGCCCCGCCAGGGGGTAGATCTTACCAAAAGGTATCTCTGCTCCAGGCAATAATTCAATTGGACAATCATATGGACGGTGAGGAGGAAGCTGGTCAGCGTTCTTCTTGTCACATAAATCCACATAGTCCTGGTATACAGCTGGTAGTTCAGGGACTGACATGGTTCCTTTAGGAACAGAGCAAGCTGAAACTTTTGGACTCATCTGTTTCTCTGGAAAGTGTAATTCCTTGGTCTCCCAGTTAATGGTAGGATTCTGAGCCTGCAGCCATGGTAGCCCTAGAATAATGGGAAAGTGGGGAGAAGAGATAAGCATAAAGGACAGTTTCTCTTGATGATCTTTACCCATAAGAACCCTCAAAGGCTCTGTTTCCTGATCCACTGGTCCAGAGGTCAGCAGGGAGCCATCCACAGTTTCCATCTGTACTGGAGTAGCCTTCTTCACTGAACGTATCCCCTGTTTCAGAGCAAAGGAGACATCCATAAAATTTCCACTTGCCCCTGAGTCGATCATAGCAGAGCTAGACACCCAAGCTGAGTCAACCCAGAGTTTGATGGAAAGAAAGCAATGAGAATTGTTTTTCTTACAACTCAACTGGGACACCGCTGAGGAAACTTGAAAAATGCAGCGTTTACACAGTCAAGTCCTCAGAGGTAATGGAGTTTAAGTCCGAGAAATCAAGATCTGTTGCTGCAGATCTCTCTGGAGCCTGAGGCTCGGACCTGACAGATCCCCTCTCGCAACACTCACAGTGAATGAGTGCTGCAGTAGTCTTACGAGAACGGCTGGGGCAGTTTATAATGAAGTGCCCTGACTTACCACAATAGAAACATAGATTCTCCTTAAAACGATGTTCCTTGCGTGCATCCTAACCCGTCGTTGTAAAGAGTCTACCTGCATGGGTTCAGGTTCAGGTTCCCGTGTAATCCTACTCAAAGGTTCCTTAGCTGGAGAGGAAGGTAGGAAAAGGTTAGTGCGATTGCTTTCGAACCATCTCTCTTGCCTGCGTTCAGTCAGACGAGTATCAATACGGATGCAGTAGTTAATAAAGTCACCTAACGCAGTGGGAGGGTCGGCACGAGCAAGTTCATCCTTAATCAGTGGAGATAACCCTTTTCGAAAAATAGATTTTTTGGCGGAACTGTCCAGGTGGTATCAAGGGCCATCTCCTGAAATCCAAGGCATATTCAGCTACCGAGTGCTTACCTTGGCGCAAAGCTAACATGGCTGCTTCAGCTGTTGCACCTCGATTGGGGTCATCAAACACCTGCCCCATGGCTGAAATGAAAGCATCAAGATGATCAAACATTCATCCTCAGTCTCAATCAGAGGGTTTGCCCACATCAAAGCCTTGTTGGTAAGCAACATAATTATAGTAAGCACCTTAGATCGTTCAGTGGGAAATTGTGAAGCATGTGCAGAAAAAAAAAGATTGCATTGATTAATAAATCCCCTGAATTTCTCACGTTCACCGCCAAAACGAAAAGGGGGCAACTTGGGAATCCCAGAATTCGGGGCTACGGCAGGAGCCTGGACTCGCTCCTCTAGAACCTCAATCCTGGCTCGCAAATCCTGGGTAGTCTGTCCAAACACTTGCAAATTGTGATTAGTGAGGTCCTGTAGGTTTGTAAAACGGGTCTTTATATTCTGCAAATCTGCAAGGATATTATCAGTCACTCCGCAAAGTTCCTTTATGCGGGCCTCCATTTTCCAGATCTTTTAAGACAGGAGTACTGGAAGAAGAGGAGAAAAAAAAAAAACAATAGTGTTTACCTGTGGTAAACTGCAGAGAGAAAAAAAAATTAAGGAACTGCTCACCTGGAATGGTTGTGAGAAGTCACAACCACTATCATCACAGAAAGTTCAACCGGACATCTGATATCCACAGTTACAGCAGACAAAAAAGAGGAAAAAAAAAAACAATAGTGTTTACCTGTGGTAACACTGCAGAAAAAAAAAACTTAAGGGAATTGCTCACCTGGAATGGTTGTGAGAAGTCACAACCACTGTCATCACAGAAAGTACAACCGGACATCCGATATCCACAGTTACAGCAGACACAGCCTTTCCAGACCCAGCAGACACTAACGTTTGGCTTCAGAATCTTGTAATGTAAGTAGTACAGTTCATATAGTGTCTTGTGCTTGGGTGCGATGAAAACACAGGAGTCACAGGTTTGATATAGAAGGTCTTGTATTACTTCATACAAGTGGCAATAATAGTCACACAGTTTGCAGATACAAAAGCAGGAGACACAGCAGGCCAGAGTAACTTAAGCTCAGCAATCACTCTCCACAACAGGTTCAGGATCTCTTCTCTGTTACCGTAAGTCCATGCAAACGTGGATTTATCAAATAGCAAGGTTCCAAAGTCCACGAATGTTCCAAAGTTCCACAATAGGAAATAACTGGAGTACAAGGTCCAAGGCTTCCAGGAGTCAGGTCACAGGTACACTGCAGGCTTGATTCTGAAGCACTGATTGCTCAGCTGTGGCTGCTTAAGAAGCAAAGGAGAGAATCAGGGCGGGAACATGCAAGCTGGAAACTCCATATTGACTGAGGGCAAGATAGCTGCAGCAAGACAGAAAGTAAAATGGCTGACGAAAAAACTGAGTTTCAGGAACATGTACACAGAACCTTACACCTGCCTGCCGGCCGTCTTCTTCCGCTTCCTGTACCCGCTGCCCCCTGGCATGCCATGGACTTCATAACAGATCTGCCCGTCTCTGCCGGTTGTACGTCATTTGGGTGGTCGTTGATCGATTTTCCAAGATGGCTCACTTCATTCCCCTGTCAGGGCTTCCGTCTGCACCCGAGTTGGCTAAAGACTTTATCCGCCACATCTTCCGTCTTCATGGTCTGCCTCGTCACATTGTGTCGGATCGTGGGGTACAGTTCACTCTCACGTTTCTGGAGAGCCACTTGTAAGCTGCTAGATGTCACCTTGGATTTCTCCTCCGCTTACCACCCGCAGTCCAATGGACAAGTCGAGCGAGTCAATCAGAATCTGACCAGTTATCTCCGGCACTTCGTTAATGCCCACCATTCTGACTGGGTGGAACTCCTGCCTTGGGCCGAATTCTCTTACAACAATCACGAGAGCGAATCTTCCTCCAAATCTCAGTTTTTTGTAGTCTTCGGTCAACACCCTCGGATCCCTGTTCCTGTCTCCATCTCTGTGGACAATCCAGCTGCGGAATCTCTGGTTAACGAATTTTCCTCCATATGGGAGAGTACCCGGTCCGCACTCATTCTGTCATCCGAGCGCATGAAGAAACATGCTGACAAAAAACGTCTGGATCCTCCTCAATTCCGTCCTGGGGATAAGGTCTGGCTTTCGTCCAAGTATGTCCGGCTCAAGATTCCTTCCTACAAGTTAGGCCCTCGGTTCATCGGTCCTTTTGAGATCATCAGTCAGATCAACCCGGTGTCCTATAAATTGAAACTCCCGGCCAATTTGCGGATTCCTAACTCCTTCCATGTATCTCTCCTCAAACCGGTGGTACTTAACTGTTTTGTCAAATCTACAGGTACACCTCCTGCTCCTGTGTCTGCTGAAGACGAATTTGAGGTAGAGAACATTCTGGCCACCAAAAGGGTAGGAAGAAAGACCTATTTTCTGGTGGATTGGAAGGGGTTTGGTCCTGAGGAGAGAACGTGGGAGCCTCGGGAGAACATCCATGCCCCTCTCATCCTAGCTAAATTTCTTTCTGGCCTAAAAAAGGGGGGGCCTAAAGGGGGGGTACTGTAGCAGCACCGGCGTTCCTGCCCTCTGCCAGGCAGGGACGCTGTTCCCCTGCGACAGCGTCCTCTGCCAGGCAGGGACGTCGCCCCTCTTACCCGCGCTCAGCGTCCTCCTTCCGCCCTGCTGGGGCCGTGCGCTCCTTCCCTGCTGCTGGTCTTAGGGCGCGCGCCCGCGCGCTCCCCCGCTCTTAAAGGGGCCGCGCGCATCTTTCAAAAAAGTCCCCGGCCAATGCCGGAGGACTCCACCCTATATAAAGTACTTCCTCCTTAATGGAGGTTGCCGAGCAATGTTGTTGTTGCACTGTTTAACTCTGCTTCAGCCCTCAGGGTCCGTTACCAGTTACCTGCCTGTTTCCTGCCAGTTTTCTGTCTGCTACCTGCCCGCAAGCCTGCCTGGAGGTTCGGCCGTCACATGCGGTGACCATCGGCAATTCCAGAGACTCTCGCCTGTCACTTGGGGGCGCTCATCAGCCATCTGCCTGCAAGCCTACCTGGAGGTTCGGCCATCACCTGCGGTGTCCATCGGCTATTCCAGAGACGCTCGCCTGCTCACTTGGGGGCGCTCATCTGCCATCTGCCTGCAAGCCTACCTGGAGGTTCGGCCATCACCTGCGGTGTCCGTCGACTATTCCAGAGACTCTCGCCTGCTCACTTGGGGGCGCTCATCTGTCATCTGCCTGCTAGCCTACCGGGAGGCTCCACCATCTCAGGTCGTATATACCTGTCCTTTCAGAGACTGCCCCGGCCCCTTGCCTGCCTGTTTATCCAGAGACTGCCCCGGTCACTTGCCGTGACTACCCGCCTGTTTGTCCAGAGACTGCCCCGGTCACTTGCCGTGACTACCTGCCTGTCCCTCCAGAGACTGCCCGGTCACTTGCCGTGACTACCTGCCTGTCCCTCCAGAGACTGCCCCGGTCACTTGCCGTGACTACCTGCCTGTCCCTCCAGAGACTGCCCCGGTCACTTGCCGTGACTACCTGCCTGTCCCTCCAGAGACTGCCCCGGTCACTTGCCGTGACTACCTTCCCGTCTACCCAGAGACTGTCCCTGTCACTTGCCGTGACTTCCTGTCCGTCTCCCCGGGCGCCACCCGCTCCTTTACAAGGAAAGCCTCCTTGTATAATAAAGCTCAGAGGTTCCGCCTCCCAGACCCGTTACAGTTACTGAGTGATAATTCACTTTTTGCCAAACTAGAAAAATGTGAGTTCGCTGTACAGAGACTTCGTTTTTTGGGCTACATTGTCTCCAGTGAAGGTTTTGAGATGGACCCGGTGAAAGTGCAAGCTGTGCAGGATTGGCCTAGACCTATTGGTGTGAAATCAATACAGAGGTTTTTGGGGTTCGCCAATTATTATAGAAAATTCATAAAAAATGTTTCTGTGATTGCCAAACCTCTGACCGATCTCACCAGGAAAGGTGCTGATGCGGTTCAGTGGACTACTGAGGCCATTGAGGCTTTTGTGTTGCTAAAGGAGAGGTTCAGCTCTGCTCCCATCCTTACGCAGCCTGATGTGACTAAACCATTTTTGGTTGAGGTTGATGCTTCTTCTGTGGGGGTCGGCGCGGTGTTGTCTCAGGCAAAGACGGATGGAGTACATCCCTGTGCTTTTTTTTCAAAGAAATTTTCTGAGTCTGAACTAAATTATGATATCGGTAATCGGGAATTGTTGGCAATTAAACTCGCATTTGATCACTGGCGTCATTTTTTGGAGGGAGCGGAATTTCCCGTTCAAGTCTTCACCGATCATAAAAATCTGATCTACCTTGATGCTGCCAAACGCTTGAATGCCCGTCAGGCTAGGTGGGCACTGTTTTTCTCACGGTTTAATTTTACCGTTACTTACATCCCAGGTACTAAAAATATTAAAGCTGATGCTTTGTCTCACAGCTTTTCTCCTATGGTGGGTACTGAGGAGGAGGAGGAAAACATTCTTGCAAGAGGGGGTTGTTATTGCTCTTTTGGACTCCGTGTTGGAAGATGAGATTCTTAAAGCACAGGAGAATGCCCCATCTAACACGCCGCATGGGAGGTTGTTTGTGCCTGGTACCCTGAGGAGAGATTTGTTTGATGAATGTCATGACTCTCGGTTGGCAGGTCATCCTGGAATCTCTGAGACCAAGAGACTTGTGGGTCGCAGTTTTTGGTGGCCAGGATGGCAGAAGGAAGTCATTAAGTGGGTGCGCCAATGCACTGTGTGTGCTAGATCTAAGTCTTCTCATTCTCCTGCTGCGGGGTTGCTTTGCCCTTTGGAGGTCCCTAGTGCACCTTGGACACATTTGGCTATGGACTTTATTACTGACCTTCCCCCCTCTGAGGGTTTCACTGTCATCTGGGTGGTCGTGGACCGTTTTAGCAAGATGTGTCACTTGGTTCCTTTCATCAAACTGCCCTGCGCTAAGACTCTCGCTAAGGCCTTTGTCAAGGAAATAGTCAGACTACATGGTGTTCCTACTGACATTGTTTCTGATAGGGGACCTCAGTTTGTGGCTCGTTTTTGGCGCGCCTTTTGTGAAAGGTTGGGAGTTCATTTGTCGTTTTCATCCGGATATCATCCTGAGTCTAATGGCCAGACAGAAAGGAAAAAACAGGATGTTGAGCAGTTCTTGCGTTGTTTTGTGACTGATAATCAAGAGGGGTGGTCGGAGTTTCTGCCACTTGCTGAGTTTGCTCTTAACAATCATACATCCGCTTCTGCTGGTTGTTCGCCTTTTTTTTGTTGTACTGGGAGACATCCGTCTTTTGGGTCATTTTCCAAGTTGGGATCGGCTGTACCTGAAGAGGAGAATTTTTCTGGTGTTTTGGAGAGAGTTTGGACTGATGTACGTGGTAATCTTCAGGAGGCTAACAATAGATCCAAAGTGTATTTTGATAGAAAACGACAAGAGGTTTTGTTTGCTATTGGTGACATGGTTTGGTTGTCCTCTAAGAATCTGCGCTTGAGGATTCCGTCTAAGAAATTGGGTCCCAAGTTTGTAGGGCCCTTTAAGGTGCTTCAGGTTATTAACCAATCTGCTGTTAAGTTGGAGCTTCCTACCTCCTGGAAGATTAATCCGGTGTTTCATGTTTCTCTCTTGAAAAAAGCTGAGGTCTCAGATGGAGACGTCTCGGCCACTGTTCCCCTGGTGGTGGAGGACAGGCAATATGAGATTTCCCGCATCCTAAATTCTAGACGGTATAGAGGGAGTTTGCAGTACCTCGTCGCTTGGAAGGGTTATGGACCCGAGGATAACTCATGGGTGAGGGCGGATGATGTTTCTGCGTCTAGACTTGTCAGAGCGTTTCACAAGAGGTTTCCGGATAAGCCTAAGTCCTAGGGGATCCGGAGGATCCTCTTAGAAGGGAGGGTACTGTTAGAACCCTCTTGTTAGATTTTGTTTCAGTTTGCTGGTCACATGACCTTTTTTCCCTAGTTAGTCTGGCTCCGCCCTTCTGGCTTTGCTGGACTTCATTGTATTATCTACTCTTAAGCTAGCCAGGTGCTTAGGTGCCTTACTCTGTCAGTTTTGCTTGATCTTAGGATCTCTTAGTATTTGTTTTCTGTTTTATATTCCCTGCTACACTTTCTGTTAGGAGGTGTCCACCTTTTCACCCAGTCCCTAGATCTTGTAGGGATTCCTCCCTCGCAACTATAGGTCTTCGTTCAGACTAGCTGAGGACTTTAGCGGGTCTGGTCGCAGGATCAGGTCCCCCGTTACATCGTAGGGATCCAGCTCAGTCCTATTGTAGGGACAGAATTCCCACCTTTCCTTAGTGCTTGTAGCAGATCATAACAGATTCTAAGAAAACCACCAGACTCAGCATTCATGATCTGCATGTTTTTGAGTCTGAGTATTAGAATAATTAATTGAAAGGGGGTGTGTTCAAAATAATAGCAGTGTGGAAGTCAGTTAGTGAGGTCAATCATTTTGTGAAGAAACAGATGTGAATCAGGTGGCTCTTCTTTACGGGTCAAGCCAGGACATGATGTACATGCATTTCTCCTTAAAAGCCTGAGAAATATACAGTAGGTTGTTCGAGACATTGTTCAGAAGAACAGCGTACTGAGACAGTTAAGGCCCCTGTCTCACATAGCGAGATCACTAGCGAGATTACTAGCGAGATCGCTGCTGAGTCACAAGTTTTGTAACGCAACAGTGATCTCAGCAGCGATCTCGTTATGTCTGACACGTACCAGCGATCAGCCCCTGTTGTGAATCGCTGGTCGTGTCAGAATGCCTGAACTTTTTTTTGATCGCTGGTCTCCCGCTGGCCAGCATGCATCGCTGCGTGTGGCAGGCAGGAGACCAGCAATCAGCTGGTAACCAAGGTACACATTGGGTTTCCAGGCGCGGGGCTGTGCCTGGAAACCCGATATGTACGCTGGATACCAGCGCGCTGCTGCAGGGGAGCTGGTAACCAAGGTACACATCGGGTTTCCAGGCACCGCGCAGCGCCTAGAAACCCGATGTGTACCTTGGTTACCAGCTCCCTGAATCAGCGGGCTGGTATCCAACGTACACTGTGGGTTACTAAGCAACGTTACCCGCAGTGTCGCTGTCCTGATCGCTGCCTGAGCTGCCGGTTTGGCAGCTCAGCAGCGATCATGTAGCGACACACCAGCGATCCTGACAAGTTCATATCATTGTAGGGATCGCTGGTGCGTCGCTATGTGATGTGATGCTATGCCTGTGTGATGCTAATCTCTTAGCAAGAAGTCCCTGGAAAGTCCCACTGTTAAAAAAAAAGACATGTACTGAAGCGGATACAATTTGCCAAAGAACACATCAACTGGCCTAAAGAGAAATGGAGAAACATTTTGTGGACTGATGAAAGGAAATTGTTCTTTTTGGGTTCGAGGACCGCAGACAGTACGTCAGACGACCCCCAAACTTAAGCCATAGTACACTGTGAAGACAGTGAAGCATGGTGGTGCAAACATCATAATATGGGCATGTTTCTCTTACTATGGTGCCGAACCTATTTATCTCATACCAAGGATCATGGACCAATTTGCATATATTAAAATATTTGAAGAGGTCATGTTGCCTTACGCTGAAGAAGATAGGCCCTTGAAATTAGTGTTTCAACAAGACAATGACTCTAAGCACACCAGTAAATGAGCAAAAACTTGGTACCAGTCCAATAAATTTGAGGTTATGGAGTGGCCAGCCCAATCTGTGGACCTTAATCCGATATGACACTTGTGGGGTGACATTAAAAATGCTGTTTCTGAGATAAAGCCAACAAATGCCAAAAATTTGTGGGATGTAGGCAAAGCATCCTGGGCTGAAATAACAGTTGACAAGTGCCAGAAGTTTGACTCTAAGCAACATACATGTGAAGCAGTTCTAAAAAACTGTGAGTATACAACTAAATACTAGGTTAGTGATTCACAGGAATGCTAAATCCTCAAAAAATAGTACATATTGTGAGTTTGTAAAGACAAATGCAGACACTGCTATTTTTTTTTAACAGCCCAATGTTCAATTTTTGTTATTTTCTGTAAAGTAGTCAAAAATTATATATATTACTCTTCATGTTTTGAATTAGAAAACAGTGTGCAATGTTCCCAATGCATGGAAATAAAAACTAGTATAAAGATTTTGTGATTAACTCATGTTTTTAAACACTGCTAATATTTTGAACGCTACTGTACGTGAGCTGAGACAGGTTATAATGGCTCACTGTATATTAACAGTATCAGCATATAGATAGATACATTCACCTCGTCTACCTGGAAGGAGTGAGTCTCTTTTATTTACCTTCTTAATCTGTTGCTCTATATGATTTAAATGGGGCTTAGTGGCCTCACTTTTCTTCTCACTGTTACATCATTTTGCTCATAAAAGTTATTCTTCGGTCTTTACTCTTCCACAGGTTGGGTTTAGTAGTAAAGTCAGTACAAAGGGGAAAGCATAAAGCCAAGGAGATGTTAACATTCTTCACAGATCAACTTTTTGTTTGTAAATGAAAATGGCTTTTATGTTTCTTAACTTAAAACGTATACAGTAACATGCAATACTTCATGGCTGATGATTAATAGGATGACTTGGTGTTTTGAGAGAATAGGTTTCAGAGAAATCACAGTTTATTCTCTGTAATCAATTGTTAACATTAAGTTGGTGTGAATAATATACAACAGTCTAGACCGTTAAATAACATAACTAAAGAAATTCTTGAAATTCAATGAGGTTCAAATGAATAGAAGCTGATCTGCAGTACCCAGCAGCAGCCACTAAATCAGGTAGCGGAGCAGTGGTGTTCTCCGTACATACTTTACATCCAGCTACTACCCAAGCTAGTATACATAATAGAAAATCCATTTAAATCCTTCACTTCCTAGGACCTATTTGACTCTAATTGCTTCCCACAATGAAAATATAAGAGCTAGCTACTGTCAGTTTGTCCTTCAGTGTTCCCAGGTAATACAGGAACTTTTCTTTATGTTATCACCTCCTTTACCTATCAAGAAGTGTATTTAAATTTATTTTTAGAATTGCTAAAAGGTTGACCTATTCTTAACATCAGGTTATTTGTCAACTTTGTGTCTGATGTTTACAGCCATCAGTCAAAAAAATTTCTTTTTTTTTCTTCTGAATATTTAAGGATACATAACTCAATGAATGAAAACAGAGGTGAGGTTGACCAGCTCCATCTAAATGAGTTAAAAAATTTTTTATATATTTTAAAAACTTTTTTTTTACTTTGTGCATGCCTCGATAGTCTCCATGGGAGACTACAAGCTTCAGTACTTTGATTGGCTCTGCTACATACATGCGATGATCAGATCGCCAGTATGGAGCAGAAATGCTTACTGGCTATGAGCACCATCCACCGGGTGGCGCTCATACTAATCTGGCTATGACAATCATAGAGGTCTTCTGGAGGACTCTGGTTGTCATGCCAACCCATCAGTGACCCATGATCACGTGACAGGGTCACCGATGGGTGGGATTGACAGCGGCATCTAACTAGTTAACAGCCGTGGGTGGATCGAGATTCCATGCGCAGCTGTTGCGGGCACATGTCAGCTGTATATATCAGCTGACACGTGCCCAGAAAAGTGCAGCTCAGCGCCGGAGCCCGCACCAAACAGGGGTAGACAGACATCAGCGTACTATTATGCCTGATGTCAGAAAGGGGTTAATCAAGTGTAAGTAGTATTCTTGAAAAGTAGTCGAAGAGTTTGGGAACCACAACATTGAGTGCTGAAAAGCAAGCTGCCACTGCACTCTGGAGCAGTGGAAACGTCTTCTCTGGAGTGAGGAATCATCTCTATCTGGCAGTCTAATCGCCAAGTTTGGGTGTTTCATACCACTTATACTTAATACTGAATAGATCAAGATATTTAGAAAATGTTTCCATTTTTGTATCACTTGCATATCATATAGAGAGAGTATGATTCAAAAAGGATGATGCAAAATTATAGCCTTGTTATTCAAAACTGAGAGAGCATAACCAAATTTATTAATATGAAGAGACACACCATCCAAGATTTATCTATGCAATAAAAATGTTCAAAGTGATTTCCTTTGGTGACAGCAGATGTCAGTTCTGTCCAGGCGTGTGCCAGCATATCCAAGAATATGGACTCCACTGTCTCAGTAATGTGTTGGAACAGGTTGATTCACCAATGTTGGGTTGGCTCCCATGATTGTAAGATCTTACACCTTGTTTCTGTGGTGCTACATCAATGGCTCAACACCACAGTATTGCTGTACATAACAAAATGAGGTGCAGGTTGTCTTCTTCTGTAGACCCCCGGTTGTAATACCAACCCATTGGCGCCCCACAATGAGTTTTTGGCGAGTTTTTTACGCTGTGCATTTTTTAATAAATGCAAGTAACTTATTTAATAAAACTAAAATAAAAAAAATCAATATCCCATACCTGTCCGTCGTTTTGTCCCACGCTGTAATCCATGTCTGGGGTGAAAAACAGTTTTCAACCTGGACGGTGCCAAGATGCAACTGTCCAGGCTGAAAACCACTGGGGAATGAACTGCTGCGACCGCAGCCTCAGTGACTGGGGGGTGACATCATCAAGGTTACATCCAGTCAGAGAGGCTCCATACCCAGCTAGGCTGAGCTGTCGTGACCTCGGTGAGATCCCCGCTAGCACTGTGAAAGTTTTTCTCAGGTGTTAGAGGGCATCTCACCGAGGTCACCGCAGTTCAGCCCGGCTGGGAATGTAGCCTCAGTGACGTCACTCACCGCTAGTCACTGATGCTGCTCTCGCAGCAGCTCATTCACCAGTGGTTCTCAGCCTGGACAGTCGCATCTTGGTACCATCCAGGTTGAAAACTATTTCTCCCCCAGACATGGATTACGGCGTGGGACAGAACGACGGACAGGTATGATATATTGTTTTTTATTATTTTAGTTTTATTACAGGAGATCGAGGGCTTCGATGGAATTAGGCGAGGTCGTAAGTATGGTTTAATTAAGATTATTAAAGGAGTGTGTCATTCTTTCAATTGAAGGACTTTTTCTGGGTGTCTATTTTCTTACAATGTGACTATGGGGTTAGTAATGGGGGTGTCTTATTGACACCTCTCCATTAGGACATCAAAGGTGACATCAACCCCCCAACTATCACCCTACTTGCCACCTCTACAGGGCAAGTGGGAGAAGCCAGGCAAAGCGCCAGAATTGGCGCATCTAATACAGTATGTTCCAAATTATTATGCAAATTGGTTTTAAGTGTCATAGCGTTTTTTGTTTTTTTTTGTAAATGAAACCCATTGATGGTATTGTGTCTCAGGGTTCTTTGAATAACTGAAATCAATCTCAGATACCTGTGATAATTAGTTTGCCATGTGAGCCCAATAAAAGGAAAACTGGATGTTCCACACTATTAAGCAGGCCAGAGTTTTCAAGTAACATGGGAAAGAAAAAGGATCTCTCTGCTGCTGAAAAGCATCAAATAGTGCAATGCCTTGGTCAAGGGATGAAAACATTAGATATTTCCCGAAAACTTAAGCTTGATCATCGTACTGTTAAGAGATTTGTGGCAGACGTGTTTGTGCTGATAAAGACAGAATGAGGAAGGTTTCGGCCAGGCAAGTTCATCGGATTAAGAGAGCAGCTGCTACAAAACCATTACAAACCAGCAAACAGATATTTGAAGCTGCTGGTGCCTCTGGAGTCCCTCGAACCTCAAGGTGTAGGATCCTTCTAAGGCTTGCTGTGGTACATAAACCTACTATTCGGCCACCCCTAAACAGTGCTCACAAGCAGAAACGGTTGCAGTGGGCCCAGACATAGATGAAGACTAATTTTCAAACAGTCTTGTTTACTGATGAGTATTGAGCAACCCTGGATGGTCCAGATGGATGGAGTAGTGGATGGTTGGTGGATGGCCACCATGTCCCAACAAGGCTGCAACGTTAGCAAGGAGGTGGAGGAGTCATGATTTTTGCCGGAATCATGGGGAAACAGCTGGTAGGGCCCTTTAAGGTTCCTAAAGGTGTGAAAATTACCTCTGCAAAGTATATAGAGTTTCTGACTGACAACTTCCTTCCATGGTATAAAAAGCAGAAACGTGTCTTCAGGAGCAAAATCATCTTCATTGATGACAATGCACCATCTCATGCTGCAAAGAATACCTCTGAGTCATTGGCTGCTATGGGCAAAGAAGGAGATAAACTCCCCTGACCTCAACCCTATAGAGAACCTTTGGAGTATCATCAAGCAAAAGATCTGAGAGGGTGGGAGGCAGTTCACATCAAAACCGCAGCTCTGGGAGGCTATTCTGACTTCATGCAAAGAAATACAAGCAGAAACTCTCCAAAAACTCACAAGTTCAATGGATGCAAGAATTGTGAAGGTGATATCAAAGAAGGGTTCCTATGTTACCATGAAACTTGGCCTGTTAGGATGTTTTGGAGTTAAGTAGCTTTTTTGTTCAGTGAATGTGACCTCCTAATGCTGCAAATTCCACAAATGAGCATTTTCAGTTCTTTAAAACAGATCAAATGTTCAGAAATTCTACTGTGCCTAATAATTTGGAACAGTGCATTTTGAGTTTTTTTCCATTTTGGAGATTATACTGTTATCATTGGGAGGTTTCTTCAATAAAATTCGATGTATACTCTAACGGGTGATGACTTTTATTAGACAGACTGTCATTTGCACCGACCACTTAAGAAAATCAGAGTGCATAATAATTTGGAACATCGTGTAGATGTGCCTTTTCTGGGCAGCTGCGGGCTGCTATTTTTAGGCTGGGGGGTCCAATATCCATGGCCCCTTACTAGCATGAGAGTACCAGCCCCCAGCTGTCTGCTTTAGCAAGACTGGTTGTCAAAAATGGGGGGACCCCACACCGTTTTTTTAAAAATATTTATTTAAATAATTAAAAAAACAGCGTGGGGACCCCTCTATTCTTGATAACTAGCCTTGCTGAAGCTGACAGCTGAGGGTTGCAGCCCCCAGCTGTAAGTTTTGCCTGACTGGTTAGCAAAAATACAGGGGAAGCCACGCATTTTTTTTTTAAATTATTTATTTACAGCGCAGGAGCAGCTGATGACTACTCCCATCCGCCACTCCTGCTCTCACTGTTATTACAGGTTGCAGGTGTCGGATGATGGGATCAGTAGTCCTATCAGCTGACACCAGAGGTAAACTTTATACCTCAGATCACAACTGAGCGCTCACGCTGTCTTTCGACAGCGTGGGAACCGCAGCTGTCTGACTGGCGGGGATGATTTCACTGCCGATAAGAAGCGGTGTTTGCCGTGCTGTCATGCACATGACAGCGTGGCAAACACTGGATGTTCGAGTCCCCATTCAAGTGAATGGGGTTCGGGTTCGGCCGAACAGTTACAAAAAGTTCGGGTCCGGGTACCAGAACAGTACCTGGACCCAAACTTTTTGTAACTGTTCGGCCGAACCCACCGGACCCGAACATCCAGGGGTCCGCCCATCTCTAGTGACGTGTTTCTATTATACTTTTCCCCTGATTGTTCCACTCCTGGTTTTGGCTTACAAGTACTAATGTAAAACACTGACCTAATGCTGAACCTGTAATCGTGGCTTTAGAGGCAGGTCCTGCAATGCTTCACAGCCATTATCTTCTGGTTATAGGGCAAGCTCACTCTTTGAGCCTGTTCCATAAACCCACTACTGACTTGCAACATACATGTGCTGCAGATGATGGTGAGGGGTTAAGCAGTACAAAATGTACAGCATACAAATGGAATAAGGATATTATCAGTGTGCTGTCTATTTTTTTTCATAAACTTATTACCGTAATTAAATTGGCGAGTTTGATGTACTCCTTTTTTTTTTAAAGACAAACTTGAAAATATGTCCATAGACTATAATGAGTAGGTGTTCTAGCTGTGAAAAATGAATAATAATAATAATTTTATTTATATAGCGCCAACATATTCCACAGCACTTTACAATTAAGCGGTGACATGTACAGACAATAAATTCAGTACAGTGTAAGACAGTTTAAACAATTACAGGAAGAGAGAGAGTCCTGCTGCTAGCAAGCTTACAGTCTACAGAAATACAAATAGAACATGTACATGAAAAATAGGCAAGTTTGGAAGTAGCTCTGCTTAAAATTGTCCTACTGTTATGCATAGACAGACCCCATGCAGACCTGTGCCTGAATGGTAAGGCCTGTTTCACACATCGGCGGGCGCCTAAACGGCGCCCCCGGCATTTAGCCGCAGCGCCGCATGTGAAAAGCTTTCACACTTCCGGCGGCCAAAATGCGTTTTTTTGCCGGATGGTTTCTGATGCTTGGAGAGATAAGAAACCATCCGGCAAAAAAAAAAAAGTTACATGCAGCGTTTTTTCCGGACGCCGCAATGTACATTTGCGCCGCATCCGGACAAAACCGCATGCAACGCATTGACATGCGGCGCCATGCGGCGCTAATGCATGTCAATGCGAAAAAAGCCGCATGCGGCGCATCAGATTTTCAGATGCGGCGCTGCGGGAAAATGCCGGGGGCGCCGCAAGGCGCCGCCGGATGTGTGAAGCCAGCCTAACAGATTACAAGCAGACCATTTTCTAATTCTGTGCTTATACTCGCTTCAAGTGTTCCCTACTCATACTACAAAAAAATGAAGGCACTGCGCTGTTTGCAGACACCTTAGATCCTCTATGCTACAGAAACGAAGCCCGTTGGGTCAGACACCTTCTTTAATCACACATTGATAGTCTATCCAATGGATTGTCCATGAATGTATATTCCTGAACATGTTTGAAGTAAAACTGTGATTAATCTGAAGACAAATCATTTAATACAACATAAAGGTTCACGGTTAAGAGACTTTAAGTCATGTCTTCGTAATGAATCAGTAACTTAACAATACAATTAGATCGTCAGTGTGCATCCACCTATCTAAGATAGGTTTAATAATTAAATCAATTAGAGGATTTTTTTTTTGTCTGTTCCATTTCATTTTGTGTCAGTTGCTTAAAATGATTCTTGCCAACAACTCTAATAGCACACAAAAAATCTGGGAACCTGTCAGCTGGTACATGCTGCCCGATCCACAGATTTCAGCCAGAAATGTTTAACTCGGAAGCACTGCGGCAGTTCAGAAAAAAAGCATAATTTAGTAACCACCGGGGATCAGTCTTTCCAACTGCGGCTTAATCCTCTGTAACAGGGCACGGGCGGAAGCCGTGGGGGAAGTACTCGTCTTTTGCGCTTCAGCACGCTACAGGAAAACTGGTATGTTTTCAGTGTGTTTGTGAACAGGTTACCTCATTGGGCACTTTCTAGCTCCTCCGGTTCGCCACACTTTGCACAGCTCTGATTCCCCGTGTGTCGACCCGCCACCACAATTGTGGGTTACCAGGGCAATGGGGTACTCAGAGCCGAGCCCATGGAAGTCTATGGGGATGTCACAGGTAGCGGTGGCTCGGTCTGTGGCCCTGGCGGTCTGGCGTATGTTGGGGGAATATTTACAGGGGATAGATATATTTACAGTTCGTGACGCCACCTGTAGTCTCTGGTAATTTGTACCAGCGCTGCTGTAGATCTCTGAGGGGATGGTGAGGCAGCTAGATGTCGGGTCCCCTACAGGTGGGACTCTTCCCTCAGGTCGATGGTTATGGTGGGGTTGTGCAGGCATGCAATTAAATAACTCAATCTCACACCGTCAGCGTCTTTCCATACCTTTTACTTGTAAGATGGTAAAGCAGGTCCCAGGGAGGCTGATGGGGTTGATGGAGGATGAGTTTTGAGGCAACGGCTGAGCAAGGCAGGGCCTCCTTTACTTTCCAATGATGATGAGTCCAACCAGCATAAAGCGTAGTTCACTCCTGAAACTTCAGCTATTTCAAAGCTGTACTGCCCGGTCAGTTTTGTGGTGGAGCCTTCCAGTGATGAAACTAGGTTCTTCTATGCTTGGCCTAGCTCAAAGTTCCTATTCCACCTGACCCCTGTTACGTACTGACACTTCAAGGGCTGCTTTCTGTTACCTAAGGTCCAGTAAGCCTCTGGTTTTTCTACCACTATGCGTGAAGCTATAGTGATGCTTCGGTCTCCAGTGACCGGTGACAATGTGCAGGATACTTCAATCCTAAAGCACTTCTGATTTCCTTCCACTGTGCCTTTCGACTTGCTCAAACTCTCAATCTCAGCACTGACTAGGCTAAGGTGAACTGGCTCACCTGTACTAGCCTCCACTACTGTACTGTCTCTCTGAATCGACAGGAATCTTGGTGCTCCAGACAGGCACTCCTTCTCTCTCCCTTCACCTCAGGAGACACTACTAGACTCTTGTGCTAAAAACCACACCCCTCTACACCCCTGCTGGGTGTGTCCGAAGTATATGTGATGTCATGTAGAGCCCTTAACCGTTACCTCTCCACTCATCCTCCTGGTATTGTGTACCTTAAATACCAGGGCTACACATTCCCCCATGGTAAACGACAGCACTCCCGGGCTGTGAAATACAAAGAGACAATTTTGTTTATGCATTAAACATTAACATTAACTCGTCCCGTCCGGGAGGTAAGGATTTCTTGAACGTTGCAAACAAAACATTAAATATAGAAAAATACAAAATATTAAATAGACATGTTCATATAATAAACGGCAAGATTCTTGTGAAGGACCCGCACCAAACCTTCAACGTGGGTCCTGGGTGGGCTGCAGGACATATGAATGCAGACCTCACTCAGTGCCACACCACACGGGTTTTATGTTCAGAGGTAAGTCAAGGCTTCGTGTGAAACCATTATAAGGCACCTTAGTGCAACTATTTACAAGATAAGTTCTGGGCTGGCACAGTCCTCAGCCTCTGAGTCCATTATAAGACACATATATATATATATACTTTTTACAATATTCACATTAATTTGTTATAATTACTGCTGGTATCGAATGGGTATCTTCCCTTTTGTGATTCGCTCTGATCTACGTGGAGTAGCTTCAGGTATATTAAGTTGTGATCTGTCTGCACTGCGTAACGGCAAACTATAGAACTGCCTCAATCTTTCTATGGATCTAGCAAGCGTACTGATGGCTGGGCGGTGTGAGTCAGCTTCACCAGGGGATCCCATAGTATGGGGCGCTGCTTCTGATGATCCTTCTTGAGATTCCGTAGGTTGAGGTGTTGCTGGAATGGGTAACTCCTGAACGGACTCAACTGGCACCACGGACACAACTGGAGGTAGAACTTCCTCTTGTGGCTGATAAAACTGCAACACCGGAACTATTACAGCATCTCCCAGTCGGGCCAATCCGCAGGAAAATCTCCCAGATCCGTGTGTATGACCTCTTCCTTTCCTTCCTTTTGATTGATGACAGGTTTCTTTTCACAAAGCTTTAAGGGTTCTGGACACAATTTCAAATGGTCTCTGGACACAGTGGTTATTGTTCTTCCTCCGTCCTTACTGATGATACAAACTTTTCTGTTGTCATATTTAGAATCTTGTACAACGTAGGGTTCTTGTTCCCACTGGTTATCCAATTTGTGCATTTTCCTTTTCCTTTTTAATACCACTTCTCCAGGCATCAAAGGCTTGGCAGGAGCATTTCTGTTGTAAATATCTTCCTGTTCTCCCGTGCCTTGTTGAGACTTTCTTCTACACAGATTTGCACTCGTCTGTACTGCTCTTGCCGATTGATGTCCCAGTTTTCAATGGCGTCGTCTGCCTCCGGTTCTACCACTCCAAGTTCTAAATCCATTGGTAGTCTTCCGGGCCTTGCTCTCATAAGATAGGCTGGAGTGCAGTTAGTATAACTTACAGGTATATGGTTATACAAGTCAACCAAATCAGGTAGTAAGTCCGGCCATCGATTTCTGTCTTCCAACGGTATGGATCTCAACAAGTCAAGGACAATATGGTTCATTTTTTCGCAAAGACCGTTGGTTTGAGGGTGGTATGGCGTTGTTCTAAATTTTCTTGCACCCGTACATGTGACAGAATTCCTTGAATAAATCAGCTTCGAAAGCAGGTCCTTGATCGGTTAATACTTGCTCCGGATACCCATGCGGTCTGCAGAAGCTTGCTTGAAAGGTTTTCGCGGCCGTCACTGCGGTCTGATCCTTAACTGGAACAACCACCAGAAATCTGGAGTAATGGTCCACCATGGTCAGGGCGTATGAGTATCCAGATCTACTTGGCGACAGTTTGACGTGGTCCAGGGCCACAATCTCCAGGGGGCGAGTCGCCCGGATAGGTTGCAGGGGTGCCTTCTGACTACCGTAGTCCTTCCTTCTGAGACCACAGGGTCCACAGTTCCGACACCACCTCTCAATGGAGCTGCGCATCCCTACCCAGTAGAACCGGCATCTCAACAGGGTCTCCAGCTTTCTCCAGCCAAAGTGTCCTGCTTGATCGTGGTATGCTTCCAACACCATTGGGACGTCTGCCTTGGGGACCACGATTTGCCAGACCATCTCATGAGTTCTGGGGTTGACGTATCTCCTGCACAACTTCTCACGGTATAGGAACAACCTGCTTTTCTCGTTCCACAAGAGCTTGGCTGACATAGGTGCATCCTTTTCCAAAGAGGAGCCTTCTGTCTTAACAACTCCTTGATGCGGCTGACCACTGGATCACTGTCCTGAGTCTCTTTCAGCTGTGATGGGGTAAAGGATTTAATGTTGCACCATACTGCTTTCTGTTGACTCGATGCTCGTGGACTACCCCATTTCGATGGAACGCAGGTAGCTCAATTTCTTCCAGGTCGTCCGATTCTTCTTCCGTATCAGAGTCATGCGGCATTCGAGACAATGCGTCAGCATTAGCATTCTTTCGACCTGCCCGGTACTTGATAGTAAACTGGTAATTGGACAACCGAGCCATCCATCGCTGCTCCATGGCACCCAGCTTGGCGGTTTCCAGGTGCGTTAAGGGTTGTTATCTGTAAACGCAGTGAAACCGATTGGAGGCCAATAATGCTTAAATCTTTCAGTAATGGCCCAGACCAGCGCCAGAAACTCCAGCTTGAAGCTGCTATAATTTTCCGGATTCCTTTCAGTTGGCCTGAGTTTTCTGCTGGCATATGCGATGACTTTTTCTTGGCCATTCTGCTTCTGACTGAGAACTGCTCCCAACCCTTCATTACTGGCGTCGGTGTACAACAGGAACGGTTGGCTGTAATCAGGATAGGTTAAGATCTCGTCACCTGTAAGGATCTCTTTCATCTTTTGGAATGCTTCAGCCTGTTCCTTACCCCAATTAAAGGAGGGTTTCTGCTCTTTAGGGATTGTCCTACTAGGAGGTCCTGTAAAGGAGCTGCCTTCTTCGTGTAATCTTTCACGAATCTCCTGTAGTAACCCGTTAGTCCCCAGGAACTGTCGCACTTCCTTAAGGTTCTTCGGCTCCGGCCACTTCTGGATGGCAGTGACTTTCTCTGGGTCCGGCGCTACTCCTTCCGAACTGACGATGTGCCCCAAGTATTGTACCTTCTGTTTGAGTAGATGGCATTTTGAGGGTTTTAATTTCATCCCGTACCTGGACAGGACTCGAATACTTCTGCCAGGTGCTTCAGATGATCCTCATAAGTCTTGGAATACACGATGACGTCGTTAGTATAGCAGCACGGTTTCAAAATTGAGATGTCCCAGGCAGTTCTCCATCACTCCTGAAATGTTTCCTGGGGCACTACTGAGCCCAAACGGCATTCTGTCGAACTCACAGAGCCCCATTGGGTGGTGAAAGCCGTTTTCTCACGATCCTCCTCAGCCACAGCCACTTGCCAGTAACCACTAGTCAGATCAAGGGTAGAAAAGTAGTTAGCCGTTTCAGAGCAGCTAATGATTCCTCTATGCGTGGGTAACGGGTATGCATCCTTGTGTGTTATGCGGTTCACCTGCCTGTAATCCACACACATTCTCATACTACCCTCTTTCTTTTTAACCAGAACTAGAGGGGCTGCCCAGGGGCTACAACTATCCCTTATCACCCCGGCCTTCTTCATATCATGTAACATTTCTTTAGCCTTCTGATAATGGGCTGGGGGTATAGGCCTATACCGCTCCTTGATGGGAGGATGACTGCCTGTAGGGATATGATGTTGGACTCCCTTAATTACCCCAAAATCAAGTGGGTGCTTGCTAAACACTTGGGCATACTCTTGCACCACCCGTAATACCCCTTGCTTCTGGTGAGCGGGAGTGGTGTCCGTCCCAACATGGAGTTGCTGACACCATTCCGCCACCTGAGTTGCTGGGTCATTGTCCTCCGCTATTTGACAGGAGTCTAAGGACTCAGCCGAAGAATAGAATTATTGTCGACAGCATGTAGTTTAGCAATGGTTGCATAACGGGGTAAGTTTACCTCATCCATCTCCCCAATTGAGAAGCCGTACCGGTACTCTTCCATTCACCACTTCTACTATCCCTAGCAGTCATAAGTGTAGGTCTATGTTCTGAATGGTGGGGTTCTACTACAGCTTGGTAATTCTGTCCTCTCAGACCTATGGCTGCCCTGCACCAGATAATCATTTCACTCATTGGGGGTATCACAATAGGATCCGAGTCAGTGACCCGTTACATTACCAATTTCGCCGTCTGTAAGCTTCGCTTGCTGCTGACACACCAGGGCTCGGATCTCTCTTTGGATTACTCCCTTCTGCCTTGGTCGGGCAATCTCAGCGAGCTGTTGGAGCAAGAACACAACTTCTCCCAAACAATACGATAATTTAGTGCCCAAAATTATATTTAAACCGTTCTCCTCATTTGCAGTCTTTACTACCAGAAGCCCTGGTCTTTCAACATCCTCTCTGCCCACCTTTACATCTACACATTTTGTCCCGAGTACTTATACAGGAAGACCATTAGAAGCATATACGGTAAAGTCAGGGCTCGGGGATTAAGACTGTCCATTGACCAGTACTTAGTATATAGGGCATCAGGTATTAGGGTCACTTGGACCAATGTCTAACAATCGGAACTGCAATACCATCTAAGAGAAAGGACAGGTAGGGTCGCCCACCCACATACCTGCGGTTCCAGTCTAAGGGGCCTGACGGGTATTCTCCTGGGTGTTGGCCTTGGACCCAGGTTCTGCCCGTTTAAAGGACACTGTGGAGACATATGACCTTTCCGGTTGCATCGATAACAGATATCTCTCGACGAGAGGGTTTGATCAGAGGTCGCTCCTGGGGGTGCGTTGTCCTCCTCCGGGGGGCGACGTCTTCTTTCTTCTCCGGTGCACCACGGACGTCTTCTGGGCAGTCAGCTAACAAGTTTCTTTCCTTCCTCCTCTTTCCGCAGCTGCAGGGCACTCATTACAGCAGCCAGATTTTTAGTCAGCTGGCGCACCTCTGAGCGCAGACAATCCAATTCACTAGGAGGTGTCACCTGCGCTTTGGCTTCAGCCACTAGCGGGGAACGGGGGTTACTGCCGGTTCCAGAGTGACTTCAGCCTGATGATGTTGGGTGCCACCTCAGGTTTGCCCAGGGGCCGCAGCCCTTTTTTCCCCAGTCTTTTAGGGCATCAAAGGTAGCATCCGGATGATCTAAGGACCACCAGTTTACAGTTCTGCGTTCCTCTTGGGATCTCAATCCCTGGATAAATTGTTCTTCAGCATTTTATTCTCATCGATAGCATTTAAATTATTAATCTGCTTAAGAGCTCTCGGGCTCCTTGTATTTCGGCAAGCGTAGTCCCGGATGCTGTCCCCTGGGCTGTTGTGAACAGTGATAGAAGGCCATCCGGAATCCGTTTCTGTGCGGTCTTCAAATATGGCATGTAGTTTAGGAAGATCGCAGGTACCGACTCCTAAATCAACGGTATCCCAAGTCTCCACTTCCCTTTCAGCAGCGCCAGTTAGCTGCCCTATTAGCACAGCGCTTTTGTCTCTCGGGCATGGAGTACATTTCTTGGATGCTGCATAACTTCCGCTTGAAGCCTGCTAATGTGCCTGGCTCACCGCTGTACTGGGGAAGCCATTTCCCCCCAGGCATATATGGGAGCGTTAGTGGCATGATGGGGACAAACCGGACTGGGGCTGGACCTGCACCCCCATCTGGCGCTACAATACCAGGCGGTGCGGGATTGGGCCTCCGGCCGGGGCCGCACTGTCAGCCGTGTTGTGACATCTTAGCGCCCCCTTGGTTAAACGGAGCCTACCGGTTTCAGATGCAGCTATTCACAGGCACAGCAGTGGGAACAGGACCTTCGTCGCAGGCCTCTGATGTCAGAGCGTTCACTTCCTGTTCAGGACCTGCCGCTGAGTCAGAGCCGGGGGCGTGTCCAAGACTTTTGCGCGCTCTTTCAGTACGCCCACCTCTTCTTCTCCAGCGCCTTAGGGTGCGAATCTGGCGGCAAATATGGCGGTATTTGGCGCCAAACAATAGCAACAGTCTTTTTCATCAAAACACTCCACAGGCACACAGGGCTGCAATGCTGCAAGTTTCATATCCTGTTCGTGACGCCAAAGTTTTGTGTCGACCCGCCACCCACAATTGGGGGTTACCAGGGGAATGGGGTACTCAAGCCGAGCCCATGGAAGTCTATGGGATGTCACAGGTAGCGGTGGCTCGGTCTGTGGCCCTGGCGGTCTGGCGTATGTTGGGGGAATAAATTTTCAGGGATAGATATATTTTACAGTCGTGACGCCACCTGTTTTTCTCTGGTAATTTGTACCAGCGCTGCTGTGATCTCTGAGGGGATGGTGAGGCAGCTAGATGTCGGGTCCCCTACAGGTGGGACTCTTCCTCAGGTCGATGGTTATGGTGGGGTTGTGCAGGCATGCAATTAAATAACTCAATCTCACACCGTCAGCGTCTTTCCATACCTTTTACTTGTAAGATGGTAAAGCAGTCCCAGGGAGGCTGATGGGGTTGATGGAGGATGAGTTTTGAGGCAACGGCTGAGCAAGGCAGGGGCCTCCTTTACTTTCCAATGATGATGAGTCCAACCAGCATAAAGCGTAGTTCATCCTGAAACTTCAGCTATTTCAAAGCTGTACTGCCCGGGCAGTTTTGTGGTGGAGCCTCCAGTGATGAAACTAGGTTCTTCTATGTTGGCCTAGCTCAAAGTTCTATTCCACCTGACCCCTGTTACGTACTGACACTTCAAGGGCTGCTTTCTGTTACTAAGGTCCAGTAAGCCTCTGATTTTTCTACCACTATGCGGTGAAGCTATAGTGATGCTTCGGTCTCCATGACCGGTACAAGTGCAGGATACTTCAACCTAAAGCACTTCTGATTTCTTCCACTGTGCCTTTCGCTTGCTCAAACTCTCAATCTCAGCACTGACTAGGCTAAGGTGAACTGGCTCACCTGTACTAGCCTCCACTACTGTACTGTCTCTCTGAATCGACAGGAATCTTGGTGCTCCAGACAGGCCCCTCCTTCTCTCTCCCTTCACCTCAGGAGACACTACTAGACCTCCTTGTGCTAAAAACCCACCCCTCTACACCCCTGCTGGTGTGTCCGAAGTATATGTGATGTCATGTAGAGCCCTTAACCGTTACCTCTCCACTCATCCTCCTGGTATTGTGTACCTTAAATACCCGGGCTACACATTCGCGACCCCACGAACAGGAAACCACATCAGCCCATAAAAACAAACTCATCTTTACTAACAGTTTCACATGTACGCAAAAGGCAGCAGGAGATTCAGAAGGCTTTCTTTAAGTTACGGTGCAGTGACATAACTCAACAAACATCTTCAGTGGCACAATTGGTGAAATTTGCACACTAAGGACTTCAAACCTTTCTAGCATATCAACACTTTACCTAAGCTTTTCAGTGATCACTATCTTCCAGCCCACTTTTAGGGAACCACATTAACTTTACTGACTGTGCCCCAACCTTCCTAACTCGTGTTCTTCTCAGATCTGCAGCTTCCAAAACCTGTCTGACACTTTTCCGTTCCCAGAGACCCTTAGGACTCTACAAATTGCTGGATGTTATCCCTTCCTCAACTCACCTGCAAGAGTATCCTGCTGCCACCAATTAAATTCTTCAAGAATCAATCACGGTAGCATAGATTTACACAAGGTGTCTAACGATGCGCCCAAAATATAATCCAGCATGAACCACTATGAATTTGGCACATTTTTAGATTGTCTTGTCTGAAGAGTTAGTCCCATCTCAGCTTTTTGGACAGTCCCATTCAGCACTTACTACCACAGGTGGAGTTACAGAAGCAGGGTAGTTCAGGTGTATTGGTTGACTCTATGACTCTATGATTCCACCTCCTGTGCTCACAGTTGAACATTATTCCCTCTCAGCCTTGAAAAACTGAGATTGTGGTAATCCATTAAAGGGGTGCTCTCAAGATGTAACTTGACAGTGCGGACCAGTGGCACACTTGTGTGTTGTAATGTGCTAGAAATGAATTCTGAGCAGAAGCTCCCTTGGTGGTTACAAACAGTACTGAACTATCCAATGAAGATTGTGAAGATTGGCGATCAGGTGTTACTGACTGGTCTTATATAAGGGAGGTTCCTCCCATCAGGGTTGCCGGTGATCAATTGTTCTGGTCTCATCTTTGATTCCTGTTCACTTTGAGCTTGCTGTTTCGTGCCTGCATCTTTGCTAACAGATAATACATTTTCTTCTTTTAGTTTTTGTGCTTGCTTTTTGCATTTTGTCCTGCACTTCTGTGGGGGTCTGCTGGGTCCCCTCCGGGGCTTGTGTCCTCTCGTTTAGTTCAGCCATGTTGTTTGTTCATTTGCCTTTCCAGTTTTTTCAGTGGCTGCTGTTTAGTTTTTGTTACACCAGAAACTAATTTAGGTGTAGAAGTCGTGTGATCTCAGGTGTTTTTGTAATTAGTAGAGTTGGTAATTTTCAGGGTTTTTTGGGATTGCAGTAAGTGTCCTTCCTATCCTTTTCTATTTAGGAAGTTTGGGCCCCAGATTTGCTCAACTATTTTCTGTCTGTGTTTTTATTTCCTTTGTCTAACCGCCATTACATGTTTGGGGGCTTTCTATGTTCTTGGGGATCTGCTCGGGCAGATAGCTTTCTCTTTCTGTCTTTAGGTGTAGTTAGCTTCTCAGGCTGTGACGAGGGTCTAGGACCAACGTAGGTACGCTCCACGGCTGCCTTTAGTTGTGGTAGTTAGTCAGGGTACTGCAATCCCATAGATTCCAACTCTCTGGTGTATTTCCTTTTTGCCTGCTCTCCTCAGCTACCAAATCATAACGTATCACCGGCCATAACTGAAAATTATATGGTACTCCAGAAGGGAAAAATATTGTGGAAAGAAAAAAGTTGTCAGAGTTGTCAGAGATTTATTTTTTTATTTCTGTTTGTTTATTTTTTTTCCCTCTGTATCTCTGGGTCTGAGGAGGATTTTTTTTTTTTTTCTCAATGGAGTTTGCACAGTTGTTGGCCGTGTGGATCAGCTTGCCACTGAGGTTCGGAGTATTGCTACCTATCTTGCGAGGTTGCCTGTTGTGGAACCTAGGATTCCCATGCCAGATTTTTTTTTAGGGATCGAGCTAATTTCTGAATTTCAAAAATAACTGTAAGTTGTTTTTTGCCTTGAAATCTAAGTCCTCAGGGAACGCAGCACAGGCCCGGTTCAAATTGTCATCTCTCTCCTGCGCGGCGATCCTCAGGATTGGGCTTTTTCCCTGACACCTGGGGATCCTGTTTTGAGTAATGTTGATGCATTTTTTCAGGCTCTGGGGTTATTGTACGATGAGCCTAATGTCACTGATCAAGCTGAAAAAGCCTGTTGACAATAAATCAGGGCTTGAGAACGCTGAGTTATACTGTCAGAGATTCCGTGGTGGGCAGTCCTGACCAAATGGAATGACGATGCTTTGGCAGCCCTTTTTCGGAAGGGTCTGTCAGAGAATGTAAAGGATTTATGGTGGGATTCCCTGTCCCCTCTGGTCTCAATGATTCTATGTCATTAGCGATTCAAATGACAGCGTTTTGTAAGCGTAGAGGTATGGTGGAATAGTGTTGCCTTGTGAACCAGCTTCTGAACCCATGCAGTGTGATAGAGTGGCTTCTGGTCACAGCGTCATGAGTTTCGAAAACGCATGGGTTATGTTTCTACTGTGGTGATGCCTCTCATGCTATTTCGTCTGCCCTAAGCGGGGAAGCGTTTTGTACGTCAGTTTTTGGTAGTGTTCAGACTAAATTTTTGTTGACTGTTACCCTGATTTGCTCCCTGTCCACATTTTCTGCTCAGGCTTTCGTTGATTCAGGAGCAGCTTTAACCGATGGATTTTGATTTGCTAAACGTTGTGGGTTTCCCTTGATACCCCTACGGAAGTCTATTCCCCACTAGGGATCGATTCTACCCCTTTGGTGAGAATAAACCTCGTTCTCTACTAGGTGATAATGAGGGTTGAACCTGATCATCAGGAGAGTTGCAAATTTTTGGTGCTATATAATCTGCATGACATTATCGTACGGGTTTCCCTTGGTTACAGTCTCATAATCCTGTTTTGGATTGGAAAATCTGTGTCTGTAACCAGTTTGGGGCTGCCAATGTGTTAATACCAACACTCCTGTTTTTCTGCTCCACCAGCTCGGATGTTCCTGACTTTTTGACTGATTTTTCTGATGTGTTTAGCGAAAGTAAATCTGCATCCTTGCCCCCCCATAGGGCTATGACTGCGCTATTGAATTAGTGCCTGGTAGTAAATTCCAAAGGTCGCCTTTTAACTTGTCTGTACCAGAACATGACGCTATGCGGTTTATATCAAGGAGTCATTGGAGAAGGGTATATCAACCATCCTCTCCCCTTTTTGGTGCCGGTTTTTTTTTTGTGGCCAAAAGGGGGTTCATTGACCGTGTATTGATTACGTTCTTGAACATATCATGTGAAATTCAATATCCGTTACCCTTGTTTCTGACCTTTTTTCCCGGGGGAAAAAAGTGCTACTTGGTTAAAATTTTCCCCTCGGGGGGCATAAACCTTTTCCTTTAAGCGGGGATGAATGGAAAACGGATTTAATACCCCAGAGGGCATTTTAGTCCATGAGCCCTTTGGGCTCACTAATGCTCCTTCTGTTTTCCCCTCCTTCATGAATGACTTTTCAGGATTTTTTTTGGAAAAAAACTATTGTTTATTGGTAATTTTGATTTTTCCAAAGGGGGATTTTCCATGTGAAACATTTTTGGGCTGTTTTCCCCAATTTTAGAGAGAAGTCGATTTAAGGGATCAAAGTTTTTTTTTTGGGGTAAAAGGGATCTCTTTCGGGGGTTCTTTTTTTTCCCACTGTTTTTTTAAAGGGCCCCCTCAAGGTTAGGCATCTGTGATTGGGCCAACCAAATCTTTTAAGGCTCTTCAAAGATCTTGGGTTTTGCCAATTTTTACAAAAATTTTTGGAAATTTGTTTTGTTAAAAATGACTGTTTTTCCCAAAAAGGGCTGATGTGGTGAATTGGCCTCCTGGGGGAGTCTTCGTTTTGGGAACTTAAGCAAGTTTCTTTTTGCCCCTTTCTAGGGGGAGCCTAGTTTCCGTTTTTTGGGGAGGTTATGCCCTGAAATTGGGAGGGGCCGTTTTGCCCAAAGAATGCAGAGCCCCTTAAATAACCCTTTGCCTTTTTCCTCGAAAATTTTTCCAACGAACGTAATTATGACGGGGTAATGGGGATTTTTTGGGCCCCAAAAAGGGTTTTGAAGAGGGAATTTTGGTTGGAGGACCAAACTCAGGTGGGGCCCCCTCACGGCCATAAAATCGGTTTATGGGGAACACCAAGCGACTTAATCCTGACAGGCCAGGTGGCCTTTTTTTCCCCACTTTTAATTTGGGTTTCCCCTTCCCCGGCACTAAAATGTTAGCGGATGCCCTCTCGAGGATTTTCTTGGACTCCCTGTTTTATCTGATCCGCTGTTATTTTGAAAGGGGGGTGTATTTTTCCGCCCCCCTCCCCCAAATTTGAAGGGGCTCTGGAAGGGGGTGTCAGGGGATAAACCTGACACTGCCCTAGGGAAAATTGTTTGTCCCAGACGGTAAAAAAGAGTGGATGTGAGATTTTTTCCCCCGCGTTGGCCTTCCCCCCGGGAATTTTGGTACCAGAGACGGTTGGGACTTTGGGGGCCTACTTTTTTCCCCCACGAAGGAAATTTTTGCAGCCCCCGGGATTTTCTCCCCCCCCAAGCCTTCACTCGCTCTAGGTTTTTTTATCCAGCCTGTCCCCCGAGACCATAGCCCTATCTCTTGGTTTTTTTTTCCGACCCCCCTGTTTCTCAGAAAATGACCTTATCTGGGTTTTTTTGATGGTTTTCCCCAAAAAGTACATTTGTGCCAAAACCTAATTTCCTTTTCCCCCCTGAATTGGGGGCCCCCTTTTTCCTTTTAGCACGTGGGTTGGTTCACGGCATTCCCGAGAACATTGTTCTGACAGAGGATCCATTTTTTTTCCAGATTTGGGGACTTTTTTTTAAAAATTTGGGGTTTTTTAAATTTTCTTTTCCTCACTTTTCACCCCCAACCAATGGACAAACTGAAGAACAAACCAGACATTGGAGATTATCTGAGATGCTTTGTGTCTGTATCAGATGATGGTCTTTTTTTTCCTTTGGCTGAGTTTGCTCTTAAAATGGGGAGCTCGCCACTTTGATGTCTCCTTTTTTTTGAAAATTTTGGTTTCACCCCGATTTTCTTCAGGACGAGGAGGCTTCTGTCTGTCCAGTTTGCCCCTTTTGTGGAGGTATGCAGCAGATTTGGCCGGTATGGAGAGGTTGTCCCTCTCTCAGGAGGGGCCCCCGGGTTTGCCAACCCATGGACGATGGTCCCCGTTGAATGGGGGCTTGGGGTTGGTTTCCTCAAGAATATCCCCTGGAGTTCATCTCCCCAAATTTAAGCCCCGGTTATTGGACCTTTTAAATCATGGGGGGCTTAATCCCCTTTCCCCTTTGTTTACTTCTTAGGACATTTAAGATCCTAACGTGTTCCACAAGTCCTTATTGAAAAAGGTTTCGAGCAGTGGTTCCCCTCCCCTGCTGTCCCTCCTGCCCCTTTTGGTTGAGGGGAAATTTGGGGAAAGTGGTTGAAAAATATTGAATTCCGTTTTTCTAGACGAAACTCCGTATTTGGTTAAAAGGAGGTTTGGTCAGGAACAATTTTTTGGGGGTTTGCTTTTTGGGAACCTGCTAGGAACTCTCCCGGGTACACAGAGCCATCCTGACCGACCGGGGGTTCAATAGGGTTCGGGGGACCCCTCCTCAAAGGGGGGGACTGTTGTGAATGTCTAGAAAGAATTTTAGCAAAGCTCCCTCTGGGGTTACAAACATACTAACATCCAAAAAGATTGTGAAGATGGCGATCAGGGTTACTGACTGGCTTATATAAGGGGGGGTTCCTCCCTCAGGGTTCCCCCTGATCAATTGTTCTGGTTCATTTTGATTCCTTTCACTTTGTAGTTTTCTTTTTTCGTGCTCATTTCTGCAAAAAGAAATACATTTTCTTTTTTATTTTTTGTGCTTGCTTTTTGCATTTGTCCTGCACTTCTGGGGGGTCCCCGGTCCCCCCCGGGGGGGGTTGTGCTCCCTCAGTTTATTTTAGCCACTGTTTTTTTTTTTTTCCTTTTCCAGTTTTTTCATGGCGGTGTTTGTTTTTGTTACCCCGGAAAATAATTAGGGGGGAGAGGTCGTGTGATCTAGGTTTTTTGTAATTGTAGAGTTGGTAATTTTCAGGGTTTTTTTTTGGGTTGCAGTAAGTTCCTTCCTATCCTTTTCTATTTAGGAGTTTGGGCCCCCCCGTTTGCTCTAATTTTTTCTGTCTGTTTCCCCTTGTCTAACCGCCCTTACATGTTGGGGCTTTCTATTTCTTTGGGGATCTGCTCCGGGGGATATTTTCCCCTTTTTGTCTTTTGGGTTTTTTAGCTTCTCAGGCGTGACGAGGCGTCAGGACCAACTAGGTACCTCCCGGCTGCCTTTAGTTGTGGGGGTTAGTCAGGGGACTGCAATCCCTAGTTCCAACCTCTCTGTGTATTTCCTTTTTTTTCCCGCTCTCCCCAGCTACCAAATATAACACTTGCCTTGGTCCCCAGCTGATTTCTTTCTGAAAAAACTAGGAGAGGCAGATTTACTTTTGCGCATGGGAAAAGCACAGGGCACATTGCGGCCAGCTTCCAACATTAGGAGGCACAGGCCAAAAGGGATAGAGTTGCTTGTGCCACAACAGTTTCCATTGGTAAACAGCCATACTGAAATGCAGGGGGCTTGGGCTCTACACAAACAAAAAAAACAAATTCCCCCTGTACTCAAATGACCACAAGGATAGAAATCTCATCTAGCACATGAAAAAAAAATCTGTTTTTTTAATAAAAAAAAAAACAAATGGTGTCTAAAAGGCCTTGTACCCTTTCTTGCTGCAGAAAATCAAAGGGATCATAGTTTGGGAATTCACCTTGTCTAATGAAATGTAAGCATCTATTTCCTAGTTGATACTCATGTCGTGAAAAAACACCCTTTCCCCTTTAAGTGATTATTTTAACAAAATAAACAACAAGACATGAAAACATACAGGGGGGGCATTATCAATATCTTGACATAGTAAAAAGCCCTAGGTTTTAG
>JARQOD010000001.1:954622059-954729977 GCA_033576555.1 Oophaga sylvatica | reverse complement strand
ACCACATAAAGCGTACGAACCAACAGTAAGCTACTGAGACCACATAAAGCTACGAAACCAACAGTAAAGTACTGAGACCAACATAAAGCATACAGTAACCAACAGTAAAGTACTGAGCCCAAAACTACTAGACCAACTAATACTGAGACCACATAAGTAGAGACCACATAAAGCACGAACAACATAAACTATGAACAACTAAGCTACTGGACCAACATAAAGGACTGGACCAACTAAAGCATGAACCAACGAAAGCTACTGAGACAACGTAAGGTACTGACCAACAGTAAAGCGTACTGAACCACAGTAAAGTATGAGACCAAAAGCGTACTGAGCCAACAAGTACTGAACCAAAGTAAAGCACGAGACCAACATAAAGCTACAAAACCAAAGTAAGTACGAACAACGTAAGTACTGGACACAAAGGTACTGAGACCAACAGTAAAGCGTACTGAGACCAACAGTAAAGGTACTGAGACCAACAGTAAAGCTACTGAGACCAACAGTAAGCTACTGAGACCAACATAAAGGTACTGAGACCAACTAAAGCGTACTGAGACCAACAGTAAAGTACGAACCAACAGTAAAGCTACTGAGACCAACAGTAAAGCGTACTGAGACCAACAGTAAAGTACGAACCAACAGTAAGCATACGAACCAACAGTAAAATACTGAGACAAAGTTTAAGCATAATAAGAACCAACAGTAAAGCATACTGAGACCAACAGTAAGCGTACTGAGACCAACAGTAAAGGTACTGAGACCAACAGTAAAGCGTACTGAACCAACAGTAAAGCATACTGAGACCAACAGTAAAGCGTACGAGACCAACAGTAAAGTGTACTGAGACCAACAGTAAAGCATACTGAGACCAGCAGAAATAAAGCTACAGAACCAACAGTAAAGCATACTGAGACCAACAGTAAAGCATACAGAAACAACAGTAAAGCATACTGAGACCAACAGTAAAGCGTACTGAGACCAACAGTAAAGCGTACTGAGACCAACAGTAAAATGCATACTAGACAACCAACAGTAAAGCTACTGAGACCAACAGTAAAGCGTACTGAGACCAACAGTAAAGCGTACTGAACCAACAGTAAAGCATACTGAGACCAACAGTAAAGCGTACTGAGACCAACAGTAAAGCGTACTGAGACCAACAGTAAAGCTACGAACCAACAGTAAAGCATACTGAGACCAAAGTAAACCGTACTGAGACCAACAGTAAAGCGTACTGAGACCAACAGTAAAGCTACTGAGACCAACAGTAAAGCGTACTGAGACCAACAGTAAAGCGTACTGAGACCAACAGTAAAAGTACTGAGACCAACAGTAAAGCTACTGAGACCAACAGTAAAGCGTACTGAGACCAACAGTAAAGGTACTGAGACCAACAGTAAAGCTACTGAGACCAACAGTAAGCGTACTGAGACCAACAGTAAAGCGTACTGAGACCAACAGTAAAGCGTACTGAGACCAACAGTAAAGCGTACTGAGACCAACAGTAAAGCGTACTGAGACCAACAGTAAAGCGTACAGAAACCAACAGTAAAGCATACTGAGACCAAAGTAAAGTGTACTGAGACCAACATAAAGTGTACTGAGACCAACAGTAAAGCGTACTGAGACCAACAGTAAAGCATACTGAGACCAACAGTAAAGCATACTGAGACCAACAGTAAAGCGTACTGAGACCAACAGTAAAGTGTACTGAGACCAACAGTAAAGCGTACTGAGACCAACAGTAAAGCGTACTGAGACCAACAGTAAAGCGTGACAGAAACACAACAGTAAAGCATACTGAGACCAACAGTAAAGCATACAGAAACCAACAGTAAAGCATACTGAGACCAACAGTAAAGCGTACTGAGACCAACAGTAAAGGTACTGAGACCAACAGTAAAGTGTACTGAGACCAACAGTAAAGGTACTGAGACCAACAGTAAAGCGTACGAGACCAACAGTAAAGCGTACTGAGACCAACAGTAAAGCGTACTGAGACCAACAGTAAAGCATACTGAGACCAACAGTAAAGCGTACTGAGACCAACAGTAAAGCGTACTGAGACCAACAGTAAAGCGTACTGAGACCAACAGTAAAGCTACTGAGACCAACAGTAAAGCGTACTGAGACCAACAGTAAATGTACTGAGACCAACAGTAAAGCTACTGAGACCAACAGTAAAGCGTACTGAGACCAACAGTAAAGCGTACTGAGACCAACAGTAAAGCGTACTGAGACCAACAGTAAAGCGTACTGAGACCAACAGTTTAAAGCGTACTGAGACCAACAGTAAAGCGTACTGAGACCAACAGTAAAGCGTACTGAGACCAACAGTAAAGCTACTGAGACCAACAGTAAAGCTACGAACAACAGTAAAGTACGAGACCAACAGTAAAGCGTACTGAGACCAACAGTAAAGTGTACTGAGACCAACAGTAAAGCATACTGAACCAACAGTAAAGCGTACTGAGACCAACAGTAAAGCTACAGAACCAACAGTAAAGCATACTAGACCAAAGTAAGTGTACTGAGACAACAGTAAAGCGTACTGAGACCAACAGTAAAGCGTACGAAACCAACAGTAAAGCATACTGAGACCAACAGTAAAGCGTACTGAGACCAACAGTAAAGCGTACTGAGACCAACAGTAAAGCGTACTGAACCAACAGTAAAGCTACTGAGACCAACAGTAAAGCGTACTGAGACCAACAGTAAGCGTACGAGACCAACAGTAAAGCGTACTGAGACCAACAGTAAAGCTACTGAGACCAACAGTAAAGGTACTGAGACCAACAGTAAAGCGTACTGAGACCAACAGTAAAGCGTACTGAGACCAACAGTAAAGCTACTGAGACCAACAGTAAAGCGTACTGAGACCAACAGTAAAGCGTACTGAGACCAACAGTAAAGGTACTGAGACCAACAGTAAGCGTACTGAGACCAACAGTAAAGCATACTGAGACCAACAGTAAAGCATACTGAGACCAACAGTAAAGCGTACTGAGACCAACAGTAAAGCGTACTGAGACCAACAGTAAAGCGTACTGAGACAACAGTAAAGCGTACTGAGACCAACAGTAAAGCGTACTGAGACCAACAGTAAAGCGTACTGAGACCAACAGTAAAGCATACAGAACCAACAGTAAAGCATACTGAGACCAACAGTAAAGTGTACTGAGACCAACAGTAAAGGTACTGAGACCAACAGTAAAGCGTACTGAGACCAACAGTAAAGCATACTGAGACCAACAGTAAAGCGTACTGAGACCAACAGTAAAGCGTACTGAGACCAACAGTAAAGCGTACTGAGACCAACAGTAAAGCGTACTGAGACCAACAGTAAGCGTACTGAGACCAACAGTAAACGTACTGAGACCAACAGTAAAGCGTACTGAGACCAACAGTAAAGCGTACTGAGACCAACAGTAAAGCGTACTGAGACCAACAGTAAAGCGTACTGAGACCAACAGTAAAGCGTACTGAGACCAACAGTAAAGCATACTGAGACCAACAGTAAAGCATACATGAACCAACAGTAAAGCGTACTGAGACCAACAGTAAAGCGTACTGAGACCAACAGTAAAGTGTACTGAGACCAACAGTAAAGCATACTGAGACCAACAGTAAAGCGTACTGAGACCAACAGTAAAGCGTACTGAGACCAACAGTAAAGCATACAGAGACCAACAGTAAAGCATACTGAGACCAACAGTAAAGCGTACTGAGACCAACAGTAAAGTGTACTGAGACCAACAGTAAAGCATACAGAAACCAACAGTAAAGCATACTGAGACCAACAGTAAAGCGTACTGAGACCAACAGTAAAGCGTACTGAGACCAACAGTAAAGCGTACTGAGACCAACAGTAAAGCGTACTGAGACCAACAGTAAAGCATACAGAAACCAACAGTAAAGCATACTGAGACCAACAGTAAAGCGTACTGAGACCAACAGTAAAGTGTACTGAGACCAACAGTAAAGCATACTGAGACCAACAGTAAAGCGTACTGAGACCAACAGTAAAGCATATGTGTGGCCCAGCTGCGCTTGGTACACATGTCTCCAGGAGGATGCACAGGAAGGTAATTGTGAAAACCTGATATTCATTCACGCACACTTCCCTAGGAGCCACCAGAGGGAGCCCCTTAGATTCAGGTATTTAGGGGCGTGGAGAAATGCAGCAGTAGGCATTCTAGCCAGACAGCTAGTCTAGTTGTTGGTTTTACCTCAGAGAGAGATCAGAACGGCAGTTACCTCAGACAAGCTGTGAGGGACAGATGAGTTCTCCTCAGGACACCAGAGTGAGAGGATTCCTGTCAGAGCTCAGTTAGAGCTGAAGTGATTCCTGTCAGAGACAGAAGGAGAGAGATTGAAGCTGTTACCTCAGAACAGGCTATTGCTGTGTTCCCTATGAATGTGGAAAGTGACTCTCGGAGCTACAGCGTGTATACAGTCTGACGGAACGTCCTGTGAGCTGCTCTGGACAGAGTTTAGAAAGGAAAGAAGGAAGGGAACTACGACAGTGTTATAACAATGAGCCAACTGAGAGCAGGTCAGTGAGCTTGGAAGAACAACTGACTATTACACTTACTGCTACCCGTGCTTATGTTAAGGGTAAGAGCAGGGCGACAGGCGAGTGGAAAATATAAGGAAGAGTGACTTCGGTGACAGATCACCTTCACTCAGTTAACCGGACACCGGGTCCGAAGCATTGCTAGTACTTCACGGCTAGTGATAGAAAACCGGAGGCCTTGCTGGACTTCAAGTCGCAGAAGGTAGCCCTAAGTGTTGATACGTAACTTGAGTCAGGGAGAACAAGGACTTTTAGCAAGTGCACTGCTTAGAAGGATTTCGTTCTTGCCAACATCTGGGTACCAGAGACAGAAAAGGCTCTACCACAATGTCGACCGGGCGTAGGAGTTGCCATACTTGGAGTTAAACCTGACTTCACGCAGGTTAGGACTCACATACATTACAAGGAGAAAGGAGGCCTTAAACCTGCTCAGCAATTCCCTGAATGTGCATTCTCCACCCTGACCAGCTTCCCGGGACATACCTGCCAACAACATCAGTAAAGGTATGGAAAGAGACTGAATTGTGTGTGGTTGCTTTATTACCTGAACTCTACACCACCATAGACTTTGAGGGACCAGTCCCACCTGTGGGGGACTTAACATCCAGCTGCCCCATAACATCCCCTCAGAAGATTCATCTTGCAGCGCTGGTCAAATTGATCAGAAACCACAGGTGGCGTCACGAACAATTAACAATCCCATGTAAATATCCCCCTTTGAATGAGCGCCCAGGGCAACGGACCGAGCTGTGCTACTTGTGACATTCCCCATAGACTTCAACGGGCTCGGTGCCGAGTACCCCATAACCCTGGTGTTGTGCGCATCATCTTTGGCGTCACGAACAGGATACGAAGCTTACTGGATGTGAGTCCTGTGTGCCTATTTGGACTGTTTTTGTGAAAAAGACTGTGAGCAGCTTTTGTAATTTTTGGCGCCATTTTCCGCCATTTTGCCACCATATTCGCGCCCTGAGGCGCTGGTGAAGAAGGTGGGCGTGCCTCGTGGGCGTACCCCCCTTGTGGCGCGAAAGCAATGGGCGCCCCCTCTAAATGCTATTACAATACAAGAGCCTGCCCAACTGCTAGGGAGGTCCGCCTCCTCTTCATCCTCTATGTCATGGAGGAGGTGGATGCGGTGCTAAGGGACATGGCCCGACACCGTGAAGAGATGGAGGAGATCGAGCAACGCTGGCGTGCCCGGAAACAGCAGCTGCTGTGGGACGCAACGCTCTCCCCTCCAGTAGCGCAACCGTTACCTGTGCCACCATTGCCAGCGGCTGATGAAGAACCGGAGGCCGGCTCCAAAAGTGCTGATCCCGACTCCACCGATGATGCGGCGGGAGAGAAGGAGGCTGAGGAGGCCCTGCTCGTTCCGGAGTGCCAGCCAGGCCTGGAGGCCGCAGCGGAATGCAGTCCCCCGGTAGGGACGCCGGAGGAGACCCAGCTGTCCGTGATGGAGAACGACTGGGAAGAGATGGAGCAGCGACAGCAGCAGGTTAGTGCGTCCCCAACTGCGCCACTGCGTGCACCTGCATCGTGCCCTGCATCGTATACTGCATCCTACTCTGCATCGCAAAAGCCTTGTGCGTATCCAACTGAGCCACTGCGCGCACCTACTTCCTGTCCAGCATCTTATTATACAATGCAACAGGCTAGTGCGACCTCCATGGATCCAAATCTATATTCAGAAGAGGCACCTGTTAGGCCTCCAGGAAGTCGCAAAAGCAATGGCAAAAGTGAAACAAGGACTGTGGCTACCCAGACACAGGTAGCAGGACATGATATGTTAGTGATGCGTTCTAGATCGCACCGCTTACTTCCAGCCCAGGTGTGGAAGAAGTCACTGCTATTCACAAAGAAGAACAGTAGGACCCAGACAGGGTTTACTGCATCTGTACAAAGTTAAAGAAGATTTGCACTTTATTGAATGATTGATAATATGTGATGATATTTGCATAATATGTGCATAGTATACCCCAGTTGAGTAAAGAGTAACACAGTATTATTATAAAATGTGATTTTTCTAGGAATGTTCTTATGCAAGGACTGCGTGCTGAGGACTCTTGCAGCACAAAACTTTATTTGTAAATAGTTAGCACTTCGGTGCCCCATCTTGGTTTTACATAAAGCCTTACTACCTCTGAAGAAAAACCCGTATGGTGTGGCCTAGAGTGAGGTCTGCAGCTCAGAAGTCCTGCAGCCCACCCAGGACCCACGTGGGAGGTTTTTGGTGCGGGTCCTCCACAAGAATCTTGTCTTGTAAATATTTAATATGAAAAGTAATTTTGATATTTTTCTAATGTCCATTGTATACATTGTAACTTTAAAGGGTCCTTACCTCCCGCAAGGGATGAGTTGTATGTTAATGTTATTATATGCAAAAATGTTTTTCTTTTCTATTTCAGCCCGGGAGTGCTGATGATAACTAGGGGGGATGTGTGGCCCAGCTGCGCTTGGTACACATGTCTCCAGGAGGATGCACAGGAAGGTAATTGTGAAAACCTGATATTCATTCACGCACACTTCCCTAGGAGCCACCAGAGGGAGCCCCTTAGATTCAGGTATTTAGGGGCATGGAGAAATGCAGCAGTAGGCATTCTAGCCAGACAGCTAGTCTAGTTGTTGGTTTTACCTCAGAGAAGAGATCAGAACGGCAGTTACCTCAGACAAGCTGTGAGGGACAGTTGAGTTCTCCTCAGGACACCAGAGTGAGAGGATTCCTGTCAGAGCTCAGTTAGAGCTGAAGTGATTCCTGTCAGAGACAGAAGGAGAGAGATTGAAGCTGTTACCTCAGAACAGGCTATTGCTGTGTTCCCTATGAACATGGAAAGTGACTCTCGGAGCTACAGCGTGTATACAGTCTGACGGAACATCCTGTGAGCTGCTCTGGACAGAGTTTAGAAAGGAAAGAAGGAAGGGAACTACGACAGTGTTATAACAACGAGCCAACTGAGAGCAGGTCAGTGAGCTTGGAAGAACAACTGACTATTACACTTACTGCTACCCGTGCTTATGTTAAGGGTAAGAGCAGGGCGACAGGCGAGTGGAAAATATAAGGAAGAGTGACTTCGGTGACAGATCACCTTCACTCAGTTAACCGGACACCGGGTCCGAAGCATTGCTAGTACTTCACGGCTAGTGATAGAAAACCGGAGGCCTTGCTGGACTTCAAGTCGCAGAAGGTAGCCCTAAGTGTTGATACGTAACTTGAGTCAGGGAGAACAAGGACTTTTAGCAAGTGCACTGCTTAGAAGGATTTCGTTCTTGCCAACATCTGGGTACCAGAGACAGAAAAGGCTCTACCACAATGTTGACCGGGCGTAGGAGTTGCCATACTTGGAGTTAAACCTGACTTCACGCAGGTTAGGACTCACATACATTACAAGGAGAAAGGAGGCCTTAAACCTGCTCAGCAATTCCCTGAATGTGCATTCTCCACCCTGACCAGCTTCCCGGGACATACCTGCCAACAACATCAGTAAAGGTATGGAAAGAGACTGAATTGTGTGTGGTTGCTTTATTACCTGAACTCTACACCACCATAGACTTTGAGGGACCAGTCCCACCTGTGGGGGACTTAACATCCAGCTGCCCCATAACATCCCCTCAGAAGATTCATCTTGCAGCGCTGGTCAAATTGATCAGAAACCACAGGTGGCGTCACGAACAATTAACAATCCCCTGTAAATATCCCCCTTTGAATGAGCGCCCAGGGCAACGGACCGAGCTGTGCTACTTGTGACATTCCCCATAGACTTCAACGGGCTCGGTGCCGAGTACCCCATAACCCTGGTGTTGTGCGACTCACATACAGAAACCAACAGTAAAGCATACTGAGACCAACAGTAAAGCGTACTGAGACCAACAGTAAAGCGTACTGAGACCAACAGTAAAGCGTACTGAGACCAACAGTAAAGCGTACTGAGACCAACAGTAAAGCGTACTGAGACCAACAGTAAAGCATACAGAAACCAACAGTAAAGCATACTGAGACCAACAGTAAAGCATACTGAGACCAACAGTAAAGCGTACTGAGACCAACAGTAAAGCATACAGAAACCAACAGTAAAGCATACTGAGACCAACAGTAAAGCATACTGAGACCAACAGTAAAGCGTACTGAGACCAACAGTAAAGCATACAGAAACCAACAGTAAAGCATACTGAGACCAACAGTAAAGCATACTGAGACCAACAGTAAAGCGTACTGAGACCAACAGTAAAGCATATGTGTCGACCCGCCACCACAATTGTGGGTTACCAGGGCAATGGGGTACTCAGAGCCGAGCCCGTAGAAGTCTATGGGGATTTTGTCACAGGTAGCTGTGGCTCGGTCTGTGGCCCGGGCGGTCTGGCGTATGTTGTTGTTGGGAATATTTACAGGGAATAACTATATACAGTTCGTGACGCCACCTGTAGTATTCTGGTAATTAGTACCAGCGCTGCTGTAGATCTCTGAGGGGATGGTGAGGCAGCTAGATGTCGGGTCCCCTACAGGTGGGACTCTTCCCTCAGGTCGGTAGTTAGGTAAGGATTGTGCAGGCATGCAGTAATAACTCAGTCTCACACAGTCAAAGTCTTTCCATACCTTTACTTGCAGAATGGTAAAGCAGGTCCCAGGGAGGCTGATGGGGTTGATGGAGGATGAGCTTTGAGGCAAACGGTTAAGCAAGTTAGGGGCCTCCTTTAACTCCAATGAAGCTGAGTACGACCAGCTTAAAGCGTAGTCCTCTCTATGATTCCAGCTTATCTTTAGCTGTTCTACCCGATCAGTGTTGTGGTTGGAGCCTTTTTGTGAGAAAGATGATTTCCTATATTGTCGTGCACTGACTCACGGTCCTCACTTCCTCTGACCCCAGTTACGTACTGACTATATGGGCTTATCCGCCGCGACCTAGGGTCCGGTAGATTTCTGGCTATCTTATCACCTTGCTTGAAACAAAGATGATTCTTCGGTCCCCAGTAACCGGTAGATTCGTGCAGGTATTCTTCACCTATAGCACTTCCTTGCTTTCTTCCACTTTTGCCCTTCGACTTGCTCAGTTCTCAGGAGATATTTCAGCCTGTCTCCAGTGGGGCACAGCTTTGACTAGGCTCGGGTACGTTAAAGTACCTATACTAGACTCCACGATTTGAAGCTGAAGATAGAGCAGAGTCCCTAAGACGTCTTGTCTCTCCTAAGTCTGGACACACTCTCCTACTGACTTCTCACTCTGAAGTCCGGACACAGACTAACTAAATCTCTCTCTTCCACACCCCTACTGGGCGTGTTTGAAGGTACATGATGACATGAAGAACACTTAACCTTTACCTCTCCACTCATCCTCCTGGTATTGTGTACCAGGGCTACACATTCCCCATGGTAAACGACAGCACTCCCGGGCTGTGGAATACAAAAGACATTTTGTTTATGCAATAACATTGGAACAATAACATCTTCCCATCCGGGAGGTAAGAATACCTTAAACGTTACAAACTTGATAGAAATACCAAAAATACAAATAGTATCAAATGTCATTCAATAAATAAATTTACAAGATACTTGTGAAGGACCCGCACCAAACCTTCAACGTGGGTCCTGGGTGGGCTGCAGGACATCCAAATGCAGACCTCACTCAGTGCCACACCACACGGGTTTTTGGTTCAGAGGTGAGTCAAGGTTTCATGTGAAACCATTAAAAAGGCACAAAGTGCAACTATTTACAGGATACAGTTTTTGGGCTGGCTCAGTCCTCAGCCTCTGAGTCCATTGTTAAACGAAGACATAATAGGGAAAAACACATTTATATATATAGACTTTTCACAATATATTTACATCAGTTCGTCATAACTATTGCTGATATCTAATGGGTAATTTCCCTTTTGTGATTCTCTCTGACCTACGTGGTGTAGTTTCAGGTAAATCAATTTGCGATCTGTCTGCACTATGAAACGGTAAACCATAGAACTGCCTTAATCTTTCCATGGATCTGGCAAGCGTACTGATGGCTGGGCGGTGTGAGTCAGCTTCACCAGGGGATCCCATAGTATGGGGCGCTGCTACAGATGATCCATCTTGAGGTTCTACAGGTTGAGGTGCTGCTGGAATGGGTAACTCCTGAGCGGGCTCAACTGGCACCACAGGCACAACTGGAGGTAAAACTTCCTCTTGTGGCTGATAAAACTGCAACACTGGAATTATCACAGCATCTCCCAGTCGGGGCCAATCCGCAGGAAAATCTCCCAGATCGGTGTGTAGGACCTCTTCCTTTCTTTCTCTTTGATTGAAGACAGGGCTCTTTTCACAACTCTTTAAGTGTTCTGGACACAACTTCAAATGATCTCTGGACACAGTGGTTGTTGTTCTTCCTCCGTCTTTACTGACGACACAGACTTTTCTGTTGTCGTATTTAGAATCTTGTATGACGTAGGGTTCTTGCTCCCACTGATTATCCAGTTTATGCATCTTTCTTTTTCTTTTTAATACTACCTCTCCAGGCATCAGAGGCTTGGCAGGAGCATTTCGGTTGTAAACATCTTCCTGTTTCTCCCGTGCCTTATTGAGACTTTCCTCCACACAGATTTGTACTCTTCTGTATTGCTCTTGCCGATTGACGTCCCAGTTCTCAACAGCGTCGTCTGCCTCCGGTTCTACCACTCCAAGTTCTAGATCCATTGGTAGTTTTCCGGGCCTTGCTCTCATAAGATAGGCTGGAGTGCAGTTAGTTGAGCTTACAGGTATATGGTTGTACAAATCAACCAAATCAGGTAGTAAATCCGGCCATCGATTCCTGTCTTCCAACGGTATGGATCTCAACAAGTCAAGGACAATATGGTTCATCTTTTCACAAAGACCGTTGGTTTGAGGGTGATATGGTGTTGTTCTTATTTTCTTGCACCCGTACATATGACAGAATTCCTTGAATAAATCAGCTTCAAAAGCAGGTCCCTGATCGGTTAAGACTTGCTCGGGATACCCATGCGGTCTGCAGAAGCTTGCTTGAAAGGTCTTCGCTGCCGTCACTGCAGTCTGGTCTTTCACTGGAACGACTACCAGAAATCTGGAGTAATGGTCCACCATGGTCAAGGCGTATGAGTATCCAGATCTACTCGGCGACAATTTGACGTGGTCCAGGGCCACAATCTCCAGGGGACGAGTCGTCCGGATAGGTTGCAGGGGGGCCTTTTGACTACCGTAGTCCTTTCTTCTAAGACCACAGGGTCCACAGTTCCGACACCACCTCTCGATGGAGCTGCGCATCCCTACCCAGTAGAACCGGCATCTCAACAGGGTCTCCAGCTTCCTCCAGCCAAAGTGTCCTGCTTGATCGTGGTATGCTTCCAACACCATTGGGACGTCTGTCTTGGGGACCACTATTTGCCAGACCATTTCATGGGTTCTGGGGTTGACGTATCTTCTGCACAACTTCTCACGGTACAGGAACAACCTGCTTCTCTCGTTCCACAGGAGCTTGGCGGGCATAGGTGCATCCTTTTCCAAGGAGGAGCCTTCTTGCTTTAACAACTCCTTGATGTGGCTGACCACTGGATCACTGTCCTGAGTCTCTTTCCAGCTGTGATGGGGTAAAGGATTTAATGTGGCACCATTTTGCTTTCTGTGGACTTGATGCTCGTGGACTACCCCATTTCGATGGAACGCGGGTAGCTCAATTTCTTCCAGGTCGTCCGATTCTTCTTCCGTATCAGAGTCATGCGGCATACGGGACAACGCATCAGCATTAGCATTCTTTCGACCTGCCCGGTACTTGATAGTAAACTGATAATTGGACAACCGAGCCATCCATCGCTGCTCCATGGCACCCAGCTTGGCGGTTTCCAGGTGCGTTAACGGGTTGTTGTCTGTGTACGCCGTGAACTTATTGGAGGCCAGATAGTGCTTAAATCTTTCAGTAATGGCCCAGACCAGCGCCAGAAACTCCAGCTTGAAGCTGCTATAATTTTCCGGATTCCTTTCAGTTGGCCTGAGTTTTCTGCTAGCATAAGCGATGACTTTTTCTTGTCCATTCTGCTTCTGACTGAGAACGGCTCCCAACCCTTCATTACTGGCGTCGGTGTACAACAGGAACGGTTGACTGTAATCAGGATAGGTTAAGATTTCATCACCTGTAAGGATCTCTTTCATCTTTTGGAATGCTTCAGCCTGTTCTTTACCCCAATTAAAGGGAGGGTTTCTGCTCTTTAAAGATTGTCCTACCAGGAGGTCCTGTAAAGGAGCTGCCTTCTTCGTGTAATCTTTCACGAATTCCTGTAGTAACCCGTTAGTCCCAGGAACTGTCGCACTTCCTTAAGGTTCTTCGGCTCCGGCCACTTCTGGATGGCAGTGACTTTCTCTGGGTCCGGCGCTACTCCTTCCGAACTGACGATGTGCCCCAAGTATTGTACCTTCTGCTTGAGTAGATGGCATTTTGAGGGTTTCAACTTCATCCCGTACCTGGACAGGGACTCAAACACTTCTGCCAGGTGCTTCAGATGGTCCTCATATGTCTTGGAATACACGATAACGTCGTCTAGGTATAGCAGCACGGTTTCAAAATTGAGATGTCCCAGACAGTTTTCCATCACTCTCTGAAATGTTCCTGGGGCACTACTGAGCCCAAACGGCATTCTGTCGAACTCACAGAGCCCCATTGGGGTGGTGAAAGCCGTTTTCTCACGATCCTCCTCAGCCACAGCCACTTGCCAGTAACCACTAGTCAGATCAAGGGTAGAAAAGTAGTTAGCCGTTTTCAGAGCAGCTAATGATTCCTCTATGCGTGGTAGCGGGTATGCATCCTTGTGTGTTATGCGGTTCACCTGCCTGTAATCCACACACATTCTCATACTACCATCTTTCTTTTTAACCAGAACTAAGGGGCTGCCCAGGGACTACAACTATCCCTTATCACCCCAGCTTTCTTCATATCATTCAACATTTCTTTAGCCTTCTGATAATGAGCTGGAGGTATGGGCCTATACCGCTCTTTGATGGGAGGATGATTGCCTGTAGGGATATGATGTTGTACTCCCTTAATTGTCCCAAAATCAAGTGGATTTTTGCTAAACACTTGGGCGTACTCTTGCACCACCCGTAATACCCCTTGCTTCTGGTGAGCGGGAGTGGTGTCCGTCCCAACATGGAGTTGCTGACACCATTCCGCCACCTGAGTTGCTGGGTCATTGTCCTCCGCTATTTGACAGGAGTCTAAGGACTCAGCCGGGAGAATAGAATTATTATCAACAGCATGAAGTTTAGCAATGGTTGCATAACGGGGTAAATTTACCTCATCATCTCCCCAATTGAGAAGCCGTACAGGTACTCTCCCATTCACCACTTCTACTACTCCTCTAGCAGTCATAAGTGTAGGTCTATGTTCTGAATGGTGGGGTTCTACTACAGCTTGGTAATTCTGTCCTCTCAGACCTATGGCTGCCCTGCACCAAATGATCATTTCACTCATTGGGGGTATCACAATAGGAACTGAGTCAGTGACCCGTACATTACCAATTTCGCCGTCGGTAAGCTTCGCTTGCTGCTGACACACCAGGGCCCGGATCTCTCTTTGGATGACTCCTCTCTGCCTTGGTCGGGCAATCTCAGCGAGCTGTTGGAGCAAGAACACTACTTCTTCCAAACAATTACCAATAACATTAGTACCCAATATTATATTTAGACCATTCTCCTCATTTACAGTCTTCACTACCAGAAGTCCCTGGTCTTTCAACTCCTCTCTTCCCACCTTTACATCTACACATTTTGTTCCAAGTACTTCTACAGGAAGACCATTAGAAGCATACACGGTAAAGTCAAGGCTCGGGGTTTAAGATCGTCCATTGACCAGTACTTGGTATATAGGGCATCAGGTATGAGGGTGACTTGAGACCCAGTGTCTAGCAATGCTGGAACAGCAATCCCATCTAAAATAATGGACAGGTAGGGTCGCCCGCCCACATACCTGCGGTTCCAGTCTAGGGGGCCTGGCGGGTATTCTCCTGGGTGTTGGCCCTTAGACCCAGGTTCTGCCCGTTTAAAGGACACTGTGGAGACAAATGACCTTTTCGGTTGCAGCGAAAACAGACGATCTCTCGACGAGAAGGGTGTTGATCAGAGGTTGCTCCTGGGGGTGGCGTTGTCCTCCTCCGGGGGGGCGACGTCTTCTTTCTTCTCCGGTGCATCCACGGGACGTCTTCTGGGCAGTCCGCTAGCAAGATCTTCCCTTCCTCTTCTTTCCGCAGCTGTAGGGCACTCATCACAGCGGCCAGATTTTTAGTCAGCTGGCGCACCTCTGAGCGCAGACAGTCCAATTCACTAGGAGATGTCACCTGCGCTTTGGCTTCAGCCACTAGCGGGGAACAGGGGGTTACTGCCGGTTCCGGAGTGACTTCACCCTGATGATGTTGGGTGGCCACCTCAGGTTTGCCCAGGGGCCGCAGCCCTTTTATTGCCATGTCCTTTAGGGCATCAAAGGTAGCATCCGGATGATCTAAGGACCACCAATTTACAGTTCTGCGTTCCTCTGGGGATCTCAATCCCTGTATAAACTGTTCTTTCAACATTTTATTCTCATGGAGAGCATTTAAATTGTTAACTTGCTTGAGTGCTTTCAGGGTTCCTTGCAATCGGCAAGCATAGTCCCGGATGCTGTCACCTGGCTGTTGTGAACAGTGATAGAAGGCCATCCGGAGATCCGTTTCTGTGCGGTCTTCAAATATGGCATTTAGTTTAAGGAAAATCGCAGGTACCGACTCCAGATCAACGGTATCCCAAGTCTCCACTTCCCTCTCAGCAGCGCCAGTTAACTGCCCTATTAACACAGCAGCTTTTTGTTTCTCAGGCATGGAGTACATTTCCAATAGGCTGCTTAACTTCCGCTTGAAGCCTGATAATGTGCCTGGCTCACCGCTGTACGGGGGAAGCCATTTCGCCCCAGGCATATATGGAAGCGTTAGTGGCATGATCGGGACTACCGGACTAGGTGCTGGGCCTGCGCCTCCATCTGGCGCTACAATACCAGACGGTGCGGGATTAAGCCCTCCGGCCGGGGCCGCACTGTCAGCCTGTTGTTGTGACATCTTAGCGCCCCCTTGGTTAAACGGAGCCTACCGGTTTCAGACGCTGCTTCTTCACAGGCACCGCAGTGGGAACAGGACCTTCGTCGCAGGCGCTCTGATGTCAGAGCGTTCACTTCCTGTCGCAGGACCTTCCGATGAGTCAGAGCCGGGGCGTGTCCAAGACTTTGCGCGCTCTTTCAGGTACGCCCTCCTTCTTCTCCAACGCTTTAGGCGCGAATCTGGCGGCAAATATGGCGGTATTTGGCGCCAAACAACAGCAACAGTCTTTTTCACTCAAACAGTTACATAGGCACGCAGGGCTCGCAATTCTGCGAGTTTCGCATCCTGTTCGTGACGCCAAGATAGTTGTGTCGACCCGCCACCACAATTGTGGGTTACCAGGGCAATGGGGTACTCAGAGCCGAGCCCGTAGAAGTCTATGGGGATTTTGTCACAGGTAGCTGTGGCTCGGTCTGTGGCCCGGGCGGTCTGGCGTATGTTGTTGTTGGGAATATTTACAGGGAATAACTATATACAGTTCGTGACGCCACCTGTAGTATTCTGGTAATTAGTACCAGCGCTGCTGTAGATCTCTGAGGGGATGGTGAGGCAGCTAGATGTCGGGTCCCCTACAGGTGGGACTCTTCCCTCAGGTCGGTAGTTAGGTAAGGATTGTGCAGGCATGCAGTAATAACTCAGTCTCACACAGTCAAAGTCTTTCCATACCTTTACTTGCAGAATGGTAAAGCAGGTCCCAGGGAGGCTGATGGGGTTGATGGAGGATGAGCTTTGAGGCAAACGGTTAAGCAAGTTAGGGGCCTCCTTTAACTCCAATGAAGCTGAGTACGACCAGCTTAAAGCGTAGTCCTCTCTATGATTCCAGCTTATCTTTAGCTGTTCTACCCGATCAGTGTTGTGGTTGGAGCCTTTTTGTGAGAAAGATGATTTCCTATATTGTCGTGCACTGACTCACGGTCCTCACTTCCTCTGACCCCAGTTACGTACTGACTATATGGGCTTATCCGCCGCGACCTAGGGTCCGGTAGATTTCTGGCTATCTTATCACCTTGCTTGAAACAAAGATGATTCTTCGGTCCCCAGTAACCGGTAGATTCGTGCAGGTATTCTTCACCTATAGCACTTCCTTGCTTTCTTCCACTTTTGCCCTTCGACTTGCTCAGTTCTCAGGAGATATTTCAGCCTGTCTCCAGTGGGGCACAGCTTTGACTAGGCTCGGGTACGTTAAAGTACCTATACTAGACTCCACGATTTGAAGCTGAAGATAGAGCAGAGTCCCTAAGACGTCTTGTCTCTCCTAAGTCTGGACACACTCTCCTACTGACTTCTCACTCTGAAGTCCGGACACAGACTAACTAAATCTCTCTCTTCCACACCCCTACTGGGCGTGTTTGAAGGTACATGATGACATGAAGAACACTTAACCTTTACCTCTCCACTCATCCTCCTGGTATTGTGTACCAGGGCTACACACATACAGAAACCAACAGTAAAGCATACTGAGACCAACAGTAAAGTGTACTGAGACCAACAGTAAAGCGTACTGAGACCAACAGTAAAGCGTACTGAGACCAACAGTAAAGTGTACTGAGACCAACAGTAAAGCATACAGAAACCAACAGTAAAGCGTACTGAGACCAACAGTAAAGCGTACTGAGACCAACAGTAAAGCGTACTGAGACCAACAGTAAAGCGTACTGAGACCAACAGTAAAGCGTACTGAGACCAACAGTAAAGCGTACTGAGACCAACAGTAAAGCATACTGAGACTATTCATATGTGGAGTTGCTTTTCATCCATGGTGTGGCTACAGTCACAATTTTGCCTTAGAACACTGCTATGAATAAAGACTAGGATCTAAACATCCTTCAAGAGCAACTTCTCCCAACGATCTAGGAGCAAATTACTGATGAACAATACTTTTTCCAGCATGATGAAAACCATGTCAGCAAAAGTGATTACTAAGTGGCTCGGTGAACAAAACATTAACATTTTGGGTCCATGACAAGGAAACTCCCTGGATTTAAATCTCACTGAGAACCTCTTGTCAATCCTCAAAAGAATGACAGACAAACAAAACACAGAAATTGTGGTAAACTCCTAGCACTGATAAGGCAAGAATGGGTTGCGATCAGTCAGGATTTGGCACAGGAGTTGATATTGATCCTCCAAGGTTAAAGGGCAGAAGTCTTGGAAAATAGGATCAACACTGTAGATATTGAATCTTTGCATAAACTTGTATATGTCAATAAAAGTTTGAAAACGCATGAAATGCTGATGCTTGTACTTCAGTGACCAGAGAAACTTCCAACTAAAAGTTCTAAAAACACTGAAACAGCAAAATTTGTGAAAACCAAAGTTTGTGTCAGTCTAAAAGCTTTTATATATAACTAACAAATAATGCTGCAGTCTGTAACGTTATAGCATGCAAACATGAAATATATGAAATTGGAATTGCATTGCTGCTCTAGAAAATAGGTTAATTTGAAGATAGCGCTTAAATTGGCCAATTCAATTCAATGGCGGTTTTAATCACAGCAGGATCCTACCTACCCATATAATTGGGGGCTAACAGCCCAGGAGAGGAATCATATCAGGAGTGGTTCCCAGCAAAGAGGATCGCCTTGTTTTTGGCTGTTGGGCACACATGATTTGACCAATTTATGCTCTAAGTATCTTAATTTTAATTTATTTTCTTTATTTGTTAGTTACCGTATATATGGACGTGGCTATTCTTAGCTTGCACCTGTTCACATCTGTTTTCTGTTTGGAAGTGACAATTAGTCTTTGATATTTATACACATTCTCAAAGCTTCTGGCTACAGTTGTACATATACCCCTTTCTATCACCTTTTTCCCATCCCTCGGTTGAGATTGATGAACATGTGTCTTTTCTCAACTTGTAAGAACTATATGTTTTCTCTACTTACACTTATGAACCTCATGAAAGGTGTAATCACCGTTTTATTGGAAAACACGATTCCTTTCTCTAAAAACAATGCCACATCTGTTCACAGGTTCTGCATCATATCTCCATTCACTTTCAGAAAGCCGAGCAGCAGTACCACGTGTAGCCAAAGCACCGGTCCGGAGCTGTATCAAAGACAATGCAGGTAACAAACCTTTTTCACTCTAATGCTTTCTACAATATCTACTATAAAGGTTGATTCCAAAGCTTAAGATCTTTAGGGCTGTACAGTATTAGCTGAGTATGTTATCTTATGGCGGTCCGCCAAGTCAAGGGAGGTCATATGTAAGGTAGTGTTATCTCGTTTGAAGTGTACGTTTTCACCCTCGTCTAATCTTATGAAAATATTAGCAGAGACAATACATGCAAGATCTGAAGGAAAAGCACGTTTTGATGACAGCACAATATTTTCTTACTGGGGCGATTATTGCTCATGTATCACGATTGCACATGTCTTATTGTCACTGGTGTATGATCTGCACTCTCAACATTACTCTGAACTAAATTACAAATACATTAGTTATTGATACCTGGACTGGAATATCATATTTTTATTTAAAACAACAGTAATTTATGATACATCTTAAGGATTTTTTCTATATACTTTAGCAGTGTAAAACTGTGAATGCAGCTCAGAATTTTAATTTACGGTAATATGTTTTAAAAGTGTTTGACTAGACTGGACAGAATAAATTAATTCTGGAACACGTTTTTTTAGACATCGTTTGTGCCTATGCTATTCCTCCTGCAATTTATGAATAAACTGTTTTTTTTTCTGGATAATGGAGGCATATTATTATTATTATATATATATTATATAGCGCCATTTATTCCATGGCGCTTTACATATGAAAAGGGGAAAAATATAGACAGATACAATAAACATGTGCTAGACAAGGGACGCATAAGTACAGAAGGAGAGAGGACCCTGCCCGCGAGGGCTCACAGTCTACAGGGATGGGTGAGAATACACTAGGAGAGGGTAGAGGCATATCTTGATATTCTCTGATACTGTTCATTCAGCTTATAGAAATATACCATATCCAAAAGGGAATCGGGCCCATTGTGTGCACCTAGCCTTAGAAGTAAACCCGCGTAAGGGCAAGCCAATGCTTCTAAGGTCACTTCCAGATACAGCTGTCATTGCTGGATATTTGGGTCAATTAATTAATAAGAGCCTGGGACGATCCTCTCACTTTGTTGACTCACATAAGAAAAAAGAAACATGTTCAGCACGATTATTGCACCTTCAAAAAAACACACGTAGGAAACACCATGTGACAACGATATTGTGGAACTCCACTTACTAAAAGTCCACTGTAACAGATGCTTGCAAAAAATAGAAAAAATGGCACTCACTACCCATAAAAATATCTTTTGTTGCCAAGTTATTTAAAACAAACTGAGGAGGAAGCAGGAGGCGTTGTGGATGACAGTTGTTTCACATCCAGCAACGCTTCTGCTGGTCCTAACATGGTAGGACGTCCTGACATATTGGGACCCGCAGAACACTTTTTAAGAGCTGGTACTCCATAGCTACCAACAGTGTCGGACTGGTGTGACAAAGGCCCACCAGTAACATGACTTTGGGGGGGGCACTTTTCACCTGCATAAAACTATTACACTGCCATTGTTCACAAATTTACCTATATCTCTATATAATAATAAACTGGTTAGTTTGGTTACTGAATGAAGAGATGCTGCTTTTTCTGTACAGAGTAAATCAGGTGAATTATGTCAAGTACTGCCCATACAATGGGGTTGGTGGCCCAGATCTGCACAGGGGCCCATTGGCCACTGGTCCATTGTGGAACAGGGATTCTCCTGTTCCACAATGGGCCAGTCCGAGCCTGGCTACCAAAGTTTGAAAGCACAAAACCTAAACTTTTAAGCCCTGCCTCTTCGACTTCCCAGATATACCCTTCTCCCTCCCCCCACCACCACCCCAAAATACCCTCTTTGGGAAGTGGGGTTTACAGCAGGCTGCTTGTCTTCCCCAACTCCCTGCATTGTCTTGGCAAAATTAGGACAGTTAGTAAGTTTGAAACTGTAATGTCTATTTACAGACTGGTGAGGGCTTGTACAAATGTAATATTTTTCTACATTTTTTTGGTGCGATAAAAAGTATCATTTACAGTAGCAGCAAAATGAATAAGATTTCTAAAATTTCATTCACTCAATGCATTTTTTTTTCCTTTTTTTATCAAACTATGATGGGTTTTTTAAAAAATGCAGCATGTCAATTGTTTTCTGCGTTATTACTGCAGTTTTTCCCCATTGAGATCAAAATAAGTTAGCACACAAAAAGAAAATGTCCGTAATTTCCTGCCGTGGTTTTCTAACCATAGCCTGTATTTTTCATGCAGAAAAAAATGCAACAAAAAACCCACACATCAACATACCCTAATTATGCTACCTCTCCAAGACCCTTTTAGGGTACGTGCGGATTCTGTCTGAAAAAAATGCTAAAAAGAATGAATATACACACTGCAATGTAAAAACAACTTGCTGGTTATATGTTCTGTCTTTTTGTGCTTATTTTAACCGCTTTGTGAGAAGCAATCCGCTCACCTCTATCCAGCTTGTCCGATTTCGAACCATTGATCACCTGACAGTCATCTAAGGCGTATGGGAGGCTTTAAAAGTTTAGAAGTGCCACAGTAGCAGGGTAATGTACAGTACAAGTTCAAGTCTGCTAAACCTCCATTCCTTCTGGTGGACTTTAGTGCCGAGTTCAAGTCCTCTACCTCGCTGAAGAGGCAATGTGCATATTTAATTTCCCAGAGGAGCACGCATGGTGTATAAGTCTCCTCACTCTGACATGCCAGGCCTGGCTTGTGACTCTCCACAAGGAAAAACGTTACCCCTTAGATCCTTCATAATCTTAGCCAAAAACTCTAACTATAGGTTAGAAAAAGTAAAATGTATTGTAATACTATTTGTTTGCTTTGTTTTTGTTTTGGCAGGGGACATTTGCTGGATGCGATGATGACAGTTGTGATAAGACTATCACAGACTTCTCAGCTATATATTAATACACAGAGCACATAGATTTCAGCGTTATTTGCAGTGTGATCTTATTCTACAGTGCTGGAAGACAATAAGGGGTTGATTCTATGTTTCTGGGATATAATAACAACAACAAATTCCAAAATGGATATGCACATGTTCTGTGTGGAAGGAGGATCAGCCTACAGAAAAACTGTATTTGGATATTCCTTTTCTGACCCTACAACCTGAAGAGGACCCCTATCCACTTTAAGAATAATAGGGCCACAACACTGTTTTAGTACTGCAACCCCTTCAATATTTCTCTGCAGAACGGCTCTCTCGGCTATCCTGTGCACAGGGATTTGTAGCACAACGCCAGTCAAGTAATGAAGAGCTGCCTTTGCACACATTGCAGTGAGTTGCAGGTTAAGCTGCAGCTAAGGAAAAAAAGTATCATTACAGGAAATCTGTCATTTGATACATACTGCCTAAACTGCAGGCAGTAGAAATCATAGCCCGATTGCAGCCAGTCTCTGAATCACTCTGGTGTTTACCATATAGATGCAGCAGGGGACCCTTGCTGGAGACAACACTTGTCCACCTCCACTCTCTGCTGGCTCTTCCCAGCAGTCTTCCCTTTTAGAGATGATTGACAGGTCTGTCCTTATGTACACATGAGGGACAGACCTGTCAATTACCTGTAGTGCCTCTGAGAAGAGCCATCCGGGGATAATAGCCAGAGTCCAGACTAGTCCACCTCGGCTTTTCTCAACGACGCTTCAAGTGATGGACTGGTCTCTCACAAACATATATTTGTGTTTCAAAGAAAATACACCTGGATGCAATTGTACAGCCAGGTTGAGATTCATGCTGCCTGTGGTTTGGGCAACATAAATTAGATTACACGAATGAACAAAAAGGGTAAGGCTAAGTGCACACGATCAGGAATTGTTGCAGAATTTTCCTGAGCAAAACCTGAATTTTTCAGCGGTAAAAACGCGCGGTTTTTTTCCGCGGTTTTTGCGCGGTTTTGATGCGTTTTTGACGCGGTTTTATAGCGTTTTTTATGCGGTTTTTAAATGCGTTTTTTTAGCGGTTTTTTAGCGTTTTGGAGAACACATAAAGTTGGGATAAAAAAAAAAAAGAAAATGAGGTCATTTCCTACTCCAACCCCTCCTGTTCTCCATTTTTTTTTCTTGTTGGAATCAAGATGCCACAACTGCAGCCACAGCGGCGTCTCAGCCGAGCAAACATGAACATTTTGCTGCTGACATCACTTATTTTGCTGCACTACCACATCGAGCAGGTAATATTAAAAATAAATTTTTTTCGTATACTTTATTTCGCCTTTTTTATCTGTGTTTATTTTGCACATAAATGTATAATAAAACCGTGTGCAATCGTTTGTGCTGCAAATGTTTGTTTCATCAGCGTGCGCATTTTCAAGCGGTTTCGCTGTTTTTTTTTTTTTTTTTGGCCCACATGTGTTTTCTACGTGTAAAATTTCTATCATCTCTGTCTCTATCATATTTGTCTCTATCATCTGTGGCTCTATAATCTGTGTCTCTATCATTTATGTGTCTATTATATCTGTCTCTATCATCATAGGAATGCATTGAACCGCTTTTTTTACGCATGTGGCTATGCCCACCATGCGCCAAGTGAGGTTCATGTGTGGATGGTACCCAGGGTCTGGAGGAGAGGAGACTCTGACCTGGGTGCCATATCCCTGGGAAAACAATAATGCCAAAAAATTTTGTGATATTGTCACCTAGCGGCGGACCCCGCAGCCTTCCTGCTCGTCAGCGATGGTAACGGCAACTCCTGTTCCCAGTGAAAAATTTGGTCACACTTGTCAAACACTATGTAATTAATTAACACTAATTAATTTGTAATAAACACTATATTCTCCCATAGGAGCGCTCTCAGAGGAAGAGGAGGATGAGGCGAAGAAGAATGTGGGTGCACCCCATTGTTCAGGAGCGGACAGAAAAGGGTCACTTCTGGCTTCTTTATCAAGATTTAAGGAGGTAAGATAAATTCGAGCATAAAGGTATATGGTCATCCGTGTGCACATAAATTATTTTTTCCATTGATGTTTTCTTGGTTGTTATGTAGAATTGTAATACATGTCCATTTTTTTATTTTTTTTTTACAGTTATCCCGAAAAATTTGTCCAGTTTTGCAGGCTCACAATAGAAGCATTTGATCGACTACTCGCCCTTCTGTCTCAAGATTTAACGTATATGGACACAGTCATGCGAAGAGCCATCTCTGCTGAGGAAAGGCTGCTCATCACCTTGCGGTGAGTGTCCTTTGTTTTTATTTGCCAAAAAAACATTTTGCACACATACTGCCATCAACAGTGCCCCCATAATACTTGCAGCAACAGTGCACCCATAATACTGCCAGCGTGCCCCCTAAATATAATGCCACAGTGGCCCATAATACTGACAGACACAGTGAAAAAAAACAAATGGATTTCTTTAATTGTATTCATTGAAAACACCATACATGTTTCCATAAAATGTATAATGTTCAATTGAAAGTTAGCCTTTTGTTTTTTGTTATTTTCTAATAATATTTTTTTTTCTCTTTTCAGGTTTTTAGCCACAGGAGAGAGCTACACATCACTGCATCTCCAATTTAGGGTTGGTAAATCCACCATCTCTGAAATTGTGAGGTGCACATGTACCGTCATCTGGCAGAAGTTGCAGCCCATCGTGATGCCTACACCAACCGAGGAGACTTGGCTGCAGGTCGCAGCAGGCTTTCAAACTGTGGCCAATTTCCCCAACTGCATAGGTGCTGTCGACGGCAAACATGTGAGAGTGCTGAAGCCACCACATTCAGGATCACGCTTCTTTAATTATAAGAAGTATTTTTCTGTGGTCCTGATGGCGGTGGCTGATGCACGTTACAAATTTGTTGCCATCGACGTTGGTGCTTATGGCAGTACTGGGGATTCTCGGGTGTTGCAATCATCACAGATTGGACTGCAACTTCTTGAAGATGGCCGAACGCTCCCAGCCCCAAGACCTTTGCCAGGTTCCACACATCCAGTGCCCTTTGTGATGGTATCGGATGAGGCTTTTCCCTTAAAGAGCAACCTGATGCGCCCATACCCAAAAAGGGCACTGGATGACCGGCGGAGGATTTTTAATTATCGGCTGACCCGTGCACGAAGATATGTGGAATGCACCTTCGGGATCATGTGTAGTCAGTGGAGGATATTTCACACTGCCATACAGTTAGATACGGAGACAGTTGACACTGTAATAAAGGCATGCTGCGTACTCCACAACTACGCTCGTGATTACACCACGGACGTAGATGTGGAGTCCGAGATGTCAGAATTAATTGGAATTGACTACTTGGGTCAAGGAAGGCAGTCCAACTCGGGTAAGCGTGTGCGAGAAATCTTCACTGACTACTTCATGAGTCCTGAAGGTGCCGTGCACTGGCAATACTCCAGTGCCGGTGTTGAGCAGCCTGAACAGCAGAGAAGATCTGATGCCTAACCGAAAGCAAGACCCGTTTTACTGGACCAGATATTTACAATAAAGAGAGACTTGGTGGCGTCATCGAGATGCTACAGTTGGATGGTCTGCTGAGTTCCCCGGGCATTGCCCTTCCCTCCCTCAACCGCTTTACTCCTGTCCATGTTTTATTTTATCTCTGGAGTACCGTGAGTCCAAGGGAAGTAGCTGCGTCCACCGTTAACGGTATCACTGAGAATCACAAGCATGTGACCCTAACATGCCATAGCCGGCAGTAACCCACCTATGATCAGACCACCATAACATAAACATCCAATGAAGGGGAGGTTATAAAGTAAAAAATTTTTAATAAATAATTACTTTTATGTATAATACTGTCTCCATTATTTTTTTAATGTTTCTCTGTTGTGTATCTTATGCACTATATAGTAAGCACGGACACAGTTGTGAAAACAAAACTTTTATTATAATAAACATTATAAACATATATCAAACATTATAAACATATTCGGACAAACATTGTCCAATAAAACACAAGTAAAGTGCATTTTTTAACAAACTGTCAACAGGACAGGGGAGGGTGGTTGTTTGGGGAGGGCCAGCCTGGTGGAACTGTTCATAAATTGTGGTACTCAGGATCGTACCCAAACCGGTGAAAATATTCCTGGGACACCATGGTAGTACAGGTGGAAGCAGCATGCTGGCCAGTATTTTCAGGTGCTGCTGTGCGGCCATAATTATAGCCTTCACCTGTGTTGGGCCTATAGGATGGGGTCGCCTGCCCAAAACGCTGCGATGCAGGTGCTGGTGCTGGTGAAGGGCCACTTGGTCCATTGAAAACTTGAAGAATCGCCGTCATTATAGCTGATGACGGGGGTATATTGTATGGGACGTCAATAGACATTAGCAACAAATTAAATGCTGACATTATAATGTGCTGCCTCTCCCGTGTCATGGATCTTAGACGGTCGGCTAGAAAAGAGCCGTATTTGTCAAGATCATCCTGGTTTGAAGAATTGTCAATCATACCGAGGGTTCGACTAGTGAGTGCTTGAATCACACTAGTCGAAGTCTCGGGTTGTGTTGCCTTCTTGGGTGCCGCCCTTCTCAATGGCACGGGACGGGCAGAAACAGGCCCCATACCAGTGGGCCTTCGCACAGCACCAGCACTGCTTGACGCAGCGCCAGAGGCAGGAACAGCATCACTACTCATGGATGCTACCTCCACCGCCGAGAATGATGTCCCAGGGTCACAGACCAAAGCTGAGACCGCGGAGGAAGGCCGGTCACCCTGAGGATCTGGGGAGTTGCATAAAGGAAGTTCCTCCACCTCTTCTTCCAGACCCTGCTCCTGGCTGTGGCCTTCTTCTACTGTTGGCGTTTCTGGCCTGATATTGCCGTCACTTCTGTGGAAGGAATAAAAAAGGCGTGTTATTCAAAGACAATGTGAAATGTGGAATTAAACACAAAAGTATGTATCATTTACCTCCGTAAAGTCCTACTAGTTAATATAAACTGGAGCTGGTCTGAAAAAGGCACCCTCCTAGCTGGCGAGCTCCCACTCACTGTCCTCTGTGACTTTATGAATCGGTCCGTCACAGATCGCCACCTTTTTTTTACATCTTCCACTGAAATATGAAACAAAAAAAATTATGTATTTTCAAAATGAACAGTTAAAAAAAGGACACAACTTATTACTAAATACTTACAAATCATTTTTTGGGCATCTTTTGATAGCTTTGGCCACACTGGATATAGTTCAGTGACAATTGATGTCCATGCATCCCTTTTGGAAAGCGAGCCTTTGTACTCCTCACAGGCGCGGTCCCAAATAACTGGATATTTTTCAATCTACAATGTAAATATTTACATTTCAGAAACATTATCACAAGCATTGAGGAATAATTATCCAAAAAATAAAAAATATATATATATACACACACATACACACATGCAAAACAGTTCATCCATGTAGACGTGTGCGCACTAAAACACACAACCCTCCCTACATGCCTCTTTCAAATTCATGCTGATATTGTATACACATTCTGTTGAAAGTAATAAACATATGCAAACATGACGGGCGGACACAACACAGAAAGAAAAGATTTATATGGCAGTTGATCCTTTTTTTTTTTAACAATTTCATAATTTCACATGAAATGCCCCATGAACCCCATATGATGCTCCTGTGTATAATGGGCGACATATATGATTCTCCAGTGTATGATGAGCCCCATATATTGCAAAAAAAAAATTAACTAACTCTCCTCGCTGGGCACTGCTCTACTCTGGACTCCTCAGCGTCGACATCTTCCAGCTCTCTGCACTGTGACTGTTCAGGCAGAGGGCGCAGAGACGTGACGTCATTACGCCCTATGACCTGAATGTCACTGTCAGGAAACGCGTAAGACGTCACAGCGGTGGAGCAGGGAGAGGTAAGTATTGCAAGTGCTGGGGCCCTGAGCAAGCAGGGGGGCCGACTCGTGGTCAACGGCACTGGCAGAAGAAAAGGCAAACCAGCTCACCAACTACCACGGCAGGTGCACGGAACGACGTCTGACGAACGTCCAGAGAACTCCAAAAGAAAAGAGATGTTCCAGCTCCTTAAAATTCCAAAGTTTTATTCGTCCATTCGATATAAAATACAAAGTGGTATATGCTCCATAGAGGAAGCCGCATACAGCAACGCGTTTCGATCAGTCGATCTTCATCAAGGCAGCCATAAAACTTTGGAATTTTAAGGAGCTGGAACATCTCTTTTCTTTTGAACGGCACTGGCACAGGGCCCCTCATAGCACGCCAGTGTGTCTGATGTCAAGTGGGCCCCCCCACCTGCTCATGGCCCCTGCACTTGCCCGGTGCTGATCCTAAGCATAAACCTAACCATTAACGGTTAAATATTTTAACTGTATGGTTTATTTGTGTCAATAAATCAAGAAAAAATTTGCGTGGGCTCCCGCACAATTTTCTCCGCTAGAGTGGGAAAGCCAGTGAGTGAAGGCAGATAATAATAGCCTACAGAGGGTCCATGGCTTTTTTGGCCCCCCAAGGCTAAAAACTATCTGCCAGCACCCACCCCAGAAAAGGCGCATCTTATAGATGTGCCCTTTCTGGCACTTAGCCTCTCTCTTCCCACTCCCGAGTAGCGGTGGGATATGGGGTAATAAGGGGTTAATGTAACCTTGCTATCGAAAGGTTACATTAAGCCGCTTTAATAATGGAGAGCTGTCAGTAAGACAACTATCCATTATTAATGCTACAATTTTAAAGTGTGAAAAAAAAAAACATACACATTTTTGAAAAATATTTTTAATTAAATAAAGACAAAAAGTTTTTGACAAGATTTTATTTTTCTGGTAATCCAAAAAAAAAACCATTGAAAAATAAAATAAAAAAAAAAAATATACATACATATCCGCTGTTCAGTCAGGTCCCACGTTGTAATCCATCACAAGGGGTTAACAAGTTTACAACAGGCACCAGTGCTAATGCTACTAGCCCCATTGTAAACTGAGTCCTGTCACCTCCCCTGCTCACTGGAGATGAAATGATCACGTGGGAAACTTTCCCACGCTGTCATATCACCTCCAGTCAGAAGGGGACTCTGCGCAGGCGCAGTGAGTCCCGCTGGAGTCTTCGGCTGATAACGAGTTCACCCGACCTGCATTCGGGTGAACTCGTTATACAATGATCGGTGCGGCTTTACGGCCCCGTTCATTGTATCGGCGGCGGTGGTTTAGAGCAGTCACATGTTGTGTGGCTGCTCTAAACTTTAGATCATCGTGGGACACTCGTTTTTTTATGGGATTCTGCGGAGGGTAGGTATATTTTGTGGTTTGTTATTTTATATTGAACAAGGGAATCGTGGAATTAGGTGTCTAGGTGAGTATATGGTTTTTTTTTTACTTTTATTTTAGGTGGAGATCGGCGGGGACAGGTAAGTATAATTTATTTCCACAGGTAACCACTGGCCACCAATGAAAATAAATATTGGGAATAAAAAATTGTAAAAAAAAATAAAAATAAAGGGGCAAACACTGACCACCACTGAAAATAAGTGATGGGGGGGGATAATAAAATTGTAAAAAAATATAAACCACTGGTCACCAATGAAAAAAAGTGTTGGGGGATAATAAAAATGTTTAAAAAAAAAAAAAAAACACTGGTCACCGTTGATAATTTTGGGCAATTTTACAAAAATTAATTAAGTTGGGGTATGACATAAACAAAAATAAAGGGCCATGGGTATTAAAAAAAAAGGAGCAACTTTATGGGGGGAAGGTGGGCGAGGGTCACAGTTTTTTTTTTAAAAAGAATGTTTTTTTTTTGGACACATTTGTTTCACAGCAGGAACAGTTCGATGGGAACTACAGCTCCCATCGAGCTGAGCCTGCTGCAGCCACTGAGGGGGAGCAGACATAGGCCGATGAGAGTAGTAGTCTCATCGGCCTATGTCTGACGACTCATACAGCCCATATACAACGCATATACACCACACACATAGACACACACACGGACACAGACACGGACACACACACAGACACACACATAGATACTTACCACACTAATCATCTGCGCGACATCCAGGTCCATCCTGTCATACCACTCCATGTTGTCAGCCATCATCCAGGGAGACGAGATTATTGTCTTCCTGGATTATGGGATGCTCATGGGATGGCATGATGGGATGGACATGATGTCACTTCCCATTTCACCGCAGCTACACCGCAGCTAAAGCGCTTGAAATCCGGAAACATTTTGAATATTTCCGGATTTCATGCGTTCCAATACAAGTGTATGGCGGCGAAATCGCTGTCATTACGCGAAATTAATGAACATGTTGCTATTTTTTCCGCGAAGCGTTTTTTTCGCGGAAAAAAAACGCAACATGTGTACAAAACATGCGGAATCAATTAAAACGTATAGAATGCTTAATGCTCGCATTTTTTTCGCGGTTTAACCGCGGAAATAGCGGAAAAAACCGCGAAAAAAATGCAACAATTCCTGATCGTGTGCACTTAGCCTAATAGCTCAGTGTGTTATTAGGTTGATTCCCAAGTGAAATGTCAATGGTTTGGCACTGTGCCGAGGCAGATCGGCGTTGTGCACAATAGGCAGGTAAGTAGCAACTACCTGCCTGTTAGGGCTTAGAAATAGTTTTTGTTTTTCAGAAAGATTCAGATATACCCTTTAAGGCTGAAGTCACACTGGCGACTAAATCGGACGACTGCAATGCGATGAAATATCGCATTGCAGTGGACCTATGTTAATCTATGGAGCAGCTCCCAGTATCAGATTTTTTGTGGTCCGTTTTAAACGTCCGCAGTGCAATTGTGGTCGACTGTCGCCAATGCAAGTCTATGGGAGCGATGAAAAATCTGATTACAAACGGACTGCATGTGTGACTTGCGATTAAATCGCATCAGTGTCCTTTAGAAAAGCCGGCAATTCATCCCTGCCTATACTGTAAAAGCACACTGACAGGTTTAATAAAGAATCGAATCAATACATATCCACACATAGAATCCACATATATATATATATAATGTCATTGTGACATGTGTATATATATATATTTATAGTTCCTAGACTTCTACATACTGTAATAGCCGCTAATTCAATTGCCGGCTTTAGTGAAATCCCAGAAGCCGACATGAAATGATACATTGTTATTTGACACAGTTAACCATGTCATTTCAAGTATTTTGATATATGTTTTAAACTTACAATTACATAAGTATATTTGTACAAAATTTCAGACATGTAGGGTTAAATTAAAGGTGTAAATTCGTTGTAAAAAAAACCATTTTTAACAACGAATTTACACCTTTAATTAACCCCTACATGTCTGAAATTTTGTACAAATATACTTATTAATTGTAAGTTTAAAACATATATCAAGATACTTGAAATGACATGGTTAACTGTGTCAAAACAATGTATCATTTCATGTCGGCTTCTGGATTTCACTAAAGCCGCAATTGAATTAGCGGCTATTACAGTATGTAGAAGTCTAGGAACTATAAATATATATATTACACATGTCACAATGACATGTGTATTATATATATATATATAATTATATATATTATATATGTTTTCTATGTGTATATATCTATTCTTTCTATTGTGATTTAAATACTATTCTTTTGGATCCATTTTATGTCATTTTTGCAAGCCTGCGAGAAATTCCTCGCAAGTCGGATGTAAATCGGATGTGACAACTACGGTCAGATGCGACTAAATCGCATCAACTACAAAAATCGGATGCTAGTCCCCATCAATGTTCATGAAATTTTAATCCGATTATCGACCGACTAAAACGGTCAGCTTTTTAGTCGCTGTGTGTGAATTCCAGCCTAAGACCTGCAGTTTCCCTCTTCATCTTACGCCTGGTTCTGTGGCTTAGGAGATGATCTCATAGAGGAATGTCAGACCTCTTGTAAGACTTGATATGGAGCAGAGCAAAGGGAGGCAGACATAGGAGAACGGAGAGGAGCACAGGTCAGAAGATGAGACAAGTGCATAATACTCACTCTGCTCCCAAGCAGTGCTCTATGACAGTGACAAAAACAGTGCCACCATCAATGACCATGCCAATAGCTTATTATACCCTAGGGCATTGAGACTGATATGCAACAATCAAATAATATTCCTCCCCAATATCTGCATGAGGGAACCACAGAAGTACTTCTCCAAATACTTTTTTTTTTAAACCATACTTCCTTGTTATCCAAGTCTTCTTAGATGGTATCACCGATGCTCCATCCTACATATTGCCAAAATTGATCAAGTCTGTGACAGTTTTACCGATGCCCAGGACCTATATCTGGTAGAGGTGTTGTGCATGTCAGTTGGAGGCACTCTTGGAGAGCATCGCGTCGCATGTAGTTTAAGGCCTCATACTCACTGGCGCCGAAAACGTATGAAAATCAGACGAAAAAAAATCGGATTCAAATCTGACCAATGTCAGTCAATGGGTGAGTTCTCATTTGCGATTTTTTTCTCATCAGATATTGGTGTGAGAAAAAAATCGCAGCATGCTGCGATTTGATGCGATTTTGGCATGATAATCGCCAATGCAAGTCAATGGGTGCGATTAAAAAACGCACAGCACTCGCACCATGCACGTGCTGTCCGATTTATATGCACCAGTCTCCTTTGAAAAGCCGGCAAATCATCCCCGGCTACTGTAAAATCACACTGACAGCTCACAAAACACTAGATACATACACATAGAATACATATATATATATATACATGTCATTGTAACACATACATATATATATATATTTATAGTTCATACACTTCTACATACTGTAATAGCCGCTAATTCAATTGCCGGCTTTTTGTGAAATCACAGAAGCCGACATGAAATGATACATTGTTTCCACACAGTTAACCATGTCATTTCCTGTATTTTGATATATGGTTTGAACTTACAATTACATAAGTGTATGTGTGCCAAATTTCAGACATGTAGGGTTAATTAAAGGTGTAAATTCGTTGAAAAAAAATGCGTGGGCTCCTGCTGTATTTTCTCCACCAGACAGACAAAGCAAGCGAGTGGGGCAGATAATAATAGCCTAGGGAGGGTACATTTTTTTGTGCCCCCCCTGGCTACTAACATCTGCCCCCAGACACCCCAGAAAGGGCAAATCTATAATTAGATTTGCCCTTTCTGGCACTTTGCCCGTCTATTCCCATTGCCCTGTAGCGGTGGCGAATGGGTTAATAAGGGGTTACAGCCACCTTGCAATTGAAAGGTGACTGTAAGCCAGGTTAATAATTGAGAGCTGTCAATTAGACAACTATCAATTATTAATCCTATTGTATGAAAGAAAAATCAAACACACACAGTTTAATAAAAAAGAAGTTTAATGAAATAATCACACAGTTTTTGACCATATTTTATTTTCCTGCTAAAACCATTTCCTGTAATAAAAATAAAATAAAAAAGCAAAATTATTCTTACCAATCCGATGTACAGTCAGGTCCCACGGTGTAATCCATCAGAAAGGGTTAACAGGTTACAGCTCGCAGAGAGCTATAATGCTGTCTCCGAGCTATAACCTCCTGAATGAATAACTTCCTCTACCAGCGAAAGGAGAGGAAGAGATTAATGAATGAAGCTTAATTGATTTATTGCCACTTTCACTTCAGTGACCTGACCTAAGGTGAAAGTGGGATACAATCAATTAAGCTTCATTCATTAATCACATCCTCTCCTGTCGGCAGGAGATAAGCTCATTCATTCAGGAGCTATCAGCTGAGCACGCAGCATTAGTTGCGCTGCTTAGCTGATTGCTAGTTAACCCTTTGTGAAGGATTACATCGTGGGACGTGACAGATCGCCAGATAGGTAAGAATAATGTTGTTTTATTATTTTATATTTATTTTAGGAGATCAAGGGCCTCGCACGGATTAAGAGTAAAATAAAAGATGGTCAAAAAAATGTGTTTTTATTTCATTAAAATTATTTATTCTTAAAGTGTGTGTGTTTTTTTATTTACTTCAATAGGATTAATAATTGATAGTTGTCTAATTGACAGCTCTCAATTATTAACCTGGCTTACAGTCACCTTTCAATTGCAAGGTGGCTGTAACCCCTTATTAACCCATTCGCCACCGCTACAGGGCAATGGAAATAGACGGGCAAAGTGCCAGAAAGGGCAAATCTAATTATAGATTTGCCCTTTCTGGGGTGTCTGGGGGCAGATGTTAGTAGCCAGGGGGGCACAAAAAAAATGTACCCTCCCTAGGCTATTATTATCTGCCCCCACTCGCTTGCTTTGTCTGTCTGGTGGAGAAAATACAGCGGGAGCCCACGCATTTTTTTTCAACGAATTTACACCTTTAATTAACCCCTACATGTCTGAAATTTGGCACACATACACTTATGTAATTGTAAGTTCAAACCATATATCAAAATACAGGAAATGACATGGTTAACTGTGTCTAAACAATGTATCATTTCATGTCGGCTTCTGTGATTTCACAAAAGCCGGCAATTGAATTAGCAGCTATTACAATATGTAGAAGTGTAAGAACTATAAATATATGTATATATATGTCACAATTACATATATAATATATATATATATATATATATATATATATATATGTATTCTATGTGTGTATATGTATTGTTTCTATTCTTTATTAAAGCTGTCAATGTTATTTTACAGTAATGCCAGGGATGAATTAGCGGCTATTATACTATGTAGAAGTGTATGACCTATATATATTTTAAATATATATATATTAGATGTATATATATATATATATTATATATAATTATTTGCTTTTTGTGTACATTTTTTTTGTTACAATGTGATTTTTACATGACTTTTTACATAGAGATAACTGCTCTATGTAAAACTTCATGTTAAAATCGCATTGCATACAGATGGAAAACTGATGGAAAACTGACAGAAAACGCATGGTGCGATTTAAAATCGCATCAAAATCGCATGCCTTTTTACAACAAATGTACCGTTTTTTTCCTGCAGAAAACGGACCGATTTTTTTCCAGCCAGTGAGTATGAGGCCTTAGAAGGAAAGTAACCGATGCAGAACTTCTGAAGACAGTAGGGGCGATTCATCAAAGTGTTCTTGCCAGAAAAAATGGTCACATCTTGTCCCCGCTGGAAGTAAAAACTATGAGACTAGTGGTGGGCACTGGCAGCAATACAGAGGAGGATCGGCAGGTGAGTATAAATGGCCATACTGGAGGAATTTAGAAAACAGTACTGGACAATGCTTTTTAATGTGGTTTTCCCAAGAAGTTATCCCTCCCCTAACCATAGGATAGGAACTGATCACTTGAGGTCAGACTGCTGGAAACCCCAGTGATTCCAGAATATGGCTCTGCCATTTCTAAATGGAGAATGCACAGCAGACAATTAATAGTGCTGGGCATGCTCAGCTTCCACTCCATTCTGCACAAGATCACTGGTGGTCACAGCTGTCAGTATGTTTTCCCTTGTCATGTAAAAAGGAGATCACTTTCAATCTTGAAAAAATCCCTCCAAGGTGAGAAGTAATGTAATTTGCTTTAATTTTGTATTTTTACTACTTAAGGCTAAATTCACACTAGATGATTTTTCAGCAGTTTTTTTTATGCAAATTTTCAGTACAGTACCAGCAAAGCCTATGAGATTTCATTGTTTTTTGTGCTTTGCATAGTTTTTTGGACAATGGAGCATGTCACTTTTCAGCGTTTTTTCATTGTTTTTCACCCATTGACTTTAATAGATGGTGAAAAAACTCTGAAAAAACGCAGCAAAAATGTAGGTATCATGTTTTGTTGCATTTTTTGTGCCAAAACCTGATTCTATGGAATAGGATTTTTTTTTCAAAACTAAACTTCAGCATACACAAGAGACAAATCTAGCATGCCAAAACATCCCTAAGAAATGCACGAAAACACAGCAAATAAGGCAACAACATAAGGAAAAACATGGGCTGTGAACTTACCCTAACATTCTTTTAACATCTTCATATTGTGCAAAACATTTCTTATAGAAACAGTGTAGCTCACCTGCTCCCGGCTGCTTCGGTTGCTCCACCTCTAGTGATTGGAGCCTAGACTGAGTTAATCCCATCCCAGCAAGTACCAGTAAGGCCTGTTTCACACTGCAGTTTTTTACAATCAGTCACAATCCGTCAAAGTTGCCAAAAAACGGATCCTGTGCAGATTGTAAAAAACGTGATGGATCCTGTTTTTTGACAGATCCATCAAGGCTGCTAAGGTGAACTCTTGAACTCTGTCCAATGGAGAGAGAGAGAGAACACGTATTTGGGGGTTAAATTTAAGGAATGGAAATTCTTCTGGGCATGCTCACTTTAATAAAACGGAATCCGTCACTGGAATCCGTCATGTGATGGACGGCGACGCATCCGTCGCCCATAGGCGTCCATTCTAGCAGACAACGGACGGCGACGGATCCGTCACCGTCCATCTTTTTGACGCAGACAAAAACGTTCCTATGGACGTTTTTCCCGGCCGACGGACAGCAATTTTATGACGGATCCGTCGCACGACGGACGAAACGCAAGGCCATCCGTCCTAATCCGTTGCTAATACAAGTCTATGGGGACAAAGACAGATCCGCCAGGCAAATCCGTCGAATCCATTTTTTTCTGCTAACGACGGATTTTGACTGACGCCAGAAAACTGAAGTGTGAAACAGGCCTAAGATATTTAGGCCACTTGTGAACTCACCTTCATGATGTTTGTGGCTGATACTGACCTTTGGTTCTAAGGCTGAACTCTTGCTCATTGGTATGGAGTGTTGAGAAATTGTTTCTAAGGGCTCATACTCACATGCAAGGAAATCGTCCGATGCTCGCATGTGAAATCCCAGCTCTGGCGCCGGCACTCGGGAGTGGAGTGTGCAGCTGCATGTATTTATATGCAGCCGCTCGATCCACTCCCGAGTGCTGGCGCCAGAGCTGGGATTTCACATGCGAGCATGGGACGATTTCCTCGCATGTGAGTATGAGCCCTTAGGGCTTGTCTACGCACTCAATTTTGCAGTACCAGCAAAGTGAATGAGATTGCTGAAATTGTATGCACATGCTGCTTATTTTTTCCTTGCAGATTTGAACCATCAAAGCGTTTTTTCAGATGTGTAGTATGTCAGTTCTTTCAGCATGTTTGCATTGTTTTTCATCCATTCAAATGGGGAAAAAAAAATACATAAAGAAATGTGTTTATTTCTCGCGGCGTTTTTCCTTACAGCACTTTAGCTGTAGAAAAATCCGCTGCAAATACTCAATGTGTGCATATACAGTTAGGTCCATATATATTTGGACAGAGACAACATTTATCTAATTTTGGTTCTAGACATTACCACAATGAATTTTAAACAAAACAATTCAGATGCAGTTGAAGTTCAGACTTTCAGCTTTCATTTGAGGGTATCCACATTAAAATTGGATGAAGGGTTTAGGAGTTTCAGCTCCTTAACATGTGCCACCCTGTTTTTAAAGGGACCAAAAGTAATTGGACAAATGACTCCAAGGCTATTTCATGGACAGGTGTGGGCAATCCCTTTGTTATGTCATTCTCAATTAAGCAGATGAAAGGGCCGGAGTTGATTTGAGGTGTGGTGTTTGCATTTGGAAGGTTTTGCTGTGAAGGAAACATGCGGTCACAGGAGCTCTCCATGCAGGTGAAACAAGCTATCCTTAAGCTGCAAGAACAGAAAAAAACCCATCCAAGAAATTGCTACAACATTAGAAGTGGCAAAATCTACAATTTGGTACATCCTGAGAAAGAAAGAAAGAAAGCACTGGTGAACTCATCAATCTAAAAAGACCTGGGAGCCCACGGAAGACAACAGTGGTGGATGATCGCAGAATACTCTCCATGGTGAAGAAGAACCCGTTCACAACATCAACTGAAGTCCAGAACACTCTCAGTGAAGTAGGTGTATCTGTCTCTAAGTCAACAGTAAAGAGAAGACTCCATGAAAGTAAATACAAAGGGTTCACATCTAGATGCAAACCATTCATCAATTCCAAAAATAGACAGGCCAGAGTTAAATTTGCTGAAAAACACCTCCAGAAGCCAGCTCAGTTCTGGAAAAGTATTCTATGGACAGATGAGACAAAGATCAACCTGTACCAGAATGATGGGAAGCCAAAAGTTTGGAGAAGAAAGGGAACGGCACATGATCCAAAGCACACCACATCCTCTGTAAAACATGGTGGAGGCAACGTGATGGCATGGGCATGCATGGCTTTCAATGGCACTGGGTCACTTGTGTTTATTGATGACATAACAGCAGACAAGAGTAGCCGGATGAATTCTGAAGTGTACCGGGATATACTTTCAGCCCAGATTCAGCCAAATGCTGCAAACTTGATTGGACGGCGCTTCATAGTACAGATGGATAATGACCCCAAGCATACAGCCAAAGCTACACAGGAGTTCATGAGTGCAAAAAAGTGGAACATTCTTCAATGGCCAAGTCAATCACCAGATCTTAACCCAATTGAGCATGCATTTCACTTGCTGAAATCCAGACTTAAGAGGGAAAGACCCACAAACAAGCAAGACCTGAAGGCTGCGGCTGTAAAGGCCTGGCAAAGCATTAAGAAGGAGGAAACCCAGCGTTTGGTGATGTCCATGGGTTCCAGACTTAAGGCAGTGATTGCCTCCAAAGGATTCGCCACAAAATATTGAAAATAAAAATATTTTGTTTGGGTTATGTTTATTTGTCCAATTACTTTTGACCTCCTAAAATGTGGAGTGTTTGTAAAGAAATGTGTACAATTCCTACATTTTCTAACACATATTTTTGTTCAACCCTTCAAATTAAACGTTACAATCTGCACTTGAATTCTGTTGTAGAGGTTTCATTTCAAATCCAATGTGGTGGCATGCAGAGCCCAACTCGCGAAAATTGTGTCACTGTCCAAATATTTCTGGCCCTGACTGTATCCTACTACCAGTAGCTCAGTTAGTTTATCTGATCCTATGGGGAGGTGAGCTGCAGTAAAGTCATCTTCATCTGTGCATGATGTTTACTCAGAACTGAGGAGATCTTTACAAAGTATCAACTAGTAATAAAAGGATGAATGGGGCCGACAAAGTAAACAAAGCTTAACACTGTAAGTGGCAAAGGAGAAATGATAACAGAAAGGGCCAGATCTGAGCAAACAAATCACAGCATGACTGATGGTAGGGTATGTGCACAGCCACATAGCAGACACCTGCTGGCTGACCGAATACCATCACCGATACCTCCTTTACACGTCCGCTTAAAAAAAACATACGTGTGAGATAGTCCATTTTTACAGTCTGTAGGTTTTCTGTTGGCTGTCCGTGTGTACGTGTGTACCATCCGTGTGCCATCCATGTGACATAATAATAATAATCTTTATCTATATAGTGCCAAGATATTCCGCAGCACTTTACAATTCAACCGTTCATATGCAAGTCATCAGTAACAACATTAAAGATAATACAATAATTAAAGCAAAATAACGACAACCCTGCTCGCAAGAGCTTACAATCTACAATGAGGTGGGGGGCAACACAAAGTACAGGGGCTTATTTACAATGATGGTCCAACCATCTTGTGGAAATGGGGAGTAGATAAAGGCTGCATAAGGTAGTCACCAGCCAATTTTTGTGGTGCTTTTGGGTGCGGTGGAGTTTGATGGAGAGTTATTTTCAGATAAATAGTGAATGGGCTTTATATATAAAAGGACTTTGATTAGGGAACATGATAGGCCGCTTTAAACAGATGTGCTTTTAGGGAGTGCCTAAAACTGTATAAGTTGTGGTTAGTCCTCATTTCTTGGAGTAGAGCATTCCAGAGGATTGGTGCAACTCGTGAGAAGTCTTGGAGCCGGGAATTGGATGTACTGATTAGTGCAGATGTTAGTTGAAAGTCACTTGCAGAGCTTAAAGAGCAGGTAGACCGATAAACAGAAATGAGGGAGGAGATGTAAGGGGTGTGCCGCATTGTGGAGAGCTTTGTGGGTGAGAGCAAGCAGTTTAAATTGGATCGTATAATGTATGGGCAGCCAGTGCAATGACTGGCACAGGGCAGAGGTGTCCGATTAGCCAGATAGATGACCCAGGCTGCTGCCTTAAGCCCCCGTCTCACATAGCGATACACCAGCGATCCCGACAACGATCAGGATCGCTGGTGTGTCGCTACATGATCGCTGCTGAGCTGCCAAACAGGCAGCGATCAGGACAGCGACACTGCGGGTAATGTCGCTTAGTTACCCGCAGTGTACGTTGGATACCAGCGCCCTGATGCAGGGAGCTGGTAACCAAGGTACACATCGGGTTTCCAGGCGCTGCGCTCGTCATCACATCAAACCATTGGGTATGATTAACTAATGAAATCGCGAGCATATAAGCTATTGGTAAACATAACCTCTATTCTGGATCATATAAGTTGCATGTGCTCTGTCGGCCATCTTACTACACCTGTAGTGAGGTGGCGAGGATGCACCCTTTTGGCGTCCAGCGCCATGTTATTTCATCACTTCCTGTTTCTGTCCTGTGTCTGGGGGAACGCTCCATGCAGCTGCTGTGAGTTTTAATCAATATGTTATATATATAAATACCTTGAATCCTGCTTTATCACCATCTCTGCCCCTGATGAAGCCATTTCACATGGCGACACGCGTCGGGCTCTATCCCGCCTATTAACCCCTGGTTTGGTAACCTGGTCATGCCTCTAACATGAGATCCCCCCTATAGCTGTGTTATATTTTGCCAGTTTTATTGGGAGTGGTCGGCTGCATTACGTTGTGCATTAGATTACAACTGTTATACCATTTGCTGCATTACTTTGTTATTTTGTGCACTAGATTAAGGACAACTGCTATACCATTTGCTGCATTACTTTGTGCACTAGACTAGGGCTGCATCATTTTGTGCACTAGATTAAGGATAACTGTTATATCATTTGCTGCATTACTTTGTGACTTTGTGCACTAGATTAAGGACAGCTGCTATACCATTTGCTGCATTATTTTGTGCACTAGACTAGGGCTGCATCACTTTGTGCACTAGATTAAGGACAACTGTTATATTATTTGCTGCATTATTTTGTGTATTAGATTAAGGACAACTGTTATACCATCTGCTATGCTAAGATCTACTTGATATATTAATCTTTATGAGTAGACCCATTCACATCTGATCTGTATTAGTCTATAGCAATTTGTTTGTCTTGCTTTACCATCTCATATTGTCCATGCTTAATTGTGTTTTTGTTTTTTGTTTTTTTTGTATGCAGCAAATTGAGGACTAATTGTTCCTCTCTGGTCCTGTCTTCATTTTGGCCTTTGGGGGTGACTATGTTCTAAGTATACTACCATGTTTGGCTGAGGTTTCCATATATATTTCATCTAAGTGCATTGTATTATACAGATAGGGGTTATAGGGGTTTATTGTTCCTGTTATGGGGCTTTGTGCCTTGTTTTAATTGTTTTTAACCCCTCTCTGACATTAGACGTACTATCCCGTCCATAAAACCCGTGCCATTCTGACCATGGACGGGATAGTACGTCATAGGCGATTAGCTGCGCTCCCGGAGGGAGCGCAGCTAATCGCCGCCGGGTGTCAGCTGATTATCACAGCTGACACCCGTGACTGTGTGTCAGGAGCGGTCACGGACCGCTCCCGGCACATTAACCCCTTGCACACCGCGATCAAACATGATCGCGGTGTACTGGGGGCACAGGGGAGGATCGCGCAGGGTGGGGGCTCCCTGCGCGCCCCCCTGAGACCCTCAGAGCAGCGCGATGTGATCGCGCTGCTCTGAGGGCTTCCTCCCTCCCAGGACCCGGATCCAAGATGGCGCTGGGGTCCTGGAGGGAGGCGGCTTCCTCAGTGCCTGCCGAGAGCAGGCATGAGGAAGCGTCCTGCACTGCCTGTCACATCGCTGGTGTGACAGAGTGCTGTGCACACTGTCACACCAGCGATCTGATGAAATACAGTGATGTCCCACCCTGGGACAAAGTAAAAAAGTAAAAAAAAGTAAAAATAAACATGTGTAAAAAAAAATCCAAAATAAAAAAAAAAAAAAATATTCCCCAATAAATTCATTACTTATTGTAAATAAAAAAAATAAAACAATAAAAGTACACATATATGGTATCGCCGCGTCCGTAACGACCCCCCCTATAAAACTGTCCCACTAGTTAACCCCTTTTGTGAACCCCTTAAAAAATAAAAAATAAAAACGAAGCAAAAAATCAGTGCTTTATCATCATACCACTGAACAAAAAGTGGAATAACACGCGATCAAAAAGACGGATATAAATAAACATGGTACCGCTGAAAACGTCATCTTGTCCCGCAAAAAACGAGCTGTCACACAGCATCATCAGCAAAAAAATAAAAAAGTTATAGCTCGCAGAATAAAGCGATGCAAAAATAATTATTTTTTATATAAAATTGTTTTTATTCTATAAAAGCGCCAAAACATAAAAAAATTATATAAATGAGGTATCGCCATAATCGTACTGACCCGAAGAATAAAACTGCTTTATCGATTTACCACACGCAGAACAATAAAAACGCCTCACCCAAAAGAAATTCATGAATTGCTGATTTTTGTTCATTCTAACCTCCCAAAAATCGAAATAAAAAGCGATCAAAAAATGTCACGTGCTCAAAAATGGTACCAATAAAAGCGTCACCTCGTCCCGCAAAAATTAAGACCTCACATGACATTGTGGGCCAAAATATGCAAAAATTATAGCTCTCAAAATGTGGCGATGCAAAAAACTACTTTTTGCAATAAAAAGCGTCTTTTAGCGTGACAGCTGCCAATCATAAAAACCGCTATAAATAGTAAATCAAACCCCCCTTTATCACCCCCTTAGTTAGGGAAAAATAATAAAATAAAAAAAATGTATTTATTTCCATTTTCCCATTAGGGTTAGGGTTAGGGTTTCGGCTAAAGTTAGGGTTAGGGTTGGCGCTAAAGTTAGGATTAGGGTTAGAGTTTGGATTAGGGTTAGGGTTGGGACTAGGGTTGGGACTAGGGTTAGGGGTGTGTTGGGGTTAGGGTTGGAGTTAGAATTGGGGGGTTTCCGCTGTTTAGGCACATCAGGGGCTCTCCAAATGTGACATGGCGTCTGATCTCCATTCCAGCCAATTCTGCTTTGAAAAAGTCAAACGGTGTTCCTTCACTTCTGAGCTCTGCCATGCGTCCAAACAGTAGTTTATCCCCACATATGGGGTATCAGCGTACTCTGGACCCCAAGAGTTATTGTGAAATTTGTCCTATTTCTTCTGTTACCCTTGGGAAAATAAAAAACTGGGGGCGAAAATATTATTTTTGTAAAAAAAATAAGATTTTTTTGTTTTTACGGCTGTACATTATAAACTTCTGTGAAGCACTTGGGGCTTCATAGCGCTCACCACACATCTAAATAAGTTCCTTGTGGGGTCTATTTTCCAAAATGGGTCACTTGTTGGGGATTTCCACTGTTTAGGCGCATCAGGGGCTCTCCAAATGCGACATGACGCCCCCAGACCATTCCATCAAAGTCTGCAATCCAAAACGTCACTACTTCCCTTTCCGAGCCCTGACATGCGCCCATACAGTAGTTTTCTCCCACACATTGGGTATCAGCGTACTCAGGACAAATTGGACAACAACTTTTGGGGTCCAATTTCTCCTGTTACCCTTGTGAAAATAAAATATTGGGGGCGAAAAAATCATTTTTGTAAAAAAAAAAAGGATTTTTTATTTTTACGGCTGTGCGTTATAAACTTCTGTGAAGCACTTCGGGGTTCAAAGTGCTCACCACACATCTAGGTAAGTTCCTTGTGGGGTCTATTTTCCAAAATGGGGTCACTTGTGGGGGTTTCCACTGTTTAGGCGCATCAGGGGCTCTCCAAATGCGACATGACGCCCCCAGACCATTCCATCAAAGTCTGCAATCCAAAACGTCACTACTTCCCTTTCCGAGCCCTGACATGCGCCCATACAGTAGTTTTCTCCACATATTGGGTATCAGCGTACTCAGGACAAATTGGACAACAACTTTTGGGGTCCAATTTCTCCTGTTACCCTTGTGAAAATAAAATATTGGGGGCGAAAAAATCATTTTTGTAAAAAAAAAAAAAGGATTTTTTATTTTTACGGCTGTGCGTTATAAACTTCTGTGAAGCACTTTGGGGTTCAAAGTGCTCACCACACATCTAGATAAGTTCCTTGTGGGGTCTATTTTCCAAAATGGGGTCACTTGTGGGGGTTTCCACTGTTTAGGCGTATCAGGGGCTCTCCAAATGCGACATGACGCCCCCAGACCATTCCATCAAAGTCTGCAATCCAAAACGTCACTACTTCCCTTCCGAGCCCTGACGTGCACCCATACAGTAGTTTTCTCCTACATATTGGGTATCAGCGTACTCAGGACAAATTGGACAACAACTTTTGGGTTCCAATTTCTTCTGTTACCCTTGTGAAAATAAAATATTGGGGCGAAAAAATCATTTTTGTAAAAAAAAAAAAGGATTTTTTATTTTAAGGCTGTACGTTATAAACTTTAGTGAAACACCTGGGGGTTCAAAGTTCTCACCACACATCTAGATAAGTTCCTTGAGGGGTCTAGTTTCCAAAATGGTGTCATTTGTGGGGGTTTCCACTGTTTAGGCAGATCAGGAGCTCTCCAAACACGACATGGCGTCCAGCCAATTCTGCGTTGAAAAAGTGAGACGGCGCTCCTTCCCTTCCAAACTCTGCCATGCACCCAAACAGTGGTATACCCCCACATATGGGGTATCAGTGTACTCAGAACAAATTGCACAATAACTTTTGGAGTCTTGTTACCCTTGGAAAAATAAAAATTCGGGTGAAAAGATCATTTTTGTGGAAAAAATATGATTTTTAAATTTTACGGCTCTACGTTATAAACTTGTGTGAAGCACTTGAGGGTTCAAATTGCTCACCAAAGATCTAGATAAGTTCCTTAGGGGGTCTAGTTTCCCAAATGGGGTCATTTGTGGGGGGTTTCCACTGTTTAGGCACATCAGGGGCTCTCCAAATGCAACATGGCATCCAATCTCAATTCCAGCCAATTTTGGTTGGAAAAAGTCAAATGGTGCTCCTTCCCTTCCGAGCTCTGCCGTGTGCCCAAACAGTGGTTCCCCCCCACATATGGGGCATCAGCGAACTCAGGACAAATTGGACAACAATATATGTGGTCCAATTTCTCCTGATACCCTTGGGAAAATAAAAAATTAGTGACTAAAAGATAATTTTTGTGGGAAAAAAATAGGATTTTTTATTTTCATGCCCGGGCATTATAAACTTGTGTGAAGCACTTGGGGGTTCAAAGTGCTCACCAAAGATCTAGATAAGTTCCTTAGGGGTCTAGTTTCCAAAATGGGGTCACTTGTGGGGGATTTCCACTGTTTAGGCTCATCTGGGGCACTGCAAACGGAACATGACCCCCATCAACGTCTGCATTCCAAAACGTTACTACTTCCTTTCCAAGCCCTGCCGTGCGCCCAAACAGTTTTCCACCCCCACATATGGGGTATCAGCGTACTCAGGACAAATTGGACAACAACTTTTGGGTCCAATTTCCTTGGGAAAATTCAAAAATTTAGGACTAAAAAATCATTTTTGTGGAATTTTTTTTTTTTTTTTCACACCCAGGCATTATAAACTTTTGTGAAACACTTGGGGGTTCAAAGTGCTCACAACAGATCTAGATAAGTACCTTAGGGGGTCTAGTTTCCAAAATGATGTCACTTGTGGGGGGTTTCCACTGTTTAGGCGCATCAGAGGTTCTCCAAGCGCGACATGGCGTCCAATCTCAACTCCAGCCAATTTTAGTTTGAAAAAGTCAAACGGCGCTCCTTCCCTTACGAGCTCTGCCGTGTGCCCAAACAGTGGTTTTCCCCCACATATGGGGTATTGGCGTACTCAGGAGAAATTTCATAACAACCTTATCTGTCCATTTTCTCCTTTTACCCTTGTGAAAATAAAAAAAAAGTTTGTAAAAGATTATTTTTGTGGCTAAAAAGTTAAATATTCGTTTTTTCCTTCCACGTTGCTTTAGTTCCTGTGAAGCACCTGAAGGGTTAATAAACTTCTTGAATGTGGTTTTGAGTACCTTGAGGGGTGCAGTTTTTAGAATGGTGTCACTTTTGGGTATTTTCTGTCATGTAGACCCCTCAAAGTGACTTCAAATGTGAGGTGGTCCCTAAAAAAAATGGCTTTGTAAATTTTGTTGTAAAAATGAGAAATCGCTGGTCAACTTTTAACCCTTATAACTTCCTAACAAAAAAAAATTTTGATTCCAAAATTGTGCTGATGTAAAGTAGACATGTGGGAAATGTTATTTCTTAACTATTTTGTGTTACATATTTCTCTGTTTTAAGGGAATAAAAATTCAAAGTTTGAAAATTGCTAAATTTTCAAAATTTTCGCCATATTTGCGTTTTTTTCAAAAATAAACACAAGTTATATGGAAGAAATTTTACCACTAACATGAAGTACAATATGTCACGAGAAAACAATCTCAGAATCGCGAAGATCCGTTGAAGCGTTCCGGAGTTATAACCTCATAAAGAGACAGTGGTCAGAATTGTAAAAATTGTCCCTGTCATTAACGTGCAAACCACCCTTGGGGGTGAAGGGGTTAATGACTACAGTGTGGTTTTGCAGTTTTTTCAATAAAAATATTTTCTAATTGTTATGATTTATTTTTGGCATCCCTGGTGTCCTGGTATGTACTCTTTCTTGTCTTTTCCAGCTCCCTGCATCAGGGCGCTGGTATCCAAGGTACACATCAGGTTTCCAGGCACAGCCCCGCGCCTGGAAACCCTCTGTGTACCTTGGTTACAAGCAGATCGCTGGTCTCCCGCCTGTCACACGCAGCGATGCGTGCTGGCCAGTGGGAGACCAGAGATCAAAAAAATGTCCAGGACATTCAGCGACGATCAGCGATACCCAGCAGGGGGGCTGATCGTCGCTGAATGTCACACACAGCGATATCGCAGGGGAGATCGCTGTTGCGTCACAAAACTAGTGACTCAGCAGCGATCTCGCCAGCGAGATCGCTGTGTGACACGGGGGCTTTAAGGAAGGACTGGAGAGGGGAAAGTCAAGTTAGAGAGGCCAGTTAATAGAGCGTTACAGTAGTCAAGGCAGGAATGGATCAGGGCAACAGTGAGACTTTTTGTTCTTTCCAAGGTGAGAAAGGGTCAGATTCTAGAAATGTTCTTTAGGTGCAAGAGACAAGAGTGGCAAGAGATTGTATATAGGAAGTGAAGGAAAGATTGGTGTCAAACATAACACCCAGACATGCTTTAGTTCCTGTGAAGCACCTGAAGGGTTAATAAACTTCTTGAATGTGGTTTTGAGTACCTTGAGGGGTGCAGTTTTTAGAATGGTGTCACTTTTGGGTATTTTCTGTCATGTAGACCCCTCAAAGTGACTTCAAATGTGAGGTGGTCCCTAAAAAAAATGGCTTTGTAAATGTTGTTGTAAAAATGAGAAATCGCTGGTCAACTTTTAACCCTTATAACTTCCTAACAAAAAAAAATTTTGATTCCAAAATTGTGCTGATGTAAAGTAGACATGTGGGAAATGTTATTTCTTAACTATTTTGTGTTACATATTTCTCTGTTTTAAGGGAATAAAAATTCAAAGTTTGAAAATTGCTAAATTTTCAAAATTTTCGCCATATTTGCGTTTTTTTCAAAAATAAACACAAGTTATATGGAAGAAATTTTACCACTAACATGAAGTACAATATGTCACGAGAAAACAATCTCAGAATCGCGAAGATCCGTTGAAGCGTTCCGGAGTTATAACCTCATAAAGAGACAGTGGTCAGAATTGTAAAAATTGTCCCGGTCATTAACGTGCAAACCACCCTTGGGGGTGAAGGGGTTAATGACTACAGTGTGGTTTGCAGTTTTTTCAATAAAAATATTTTCTAATTGTTATGATTTATTTTTGGCATCCCTGGTGTCCTGGTATGTACTCTTTCTTGTCTTTTCCAGCTCCCTGCATCAGGGCGCTGGTATCCAAGGTACACATCAGGTTTCCAGGCACAGCCCCGCGCCTGGAAACCCTCTGTGTACCTTGGTTACAAGCAGATCGTTGGTCTCCCGCCTGTCACACGCAGCGATGCGTGCTGGCCAGCGGGAGACCAGAGATCAAAAAAATGTCCAAGACATTCAGCGACGATCAGCGATACCCAGCAGGGGGGCTGATCGTCGCTGAATGTCACACACAGCGATATCGCAGGGGAGATCGCTGTTGCGTCACAAAACTAGTGACTCAGCAGCGATCTCGCCAGCGAGATCGCTGTGTGACACGGGGGCTTTAAGGAAGGACTGGAGAGGGGAAAGTCAAGTTAGAGAGGCCAGTTAATAGAGCGTTACAGTAGTCAAGGCAGGAATGGATCAGGTCAACAGTGAGGCTTTTTGTTCTTTCCAAGGTGAGAAAGGGTCAGATTCTAGAAATGTTCTTTAGGTGCAAGAGACAAGAGTGGCAAGAGATTGTATATAGGAAGTGAAGGAAAGATTGGTGTCAAACATAACACCCAGACAGCATGCCTGCTGCCTAGGCGTTATTATGGTGCCACACACAGAGAGGAAGATGTCAGATTTAGGGAGGTCAGTTCAGTAGATGACGAGAGCAGAAGTTCAGTTTTGGAAAGGTTGAGTTTCAGATGCAGAGCGGACATGATGTTAGAAACTGACAGACAATCACTGTTGTTCTGTAGTACAGCGGGGTAAGGTCAGGGGATGATGTGTATAGTTGTGTGTCATCAGCATACAAAAGCTACTGAAAAACAAATCTGCTGATGGTCTGTCCATTTGGGGCCATGTAGAGAGAGAAGAGAAGGGGGCCAAGGACTGAGCCCTGATGGACCCCAACAGTGAGAGGAAGAGGAGACGAAGTGGAGCCAGAGAACTATACACTGAAGGAACGGTCAGAAAGATAAGAGGAGAACCATGAGAGAGCAGTGTCCTTAATGCCTATTAATTGGAGCATAGAGAGTAGGATATGGTGGTCAACAGAGTCGAAAGCTGCAGAGAGGTCGAGAAGAATGAGAAAAGAGTGGTCACTGTTACGTTTTGCTGTCAAAAGTTCATTGGTCACTTTGATGAGTGCAGTTTATGTAGATTGTAGCGGGCGGAAGCTGGACTGTGATGGATCTAGGAAAGAGTAATTAGAGAGGTAATGGGTAAGGCAGGAATAGACCAGGCGCTTCAAGAGTTTAGAGATGAAGGGAAGATTGGAGATTGGTCTGTAGTTATTCATTCAGGATGGATCAAGAGAGGGTTTTTTTAATAATGGAGTAATGATAGAGTGTTTGAAAGAGGAGGAGAAAATACCAGAGAAGAGGGATATGCAAATTGCCTCTTCAAAAAAGAGGACTTGTACTCTATAGCGCCACCTATTGGAAGTAGCGATCCTACAAGTCACAATCAACTCTTTAACGAGTCTTGTAATATGACTTAGCATTGCACGGCGAATAAGCCTCCTTACCTCGACACGGAGAGCTGGTATGTCACTCTCCATAAGGAGAGACCTTACCCCTTAGACCAGAGAAGAGGGAGAGATTGAAGATTTGAGATAGGTGAGTAGTGACGACTGGAGAGAGAGACTGGAAAAGACATGAGGGAATGGGGTCAGAAGTGCATGTAGTAGGACAAGAAGAAGAGAGGAGCCTGGAGACTTCCTGTTCTGTGATGGGGTCAAATGTGGGAAGGGATGGGAGTCACGGCACTTGATGCTGGGTGCTGATTTCCAGATGGGTATTCTCTATTTTCTTTTTAAAGTGTGAGGCCAGGTCATCAGCACAGATGTCTGTGATAGGTGGCCAGTGCTTTTAGACTGAGGAAGGAGTAAAAGGTGTAAAAAAGTTTTTTTGGGTTGTTGGATAGTGAGGAGATCAGGGTGGTGTAGTAGGTCTGTTTGTTGAGATGAAGGGCCGAGTTGTAGGTTCTTAACATAAATTTGTAGTGGATGAAGCTTTGTGGTGTGCAAATGTGTGACCCGCACCACAATTGTGGGTTTCCAGGGATATGGGGTACTCGGAGCCGAGCCCGTAGATTTCTATAGGGAATGTCACTGGTAGCGTGGCTCGGTCCGTGTCCCTGGCGGTCAGGCGTTAAAGGGGGATTATTTACAGGGGATTTGTATATAACAGTTCGTGACGCCACCTGTAGTTTTCTAGTCACTAAGACCAGCGCTGCTGAATAGAACTCTGAGGGGATTTTGTGGCAGCTAGATGACGGGTCCCCCACAGGTGGGACTGGTCCCTCAAAGTCTATGGTATTAATGATGTAGGGTGCAGATAAATGAATCAGTCTCACACCATCCAGTGTCTTTCCATACCTTTTACTTGTCAGATGATAAGGCAGGTCCCAGGGAGGCTGGTCGGGTGGAGAATGTGCTTCAAGATAACAGCTGAACAGGTTAGGGGCCTCCTTTACTTCCAATATTATGAGTCCAACTAGCATAGAGCTAAGTTCACTCCGAATACTCCAGCTAACTCCATAGCTGTACTGCCCGGTCAGTTTTGTGGTCGGAGCCTTCCTTTGAGAGAGCTGGGTTCCTACTGTTGTCCTGCATCGACTCAAGGTTCCCACTCTCCCTGACCCCTGTTACGTACCGACACTCCAAGGGCTGCTTTCTGCGACCTAAGGTCCAGTAAGACTCTGGTTTTTCTACCACTACGCCTGAAGCTGTAGTGACACTTCGGTCCCCAGTGACCGGTGAACAATGTGCAGGATAGTCCAATCCTTAAGGCACTGCTATAACTTCTTCCACTGCGCCCTTCGCCCTGTTCCCGCTTGTAGCATAAGCACTCCACACTTCCTAGGGTAATACAAGCTAATTCCTTTCTTGCTTCTTCCTTGGAGCTCGCTAACAGATGCTCAGTATTCTTCTAGTTCAGGAGCACGTCGACTGAACTTCACTGTCCTTGGGACAGGCGACTGAAGTCTCTGCTGCTAACTCTTCTTTCTTCCTCAATTGTCTCTGTCTTCTGGTTAGGCACAGTTCTGACTAGGCTAAGGTGAACTGGCTCACCCTTACTAGCCTCCACTTTAAGAACTGCTGACAGGATCTGGCTGAACTTCTTCCTCCCTCCACGTCCAGGCTAGACTGACTGACTCCTCTGTCCAACGACAGGAAACTCACTCCCCTCTGTCCGAGGACAGGAAACAGACTGAGCTCTACTGCATGTCACTAGCTTATATACACTATGGGTGTGTCTAAAGTGTGTGATGGAGTGAATGGATATCGAGCATTAAACTGTTACCTCTCCGCACATCCTCCAGGGTACTGTGTGTGCCTTCACACCAGGGCTACACATTCCCCCATGGTAAAATACAGCACTCCCGGGCTGTGAAATACAAGAAGACATTTTGTTTTTCATTAACAATAAACATTAAACTCTTCCCATCCGGGAGGTAAGAATTTCTTAAACGTTGCATTCAAACATTAGACATAGAAAAATACAAAACATACTTTCCATAAGTATATCATATCAACAATATTCTTGTGAAGGACCCGCACCAAACCTTCAACGTGGGTCCTGGGTGGGCTGCAGGACATCTGGCTGCAGACCTCGCTCAGTGCCACACCACACGGGTTTTATATTCAGAGGTAGTTGTGGTGGTTTCATGTAAAACCAATATAATGCACCGAAGCGCAACTATGTACAAAGATAAGTTCTGGGCTGGCACAGTCCTCAGCCTCAAAGTCCATGGCATAATAAAAGGACACATATATATTCTTTTCACTTCAATATTTACATTATATATCTATATATATAATTGTTTTAACTTTAATTTCACTTTACCCAACAGGGTATTTGATGCAAAACTATGCACTCAACTTTTTCAAATTTTCATTCTGGTACCCAGCCGGGCATTCTACTCATTATATAAAACATAGATACATTTGGCAATAAAGTGCAAATCTGGCAATTATTTCTTTTATCAAAACTTTTTACATCTTCTTAGCTGCGGTAAACCCTGTCTGGGTCCTACCGTTCTTCACATTTTCTTGCTAACTTCAGTTACACTTTCCATCCCGGGGGCTGGAACAATGCGATGCTCTTTAGAGCACATGACAAATAGGTCGTGACCTGCTATCCAAGTCTGAGCAGCGACTGTCTTCATCCTCACTACGGTCCCATCGGGTGACTCCATCATGTAGGACGCAAGCGGTATCTCCGAAGGTGTCGCTGTTGGTGCCGCTATATCCGGCGGTGCAAATTGCGATTTGGAATGAGTCGTAGCTTGTGTCTTGGTACGAGGCACTGGCAGAGTAGAATATGCAGGGGGCGCTTCCAACTGTGACGTACGTTCATGGGGCGATGCCGGGGCACGGCCTGGTGCAGCGGGAGCTCGGGACTGTGACGCGCTGGCAATGGTGACGTTACCTGCGTCGGGGACGGGGTCTCTGACGACTGCGACATTTAAGGCATACCATCCTTTCATACCCCAGTGCCGTGTATAGGTTACTATGTCCCCATTGATTAGGTCCCTCCCGGGATGGCCGATGGGCAGGTGGGATTCTACGTCCCTGCGACTGACAAAGACCCCTGGGTAGAGGCCCGGTTCTCTAATGAAGCCCCAGCCCTTCCGGAGCTGGAACTCTGTCACACACCCCTGCCGCCGCGGTTCCCTTAGAGTACCTTTTTCCCGGCGGACACTTTCCTTGTCCGCAATCAGCTGCTCGTACTGCCGCTGCCGGTTCCGCTGTACTTCCCGCTCTTCCTCCTGCCGGCGTCGCTGTTCCTCTTCGCGACGCTGCCACTCACGTTCCCACTGGGCGGCGTAGGCGACGTCATCCAGGCGCGCCATCTCATCCCAGTCGACGTCTGGTAATGATGGACAGGACCCCTCCGGTGTCCCTACCGGGGATCGATCATCTGCTGCGGCCTCCTGGCCGGGCGGGCGTTCCGGAACTGGCGGTACCTCCTCAACCTCCTTCACTTCCACCGCTCCATCGGTAGGATCAGGGTCGGTCCTTTTGGGGGTAGCCTCCGGTTGCTCCTTAGCCTTGGGCAGCAGAAGTTTTGGTAATTCAAATCGTGGAGGGTCGTCGAGGGGAGAGAACACCGCGTCCCACAGCCGCCGCTCCATCTGGTTACGCCGGCGTCTCTCGATCTCCTCCATGCCAGGTTGTTGCAAGACCATTTTCTTCAACCTTGCATTTTCCTCTCCAATCTCCAGCAAGGCTTGCCGCAGGTGCAGGACCACAGATGGTTCTGGTTCTAGTGGCAGCTTGGCTGGGGAACGGGGCCTGCCTTCCACCGCTTCCCTGCTCGGCTGCACACATCCTGCCTCCATCATGTTCCAGAACACTCTCTCTTCTTCTACTACCAGAGCCGTCCGGTCTCTTCCGTGGAGGCGGGGTTTGCGTCTCCTCCTCTTCGCAGGGAAGGTGAAGAGGAGGCGGACCTCCTTTGCTGTAGGGCAGGATCGCATATTGTAGTAGCACTTTGAGAGGGCAGGCATTCTCTTCGCGCCACAGGGGGGCACACGCCCACGAATCCACGCCCACCTTCTTCTCCAGCGCCTGAGGGCGCGAATTTGGCGGCAAAATGGCGGATTTTAGCGCCAAAAATAGCAAACAGTCCTTTTTCACAAAACACCTCCACAGGCACACAGGGCTCGCAATTTTGCGAGTTTCGCATCCTGTTCGTGACGCCAAGTTGTGTGACCCGCACCACAATTGTGGGTTTCCAGGGATATGGGGTACTCGGAGCCGAGCCCGTAGATTTCTATAGGGAATGTCACTGGTAGCGTGGCTCGGTCCGTGTCCCTGGCGGTCAGGCGTTAAAGGGGATTATTTACAGGGGATTTGTATATAACAGTTCGTGACGCCACCTGTAGTTTTCTAGTCACTAAGACCAGCGCTGCTGAATAGAACTCTGAGGGGATGTTGTGGCAGCTAGATGACGGGTCCCCCACAGGTGGGACTGGTCCCTCAAAGTCTATGGTATTAATGATGTAGGGTGCAGATAAATGAATCAGTCTCACACCATCCAGTGTCTTTCCATACCTTTTACTTGTCAGATGATAAGGCAGGTCCCAGGGAGGCTGGTCGGGTGGAGAATGTGCTTCAAGATAACAGCTGAACAGGTTAGGGGCCTCCTTTACTTCCAATATTATGAGTCCAACTAGCATAGAGCTAAGTTCACTCCGAATACTCCAGCTAACTCCATAGCTGTACTGCCCGGTCAGTTTTGTGGTCGGAGCCTTCCTTTGAGAGAGCTGGGTTCCTACTGTTGTCCTGCATCGACTCAAGGTTCCCACTCTCCCTGACCCCTGTTACGTACCGACACTCCAAGGGCTGCTTTCTGCGACCTAAGGTCCAGTAAGACTCTGGTTTTTCTACCACTACGCCTGAAGCTGTAGTGACACTTCGGTCCCCAGTGACCGGTGAACAATGTGCAGGATAGTCCAATCCTTAAGGCACTGCTATAACTTCTTCCACTGCGCCCTTCGCCCTGTTCGCGCTTGTAGCATAAGCACTCCACACTTCCTAGGGTAATACAAGCTAATTCCTTTCTTGCTTCTTCCTTGGAGCTCGCTAACAGATGCTCAGTATTCTTCTAGTTCAGGAGCACGTCGACTGAACTTCACTGTCCTTGGGACAGGCGACTGAAGTCTCTGCTGCTAACTCTTCTTTCTTCCTCAATTGTCTCTGTCTTCTGGTTAGGCACAGTTCTGACTAGGCTAAGGTGAACTGGCTCACCCTTACTAGCCTCCACTTTAAGAACTGCTGACAGGATCTGGCTGAACTTCTTCCTCCCTCCACGTCCAGGCTAGACTGACTGACTCCTCTGTCCAACGACAGGAAACTCACTCCCCTCTGTCCGAGGACAGGAAACAGACTGAGCTCTACTGCATGTCACTAGCTTATATACACTATGGGTGTGTCTAAAGTGTGTGATGGAGTGAATGGATATCGAGCATTAAACTGTTACCTCTCCGCACATCCTCCAGGGTACTGTGTGTGCCTTCACACCAGGGCTACACATTCCCCCATGGTAAAATACAGCACTCCCGGGCTGTGAAATACAAGAAGACATTTTGTTTTTCATTAACAATAAACATTAAACTCTTCCCATCCGGGAGGTAAGAATTTCTTAAACGTTGCATTCAAACATTAGACATAGAAAAATACAAAACATACTTTCCATAAGTATATCATATCAACAATATTCTTGTGAAGGACCCGCACCAAACCTTCAACGTGGGTCCTGGGTGGGCTGCAGGACATCTGGCTGCAGACCTCGCTCAGTGCCACACCACACGGGTTTTATATTCAGAGGTAGTTGTGGTGGTTTCATGTAAAACCAATATAATGCACCGAAGCGCAACTATGTACAAAGATAAGTTCTGGGCTGGCACAGTCCTCAGCCTCAAAGTCCATGGCATAATAAAAGGACACATATATATTCTTTTCACTTCAATATTTACATTATATATCTATATATATAATTGTTTTAACTTTAATTTCACTTTACCCAACAGGGTATTTGATGCAAAACTATGCACTCAACTTTTTCAAATTTTCATTCTGGTACCCAGCCGGGCATTCTACTCATTATATAAAACATAGATACATTTGGCAATAAAGTGCAAATCTGGCAATTATTTCTTTTATCAAAACTTTTTACATCTTCTTAGCTGCGGTAAACCCTGTCTGGGTCCTACCGTTCTTCACATTTTCTTGCTAACTTCAGTTACACTTTCCATCCCGGGGCTGGAACAATGCGATGCTCTTTAGAGCACATGACAAATAGGTCGTGACCTGCTATCCAAGTCTGAGCAGCGACTGTCTTCATCCTCACTACGGTCCCATCGGGTGACTCCATCATGTAGGACGCAAGCGGTATCTCCGAAGGTGTCGCTGTTGGTGCCGCTATATCCGGCGGTGCAAATTGCGATTTGGAATGAGTCGTAGCTTGTGTCTTGGTACGAGGCACTGGCAGAGTAGAATATGCAGGGGGCGCTTCCAACTGTGACGTACGTTCATGGGGCGATGCCGGGGCACGGCCTGGTGCAGCGGGAGCTCGGGACTGTGACGCGCTGGCAATGGTGACGTTACCTGCGTCGGGGACGGGGTCTCTGACGACTGCGACATTTAAGGCATACCATCCTTTCATACCCCAGTGCCGTGTATAGGTTACTATGTCCCCATTGATTAGGTCCCTCCCGGGATGGCCGATGGGCAGGTGGGATTCTACGTCCCTGCGACTGACAAAGACCCCTGGGTAGAGGCCCGGTTCTCTAATGAAGCCCCAGCCCTTCCGGAGCTGGAACTCTGTCACACACCCCTGCCGCCGCGGTTCCCTTAGAGTACCTTTTTCCTGGCGGACACTTTCCTTGTCCGCAATCAGCTGCTCGTACTGCCGCTGCCGGTTCCGCTGTACTTCCCGCTCTTCCTCCTGCCGGCGTCGCTGTTCCTCTTCGCGACGCTGCCACTCACGTTCCCACTGGGCGGCGTAGGCGACGTCATCCAGGCGCGCCATCTCATCCCAGTCGACGTCTGGTAATGATGGACAGGACCCCTCCGGTGTCCCTACCGGGGATCGATCATCTGCTGCGGCCTCCTGGCCGGGCGGGCGTTCCGGAACTGGCGGTACCTCCTCAACCTCCTTCGCTTCCACCGCTCCATCGGTAGGATCAGGGTCGGTCCTTTTGGGGGTAGCCTCCGGTTGCTCCTTAGCCTTGGGCAGCAGAAGTTTTGGTAATTCAAATCGTGGAGGGTCGTCGAGGGGAGAGAACACCGCGTCCCACAGCCGCCGCTGCATCTGGTTACGCCGGCGTCTCTCGATCTCCTCCATGCCAGGTTGTTGCAAGACCATTTTCTTCAACCTTGCATTTTCCTCTCCAATCTCCAGCAAGGCTTGCTGCAGGTGCAGGACCACAGATGGTTCTGGTTCTAGTGGCAGCTTGGCTGGGGAACGGGGCCTGCCTTCCACCGCTTCCCTGCTCGGCTGCACACATCCTGCCTCCATCATGTTCCAGAACACTCTCTCTTCTTCTACTACCAGAGCCGTCCGGTCTCTTCCGTGGAGGCGGGGTTTGCGTCTCCTCCTCTTCGCAGGGAAGGTGAAGAGGAGGCGGACCTCCTTTGCTGTAGGGCAGGATCGCATATTGTAGTAGCACTTTGAGAGGGCAGGCATTCTCTTCGCGCCACAGGGGGGCACACGCCCACGAATCCACGCCCACCTTCTTCTCCAGCGCCTGAGGGCGCGAATTTGGCGGCAAAATGGCGGATTTAGCGCCAAAAATAGCAAACAGTCCTTTTTCACAAAAACACCTCCACAGGCACACAGGGCTCGCAATTTTGCGAGTTTCGCATCCTGTTCGTGACGCCAAGTTGTGTGACCCGCACCACAATTGTGGGTTTCCAGGGATATGGGGTACTCGGAGCCGAGCCCGTAGATTTCTATAGGGAATGTCACTGGTAGCGTGGCTCGGTCCGTGTCCCTGGCGGTCAGGCGTTAAAGGGGGATTATTTACAGGGGATTTGTATATAACAGTTCGTGACACCACCTGTAGTTTTCTAGTCACTAAGACCAGCGCTGCTGAATAGAACTCTGAGGGGATGTTGTGGCAGCTAGATGACGGGTCCCCCACAGGTGGGACTGGTCCCTCAAAGTCTATGGTATTAATGATGTAGGGTGCAGATAAATGAATCAGTCTCACACCATCCAGTGTCTTTCCATACCTTTTACTTGTCAGATGATAAGGCAGGTCCCAGGGAGGCTGGTCGGGTGGAGAATGTGCTTCAAGATAACAGCTGAACAGGTTAGGGGCCTCCTTTACTTCCAATATTATGAGTCCAACTAGCATAGAGCTAAGTTCACTCCGAATACTCCAGCTAACTCCATAGCTGTACTGCCCGGTCAGTTTTGTGGTCGGAGCCTTCCTTTGAGAGAGCTGGGTTCCTACTGTTGTCCTGCATCGACTCAAGGTTCCCACTCTCCCTGACCCCTGTTACGTACCGACACTCCAAGGGCTGCTTTCTGCGACCTAAGGTCCAGTAAGACTCTGGTTTTTCTACCACTACGCCTGAAGCTGTAGTGACACTTCGGTCCCCAGTGACCGGTGAACAATGTGCAGGATAGTCCAATCCTTAAGGCACTGCTATAACTTCTTCCACTGCGCCCTTCGCCCTGTTCGCGCTTGTAGCATAAGCACTCCACACTTCCTAGGGTAATACAAGCTAATTCCTTTCTTGCTTCTTCCTTGGAGCTCGCTAACAGATGCTCAGTATTCTTCTAGTTCAGGAGCACGTCGACTGAACTTCACTGTCCTTGGGACAGGCGACTGAAGTCTCTGCTGCTAACTCTTCTTTCTTCCTCAATTGTCTCTGTCTTCTGGTTAGGCACAGTTCTGACTAGGCTAAGGTGAACTGGCTCACCCTTACTAGCCTCCACTTTAAGAACTGCTGACAGGATCTGGCTGAACTTCTTCCTCCCTCCACGTCCAGGCTAGACTGACTGACTCCTCTGTCCAACGACAGGAAACTCACTCCCCTCTGTCCGAGGACAGGAAACAGACTGAGCTCTACTGCATGTCACTAGCTTATATACACTATGGGTGTGTCTAAAGTGTGTGATGGAGTGAATGGATATCGAGCATTAAACTGTTACCTCTCCGCACATCCTCCAGGGTACTGTGTGTGCCTTCACACCAGGGCTACACACAAATTTTCCTGAATAGGCGTCATCACTCCTAGAGCATCGCTGGATAAATCTAGTTTGCGATGTGAGCCAGGGCTGTTTTACTGTGTTTGGAGGTTCTGAGGGTGAGAGGCGCTACTTGGTCCAGGGTGCTTCTGAGAGTGTCATTGTAGTGATGTACAGCCAGATCAAGACAGGAAAAAGAGGAGATTAGGGACAGTGATGATGAGTGTAAGAAGTCTGTAAGTGTATGAGGGTTAATGGCTTGTAGATTTCTGAATGTGTGGTAGATAGGAGTGTGCTAGGGTGGGCGTGTATTTGTAAGCGTGAAGGAGAGAATGTGGTCAGAGAGGGGAAGAGGTGAGTTATCTAGGTAGGAGATTGACAAAGACCAGATCAAGGGTGTTACAGTTTTTGTGTGTCTCAGACAGGGCTGCCACTAGGAATTTCGGGGCCCCATACTGTCAAAATTTATGGGGCCCCCCTTGAGATTCCGCCCAGGCTCCACCCCCAAGTTCCGCATCCACCCTAGCTCCTCCTCCACCACACAAACCTTCCAAAATCCCTCCGCCCTTTCATGGAAAAACTTCACTTCTGCACCATGCCCTCACCAATGACACATTAACACCAATCACTCGATGAATATGCAGCATTTTGCTTGTTTAGTATAATACACCCCATAGTCCTCCATATATTATAATGTGCACCACAGTCCTCCATATTGTAAAGTGCACACCCCATATTCCTCCATATAATATAATGTATCCTTAGTCCTCCATATAGTATAATACACTCCTAATAGCCCTCCATATATTAAAATACACTTAGTCATCCATATGGTATAATACACTCCTCATAGTGCTCCATATAGTATAATGCACTGCCATAGTCATCCATGTAGTACAATTCACTTCTCATAGTATAATGCACCCCATAGTTCTTCATATGGTATAATGTATTCCCCATATAATGTATAATAATAATAATAATAATAATAGTCCTCGATACAGTATAATGCAGCCCACATATAGTATAATGAAGTCACCCTATAGAGCATAATGCAGCCACCCCACAGAGCATAATGCAGCCACCCCACAGAGTATAATGCAAACACCACACAGAGTATAATGCAACCACCACACAGAGTATAATGTAAACCCCCCATAGAATATAATTGAGCCCCTTATATAGTATAATGTAGCCCCCCCATAAAATACAATGTAGCCCTCCTCATATAGTATAATGCAGCCCCCATAGAATATAATGTAGTTCCCTCATAAAGTATAATGAAGGCCCCATACAATATAATCTAGCCCCATAGAATACAATGTAGCCACCTCATACAGTATAATGTAGCCCCCTCATAGAGTATGATGCAATCACCCCTCATAGAATATAATAAATATAAAACAGCCCTATAGAATATAATGCATCCCCGAATAGAATATCATACAGCCCGCCTTCCCAAAGGAATATAACGTAGCCCCCATAGTATATAACAAAGCCACAAAGTATATAACACAGCCACATAGTATATAACACAGCCACCCTATAAAATATAATATATCTCCCAATAGTATATAACACAGCCCACATAGTGTATAGTGCGGCCCACATAGTATATAGCAGGGCCCACATAGTATATAGCAGGGCCCACATAGTATATTGCACGGCCCACATAGTATATATCACTGCCCACATAGTATATAGCAGGGCCCACACAGTATATAGCAGGGCCCACATAGTATACAGCTGTCACGCTGTATAGCAGATATATATATATGTGATGTCAGTAATCTATATCAAAAGGGCAACATACTATATAACATGCGCATAGATATATGATAACATAGAATTACCTGACAGAAAGTCCAGTGGGTCAATACGGAATCCGTTATACGCTGTCTCCGGCTAGAGGGTGACCGGGGTCTATGCTGACCCTAAACTGGGGTCCTAACTAATCCCTCTACCTGGAGGTACTGTTAAAGGTACAGAGGTCCAGGCCACCAGCGTAAACCCTGTCTCCTATCAATCCCTGCCAACTGTAATCTAGTCCTAAGAAGGACCCTGATTACCACCAAAGGGAATGAACAGGTAACGGTTAATGAACAGAAAGACATACAAGAAAGACAAGAAATAAAGTAAATAAAGTCTTACATACAACACTCACACACAGTAGGAACACCTAAGGTCTCGGAGATAAACTATAAGCTATAAGAGTAAAAACAACTAAGGAGCTCTTAGCTTAAATATTCTCAGAACCGATCCAGTCTGCTAGACTACATGAAGGCTTTCACCGGCATCTAACAAGCAGACTGGCAGGTATATGAAGGAATCTAATTAGAACATAATCAAAAGCAGCCGGGCGAGGCTGGACCTAGTCTTAGCAAAGAGCTAGGTAAAATTAACTCCCTCATTACCAAACACAAAGAAACAGCAACTCAGCTGTGAGAAGTCAGAGTGTGTAATCGCGACGATCCTTGTGGCGATACACCCATGACAGTACCCCCCCCTCTACGAGGGGACTCCGGACCCTCAGGGCCAGGTCTTCCCGGGTGAGTTGTGTGAAAGGTCCGAACCAATCGATCTGCGGTAACATCAGACGCAGGGACCCACGTCCTCTCCACAGGACCATACCCCCTCCAATGAACCAAGTACTGAAGGGATCGGCGACTGAGACGTGAGTCAATGATTTTCGACCCATGAAATTCCACGTTATCATTGACCACCACTGAAGGAGGAGGTAGAGGTGACGGTATGACTGGTGCCACATACTTTTTAAGTAATGACTTGTGAAACACATTATGAATTTTAAACGTAGGAGGGAGGTCCAGACGAAATGCCACAGGATTAATTATGGAACTGATCCTGTACGGCCCGATGAATCTGGGACCCAACCTCCAGGAGGAAACTTTAAGTTTTATATTCCTGGTAGACAACCATACCAGATCGTTCACCTTCAGATCTAGACCAGAAACTCTCCCCCTATCAGCCATCCGTTTGTAACGGTTCCCCGTAACCTTCAGTCTTAACCGATCTGGAACTATCAGTCTCCCTGAAAGTCCCACAGGGGCGTCCCCCTGAGCCCCCAATACCTCCCCCTCAAGCTCAGAGCATACAGCTGACACTACAACTCCCTCCTGAGGAATAGGAACCGGATCATCCGTCTTCCCGGCCCCTGGGAAAGTACGAGATAAGGCATCAGGAAGCAACTTTATTGAGCAGTCATATGCGCGATGAGGAGGTAACTCTTTACACCCCTCCTCTGAGAACATCTCCCCAAAGTCCTCCAGAAAAGGAGACAAAGTCCTAGGCACAACCGCACCGATGACCGTGCTCATGCAGTTATTCCTGCAAAATTCACCCCACTGGCTTATCTTTCTGGATTGCCAATCAATCACTGGGTTATGTTTAGCCAACCAAGGAAGTCCCAACACAATAGGAGTAGGTAGACCCTCCAACACATAACAAGACAATTGCTCTTTATGTCTTGCCCCTACTCGAAGATCTATGTTATGAACAGCTTGTACCAAGCTACCTTGACCGAGAGGTCTAGAATCAATAGAGACTATAGGGACCGGTTTGGCCAATACACTCAGTTGCATACCATGCACCTGGGCAAACCGAGCGTCCACCAGATTAGCCTCGGACCCACTATCAAGAAAAACAGAAATCCTCTCAGTTCTAGTACCAATCACCACCTCCGCAGGCACGAGAAACTGAGAGGGATTTGGGGACGAAATACACACTCCCAGGTTAACTCCTTTGCTCGAAGAGGCCCAGGATGGACACCCCCCAACAAAATGTCCCTCTCTCCCGCAAAAGAAACACCTTCTAGTCTTGCGGCGCACCGCCGATTCCCTCCTACAAAAAGATGTCCCTCCCAACTGCATGGGTTCCTCAGAACAGACATGGGGAACCTCAGTATAAGGGACTTTAGTAGTAGGTGGAGTCATCACGGGAGGCGGAGTTACCTCGCGTCTTCCCCGAATTCGTCTATCCATGCGAATAGCGAGGGCCATAGCAGCCTCCAGTGATGGAGGAGAATCATACTGAGCCAACACATCTTTTAATTTGTCAGACAACCCTTGACAAAACTGGCTCCTAAGAGCTGGGTCATTCCACTGAGTATCTGTTGCCCATCTACGGAACTCAGAAGAATATTCCTCCGCTGGACGATTTCCTTGCCGTATTTTACGTAACTTTGTTTCAGCAAGGGAAACTCGATCCGGATCATCATATACCAGACCCAGGGCAGTAAAAAATCGATCCACTGACTGGAGATCTGGGGAGCCTGGAGGAATAGAGAACGCCCAAGATTGAGGGTCCCCTTGTAAGAGCGAGATAACAATTCCCACCCTCTGCTCTTCACTCCCAGATGACCGAGGCCGCAGCCGAAAGTACAATTTACATGCCTCCCGGAAAGTAAAAAATTTGTCCCGCCCACCAGTGAACCTGTCCGGAAGAGCAACCTTAGGTTCAGATCTGGTTTGCTCCGGGGGAACAAAACCTTGGACTTAATGTCTGCAAACTCCATGGACAACCCCTGCAACTGCCGGGCCAGCTGGGCTACTGGATCCATGACAGCTGGAGAGAATCTTTAGTATGGCCGGTGAAAATGTCACGCTGTATAGCAGATATATATATATGTGATGTCAGTAATCTATATCAAAAGGGCAACATACTATATAACATGCGCATAGATATATGATAACATAGAATTACCTGACAGAAAGTCCAGTGGGTCAATACGGAATCCGTTATACGCTGTCTCCGGCTAGAGGGTGACCGGGGTCTATGCTGACCCTAAACTGGGGTCCTAACTAATCCCTCTACCTGGAGGTACTGTTAAAGGTACAGAGGTCCAGGCCACCAGCGTAAACCCTGTCTCCTATCAATCCCTGCCAACTGTAATCTAGTCCTAAGAAGGACCCTGATTACCACCAAAGGGAATGAACAGGTAACGGTTAATGAACAGAAAGACATACAAGAAAGACAAGAAATAAAGTAAATAAAGTCTTACATACAACACTCACACACAGTAGGAACACCTAAGGTCTCGGAGATAAACTATAAGCTATAAGAGTAAAAACAACTAAGGAGCTCTTAGCTTAAATATTCTCAGAACCGATCCAGTCTGCTAGACTACATGAAGGCTTTCACCGGCATCTAACAAGCAGACTGGCAGGTATATGAAGGAATCTAATTAGAACATAATCAAAAGCAGCCGGGCGAGGCTGGACCTAGTCTTAGCAAAGAGCTAGGTAAAATTAACTCCCTCATTACCAAACACAAAGAAACAGCAACTCAGCTGTGAGAAGTCAGAGTGTGTAATCGCGACGATCCTTGTGGCGATACACCCATGACAACAGCAGGGCCCACATAGTATACAGCACGGCCCACATAGTATACAGCATGGCCCACATAGTATACAGCAGGGCCCACATAGTATATAGTGCGGCCCACATAGTATATAGCAGGGCCCGCATAGTATATAGCAGGGCCCACATAGTATATAGCAGGGCCCACACAGTATATAGCAGGGCCCACATAGTATACAGCGCGGCCCACATAGTATACAGCGCGGCCCACATAGTATACAACGCGGCCCACATAGTATATAGCGCGGCCCACATAGTATATAGCAGGGCCCACATAGTATATAGCAGGGCCCACATAGTATATAGCAGGGCCCACATAGTATATAGCAGGCCCCACATAGTATATAGCAGGGCCCACATAGTACTGTATATAGCACGGCTCACATAGTATATAGCAGGGCCCACATAGTATATAGCAGGGCCCACATAGTGTACAGCGTGGCCCACATAGTATATAGCAGGGCCCACATAGTGTATAGCAGGACCCACATAGTATATAGCAGGGCACACATAGTGTACAGCGTGGCCCACATAGTATATTGCAGGGCCCACATAGTGTATAGCAGGGCCCACATAGTATATAGCAGGGCCCACATAGTATATAGCAGGGCTCACATAGTGTATAGCAGGGCCCACATTGTACAGCAGGGCCTACATAGTATACAGTAGGGCCCACATAGTGTATAGCAGGGCCCACATTGTACAGCAGGGCCCACATAGTATACGACAGGGCCCACATAGTATATAGCAGGGCCCACACAGTGTACAGCGTGGCCCACATAAAATATAGCAGGACTCACATAGTGTATAGCAGGGCCCACATAGTGTATAGCAGGGCCCACATTGTACAGCAGGGCCCACATAGTATACGGCAGGGCCCACATAGTATATAGCAGGGCCCACATAGTGTACAGCATGGCCCACATAGTATATAGCAGGGCCCACATAGTATATAGCAGGGCCCACATAGTATATAGCAGGGCCCACATAGTGTACAGCGTGGCCCACATAGTATATAGCAGGGCCCACATAGTATATAGCAGGGCCCACATTGTACAGCCCTCATCTCTCCCCCCCCCCAGGAATGGCCCCACAGCCACAGCAGTACGCAGTGACAGCTTTATAAAAAAAAAAAAAAAAAAACACTCCTCACCTCTCCTCGGGCCCGCGCTGCTCCCGGCTCCTGTCTCCTGCACTGCCTGGTACACAGTGAGTGCGCGATGACATCATCGCGCACGCGCTGTGTCAGAGACAGAGCGGGGAATGATGGGAGAGGGAGCGTCAGCTGACGCTCTCTCCTCCATCATTGCTTTGAACTGTACTGGCAGACGCCGGTATAGTTCAAAGCAGCGGGGTGGGGGGAGTCGGCGCAGGGGGCAGGCGGGCCCGAGCGCGGACCGGTTTGCTTGGGCGGCGGGCCCCACTAATCACCGGGCCCCATACCGCTGTAAGGGTTGTCATGCCCTGATGGTGGCCCTGGTCTCAGAGGTTGAGAGGCCACTAGAAGTGCTTAGTGATAGAAGCTGGGATGCTGCAAATAAGAAAGTGGAGCTGTTTATGGGGATGTTGATGTCGCCCAGGATAAGGGTTGGTAATTCAGAGGACAAAAAAGTGAGGCAGCCAGGCAGAGAAAAAGGTCAAGGAACTGGGTGGGTAAGCCTGGGGGCGGTATATGACTGCTACTCTGAGGGAAAGGGGATGGAAGAGCCTGATGGTGTGGACCTCAAAAAAGGGAATGAGAGTGATAGAACTGGGGGGATGACCTGGAAAGTGCATTGTAGGGACAGTAGTATGCCGACTCCACCACCAAGTCTGTGTGTCTCGGGGTATGGGAAAAATGTAAGCTGCCATGAGATATAGCAACAGGGGAGACAGTGTCAGAATCCTGAATTCAGGTTTCAGTGAGGGCCAACAGATTAAGAGAGTTGTTCAGAAAGTAATTGAGCACAATAAGTGTATTGGATTACAGAGTGCACAATTAAAAGAAGGAGATGAAGGATTACAACTAATGTTAATAAGATTAGTAAGGTTTCGATGTGAGGTGGGGTGGGGTTGAAGTTGGCGGATGGTGAAGCGGGGTTGGGGAGTTATCCCCGGAAATAAGTAGCGTGACATTAACGGGAATAGAATGCAGAATAGAAATGACAGATTTTCAGGTGCTAAAGATGTGCAAAAATATAGATAGATAGATATGTAGATAGATAGATGTTAGATAATAGATAGATACCTGTAGATAGATATAAATATACGTTAGATATCTGTGAGATATACTGTATAATTAGTACCTTGCGTGTGTAGCTTACTGTATTAACCTAATAAATTAATAATCTAATAAATAAAATAATAAATAAATAAACAAATTAAAAAAAACTATGTTGGGTCCCCATCATTTTTGATAATTAGCAAAGGTAAAGCAGACAGCTGCGACCTGATATTGTCAGGTTGGGAAGGTCCATGGTTATTGGGCCCTTCCCAGCCTAAAAATACCAGCCCACAGCCATCCCCAGAAGTGGAGCATCACATGAGATGCTCCAATTCTAGCACTTCAATCAAGCCCTGCTGTTAGTAATGGAGAGGTGTCTATCAGACACCCCCATTACTAACCCAGTAATTAGAAAAAATACAATAGAAACTGTAATTAAATAAACACTCCCCGACACTTTCCCTGGTTTACCACTTTATGAAAAAAAAAAATACCTTGCAGGTCCGACGTTGTCCACTGAATCCACCGAAACCAGAAAGGAGCATACATACAAAACACAGAGGGCTAAAACAGACACTTTCCCTAATTCATCACTTTATTTTAAAAAAAAAATCCCACGCAGGTCCGATGTAGTCCACCGAATCTGATGTAGTCCAAGCGAATCCAGCGAAATCTATTGAATCCTCAGTTCAAAGCCTATGGAACCTCGTTCTGAGGCTCCTTAGCCTTTGCAAACTGCCACTGCCAGGACACGCTGCGCTGCGCAAGACCCAGCGGCTCTCAACAGCATGACATCAGTATCGCTTATCAGAGTCGCTGAGTGTCGTTGCTTTTGCCATCTGTGTGCTGTATGGGTTTTTCAATGACCTATTGACTAGAATGAGTACGTTTTGTATCCGTGGCAAATAACACGTACGTGCAACACGGACATCTGAATGAAGTTTTTGGGCTCATGCTAATTACGATAATTATCAGATGAGTGCTATGCGTCTCATAATCACTGATCTCACTGTCCCAAGCTGTGTGCTTGTTCAAATGCCCTATTAATATCTAGCTGCCGAGATCTCAATCTGAGTATGCGCCTTTCACAAGATGCCGTCGGAGCCCTCCTGCACCACAGAGCACCACGGCCAAACCTGCCACACCATCCGCACCAGCCTGGGATGGGATTTTCCGAAGGCCACCGCATCACATCAATGGATATGTGGGGCCTCCGGGCTTTCACAAGATGCCGGTGGAGCCTCCCCCTGCACCACAGAGCACCACCGCTGAACCTGCCACACCAGCCGCACCAGCCTGGGATGGGATTTCCCAGAGGCCATGGCACCAGCTGGACCACCGTACACCCCCTGTGACCCCAGTCCACCAGCGCTGCTGATCCCCCCCGGGTAAGCTGAATTTGGACTGTAAGATGGACCCCCCCATTTGACACATTATTTTTTTTCCCTATTTTCCTTCTGAAAATTTTGGGTGCTTCTTATAGTCTGGTGCATCTTATAGTCTGAAAAATACAGTATGTGACCTCTTCCCTGCTCTGGAGAGACTGGTGCCTGGCGATAACTCTGCCCCCAGAGCTTGTTTTACATGAAGGGGAGTTACCAGTGTGAGACAAGTAACCAACAGAGAACAGGAGAAATTAAATTTGTCTGGCAAGCACATTTTTTGCTTCTCTCTGAGCTCTGGTGTATTGTAACAATATTACACCCTGTCTGCCTGTGAGATGGAAGCTGAGAGGAACCTGCAAGATATGTTAAGTATGAGGAGAGCAAGAGTGGCCATTACGCAACTCCTCCTTATATTTAAAATAATCTCTGGGGGCAGAGTTATCTCCAGGCACCATCCTCCCCGGAGCCTGGAAGAAGTCACTTTATATAAAATTATAAAAGATGATTTCTCAGCAACAACACAGCTGATATGAGGCATACAAGGAGGGCTGTTTTCAGCATTCTATAATCTGTACGGTCATGTTAATGGTTTACATAGGTCAAATGTGGTGACAGATTCCCTTTAAATATAACTTGATCCCTTTTTAGAGGTTTTGTACTGTGAAATAAGTTTTATTGTATGACTGATGTATATTTGTTTTTTATTATTGGATTTTATAATGACATACAGTCTTAGTTCTCCCTATTTTCATTCCCCTCCTTTCCTTTTTCCCTTATTATTCCTCCCCAATAAAAATTTTACTTTTCATTACCATTCTCACCTTTCCGTTTCCCATTATATTTTATTTGTTGTTTATGTATATATAAAATAAAAAAGATAATAAAAATTCTTGAAACAACAAAACAAAATAACTTGAAGATACCCCTTTAATGTTATGGTGGTGGTTTAGGAAGCATAGGGTAGCTGACAAGTTCCGAATGAATGTTTTTTAATTGCTTCTTTATGAGGATATTTAAGAATGAACACATATGGCTCCTTATTATATAGGAGGTGTAAGGAGTAATCTTGTGACATTAATCAGTTCTGATTTCTGAAATATTTGGTTGAACAGATTAAAGCAAATATTGAATCTAAACAGTCATTAGCTATTTAGAGTTTGAACAGGTGCCTAACACAAGAAGGTTTAGATGCTCTTTCCGAGATGCCTATGAAATAGTTAAGCTAAAGCGATCTATAGCTTTCTTCAAACTTAATTTTGGTTTTCTTAGTATTATAAATTGCTAAATGTAAATATCAGCTACTGACCAGGAGTAAAGTATGACAAAGGATGACATGAAACGAGCTTTTTCAGACCTGTCATATAAAACTGTCCTTGATGGTATATATTTTTAATCGAAAGCAGAAATCTGTTACCAAATTAATGCAAGAAAGTGATAATAATGAATTTAATAATAATAACAATAACCATTTTCAGGAACAGAATTGTAGTTATCATTTGACAAATATGTTCCTGCATGGTGGAAGCAATATACTGCAGGAGGGGGCTGTGGGGTGATGTACTGCAGGAGGGGGCTGGGATACAATTTACTGTAAGGAGGGGGCTGTGCAGCAATGTACTGCAGCCAGGACAGGGATGTGGAGTGATGGTTGATATATGAGATAATGATACAGCAGAAAGATGCTGAATTTTATTAAATGAGTTGTTAGTAGCTGCCCTTCAGACATGTGCTGTGTACACTGAGTGCTACTTGAGACAGAATCCTAAGGATGGACCATGCTACTCATGTGTCAGTGCTTTATGCCTATGTAAGGTGCCCAGGACAGTAGCTATGGGCGAGCTTCTGCTCCATAACGCCCAGGAACTTTACAAACAATTGTGTCTCAGTCCATAAGTGTTGTGCTGTGTAAGATGCGTTACACTTACTTGTAGGTCGTAGGCCTTCACTGTCTCCATGTCCTCAGGTCCATGACCTGCACCACACACACACATCAGGGGTCACCCAGTTTGTTTTAACAATTTCAGCTTTACTGGATGTTTTTAGTACATAAGTCTTTAACACGTAGTATCCGGCACAGCACTTTTCGCGACTTGCTTTATTCACACAGTAAATTTTCACCATTTTCTTACATTTAGCTCAGACCACCCCTACTTTAATAGGTCTTGTTAGCCCTAAGGATTTCCCATCCAGCACCGCAGTATTCCCGAGATCCGCTATATTTCCCTCACGCGGTTCCACTTCCATCTTCTTCTGAACAGAAGGAGTTGAGGTGCTCTCAACAGGGCCGGCCCGAACGTACAGGCGAACTAGGCGGCCGCCTAGGGCGCCGACCCTAAGGGGGCGCCAGAGAAAAAAATAGAAAAAATTATAAAAAATCTTTTCTAAAGGCAAAAAGTTTTAGGGATGGAAAGAAAAGTGTACATACATTTTTTTACCATAAATTTAAAAGAAAAAACGTTGAGCTTCAATTTACGCACGGAGAGGAGGCGCTAAACTACGGACGTGAGTCGTTTGCATCGTCTGCTGACAGGTGTTTGATCCCGCACGTTTATTTTGCTCCTAAGTTTTCAAATGTTGGCAAAGCAAAGCAAACAGCCAAAAATGCACACACTACACTAAGAGGGCGCCCAAGAGAAAAAATACGTATACTTAATAGTAGGGGCGCAACAAAATAGTTTCGCCTAGGGCGCCGTAATCTCTCGGGCCGGCCCTGGCTCTCAATAGTACCTGTATCGAGCCGTGGGCTCCAAACATTGCAGGAATGTCCATAGGGAGTCTTGTACAACCTCATACCGCTAGAAAGAGTTGTATATGAAGGGGTGCTTTCAGACCACTGCATCTTAAACTTCAACTTGCCTCCAACGAGCACTTTCACTAACTGTCTAAGCCATGAAGTAGTCCCCTTTTTACTTGCCCATTCTCTCAGTCTGGGCTAGTCCCAAAACATTAATATTTTGCCCTAATGTACCTACAGTCACTATCTACTGAACTAAGCACTAACCTATATGTTACCCTGTGCCTACCCTATACTTTCCCTACGTCTGAGCTTAGTGCAGGTCACTCACAATAGTCATTACCATTACAGTTTAACACAGCAACATCAGTACTTACAACACTATACATACTAAAAAAAACATGGTACGGTACACATTTCACATGGCACAATAAAACACAGTAAAACCACATAACACTATTCTTATAATTCAACGCTGTCTTCAGGGATAGGGGCAATCCACACTCTTCCACCTACCCCCAGGATAAAATTTGCCAGCCAGCCTCTGCCTGTTTCCTCAACACAAAATTAGGGCATGGATATCTGGTAGTGCAAAGGATGAGGAGTAAAGGTATGGCAAGCAGTAGGTATAGATGAAGATGGTGATGACACTGATCAAGTACTACTTGAGGATGCGGCCTGACTACCTGAAAGACAAGCATGGGGAGATGGGGGAGGAAAATATATGAGCATGTGAAGTCGACTCATATGTTTATCAAATATGAGTCGTATGTTTAAGAAATGTTTATCAAATGAAAAGAGGGAGGCATATCTAAAGAAGAATATAATGCTGTCTGCAGAACCTGCAGGGCACGAATCAGATTATCTAAACCTGACAATGAATTAAGGCTTGCAAGAGACGTCAAAAGCAATAAAAAAAAGGATTTTGCAGATATGTCGAAAGTAAAAGAAAAGTCAAAGATGCTATAGGATTTTTGCAGGATGAAAATGATGAAATGGTAAGAAAGGATGTTGAGAAGGCCGAACTTTTAAATTCCTATTTTGCATCTGTTTTCTCTCAGAAAGGAAATGTAGCATCATCTGATCTTCACTGTCCTATTAAAGGAATAGAAGAATCCAGGATATCTATTAACAGAAAGACAGTGAGGAAATACTTAGCTAACATAAATAAATTCAAGTCTCCAGATCCAGATGAATTACACCCCAGAGTGCTGAAGGAGATAGCAGAAGAAATTTTTGAACCACTCTCCATAATCTTTGAAAATTCTTGGAGAACAGGAGAAGTCCCAGAAGACTGGAGAAGAGCAAATGTTGTCCCTATCTTAGAAAAGGGGAAGAAGGTGGACTGTTATGATTTGGTAGCTGAGGAGTGCAGGTAAAAAAAAAAAGCAATACACCAGAGCAGTTGGAATCTATGAGATTGCAGTACCCTGACTAACCACCACAACTAGAGGCAGCCGTGGAGCGTTCCTACGTTGGTCCTAGACGCCTCGTCACAGCCTGAGAAACTAACTATACCTAAAGATAGAAAGAGGAAAGCTATCTGCCCCGGAGCAGATCCCCAAAGAACATAGAAAGCCCCCAAACATGTAATGGCGGTTAGACAAGAAGAAATACTGACACAGACAGAAAATAGTATGAGCAAACGTTGGGGCCCAAACTATCTAAATAGAAAAGGATAGGAAGGGCACTTACTGCAATCCCAAAAAACCCTGAAAAGCACCAACTCTACTAATTTCAAAAACACCTGAGATCACACGACCTCTACCACCTAAATTAGTTCTCTGGTGTAAGAAAATCAAAACAGCAGCCACTGAAAAAACTGGAAAAAGCAAATGTACAAAACATCAGTGGCTGAACTAAACTGAGAGGGCAAAAGCCCCCGGAGGGGACCCTGAAGGCCCCCACAGAAGTGCAGGACAAAATGCAAAAATCAAGCACAAAAACAAAAAGAAGAAAATGTCTTATCTGTTAGCAGGAGATGCAGACACGACACAGCAGGCTACAAAGGAAACAGGAATCAAGGATTGAGACCAGAACAATTGATCACCGGCAACCCTGATGGGAAGGCGACTCCCTTAAATAAGACCAGTCAGTAACACCTAATTCCCAATCCTCACAATCTTCACTGGACAGTCCAGTACCGCTTGTAACCACCAGAGGGAGCCTCTGCTCAGAACTCATTTCAAGTCCATTCACAACAGTACCCCCCCCTTGAGGAGGGGTCACCGAACCCTCACTTGAGCAACCAGGTCGGTCAGGATGAGTTCTATGATACGCACGGATGAGTCTCCTAGCATGGATGTCCGAAGCAAACACCCAAGAATTGTCTTCCTGACCATAACCTCTCCACTTAACCAAATACTGGAGTTTCCGTCTAGAAAAACGAGAATTCAATATTTTCTCAACCACAAACTCCATATTGCCCTCAACCAGAACAGGGTCAGGAGGCAAAGCAGGAGGAACCACTGGCTCAACAAACCTCTTCAACAAGGACTTGTGGAACACGTTATGGATCTTAAATGTCCCTGGAAGAAGCAAACGAAAAGAAACAGGATTAAGAATCTCCATGATCTTATAAGGTCCAATGAACCTAGGCTTAAATTTAGGAGATGCCACTCTCATAGGAATATTTTTTGAGGACAACCAGACCAAGTCCCCCACTTTAAACCGAGGACCATCAGTCCTATGCCGGTTAGCAAACCGCTGGGCCCTCTCCTGAGAGAAGGACAACCTCTCCACTACCTGGTCCCAAATCTGTTGCATACGCTCCACAACAGAGTCAACACCTGGACAGGCAGAAGCCTCCGTCTGTCCTGAAGAAAATCGAGGGTGAAACCCAGAATTACAGAAAAATGGAGACATCAAAGTGGCAGAGCTAGCCCTATTATTAAGAGCAAACTCAGCCAAAGGCAAAAAAGAGACCCAGTCATCCTGATCAGCAGACACAAAGCATCTTAGATAAGTCTCCAATGTCTGGTTTGTTCTCTCAGTTTGACCATTGGTCTGAGGATGAAACGCCGAGGAGAAAGACAACTGAACACCAAGCTTAGAACAAAAGGTCCTCCAAAATCTGGAAACAAACTGGACTCCTCTGTCAGACACAATGTTCTCAGGAATGCCGTGTAAACGAACCACGTGCTGAAGGAACAAAGGCACCAATTCGGAGGAGGAAGGCAATTTAGGTAATGGCACAAGATGTATCATCTTGGAAAACCTATCACAAATCACCCAGATGACGGTCATTCTCTGAGAAACAGGGAGGTCGGAAATGAAATCCATAGAGATATGGGTCCATGGTCTCTTGGGCACAGGCAATGGCATCAACAAACCACTAGAGCGAGAGCAAGGCTTGGAACGAGAGCAAGTCCCGCAGGACTGCACAAATTCCCTGACATCACGAGACAAGGTAGGCCACCAAAACGACCGACTAACCAAGTCTCTGGTACCAAAAATTCCGGGATGACCGGCCAACGCGGAACAATGAATCTCAGACATCACACTCTTTTTCCACTGGTCCAGGACAAACAATTTCCCAACAGGGCAGCGCTCGGGCCTATCCTCCTGACACCCCTCCAGAGCCAGTCTCAAATTGGGCGAGATGGCGGAAAGAACTACACCTTCTTTCAAAATAACAGAAGATCAGATACCTCAGGAGAGTCCGCAAGTAAACTACTCGAGAGGGCATCCGCCTTAACATTCTTAGTGCCAGGAAGAAAGGAAACCACAAAATTAAAACGTGTGAAAAACAAGGCCCACCTGGCCTGTCTAGGATTAAGTCGCTTGGCAGATTCCAGATAAACCAGATTCTTATGGTCCGTAAGGACCACCACCTGATGTTTGGCTCCCTCCAGCCAATGTCTCCACTCTTCAAAAGCCCACTTCATGGCCAATAACTCCCGATTACCCACGTCATAATTACGTTCAGTAGGAGAAAATTTTCGAGAGAAAAAGGCACAAGTTACTTTTAGAGGTCTCTGGATCTCTTTGGGACAAAACGGCACCTGCCCCAATTTCAGAGGCATCAACCTCCACCTTAAATGGCAGAGAAACATCAGGCTGCCGTAGAACAGGAGCAGAAGTGAATCTCTGCTTAAGTTCCTGAAATGCAGAAACTGCCTCAGGAGGCCAATTCACCACATCAGAACCCTTCTTGGTCAAATCAGTTAATGGTTTAACAATAACCGAGAAATTACCAATAAATTTACGATAAAAATTGGCAAAACCCAAAAATCTTTGAAGAGCCTTTAATGAAGTAGGTTGGACCCAATCACAGATGGCCTGAACCTTGACCGGGTCCATTTCAATAACAGATGGGGACAAAATGAATCCCAAAAATGAGATCCTCTGTACGCCAAAAAGACACTTTGATCCCTTCACATACAGAGCATTCTCTCTCAAAATCTGGAATACAGTTCGAACATGTTTCACATGAGAGTCCCAGTCATTAGAAAAAATCAAGATATCATCCAAATAAACAATCAGAAATTTATCCACAAAATCCCTGAAAATGTCATTCATGAAGGACTGGAAGACAGAAGGAGCATTAGTGAGCCCAAAGGGCATCACAAGGTACTCAAAATGCCCTTCAGGGGTGTTAAATGCCGTCTTCCATTCATCCCCGTGCTTAATGCGAATAAGGTTATATGCCCCCCTGAGGTCAAGCTTGGTAAACCAAGTAGCGTTTTTCACCCTGGAAAACAGGTCAGAAATCAAGGGTAACGGATATTGATATTTCACAGTAATATTGTTCAAAAGACGATAATCAATACACGGCCTTAATGAACCATCCTTTTTGGCCACAAAGAAAAAAACGGCACCTAAGGGTGAAGAGGATGGTCTGATATGACCCTTCTCCAATGACTCCTTGATATAAGACCGCATAGCGTCATGTTCAGGTACAGACAAGTTAAAAAGGCGACCTTTAGGGAATTTACTACCAGGCACTAATTCAATAGCGCAGTCATAGCTCCTATGGGGAGGCAAGGATGCAGATTTACTTTCGCTAAACACATCAGAAAAATCAATCAAAAAGTCAGGAACATCCTGAGCCTGGGGGGAGGCAGAAAAAACAGGAGTGTTGGTATTAACACATTGGCAGCCCCAACTGGTTACAGACACAGATTTCCAATCCAAAACAGGATTATGAGACTGTAACCAAGGGAAACCCAGCACGATAATGTCATGCAGATTATACAGAACCAAAAATTTGCAGCTCTCCTGATGATCAGGTTCAACCCTCATTATCACCTGAGTAGAGAACTGAGGTTTATTCTCAGCCAAAGGGGTAGAATCGATCCCAGTAGGGGAATAGACTTCTGTAGGGGTATCAAGGGAAACCCGCAACGTTTAGCAAAATCAAAATCCATCAGGTTAATAGCTGCTCCCGAATCAACGAAAGCCTGAGCAGAAAATGAGGACAGAGAGCATATCAGAGTAACAGTTAATAAAAACTTAGTCTGAACACTACCCAAGACAACTGAGCGTGCAAAACGTCTTCCCCGCTTAGGGCAGACTGAAATAGCATGAGAGGCATCACCACAGTAGAAACATAACCCATTGCGCTTTCGAAACTCATGACGCTGTGCCCCAGAAACCACTCTATCACACTGCATAGGTTCAGAAGCAGGTTCACAAGGCAACACTATTCCACGCATACTTCTCCGCTCACGCAAACGTCTGTCAATTTGAATCGCTAATGACATAGAATCATTGAGACCAGAGGGGACAGGGAATCCCACCATAACATCCTTTACATTATCTGACAGACCCTTCCGAAAAAGGGCTGCCAAAGCGTCGTCATTCCATTTGGTCAGGACTGCCCACCTGCGGAATCTCTGACAGTATAACTCAGCGTCATCAAGCCCCTGATTTAATGCCAACAAGGCTTTTTCAGCTTGATCAGTGACATTAGGCTCATCGTACAATAACCCCGAACCCTGAAAAAATGCATCAACATCACTCAAAACAGGATCCCCAGGTGTCAGGGAAAAAGCCCAATCCTGAGGATCGCCGCGCAGGAGAGAGATGACAATTTAAACCTGCTGCGCTGCGTTCCCTGAGGACTTAGATTTTAAGGCAAAAAACAATTTACAATTATTTTTGAAATTCAGAAACTTGGCTCGATCCCCCAAAAACAAATCTGGCATGGGAATCCTAGGTTCCACAACAGGCAACCTAGTAAGATAGGTAGCAATACTCCGAACCTCAGTGGCAAGCTGATCCACACGGCCAGACAACTGTGCAAACTCCATTGAGAGAAAAAATCCTCCCCAGCACCCAGAGATACAGAGGGAAAAAAAAAAAAATGCAACAAACAGAAAAATATCTCTGACAACTCTGACAACCTTTTTTTTTTTTACAATATTTTTCCCTTCTGTGAGTACCATATAATTTTCAGTTTTGGCCGGTGATACTGTTATGATTTGGTAGCTGAGGAGTGCAGGTAAAAAAAAAAAGCAATACACCAGAGCAGTTGGAATCTATGAGATTGCAGTACCCTGACTAACCACCACAACTAGAGGCAGCCGTGGAGCGTTCCTACGTTGGTCCTAGACGCCTCGTCACAGCCTGAGAAACTAACTATACCTAAAGATAGAAAGAGGAAAGCTATCTGCCCCGGAGCAGATCCCCAAAGAACATAGAAAGCCCCCAAACATGTAATGGCGGTTAGACAAGAAGAAATACTGACACAGACAGAAAATAGTATGAGCAAACGTTGGGGCCCAAACTATCTAAATAGAAAAGGATAGGAAGGGCACTTACTGCAATCCCAAAAAACCCTGAAAAGCACCAACTCTACTAATTTCAAAAACACCTGAGATCACACGACCTCTACCACCTAAATTAGTTCTCTGGTGTAAGAAAATCAAAACAGCAGCCACTGGAAAAAGCAAATGTACAAAACATCAGTGGCTGAACTAAACTGAGAGGGCAAAAGCCCCCGGAGGGGACCCTGAAGGCCCCCACAGAAGTGCAGGACAAAATGCAAAAATCAAGCACAAAAACAAAAGAAGAAAATGTCTTATCTGTTAGCAGGAGATGCAGACACGACACAGCAGGCTACAAAGGAAACAGGAATCAAGGATTGAGACCAGAACAATTGATCACCGGCAACCCTGATGGGAAGGCGACTCCCTTAAATAAGACCAGTCAGTAACACCTGATTCCCAATCCTCACAATCTTCACTGGACAGTCCAGTACCGCTTGTAACCACCAGAGGGAGCCTCTGCTCAGAACTCATTTCAAGTCCATTTACAACAGTGGACCTAGGGAACTATAGACCGGTGATTCTGACTTCTATACCAGGAAAGATCTTTGAACAAATTATAAAACAACATTTATGTAAGTACCTGGATAAGAATGAAGTGATTATCCAGAGTCAACATGGGTTTGTAACTAATAAGTCATGTCAGACTAACTTAATTTTCTTCTATGACAGAATCACTGACTGTGTGGATCAGGGAAATGCTGTAGATATAGTATATCTTGACTTCAGCAAAGTATTTGGCAAAGTATTTAACACCATCCTTATTGAAAAAATAACTAAGTACGGAATGAACAAGGCAACTGTTAGGTGGATTCATAACTGGCTTAGTGATCGGTCCCAAAGAGTGGTGATAAATGGCTGCACATCCAGTTGGAAGAATGTCTCAAGTGGAGTACCACAGGGCTCTGTCCTGGGCCCTGTATTGTTCAACATCTTTATCAATGATTTAGATGAAGGAATTGAGGGGAAGCTGATTAAATTTGCTGATGACACAAAGCTAGGAGGGATAGCTAATACTAGAGAAGAGAGAGAGGATTCAAAAAGATATAAATAAACTGGAGCAGTGGGCAGCAACTAACAGAATGGTTTTTAACAGGAAAAATGCAAAGTACTACATCTGGGCAATAAAAATGAAAAACATATACAGAATGGGAGGAATAGGGCTAAGCAACAGCACATGTGAAAAAGACTTGGGTATACTAATAGATCACAGACTGAACATGAGTCAACAGTGTGATGCAGCAGCAAAAAAGGCAAATACAATTCTGGGATGTATTAACAGAAGCATACAGTCTAGATCATGTGAAGTCATTATTGCCCATTACTCCTCTTTGGTCAGACCTAATCTGGAATACTGTGTCCAGTTTTGGGCACCACATTTTAAAAAAGACATCAACAAACTGGAGCAAGTTCAGAGAAGAGTGACCAGAATGGTGACCGGTCTGCAAACCATGTCCTATGAGGAACGGTTACAGGATTTGGGAATGTTTAGCTTGCAAAAATGAAGACTGAGAGGAGACTTAATAGCTGTTTACAAATATCTCAAGGGCTGTCACATTGTAGAAGGATTATCTTTATTCTCATTTGCACAAGGAAAGACTAGAAGCAATGGGATGAAACTGAATGGGAGGAGACACAGATTAGATATTAGAAAAAAACTTTTTGACAGGGTGATCATGAGTGGAACAGACTGCCATGGGAGGTGGTGAGTTCTCCTTCAATGGAAGTCTTCTAACAATGGCTGGACAGACATCTGTCTGGGATGATTTAGTGAATCCTGCTTTGAGCAGGGGGTTGGACCAGATGGCCCAGGAGGTCCCTTCCAACTCTACCATTCTATGATTCTATGATTCATATGCTAAGAGAGAGCCGTAGCTCCTATTATATTGGAGTCTGGAAATCCATAGCTTATTTTCCTGCACAAAGCAAAAGATTTGTTGGTCAGCAAGGTGGAAAAGAATTTCCACACCCAAGATGCCCACACATTGGACTTGTCATCACCACGATCAGGGCTTTCAGGCGCTGTTGAGCTTCCTCTATCAACAGCAGTTATGCATCACTTGCAGGGCCAGTTTTAGTGTGGCATTGGGGAAAAATGAAAAGTGAAGCCCTAAATACTAACAAGGTTAATTTCATACTACAGTATTGATCGACTATATTAAAGTAGTTATGCACTTGTTTACCGGCCTCTTTACACAAACTGATGAAGAATGATGGGTTAAAATGATCACTAACAGATCGTTCTTTTCCCATGCTGCCGAGAACAATGATATTTGTTCCTGCATAAACTATCCAATCATCCGATGAATGAGCATTATTTTGCTAGTTCATTTGGTGATTGCCGACAAATTCTTGTCAATAGTACCAATATTTAGTGTGGATGCTACACACACATACATCAGTATATAAACACACACATCCATATATAATACACATATCACTATGTAAATGACTTGCTATGCACCTCATTATTATTTATTATTATAGCACCATCTATTCCATCCCATGGCACTTTACATGTGAAAAGGGTATACATAATAAAACACAAGTACAATAATCTTGAACAATACAAGTTACCGACTGGTACAGGAGGAGAGAGGACCCTTCCCCAAGGATTCACAATCTACAAGGGATGGGTGAGTATACAGTTGATGAGGGTAGAGCTGGTTGTGCAGGAGTATGGTGGAACAAGAGTTACTGCAGGTTGTATGCTTGTCCCCTCATCTTCAGATCCTCCACTTTCCAATAGATTTTAAGACCTTTGGTCATATGACCATGATATCACCATAGGTCCTTCTGCTGGTATATCATTGGAAGCTGCAGTGACAATTCATGACTGACAATCTATGACATTTCAGGCCTCTATAGCATGCATCAAGCATTTTTTTATTTTACCACTGGAGTGATGAACTAATCTAATTTCCCTGCACCTAGTATCATACTTACTGTCCGCCATCTTCTTCTGGGTCGGTCTTTTGCAAGTTGTGACCTATTGGATCGCTCCAGGGTTTACTAAAACAGGACCAATGTTACCGTCATATGGTGACCGTTATAGTGGTAGATACCAGTTCTACAGAAAATATTAATAAATTACAGTAAAGTTAGAGATATCGACTTAGAGGTGACATTCTTTGTGATGGGTTTGTTCACCTTTTCCATCGTTTTCATCTGGCCCAGACCACCATGTGGTGACTTCTCCAGCCACATCTCGTCTGTAGATTTTACAACAAAGACACAAAAAACACATTTGACTTCTCACATTTTTTAAACACCATCTATTCTCAACCTACACAAACTCTTCATCCTGATGATACCCAATGCTGAGCCTTCTGCTGTCATATTTGTCCCTATTACTTTACCCACTGTGTGGCATGGTAACAGTACTACTCTCGTAAAATGCACCAGTTGTGCCATCTAGATGGTAAAATTGCCCCCTAGAAAATATTAATGCCCTTTGTGAGTGACCTAGAAAATAATAGTGTTCACATTTTGCCACCAAAGTAATGATGCCTCCTATGTGCTCCTTTGACATTTGTAAGACCCTGAATGCAACTAGAATGTAATAATATCTCTCTCTTAAGTGCCCAATTAACAATTAAAATTGCCACCTGAGTGCCTCGAAAAACTAATAATGTCCCTTATGCCCCAACATCCACCCACACAGTATGATGTCCCCACACAGTATGATATCTACCCAGTCACATCCACACAGTACAATGCCCCATTGCCTACCACGCACACACTGTATGATGGCACCAGACACAGTATGATGGCGCCACTGCCCTCTCACACAAAGTATAATGGCCCCAGAGTAGTCACCTGATGGTTCCACAGTAGTACCCCCACAAATGTTATGATGGCCCCTCAGTAGTCCCCTCACAAACATTAAAATGGCAACACAATTAACCCCCACACACAGTATGGTGACCTCTACAGACCTCCACACACAGTATGATGGTCCTACAGACTTCCACACACAGTATGATGGTCCTACAGCCATCCACACAGTATGATGGACATCACAGCCCTCCACACAGTATGATAAACTCTGCAGCCCCCCCACACAGTATGATGGCCCTCCACACAGTATGATGGACCCACAGCTCCCCACACAGTATGATGGACCCCATGCTGTATGATGTCCCCCACAGCTCACAGCACAGTATTATGGACCCCAAATAGTATGATAGCCCTACAGATCCCCAAATAACATGATGTCCTCATAGTCATCCACACACAGTATGATGCTCCTCACAGCACCCCCACACAATATGATGGCCCCACACAGTATAATGGCTCTAAAGCCCCTCATAGTATGATGGCCTCCACAGTATGATGTTGAGTCGCCCGCCAGGGCCGTGGGGTACTCGGACCCGAGCCAGTTAACTTCTATGGGGATGTCACAGCAGCCACGACTCGGTCCGTGGCCCTGGGCGCTCATCCAAAAAGGGGAATATATTTACAGGGGATAATGTTCGTGTAGTGATTCGTGACGCCACCTGTAGTGTCTGGTCAGGGTGACCAGTGCTGCTGTGCAGGTCCTCTGGAAGGGATGGTGTTGTGCAGCTAGTTGGTAAACCTCCTACAGGTGAGGCTGTGTCCTTCCAGGGCAGGTAGATGTTGTAGTATAGAGATGGTGCTAGTGGATGCAGCAGAGGGGAATGTGCGATGCTGGAAGAAATCTAGGAGACAGTCCAAGTGCAGTTTCAGGATTTTTACTCACAGTCTGTTGCCAGCAAGACAGATGCCCGCCTGGTACTGTGTCCTCCGGGCGAGTGGTCCAGCAACCCCCAGGTAGATTGGTCGCACTTCCCAGGACTCCTCTTCAGTGTGTTCCTTTCTTGGCCTTTCCTCTCTGTGCTTTTCTACTCCTTTCTTCCTAGCACCTCACCACACAGTCCTTCGGATCAGAAGCTGCGGATCCTGTCGGGAAACAGATTAGTTCTGTACATCCTTGGCCTATATAGCTTCCTTCCAGGGGATGCTGCTGGTGGTTGTGGCAATGACCCATAAAGTGATCACCACTGTCGGCTTACTAGCAGGGCCTGAAGCTTTCCCACTAGTCTAGGGGCCGTACCCTGATGGCCTGGTCCTTCCTATTACGGATGGGGCCACGGATGGAATCGTCACTGTCCGTGCCCTTGGACCCTTTCGCTGACTTCAGGAGCTTTTCCAGGCACGCTCTCCTCAGAGAGACTCCCAAGAGAGTTCTGCCCTTTAAACTCCTCTTCTCCTCTTACTGCTGCCTAAGCTCCACCCATCCATACACCCCTTGCTAACCAGTCTGAGTCAGACCATCCTCCCATAGGGTACGTCCGCATGCTCAGCTGGTATGTGTGTGTTGGATGCGGTGTTAGAGTCCTAGGGGTGCTCACTCCCCACCTGGGAGTGGGGCGCTACACCTCCGGACGAGATGCAACACCTCTGTGGCGACCGAACCCCCAGCGGCGCCACAATGTCACCAGTGACCCAAACACAGTATGATGAGCCCCTCCAACTCCCCACCCAGTTTGATGACACTCAGACAGTATGATGGCTTCCACAGCTCCCCACATAATATGATTGTCCTTACACAATATGATAACCACCCCACAGACAGTTTGTTGGCCCCAGAGATCTCACACATAGTATGGTGGCCCCCACAGCCCTCCAAATAATTTGTTGCCCTAATGGTATGAACCCTAATATTATTTGCCCTTACAGTACTACATAGTATGATAGCTCCTGTATAGTATGATGGTCCCCACATCTCTCTATACAGTATAATGGCCCCCACAGTCTCCTCAATGAGAATGAGTTTCCTCACAGCTCCCTCCAACAAAGTATGATGTTAAAAAATATTATGCTGTCTCCCACAGCTCTCTACATATAATGGCTCCACTGCCCCCTTCACAATATAATGGCTCTACCGAAGTCCCTCCACACATAGTAGTCCCTATCAAACACTACAGGGGTGGGCAATTATTTTTCCCGAGGGGCCACATGGGAGACCGTGACTGTTGTGGAGGGCCGAACCAATAGGCTGAAATTAATTCTACGCAACATAAATATCAATATATAATTATTAATATAATAATTAATATTAATTATATCACTCAATATTGAGCAGAATTAAGGATGCCGACATTCCCCTATACACTCAAACAAAAAAGGCAGCACTCTGTAGCGTCATACCATGCAAATATGAAATATGAAAATTGAATTGCATTACTGCATTAGAAATATGAAAAATTGAGAATGCTTAGCGCATAAATTGGCCAATTCATGTGTACCTGGAAGCCTCGTTAAGGCGATTCTCGTTTCCAGGACCTAAAGCTAATGCCAATCCTCTCTTTTAGACTGCAGTCTTCATCTGTATGGGAACCTAATGTGAATCCTCTCTTAGACTGAAATCTACATCTCTGTGGAGGGGTAGTGGTCCTGCTGTGATTAAAAATGCCTGAGGCTAAGAGGCGGAGTGCTCAGTCGGAAGGCTAATGAGTACAAATTTCAAAAAACTGACAGTCACATCCAAACATAAACTAAGTCTGAACAGGTGCTTACCTGGAGTCACCAACTCATATACATTCAAACAAAAAAGGCAGCACTCTGTAGCGCCATAGCATGCAAATATGAAATATGAAAATTTAATTGCATTACTGCATTAGAAATATGAAAAATTGAGAATGCATAGCGCATAAATTGGCCAATTCATGTGTACCTGGAAGCCACGTTAAGGCGATTCTCGTTTCCAGGGATGCAGTAGCGGGAAGGAGGCAGAGCAAGGGTTAACAAATTTAACAATTTAATTACAAGGCAGGTAAACTCCTTGCAGGGAGATAGATAGTTAAAGGGGAAACAAAACAAATGCAGAGTAATAACAGTCCAATTAGCAAACTTATCATGTCCTTTATGTTCCTCCACCGCAGATGATCCTGTGGGGATTGAAGCACCAGCAACGGCCGGGGAGATGTCCACAGATGGGTCCTTCAAAAGATGATCCGTCTTCTGGCGGCAACGGGCGGTCTCCGGCATCCCCCGTTTGGCCCCCAGTCCATGAACTAGTGCTGCTGAAGCAAAAAAAAGCCACAGCAACTTCGGGGTTAGACATAGGCTGAAGAGCGGCAGCTGACGAGAGGGGCACCAAACTACCGACCACTTCTCGGCCTTCGCTTTTCTGTACGTACACGGTACTCACAGTCACTGGCCGCACAGCCCTCTTTGCTCTCACTGTCCCGCGAGTGGTAATGTGTAGCCCTGGTGTTAGGCACACGCAGTACCCTGGAGAATGTGTGGAGAGATAGCAGTTTAATGCTCAATACCCATTCACTCAACATACACTAGACACACCCTTAGGGTAGTGTAGTCACTTGTGAGGGAGTGGTCAGGGTGTATTGGTTGAGTGATTAGAGTAGTCAGTTTCCTGTCTTCGGACAGAGCAGACGTGTGGAGTCTAGCTGGGACTTGGAGGGAGGAAGCAGTCCAGCCTGGCTCTATCAGCAGTTCAGCAAGTGGAGGCCAGTAAGGGCGAGATATAGATCACCTCAGCCTGGTCAGAGCTGTACCTCACTTGAAGACATTGATAAAGAAAGAAGAGTTTAGTACAGAATTACTTCAGTCACCTGTCCCAAGGACAGTGAAAGGTTCAGAGACGTGCTCCTGCCTAGTGGATAACTGAGAGTCTGTTAACTAACTCTGAAGGAAGGAAAAGAAGGAGTGATTATACGACTTTTTGCAAGTGTGAGTGTTTATGCTACAAGCGCGGACAAGGCGAAAGGCACAGTGGAAAGGAATATTTGAAAAGTGCTTTTGGATTGAAGAAGTCCTGCACATTGTAACCGGTCACTGGGGACCGAAGGATCACTATTAGCTTCAAGCATAGTGGTAAGAAAACCAGAGACTTACCGGACCTTAGGTCGCGGCAAGCAGCCCTAAATAGTCGGTACGTAACTGGGGTCAGGGGGAGTGAAGACTTTGAGCCTGATCAGCAAGATAGGAATTCAGCTCTCTCACAGGAAGGCTCCGACCACAAAACTGACTGGGCAGTACAGCTATGGAATAGCTGGAGTTATAGAGGGAACTACGCTTCATGCTGGTTGTACTCATTGTTGTGAAAGTAAAGGAGGCCCCTAACTTGTCCAGCTGCTATCTCGAAATACATTCTCCTTGGATCAGCCTCCCTGGGACCTGCCTTACCATCTTACAAGTAAAGGTATGGAAAGACGCTGACCGTGTGAGACTGAGTTATTTACTTGCATGCCTGCACAACCCTGCCTTAACCATCGACCTGAGGGAAGAGTCCTACCTGTAGGGGACCCGACATCTAGCTGCCTCACCATCCCCTCAGAGATCTACAGCAGCGCTGGTACAAATTACCAGAGACTACAGGTGGCGTCACGAACTGTAAATATATCTATCCCCTGTAAATATTCCCCCAACATACGCCAGACCGCTAGGGCCACAGACCGAGCCACCGCTACCTGTGACAAACCCCATAGACTTCCATGGGCTCGGCTCTGAGTACCCCATTGCCCTGGTAACCCACAATTGTGGTGGCGGGTCGACACAAAACTTTGGCGTCACGAACAGGATGCGAAACTCGCAAAATTGCGAGCCCTGTGTGCCTATGGAGTTGTTTTTGTGAAAAGGACTGTTTGCACTTTTGGCGCCAAAAATCGCCATCTTTGTCGCCATATTCGCGCCCTCAGGCGCTGGAGAAGAAGGTGGGCGTACCTTCGTGGGCGTGTACCCCCCTGTGGCGCGAAGAAAATGCCTGCCCTCTCAAAGTGCTATTACAACATGCGATCCTGCCCTACAGCAAAGGAGGTCCGCCTCCTCTTCACCTTTCCTGCAAAGAGGAGGAGACGCAAACCCCGCCTCCACGGAAGAGACCGGACGTCTCTGGAGGAAGATGAAAGAATCTTCTGGAACATCATGGAAGCAGGACGTGTGCAGCCGAGCAGGGAAGCGGAGGAAGGCAGGCCCCGTGCCCCAGCCAAGCTGCCACCAGCACCGGAGTCATCCGTGGTCCTGCACCTGCAGCAAGCATTGCTGGAGGTTAAAGAAGAAAATGCACGACTAAGAAAGATGATTTCGCCACAACCTGGATTTGAAGAGATCGAGAGACGCCAGCGTACCCTGGAGCAGCGGCGGCTGTGGGACGCGGTGTTCTCCCCCTTCGATGATCCCCTACGTCTGGAGTTACCAAAACTTCTGCTGCCCAAGGCAAAGGAGCAACCGGAGGCTGCCCCGAAAGTACCAATCCTGATCCCACCGGTGAAGCGGTGGAGGCGAAGGAGGTTGAGGAGGTACCGCCAGTTCCGGAACGCCCGCCCGGCCAGGAGGCCGCAGCAGATGATCGATCCCCGGCAGGGACACCGGAGGGGTCCTGTCCGTCATTACCAGACGTGGACTGGGACGAGATGGCGCGCCTGGACGACGTCGCCTACACCGCCCAGTGGGAATATGAGTGGCAGCGTCGTGAGGAGAAGCAGAAACGCCAGCAGGAGGAAGAGCGGGAAGCTCAGCGGAACCGTCAGCGGCAGCATGCAGAGCTGATCGCGGACAAGGAGAGTGTCCGGAGAGAGAAAGGTACCCTGAGGGAACCGCGGCGGCAGGGGTGTGTGACTGAGTTCCAGCTCCGGAAGGGCTGGGGCTTCATCCGTGAACCGGGCCTCTACCCAGGGGTCTTTGTCAGCAGGCGTGACGTAGAATCCCACCTACCGCAAGGCCATCCCGGGAGGGACTTAGTTAATGGAGACATTGTTACATACACACGGCACTGGGGAATGAAGGGATGGTATGCCCTTAACGTCACCATCGTCCGTGATCCCGTCCCCGACGCAGGTAGCGTCACCATTACCGCAGCGTCCCCGTCTCCAGCTCAAACAGCATCCGGCCGTGCCCCAGCATCGCCCCCTGCAGGTACTTCGCAAGTGGAAGCGACACCTGTATACCGTTATCCTTCTACATCGCAACATGCGACCCAATTTCCATCGCAATCCATGACACGATCAATATCGTTAACTGTGACTCAGATTGAAACGCAATCGGTGTCTCGCAAGGAGAAGGTACCCGTTGCGCCCCTAGAGGTTCGCACGAGAACTGTGGCAACTCAAACCCCAATAGCAGGTCACGACTTGTTAGTCCTGGGATCTAGGGCCCATTGCATTGTTCCAGCCCCCGGGGTGGAAAGTGTATTTGAAATAAATGAATAGTTAAACAGTAAAGAAAAACCGGTGAGATCCAGATAGGGGTCTACCATAAGTAAAGTTGTAAAAAGTTTAAGAAGTTTGCCAATTTTTGCACAAGTTAAATGAGTATATAATATATTTATATATTGCCAACAGTAGAATGCCCGGCTGGGTAAACAGAGAAAAAGTTTTGCACTTTATTATTATTATAATGTGATATAATATGTGTCTTTGTTTTACAATGGACTCAGAGGTTGAGGACTGTGCCAGCCCAGAACTTATTTGTATATAGTTGCGCTTCGGTGCTTTATCTTGGTTTTACATAAAACCATCACAACTACCTCTGAACATAAAACCCGTGTGGTGTGGCACTGAGTGAGGTCTGCATCCAGATGTCCTGCAGCCCACCCAGGACCCACGTTGAAGGTTTGGTGCGGGTCCTTCACAAGAATACTGTGTATTTATTGAATGTTTTGATGCCTTAATACTTTTGTATTTTTCTATATTCAATGTGTTGTTTGCAACGTTCAAGACATCCTTACCTCCCGGATGGGACGAATTACTGTTTAATGTTGATGTTTTCATGCATAAACAAAATGTCTCTTTGTATTTTACAGCCCGGGAGTGCTGTCTTTTACCATGGGGGAATGTGTAGCCCTGGTGTTAGGCACACGCAGTACCCTGGAGAATGTGTGGAGAGATAGCAGTTTAATGCTCAATACCCATTCACTCAACATACACTAGACACACCCTTAGGGTAGTGTAGTCACTTGTGAGGGAGTGGTCAGGGTGTATTGGTTGAGTGATTAGAGTAGTCAGTTTCCTGTCTTCGGACAGAGCAGACGTGTGGAGTCTAGCTGGGACTTGGAGGGAGGAAGCAGTCCAGCCTGGCTCTATCAGCAGTTCAGCAAGTGGAGGCCAGTAAGGGCGAGATATAGATCACCTCAGCCTGGTCAGAGCTGTACCTCACTTGAAGACATTGATAAAGAAAGAAGAGTTTAGTACAGAATTACTTCAGTCACCTGTCCCAAGGACAGTGAAAGGTTCAGAGACGTGCTCCTGCCTAGTGGATAACTGAGAGTCTGTTAACTAACTCTGAAGGAAGGAAAAGAAGGGAGTGATTATACGACTTTTTGCAAGTGTGAGTGTTTATGCTACAAGCGCGGACAAGGCGAAAGGCACAGTGGAAAGGAATATTTGAAAAGTGCTTTTGGATTGAAGAAGTCCTGCACATTGTAACCGGTCACTGGGGACCGAAGGATCACTATTAGCTTCAAGCATAGTGGTAAGAAAACCAGAGACTTACCGGACCTTAGGTCGCGGCAAGCAGCCCTAAATAGTCGGTACGTAACTGGGGTCAGGGGGAGTGAAGACTTTGAGCCTGATCAGCAAGATAGGAATTCAGCTCTCTCACAGGAAGGCTCCGACCACAAAACTGACTGGGCAGTACAGCTATGGAATAGCTGGAGTTATAGAGGGAACTACGCTTCATGCTGGTTGTACTCATTGTTGTGAAAGTAAAGGAGGCCCCTAACTTGTCCAGCTGCTATCTCGAAATACATTCTCCTTGGATCAGCCTCCCTGGGACCTGCCTTACCATCTTACAAGTAAAGGTATGGAAAGACGCTGACCGTGTGAGACTGAGTTATTTACTTGCATGCCTGCACAACCCTGCCTTAACCATCGACCTGAGGGAAGAGTCCTACCTGTAGGGGACCCGACATCTAGCTGCCTCACCATCCCCTCAGAGATCTACAGCAGCGCTGGTACAAATTACCAGAGACTACAGGTGGCGTCACGAACTGTAAATATATCTATCCCCTGTAAATATTCCCCCAACATACGCCAGACCGCTAGGGCCACAGACCGAGCCACCGCTACCTGTGACAAACCCCAAAGACTTCCATGGGCTCGGCTCTGAGTACCCCATTGCCCTGGTAACCCACAATTGTGGTGGCGGGTCGACACAGTAACGGGAGCCGTCAATCACAGCCCGCCGCAGCGCCGACGCTCGGGAGCCAGAACGCGCTGCTCACGCTGCTGTGCACACCCTCCACGCGAGAAACTGCCCATCACTACGCCCGCTTTTTCCTTTGCCATGCCCCCCGGCTTCCGGGTGACCAGGTCTGTCCGGTTCCCTATCTTTTCCCCCGGACAACCTGGGACGCAGCCTCGACAGTTCCGGACCTAGCACAGTACAGGTGCCCGCAGCCCAGTATTCCTCCTTACACATGATCCTTTCGTTTTATAGGTGACAAGCCTAAAGCAACCTGAGGACTACAGGATAGAGAGCGGTAGGACAGGAAGACCAAGGCTCACTGCTCTTTCACAGATTGTGCACTCCGATAGAGTAATACAGTAGTTGGTGGTCGCTTCGGTTGGGCCCCACTATATGACTGGGATCAGATTAACTTCCCCCCTAATCCCCAGCTACCAAGCAGTCTGCAGAAGAAGCTGATGTTCCCCCGGAAGATCATTTGCCAAATATTGGCAAAGTGCTTTTTCACTGATGCCATCACCTTTCCCCTCTGATGACATCACACCTCATCACAACGATCTGAATGTCAAGTTTTAGCCAAGATAAAACACTAGAGAGAAAGTAGCAAACATTATAAGTATTTTTTTATCAGATTGTGCTAACCTGATTAAGCATTTTAAGTTGATGTTCAATTGCTGCGGATCCGTAGGTTGTCAAAACTGAAGAATATCAGGATCTGGAGAATTTGTGGATACCTCCCGCGCTGCCAATTATTGAAGACGTCAATTTATTAACTTGCTGTTTTTGTTCAATGAGTTTAAAAGGGACAGGCACTTTTTCTTCACTTTTTCTTCAGGAAGCAGCCACATTACCCTGTCTTATCCAACACACAATCATGATCATCATCATCAATCATGACTCAACTGACCATTGTCTCAGTATGCAAAATTCCCTGAGCTCCTTGCTCCTCCTTCCTACTTCTAAAGTTGCTCTAACTCAAAGTGCATCTCAGCTTCAACTGCCAGTAGTCCAGGCACCATTGCTGACAGACCCACCAACACATCTAGGCATGGGAATCATATCCTCCATCTCCTCTGCCCCAATTTTATGTGAGTACAAATGCTGACTGTTCATCTCATCCAATAAATCAACTAGAGGACATTTTTTTGTGAAATATCTTCCTTAACCAGTGGAGAAATGTGGCTCAGGGGACTAAGGAGCAAAACAGATAAAGTTGTCATTGACGGAATTGAAAGTCTACAATGTAAAAAATTAATTATTTTCGGGGGAGGAGGATGACTATTCAGAACACTGACTCAAACTGATGGTATCACTGTCAGAGATATCATCCTGTTGTGACTGAGACAAGTGATGTGACATAGACTCCATAATGACATCCACTTACCCCCCACCTAATGCACTTGCTATAAGCAAAAGAGGCCAGTTCTGACATACGTTTAGTAATATTACTGCCCGGATGGCTGGTGACAGTGGTGGTGTCGCTGATTGCGGCTCCAACATTCATATTACCAGATGCTGTGGTGTGTTTTTTTTTATACATTGTATTACACTATAGTTAACTTTTATCCCTGGTTAGCTCATTCCCCCTTCCCAAATTTATATATCTGATTTTTTTTAAGAAAAAATTTACATAATTATTCCCCAACTTTACCAAAAATGACTGAATAACAAATATGTGGTAGGTCTATGTCCAATAAGCAATAAATTACAACAGGCCACAGTATTGATGTGGCATGTACATGTGTCAAATTTGACTACTAAAATAAGTGTACAAAAACCACAGTCACAGTTAAAAGTCTGGATTTTCTTCGGACTGGGGTCTAAGGGGTAAGGTCTCTCCTTGTGGAGAGTGACATACCAGCTCTGGCGTGTCGAGGTAAGGAGGCTTATTCGCCGTGCAATGCTCCTCTGGGAAATTTAATATGCAAATTGCCTCTTCAAAAGAAGAGGACTTGTACTCTATAGCGCCACCTATTGGAAGTCGCGATCCTACAAGTCACAATCAACCCTTTAAGGGTTGATTGTGACTTGTAGGATCGCGACTTCCAATAGGTAGCCCTATAGAGTACAAGTCCTCTTTTTTTGAAGAGGCAATTTGCATATGGATTTTCTTCAACATTTTTGTTGCTATCTTTTAACATAGCTATTTCCTCCTTCTCAATAATGATATAACAAGAAATGTTAGTTCTGAAAAGTGAAATGCGGCAACAGGCCACAATATTGGTGTGACGTTTATAGGTGTCAAATTTGACTAGTAAAACAGATCAAGCAATAAAAAAAAGTATTTTATGATGCTCACACTTATGAGAAACAATTGGAGTCAAATGTTTTAATTTTATTTTATTTTCATTTGTATCAAGATTTTTTTTCTTCAAGAATAATTGTGTTGGCTTGCTGCTGCATGCTTGTGCATAAAGAGTGAAAAAAAAAATGTGTAAATGAAATGCAGCTACACTATATCATGAATGATGTGATCGATTATTGGCTCTGCTGCTGCCACCGCTCCCATCTCTAATATGGTCATTTCTGTTTAAGGTGGAAGGTAAAGTTCGATCTCAACATAGGTTCGTGTACAGTCTTTCAATGTCTTCAGTCATTAATATTCCTCACCCTTATTTTCCATTATACTTGAAGATCTTTTCTATAGCTTTCATACTCATTCTACCAAGTTCTATTTTGTGTAATATTTCTTGTCATTTTGTGTAACTCCAGTTTCACCAACACTCCCACTAAATGCTTATCAGATTTCGGATGACAGCGGCACTAAGCCCGGTCTGATGTTTTTGTTTAAGTACTTTCATAAATCAAACCCTTGTGATGTTTGCTTGAACAATATTGTTGTCAGAAGTGCTTGCTTTTTCTTCCTACACCCACCTGTATACAATACCTGGTAAGGATTAATTATGAGTAAGGGGGAGGTAAGAAATCGCTTTACAAACAAAAAAAATGTTTCAAAATTGAGAGATAGCAGCAATAGAACTTTAATATTACTAAGCAATTTTTTTTCTATGGCCCAATTTACATTAAGGCAAAAATATTGCAAACTAAAATTAGACATTTTATGTCTTTGTAATGTAACCACTCCGTAAGGCCACATTCACACATTCAGCATTTGGTCAGTATTTTACAACAGTATTTATAATCCAAAATCAGGAATGGAACAATCTGAGGAAAAGTATAATAGAAACACGTCACCACTTCTGTATTTATGACCCTCCCTTGAATTTAGCTTACAAATACTGATGTAAGTGGTGACGTGTTTCTATTAGATTTTTCCTCTGATTGTTCCACACCTGGTTTTGGATTATAAATACTGATGTAAAATATTGACCAAATGCTGAATATGTGAACGTGGCCTAAGCCAGGGTCACACTTGCGAGAAACTTGCATCTCAATACCCGGCACTGCCGCCGGCACTTGGGACCGGAGTGTGCGGCTGCATGTATTTCTATGCAGCTGAACGCTCCGGTCCTGAGTGCCGGCGGCAGAGCTGGTTATTGAGGTGCGAGACTCGTGCAAGTTTCTCGCAAGTGTGACCCCGGCCTAACGCTAAGGCTAAGTGCACACGTTTGCAGAATGTTTGCAGAATATTCCTGAGCAAAATCGGACTTTTTTGCGCTGCAAAAACGCGCGTTTTTTTGCGCGGATTTTGCGCGTTTTTGGTGCGTTTTTTGCGCGGTTTTGACGCGTTTTTACCGCGATTTTTTCCTGAACTTTCTAGGTCAATAATAAAGAGGGAAAAACGCTAGAAATCCGCAAAATTAATGGACAAACTGCTAGATTTTCCGCGATGCGTTTTTTTTGCGGAAAAAAACGCACCATGTGCACAAAATTTGCGGAATTCATTCTAAATGATAGGATGCTTAATACATGCGTTTTTGACGCGTTTTTTCCCGCGAAAAAAACGCAAATATTCCTGAACGTGTGCACTTAGCCTGAATCTCCAATGTGATTAACTCATCTTTCTAACTTAAAGAAAAACACAGTTTAAAACTTCTCAAAATACAGTCCATGAACAATATGATTTGTATAAAAGTATACTCTGGCCCTTGTTAGAAACTGCAAAAAAAATTCATGCTGTACTTATTCGATAATCTGCAACAATTAGTCTCATGTAGGCAGGGCTGCCACTAGGAATTTCGGGGCCCCATACAGGCAAAATTTATGGAGCCCCCCCTTGAGACTCCGCCACATTAACACACATGACATGACATACATGACACATTAACACCAATCACTCGATGAATATGCAGCATTTTGCTTGTTTAGTATAATACACCCCATAGTCCTCCATATATTATAATGTGCACCACAGTCCTCCATATTGTAAAGTGCACACCCCATAGTCCTCCATATAATATAATGTATCCATAGTCCTCCATATAGTATAATACACTCCTAATAGCCCTCCATATATTAAAATACACTCAGTCATCCATATAGTATAATCCACTCCTCATAGTGCTCCATATAGTATAATGCACCGCCATAGTCATCTATGTAGTACAATTCACTTCCCATAGTATAATGAACCCCATAGTTCTTCATATGGTATAATGTATTCCCCATAGTCCTCGATACAGTATAATGCAGCCCACATATAGTATAATGCAGTCACCCTATAGAGCATAATGCAGCCACCCCACAGAGCATAATGCAGCCACCCCACAGAGTATAATGCAACCACCCCACAGAGTATAATGTAAACCCCCATAGAATATAATTGAGCCCCCTTATATAGTATAATGTAGCCCCTCCATAAAATACAATGTAGCCCTCCTCATATAGTATAATGCAGCCCCCATAGAATATAATGTAGTTCCCTCATAAAGTATAATAAAGCCCCCATACAATATAATCTAGCCCCCCCATAGAATACAATGTAGCCACCTCATACAGTATAATGTAGCCCCCTCATAGAGTATGATGCAATCACCCCTCATAGAATATAATAAATATAATACAGACCCCCATAGAATATAATGCATCCCCGAATAGAATATCATATAGCCCGCCTCCCCAAAGGAATATAACGTAGCCCCCCATAGTATACAACACAGCCACAAAGTATATAACACAGCCACATAGTATATAACACAGCCACCCTATAAAATATAATATATCTCCCAATAGTATATAACACAGCCCACATAGTGTATAGCGCGGCCCACATAGTGTATAGCGCGGCCCACATAGTATATAGCGCGGCCCACATAGTATATAGCAGGGCCCACATAGTATATAGCATGGCCCACATAGTATATAGCACGGCCCACACAGTATATAGCACGGCCCACACAGTATATAGCACGGCCCACACAGTATATAGCACGGCCCACACAGTATATAGCACGGCCCACACAGTATATAGCACGGCCCACACAGTATATAGCAGGGCCCACACACTATATAGCAGGGCCCACACACTATATAGCAGGGCCCACATAGTATACAGCAGGGCCCACATAGTATACAGTGTGGCCCACATAGTATACAACGCGGCCCACATAGTATACAGTGCGGCCCACATAGTATACATCACGGCCCGCATAGTATATAGCAGGGCCCACATAGTATATAGCGCGGCCCACATAGTATATAGCAGGGCCCACATAGTATATAGCAGGGCCTACATAGTATATAGCAGGGCCCACATAGTACTGTATATAGCACGGCCCACATAGTATATAGCACGGCTCACATAGTATATTGCACGGCCCACATAGTATATAGCAGGGCCCACATAGTATATAGCAGGGCCCACATAGTGTACAGCGTGGCCCACATAGTATATAACAGGGCCCACATAGTGTATAGCAGGGCCCACATAGTGTATAGCAGGGCCCATATTGTACAGCAGGGCCCACATAGTATATGGCAGGGCCCACATAGTATATAGCAGGGCCCACATAGTGTACAGTGTGGTCCACATAGTATATAGCAGGGCCCACACAGTATATAGCAGGGCCCACATAGTATATAGCAGGGCCCACATAGTGTATAGCATGGCTCACATAGTATATAGCACGGCCCACATAGTGTATAGCAGGGCCCACATAGTATATAGCAGGGCCCACATAGTGTACAGCGTGGCCCACATAGTATATAGCAGGGCCCACATAGTGTATAGTAGGGCCCACATAGTATATAGCAGGCCCACATAGTGTACAGCGTGGTCCACATAGTATATAGCAGGGCCCACATAGTGTATAGCAGGGCCCACATAGTGTATAGCAGGGCCCACATTGTACAGCAGGGCCCACATAGTATACGGCAGGACCCACATAGTATATAGCAGGGCCCACATAGTGTACAGCGTGGCCCACATAGTATATAGCAGGGCCCACATAGTATATAGCAGGGCCCACATAGTGTATAGCAGGGCCCACATTGTACAGCAGGGCCCACATAGTATACGGCAGGGCCCACATAGTATATAGCAGGGCCCACATAGTGTATAGCAGGGCCCACATAGTGTATAGCAGGGCCCACATTGTACAGCAGGGCCCACATAGTATACGGCAGGGCCCACATAGTGTATAGCAGGGCCCACATAGTATATAGCAGGGCCCACATAGTATATAGCAGGGCCCACATAGTATATAGCAGGCCACATATGTACAGCATGGCCCACATAGTATATAGCAGGGCCCACATAGTGTACAGCGTGGCCCACATAGTATATAGCAGGGCCCACATAGTATATAGCAGGACCCACATTGTACAGCCCTCTCTCTCCCCCCCCCAGGAATGGCCCCACAGCCACAGCAGTACACAGTGACAGCTTAAAAAAATAACACTCCTCACCTCTCCTCGGGCTCGTGCTGCTCCCGGCTCCTGTCTCCTGCACTGCCTGGTATACAATGAGTATGCGATGACATCATCGCGCACGCGCTGTGTCAGAGACAGAGCGGGGAATGATGAGAGAGGGAGCGTCAGCTGACGCTCTCTCCTCCATCATTGCTTTGAACTGTACCGGCAGACGCCGGTATAGTTCAAAGCAGCGGGGCGGGGGGAGTCGGCGCTGGGGGCAGGCTGGCCCCCCTGCCTTACAGGGGCCCCCATAGCGGTTGCGTCATGTGCCGCTATCTGGGGGCCCCTTGGGGAGCAGGGAGAACCTCAAAATGTTGGGGGCCCCAGGGCCCGAGCGTGGACCGGCGTGCTCGGGCGGCGGGCCCCCCTAATCACCGGGTCCCATACCGCTGTAAGGGTTGTCATGCCCTGATGGCAGCCCTGCATGTAGGGCACAGTATAATCCCATTTTGCAAATCTTCCTTTCAACTAACTGGGCGTATACGACAGAGCTTCTCTTTAGGCACAGTTGTGTTTTGATTGGCCAGCGTCATAGAGGAGAAAAAGCAAAAGAAAAACTGTTCCAGAATCGGTGGAGAAGTGGAAATTGGAGAAATTACTCAGTTTAAATAAAAAAAAAAAATCCAGGGAAAGGTTGTATTTAATCTTTACCACTCTGGAAGATGTTGGCACAATGTAATAATGCATATTCCTTGCAATTAGTGACATAAGTGCCTTATCAGCTGAGCATTTGGTTAATAAGGATGACTCTTTATCCCTAGGTGCATGCACTTTCCATTGCTTAACTACTAGTGATGATCGATCAAGTATGCTCGTTACTCGGGTTTTCCCAAGCATGCTCGGGTGGTCTCCAAGTATTTGGGCGTGATCGGAGATTTAGTTTGTGTCGCCGCAGCTGTATGATTTACGGCTGCTGACAGCCTGAATACATGTGGGGATTTCCTATCAAACAGGCAATCCCCACATGTATTCAGGCTGTCTAGCAGCCGCAAATCATGCAGCTGCGGCGACACAAGCTAAATCTCCCAGCACGCCAAAATACTCGGAGAACACCCAAGCATGCTCCGGACTTAGCTACCTGACTTACCAAACATCAGGTATATACGAAAGCTCTGGATGTTTAATGCATGTAGTCCTGTTGTTTCTGAGCAGGAGAGCTTTGTGCACCTGTAGTATGGAGTTACAGGTTCTGGGCAAACAATGCCGTGGCACATTCTATTATACTTTGTAGTGCAACTGTGCTTCATTAGATTAGCTTGATTGATCTGTCTGTACAGTTATCAGCACTACAAATATCATTTTATAAGGTAAGAATGCTTCTAGATTACATTTACTTCAAAACCACGAAGATAGGGTTACTGAATATAGCCCACAAACGCAAAGTGGGTTCATAAGAGGTAGTGAATGTGTAAGACTTTATTTGGCTGAGCTAACAAGATGTAGATTTTGGGCATTCTACAATTATTACTATATTTAATATATAATTATACATCAGCATTAACATACCTTTTACAACACCCCTCAACAATAAATTAATCTCAGGATGATCAGTGGCATCACCTGTAATTTCCAGAGAATTTCTAGCAAGCAGTCAATTTGCCTGCAGCGCCACTCCAGGGCAAACAAAGTATTACATCGTTAACAGTGAAATCAATAATTAGTCTGAGATAATATGTATAGTGCACAAACAAACCAGATCCTCCAGAAAGAGATGCTCTTTAGACTATGTTCACACTAGGCATTTTTGCTGCATTTTTTACCTGCAGCAAAACCTGATCTCTTGGCAGGAAAGAAGCTGCTGCAAAAATGCGTCTTTGTCATGCTACATTTGCCTTAAAGGGGTTGTCCAGGCATGGGATTCAAGTCTTGCAGTCACTCTATGTGACTGCAGACTTGTGAATCTTCACTTCATGCAAACTGAGTGCCATCAGGATTTTCCATGGCCAGCGCCGGGAGTGGGAAGGCGTGTGACCGCAAGTATACAAAATGCATACATATATATGGTCACGTGCCAACTTTACATGCCTAGCCTTGCTCTATACAAGTGAACTGAACGAGGCCGAACAAGTCTAGTCAGAATATAGACTGAGAACCTGACAGCGCGCACTGTGCACTATGTGAGGATTCACAAGTCTGCAGTCACAGAGTGACAGCAGAATTGAACCACTAGCCTGAACAACCCCTTTAAAGGGAGTCTGTCAACACAAAATGACCATTCAAACCAGGCACATAGGGGACAGTTCTAACAAAAAAATCATAAAATACACTAGGAAGGTGCTCAGTGCACCCTGTGCGCGGCCTCAGCAGTTCACTGCCAACCGTACAGAAATTCCAGTCTGTAAAAATAAGGTACTTTTTTGCCCTGTCCATCATTTTACAGATCACAGTGAAGTCAGCTGATGTCTCATATCAGAAATATGGGCTGTAGACATGTAACATTTATAAACATATGGATTTATTGTGGTTTTACAAAGGGTCCACAAAAAATATTGTCTATTGTCTGTCCATGATTTTTTTTATAAGCTGTTGTGGTAGATCGGTTCACTCTGCTGTACACGGAGGTAGACACGATCACTGTCTCTTTAAGAACTTCCTTTGGTTTATTGTAGGCAACATAAACTAAGGTCTAGTAAAACAAATACAGCCCTCTGGGCAAAACAGGAAAGCAAAACAAAATGGTAGCACAAAGCACAGTCCTACTGAGAGAGGGGTTCCTCCAGCTCACCGCTAGCTGAACACACACGGTTCAGGTTGGTTCCAGCACAACCACTTTCCTAGAGTGTTTTCTCTCCAGGCACTGAATAACTACTGCCTTTGGAGGCCAGCTACTTAAGCCCCAGACCACACCTGGGGTGGAGATAAGGTGGACATCCTCCCACCCTCTTTATGGATGTCCACATAAAACTCAGCCCATTATACAAACTAGCTGTTAACCCCTTACCACACTTAGTGTGCTGGAGGGAAATCTCTGGATTTTAAATAAGTGACACCATTAAGCACAACGAAACATTTCTCCCCTCCAGCACTCTACCAGTGACTTCGTTACACTGTCCAGAAAAAAAAAAAGTTAAGTTGGCAAACCTGCGTACCCACCTACTTGTTTTCCATCTATCTCCATCCCACTCCCCTCCCTTTGGCTTGATTGACATATCTGGCTTTACTGGAGTCATAGGTGGGCTCTGTAATCAGGCAGGGGCTTGTGTCACAAAGAAAAGTTCATATTACATTTTGTTCAGTTCTTTACATTGAAAGCCAGACAATATCATATGGATAGGCAATAACAGGTTATTTTGGGAATATCTCTTTAAAATAGCCCCATCTTGGATGAAAGGTTCCCTTTAAAAAGTGTTGGTAAACTCATTAAAAATGAGACTTTTCATGATTTATATAAATATTTTTACTTAGAAAACACATAAAAAATAAAACCATCTCATTGTAAAAATCAGCATCCTTTAAACAAAAGATTACATTGTCAGCTTTAAGTTACATTTACGTGTGACATTAAAGTCGTACGAGCAAAATAACATATTTACATGATATAAGTTAACCTCTGCTGATACATTCACTTACGATGCAGCAGCAGATTTTAATTTTTTCCAATAAAGTTTTTTTTTTTACATAATCAGTGTATAAATATTTTCTAAGAATTGGCTTCAGTGCAATGGGTGATTTCATTTGAATCCTTGCGAGAGGTATATACGATGTCCAGCCTACAATTTACAGGTAGGATGAATCCTTCTTTTAATGGAAAGTAAACGATGAGAGTTGTAGTCCAGGATGGGTAGCACTGGCAGTTGTGATACTGCTTTAAAAAGGGATGAAAAGAAGTTATTGCCTATCCTCGAGGATAAGGGATAACCTAGATCTGTGGGGGTCTGACTGTTGGGTCTACCGCCGATTGCAAGAATGGAGCACTTTTATCCCTGCTAGAATAGAGCGGTAGTGTACATGGCTGACCGCTGCTCCATTCATTTTCTCGGGGGCTGCCGGAAAAAGCTGCTGTGCTTGCCAGTCCCACTGAGAATGACTGGAGCAGCAGTCAGCCATGTGAACTACTGCTCTAGTATGGTGATCAGAGGGAGACCCAGCAGTCAGATCCCACAGATCTATAAGATATTACCTTTTCTTCACTGGACAAGTCCTTTTAGGGTATGTGCACACGTTGCGGATTCGTGTGCAGAATTTTCCGCCAGAATCTGCTATCTTTGGCAGAATCCGCAGGTCAAAATCCACGCATTTTTCCTGCGGATTCACTGCAATTTTGTGTGGATTTTGCATGCGTTTTTACACCTGTGGATTCCTATAATGGAATGGGTGTAAAAACGCTGCGGAATCCGCACAAAGAATTGACATGCTGCGGAAAATAAACTGCTGCGTTTCCGCGCTGATTTTTCTGCAGTATGTGCACAGCTTTTTTTTTTCCATAGATTTACATTGTACTGTAAATCTCTTGCAGATCTGCAGCGGCAAATCCGCTGCGGATCCGCAGCAAATCTGCAACGTGTGCACACAGCCTAAGTGTTGAGACTGCACAGATTTTTACATCTATGAAAATAAGGGGTGTAACTAAATGGGGCTCATGGATGGGTCACCAGTAAGCTACTTAACACTAGACATGAGTTATTTAAGCTTAGGGCAGTACACTGATTTTTTTTCCCCCGTTGTTATGTTACATCAAAATTCTAGCTATGTAAATCCCTGAAATTAAGGAAATGCTTGGGTGTTCCGAATCACAAAATGTTTGGTTTGTCACCCAGTCGTCATCATTGTAAATGGTATTTGCTCAGGGTATGAAATTGTGTTCATACTTCATACCTGAGCAGCTTGATTTCTTTACATGTAGCCATTCCTGGTAGATCATTTTATCACTAGATACAGGAGAAGATTGACGCTCTGCAGTTTCAATGGGAAATATTTGTAAGGCACAAATATTTAATATGATACATAGCAAAAAAATAAAAAATACGAAGACTCCTACAGCCAGAAAAGGCATGTGCATAGATGTATTCTACCTTGTGGTATAAATTTTTATGATGATTTTCTTGGAGCAGAAATTTAGTGAAAACTCCAAGTCTGGCTATTAGCACACGAGATTTTTTGGAGTGGAAACTGAGCAGAAACTTTCTGAATCCTCCTAAAAGAATCAAAAAAAACTTTCCACTTAGTGGTTATATGCACACTAAGTGCTGAAAATCCCCCGTAAAAACTAGACATAATGCCCAGCAATGTAAAAATGACATTAATGTGCACTTATTCAGCATTTTATTACTTCTTTTCAAAAGATTCAAGGTTTGGAAACTCTGGTGGGGTTAAAAGATGTAACATGTTCATTCTTTAGGACACTTCTGCTCAGAAGCCGCCCACTCTTTCAATAGAAGATACAGTAAAAAGTCGCAGCAAAACAATGGCAAAACCTCCAGCTTTTTCCTGAAGCGGCCTTATGAAATAAAACTCTGACAGCTCCGGCAGGGGATTATGGATGCCGTGTGCACGTAGAAAGTCAGATTCTGCTCCAAAAACTTCTTAAAAAACTCTGTGTGCTGAAAGCCAGCTTGAGAAATTTTGAGGAGAATTTGGAAAGTTTCCCTAAATTTTTGCTCCAGAAACTCACATTATAACAAGAAATACTTCTGTAGGAGAATATATCTATAAGGTATCTCAAGGACTTCTTGAGGTGCCGTCTTAGGCCATGTTCAGTATTTGGTCAGCATATTACATCAGTATTTGTAAGCCAAAACCAGGAGTTGGTGAAAATTGCAGAAGTGGTGACGTGTTTCTATTCTACTTTTCCTCCGATTGTTCCACTCCTGTTTTTTTCTTACAAATACGGATGTAACACACTGACCAAATACTAAACGTGTGAACGTGGCCTTATTGCTTCGTACAACTCGCAGGTCATGTAGAGCCGGAATTCAGCTTTGTTCATTAGTTGTATCAAGCACTGCAACTTTTTACTCAGTAGTCCATGTCTTAGCGCTGTATTGTCGGACTATTATGAGTGTTGCCTGCCCCCTGATGGCGGTCTGGATAACCAGCAATATAAGCAGCAGTTTATGGAAGTGTAGTTAGCTGTTTGTAGACAGATTCAATTTGGGACCCATCTAAATTTATAGCCTCCTTCATTGGTCCTAATAGTAAAGGCATTTCCCTGGGGGAAAGCAAGAGTCCGAATGGTGCAATGGTCTTTGATGGAGGTCCTGAAGGTGATGTCTTCTTCCAAATCAGTGTTACACAAGTTCACTGAGCTGTGACCTGTGGAGGTCTTCAGTCCTTGAAAGGCTCCGCACATTTTGATGGTGGTGGTGACCTCATCCTTGCTGTCCTCAGAATACAGTTTCGGACGCTTGGCTTCACTGTGGACACTCCCATCAGGGCGGCATTGCACTTCTCCGAAATTTCCTTCAATATCTCATCCACCTGATTACTCTCCAGCTCGGTGGTCTGTGGATAGAATTCCTCTAGGCTTCTTTTTACTGGAGGTCTGTTCGGTAATCCGCCAGAAGAAAGTCTGGTATCATCTGGATGTTTCATCAGCTTCTGTAGGAAGAAGAAGAGGAAAACTGTAAAAAAAAAAAAATTAGGGCCCAACATCAGAAACATAAGAGCCACCTTCACAGAATGCAGCCTTAGTGCTGCTGAAGGTGGCTCTTTTACTTAAAAAGGCCCTGGGGCGGTGACAGGTTCCCTTTAAGTCACTTTTCTTTTTTTTGTCTTATTATTTCTTGACATTTTTTGGCACCAAAATTTTCAAAATTGCACACGTACACAATATTCTTTATTTTCGCCTGCATGTTCCGCTAAAATGTTGAACATTTTGTGCTAAAGTTAAGTTAAGGGCATTCCTAAAAATACCTCCTGTTGCTGGAGAAAATTTGAACAAAAAATTTGCAACATTTTGATGAGTCAGCCAAAAACATCTAGAAACCACCCACAATGATGAATATATTTAAAAAAAACACAAAAAATAGACTTAAAAAAGGTGCAAATTAAATGAAGTATAAGGCGGAAATTAAAAGTGAAAACGCCGAAAATTAGACAAAAAAAGGAGCAAATACAATAATGAATTGGGTACCTAGTGGCTATATTATCTCAGTTGTTATGCTATTGTAATCAGTCTGATATCAGCCAACATGAAGCAATCCTAGTTTGCGGCACTCAAGCGCCCTCTGTGGGCATGTCATCACATTACAGCTTCCGCTTACATCAAGTACAGACGCCAAATGCTTCGCCTGATTTGCAAGTTCTTTAAGCTGAACATTTTTCTCTTTGAGGCAAGCGATCTCTTCCTGCTTTTCATTCAGGGTCACATGTAGCTGAAACAGTTAAAAATAAAAGTATTTAGTAATAATATCTTTTAAACATCGGACTCCCAATCAATAGATTAGCATACGCTGCTGCCATACATACCTGATTGTTTTCTACCAAAGCATCTCCCAGCGCCTTCTGGTTCTGATCAGCCATATCCCTCCAGAATTGCTCTGTGCTGGGAATAGGCTGCACGTTAATGGGCGCGAGTTGTGGTTGGGATGGATGGATATTGGGGACCATGCATGGCTCAAATGCTGGCACATCCGAGGACAGGAGAACAAAGCCTGCTGCACCCAGTCCCGTCTGCATGTGAGAGGTCTGGTCTGCAAAGAAGTTTGGACATTAATTCAGAATATAAAAGAAGCATATATAAAATAGTAGTAAGTGTATGTATTTTTTGGTTCCTTTTTTTCTTTCTACGTTTCCATGGGGAGCCTCAAAAATTATTGTAAAAAAATGCAATTCAGAAAATCAAAGATTCTGCACTAAAAAAAAATATAAAAAAAACTGTGTCAAATCTTTACCGAAAACACGTCAAATAAGTTGGACAGTGCAGCAAAAAAACATCAAAACCACAATAATCATACTACATTGCTATCGTGCATTTTGGTGCAGAAATCTGCCAAAATATGTAAACGGAAGAAAGCGATGTTTTTGCACATGAGAACATGGCCTTATACTTCCATACACTGCCTTATAGCCTGACCGGTCAGACTGCAGAGAGCAATCAACATAATGCAATTTACCGTATGCAATATTTAACATAAAACAATTCTGTTAGTATTTCTATAAAAAAGGTACAAAATAAAATAAATCATATACTACTGTATATCTTACTACTTTACTTAATAGTCAAAGCATGTCAATATATCTCACACTAATCCTAGGTGATACTAACTCACAGACATATACTAGAAAGCAAAGTGGGAATATCAGGCTCAATAAGAGGCCTTTGGTGCTGTAAGGTGCCAGAGTTACTTGCCGGGGCACGGGGCCAACTACTGTGCTATAACTGCTAATAAGAACTGACATAAGTACAATATGATAATTATAAACTGGTAGGCAATGGTCCAACTGGTGTGGAGCTGCCAGTCCCAGAATTATGCAGAGAGAAATTACAAGAAAAATCACTAACTATAACAAAAAATGATTCAATGTGTAATATAATAAGTGTAATAAAACGTAATAATAATAAAACAACTACCCCTTACCATCAATAAAACTGTCCACGGCATCCCTGAATTCCTGCAGATCAAACTCAGGTTCACTTTGTAAGCAATGCCCCTGAAACACATAAGGGGGTACAACAGGTGTAAGCAGCAGCACAGATATCCTTGAAGCATCAGCATAAACGTACAGGTGCAGAAAGGATATCCCTGCAAAAGCACCATAAACGTACAGGAGCAGAACGGATATCCCTGCAACAGCACCATAAATGTACAGGAGCAGAACGGATATCCCTGCAACAGCACCATACACGTACAGGTTCAAAACGGATATGCCTGCAACAGCACCATAAACGTACAGGTGCAGAACGGATATCTCTGCAACAACAGCATAAACGTACAGGAGCAGAACGGATATCCCTGCAACAGCACCATAAATGTACAGGTGCAGAACGGATATCCCTGCAACAGCACCATAAACGTACAGGAGCAGAACGGATATCCCTGCAACAGCACCATAAACGTACAGGTGCAGAACGGATATCCCTGCAACAGCACCATAAACGTACAGGAGCAGAACGGATATCCCTGCAACAGCACCATAAATGTACAGGTGCAGAACGGATATCCCTGCAACAGCACCATAAACGTACAGGAGCAGAACGGATATCCCTGCAACAGCACCATAAATGTACAGGTGCAGAACGGATATCCCTGCAACAGCACTATAAATGTACAGAGCAGAACGGATATCCCTGCAACAGCACATAAATGTACAGGAGCAGAACGGATATCTCTGCAACAACAGCATAAACGTACAGGAGCAGAACGGATATCACTGCAACAGCACCATAAACGTACAGGTGCAGAACGGATATCTCTGCAACAACACCATAAATGTACAGAGCAGAACGGATATTCCTGCAACAACAGCATAAACGTACAGGAGCAGAACGGATATCCCTGCAACAGCACCATAAATGTACAGAGCAGAACGGATATCCCTGCAACAGCACCATAAATGTACAGGAGCAGAACGGATATCTCTGCAACAACAGCATAAACGTACAGGAGCAGAACGGATATCCCTGCAACAGCACCATAAACGTACAGGAGCAGAACGGATATCCCTGCAACAGCACCATAAATGTACAGAGCAGAACGGATATCCCTGCAACAGCACATAAATGTACAGGAGCAGAACGGATATCTCTGCAACAACAGCATAAACGTACAGGAGCAGAACGGATATCCCTGCAACAGCACCATACACGTACAGGAGCAGAACGGATATCTCTGCAACAACAGCATAAACGTACAGGAGCAGAACGGATATCCCTGCAACAGCACCATAAACGTACACGTGAAGAACGGATATCCCTGCAACAGCACCATAAACGTACAGGAGTAGAACGGATATCCCTGCAACAGCACCAAAAAACGTACAGGAGCAGAACGGATATCCCTGCAACAGCATCATAAACGTACAGGAGCAGAACGGATATGCCTGCAACAGCACCATAAATGTACAGGAGCAGAACGGATATCTCTGCAACAGCAGCATAAACGTACAGGAGCAAAACAGATATCCCTGTAGCACAACCATAAAAGTTCATATGCAGAACGGATATCCCTGCATCAGCACCATAAATGTACAGGTGCAGTGCGGCTATCCTCACGGCATCAACCTAAAAATTTACAGGTGCAAAAGCACTATAAACTTGCAGGCACAGAATGGATATCCCTGCAAAAAAAAAAAGAGGCCACAAACCTGATATTCATATCCATAGGTGGAAAAATTAAAGGGACCGGTCGGCACTGCCATATCCAACATTGTGACTGTGTCCACCAGTGAGAGTGAATGAGACGTGTAGATGGAGCAGACTGTAGTGTAACGTTCACTAATGCCAGCAGCAGGTGTACAGGAGGCAGGGCAAGTCAGTTATCCTGAACCTGTCAGTCTTCTCTGTCCCTATACAGCCTATGCCGCCTCCTGATTGGTCAATGATTGTCCAATCTCTGCCCCTAACTGATCAGCATTCCTCAAGGCCCTTCAGTGACAGATTAACCCAGGCTGCTTGCTTCAGTGTGCAGAGCCTCACCTCAGGGCACCGGGCAAATAAACTGCCCGGGGAGGCTTAGTGTCCATACAATGCAAAACCAGGGCGAGGGCCAAACACTGATCACATCCACTACAATGCACCTCACAGCAGATTAAAGGACTATTCACTGCAGGTTTACCTGTGTATACTACACACCTATGGGCAGCCAGTAGCCATGTATAGTGCAAATTACAGGTAGGACCGTCTGCTGGGACCTACAGGAGCATTCTGCTCCAGACTTAGTGGTGCACCCTGTGTGTCACACTTGGCACATGCTGCAAGAAGTTAGCAACAAAGGGGGCTTGTACTATGGGGGGCATGCATTTTTTGGAGTAAAAGGCATCATAGAATTTAAGCCTTTTTTTCTGGAGTAAAAATGCTTCTACAGTTAAGAGTTTTTGGAAGGTTTTTGATGTTGTAGATTTTCTGCACCTATTAGGTAGTTCAGTTACTTGCTTTTTTTCAGTGCGTTTTTATTGCATTTTTGACACCTGCAGTTTTTGTCTCTTTTTTGTAAGTCACTGTTTACATAAAGCTGCTTAGTTTTTTATATTTCCTGGTATCTGATTTTGACAAAACTTTACCGTTACGGTAATGTGCGGATTACATGCGTTTTTGGCGTGTTTTCCACAGCGGAGACACACTAAACCGCATGTGTGTTTTTTTACCTGCATTTAATGCAAGTCTATGAGGAAAGTCCACATATAAAACTCAGCGGGCCCACAAGAGAAACTGACATCTTGCGGGTTTGAAACGCGCGTCGCAGGTCAGTTTTCGCCAAGTAAAATAAAAAGCACAATGGGTGTGACGTTTCTGTGAATCCCATCCACTTTGCTGGGACTGTAAGACGCTGCGCTTTGACACAGCAAAAATACGCAGCACCAAAAAACTCATCATGGGAACACAGCCTAAGTTTTTCAAAGAGAAGGCAGGAGCTGAGGTAAAAATGCAAGAATCTCGTACAACTTTGAGTTTTAAAATATTTCACTCAGTTTTACGTCACAATTCTGGTGAAAACTGCATCATGAATTGGCCCCAATGTTTTGTAAATGAGGCGCATCTTAACTCTTTTTCTAAAATTTGTAGCCCTGGGTCTGTGGAAAAATTAGCATGGATTTTGGGAAACAGCGCAGAAAAAGAAAATTGTCCATCCACAGCCACGAGGACCTGAATAAGTGCAGCTTCTCAAAGAGAAACTATTGGTATTGCCCATAGCAACCAATCAGAGCACAGTTTTCATTTTTTAAACTACTCTGGTAAAATGAAAGCTTGCTGTGATTGGTTGCTATTAGCAACAAATACTATTTCTTTAGGACAGGCACCAAATTCATTACCATTAGGCTACGGTCACAGATTCAGTATTTGGTCAGAATTTGACATCAGTATTTATAAGCCAAAACCAAGAACAATCAGAGGAAAAGTATAACAGAAACACAGGCACGTCTTTTATATTTTTGACCCACTCCTGGTTTTGGCTTACAAATACTAATGTAAAATACTGACCGAATACTGACCATGTGAACGTGGCCTTACGAGGAGAGTATTTTGTCATCCTGCCACACAAATCCCAGTCTGTGCATTTTGTGAGAACTTGGCAGAAACATTC
>JARQOD010000001.1:954578589-954621959 GCA_033576555.1 Oophaga sylvatica | reverse complement strand
CCACAATTACAGAGCAGCACAGCGCCGTCAACTGTATAGTGGCTGCGGATGAGTACTGCACATCCGCCCCCTAGTCAAAAAAATGTGCAGTGGTACTATATAGCAGACTGAACTGTGCTGTGCAGCTCCATAATTGTGCAGTTCCGGTTGCCACCGAGAATAGCTGATTGGTGGGGGTGTTGAGTGTCGCACTACCCTGATCAAAGATAGATGACCTAAGGATAGGCCATCTATGTTAAAGTAGTGGAAAACCTCATTAAAAATGTCTTAAAGCATAATAGCAGTGGATAACCTCTTTAAGGGTTTGTGCACACATTGCAGATTTGCCTGTGGAATTTTCTGTGCAGATTCTTCCTCTCTTGGCAGGAAACGCAGTTAAAAATCCGCTCATTTTTTATGTGCTTTTGATGCAGATTTTCATGTGTTTTTTTCATGCGGATTTGTATGCGTTTTTGAAAGCTAAATATATATTATTTAACAAAAAAAAAATTGTGATGTCATTTCCTTGTCCAACCTCTTCTTTTACATACTCCATTGAAGACGATAATATCATCTCATACCATGTTCAAATGTGTAGCCCAGCTACGCAGGCACACATAAAATCCAGGAGAATGCACAGGAAGGTAATCGCAAAAGCTTGATATTTATGCACGTCACTCACAATTTCAGACACACCCATCAGGGGTATAGGAGGTGGTGACACAGAGCAGAGCTCAGTCAAGCTTCCTGTCTCAGGACAGGGCAGTAGAGTCAGTTTCCTGTCTTCGGACAGTGCAGTTCAGTCCAGTGGAGTCTGGACTTGGAGAAGATAGAGAAGTGCTTTAGGTATTGGATTGCCTGCACTAAATTGCCGGACACCGGAGTCCGAGGCGTTGCTACAGTTTCAAGCTTAGTAACAAGATTACCGGAGGCATCTGGACTACAGGTCGCAGAGAGCAGCCCTAAGTGTCAATACGTAACCAGAGACAGGGAAAACAGGAGTCTAGCCTGATCAGCAAATTTAGACTTAGTTTTCACCACTTAGAAGTTTCCACCACAATGTTGGCCGGGCAGTACAGCTATTGAGAAAGCTGGAGATTCAGAGTTAACTTCGCTTCAGGCAAGTTGGACTCACCTACATTCGAAGTAAAGGAGGCCTCTAACCTGCTCAGCGGTTACCCGAATGTGCAGTCTCCACCCCGACCAGCTCCCCGGGATCTGCTTGAACCATCTACCAGTAAAAGGTATGGAAATAAGCTGCATTGTGTGTGACTGAATTATTACTACACCCTGCACCACCACCATAGACTTCCAGGGACACGTCTCACCTGTGGGAGACCTACCACCAAGCTGCCCCATAACATCCCCTGTGAAAGTCCTTACAGCAGCGCTGGTACAAATTACCAGAAACCACAGGTGGCGTCACAAACTATCCTAATATTCCCTTGTAAATATCTTCCCCCATTGTATGAGCGCCCAGGGCCACGGACCGAGTCCCGATGCCAGTGACAAACCCCATAGACTTTCATGGGCTCGGTGCCGAGTACCCATTGCCCTGGTACTAAGTGCGACTCAATCTTTGGCGTCACGAACAGGATCCGAAACTTGCAATTGTGAGTCCTGTGTGCCTATATTGACTGTTTGTGCGGAAAAGACTGTTTGCTGTGTTGGCGCCATAAAACCGCCATCTTTAGCGCAATATTCGCGCCCTCAGGCGCTGGTGAAGAAGGGGGGCGTACCTGTAAAAGCGCGCTGTTGCCTGGCTCCGCCCCCAGCTCTGACGCGATCCTGTGAAACAGGAAGTGAACGCTCTGACATCACAGTCAAGCGACGAAGGTCCTGTCTCCACTGCTGTGCCTGCTACGAAGGTCCTGTCTCCACCGCTGTGCCTGCGACGCTGCAGCCGGTGAAAGAGGTAGGCTCAGATTAACCAAGGGGGCACCAATATGTCGCAGCAACCGGCAGACAGAGCGGCCCCCGCCGGAGGCCCCAATAGCCCACCGCTTGGCGTCGTACCGCAGGATGGGGGTGCAGGCCCCTCACCTGGCCCGGTGGTCCCGCTAATGCGCTAACCCTCCCATACATGCCTGAGGCGAAGTGGCTCCCCCAGTACAGCGGCGAGCCAGGCACCCTGCCAGGATTTAAACGGAAAATATGTAGTATTTTGGATATGTATTCAATGACTGAAAAGCAAAAAGCTGCTGTGGTAATAGGACAGTTAGCTGGTGCGGCTGAGAGAGAAGTAGAGACTTGGCCCATTGCAGCCCAGGAGTCGGTACCTGCGATACTCTTAAAGCTACAGGCCATCTTCGAGGACCACACAGAAACGGATCTCCGGATGGCATTTTATCAGTGCTTCCAGGGACCGGGTGACAGTATTAGGGACTACGCCTGCCGACTACAGGGGGCCCTGCGAGCTCTCAAACAGGCTAACCCCACAAGTCCCATTGATGAGAGCCAAATGTTAAAAGAGCAATTCGTGCGGGGACTGAGGTCTCCAGAGGAAAGCAGGACTGTAAACTGGTGGTCCTTGGATCATCCAGATGTCACTTTTGATGCTCTAAAGGACATGGCAATAAAGGGACTGCGACCCCTGGAAAAGCCTGAGGTGGCAAATCAGTATCACCAGGGTGAAGCCACTCTTAAGCCGGCAGTACCCACCTTTTCTCCGCAGGTGGCGGAAGCTAAAACGCAGGTGGCGCCCCCTAGTGAATTGGAATGTCTACGCTCAGAAGTGCGCCAGCTGACTAAGAACTTGGCCACTGTAATGGAGGCCCTGCAACTGCGGAAAGAGGAAGGAGGGAAGATCCTACTAGCCGACTGTCCGGAGGATGTCCCTTGGGTGAACCGGAGGAAATGGAAAACGTCGCCTCACCGGAGGAGGACCACGCCACCCCCAGGAGCGACTCCTGAGCAACACCATCCTCGCCGGGAGATCATCTGCTACCGCTGCAATCAAAAAGGTCATATGGCTCAGCAATGTCCTTTAAACGAGCCGATCCTGGATCAGAGGGCCAACACCCAGGAGTAGACTCATCAGGCCCCTTAGACTGGAAACCGCAGGTTCGTGGGTGGACGGCCCTACCTGTCCATGATTCTGGACGGGATTGCAATCCCTGCACTGCTGGACACGGGATCTCAGGTGACCATCATACCTGACGTCCTTTACAATAAATTTTGGTCCATGGACAGCCTCCAGCCCCCGAGCCCTGACTTGACAGTGTACGCTACCAATGGTCTCCCTGTTGAAGTAATTGGAGCCAAAAACGTAAATGTAAAAGTGGGCAGGGTGGAGCTGAAGGATCAGGGGCTCCTAGTAGTCAGGACTGTAAATGAGGAAAATGCCTTAAATGTGATACTAGGTACTAACATTATCAGTAACTGTCTGGGAGAATTTGTGTTTTTGCTCCAACAGCTCGCTGAAGTTGCCAAGCCAAAGCAGAAGGGAGTGATCCAGAGGGAGATCCGGGCCCTGATGTGCCAGCAGCAGGCGAAGCTTACAGATGGTGAAATCGGTAATGTACGGGTCACAGACTCGAACCCCATTGTAATACTCCAATGAGTGAAATGTTAATATGGTGTAGAGCAGCCATGGGTCTGAGAGGACAGAACTACCAAGCAGTAGTAGAACCCCATCGCTCAGAACACAGACCTACACTCATGATTGCTAGAGGGGTAGTGGAAGTAGTAAATGGGAGAGTACCAGTACGACTTCTCAACTGGGGGGACGATGAAGTAAATTTGCCACGTTATGCTACAGTTGCTAAATTACATGCCGTAGATAATAATTCTATCCTCACAACCGAGTCCTTAGCCTCCCGCCAGCCAGCGGAGGATAACGATCCGGCAACCCCGGTAGCGGACTGGTGTCAGCAGCTCCATATAGGGACGGACACCACTTCCGTCCACCAGAAACAGGGGGTACTACGGGTGGTACAAGAGTACGCACAAGTATTTAGCAAGCACCCACTTGATTTTGGGACCATTAAGGGAGTACAGCATCATATCCCTACAGGCAGTCATCCTCCCATCAAAGAGCGGTACAGGCCCATACCTCCAGCCCATTATCAGAAAGCTAAGGAAATGCTGCATGACATGAAGAAAGCCGGGGTGATAAGGGATAGTTGTAGCCCCTGGGCAGCACCTCTGGTTCTAGTGAAGAAAAAGGATGGTAGCATGCGAATGTGTGTAGATTATAGGCAAGTAAATCATATAACACATAAAGATGCATACCCATTACCACGTATAGAGGAATCCTTAGCTGCTCTGAAAACGGCTAACTACTTTTCTACCCTCGACCTTACTAGTGGGTACTGGCAAGTGGCTGTGGCTGAGGAGGACCGGGAGAAAACTGCTTTCACCACCCCAATGGGACTCTGCGAGTTCGATAGGATGCCGTTTGGTCTCAGCAGTGCCCCAGGAACATTCCAGAGGGTGATGGAGAGCTGTCTGGGACATCTCAACTTCGAAACTGTGCTGCTGTACTTGGACGACGTAATTGTGTACTCTAAGACATATGAAGATCATCTGAAGCACCTGGCGGAGGTATTTGAGTCATTGTCCAAGTTTGGGATGAAACTGAAGCCCTCTAAATGCCACCTGCTCAAACGGAAGGTACAGTACTTGGGACACATTGTCAGTTCCGAAGGAGTAGCGCCGGACCCGAGAAGGTCACAGCTATTCAGAAATGGCCAGAGCCGAAGAACTTAAAAGAGGTGCGTCAGTTCCTGGGATTAACAGGTTACTACAGGAGGTTTGTAAAAGATTACACTAAGAAGGCAGCGCCTCTACAGGACCTCCTGGTAGGACAACCTCTTAAGAGCAGAAACCTTCCATTCAATTGGGGAAAAGAACAAGCTGAGGCATTCAAAGAGATGAAAGAGATCCTTACCGGCGATGAAATCTTAGCCTACCCAGATTACAGCCAATCGTTCCTGCTATACACAGATGCCAGTAACGAAGGATTAGGAGCGGTCCTCAGTCAGAAGCAGAACGGCCAAGAAAAAGTCATCGCATATGCCAGCAGAAAACTCAGGCCAACTGAGAGGAACCCGGAAAACTATAGCAGCTTCAAACTGGAGTTCCTGGCGCTGGTCTGGGCCATTACCGAAAGATTTAAACATTACCTTGCCTCCAACAGGTTCACTGCGTTTACAGACAATAACCCTTGACGCATCTGGAAACAGCCAAGCTGGGAGCCATGGAGCAACGTTGGATGGCTCGGTTATCAAACTACCAGTTTACCATCAAATACAGAGCGGGCCGTAAAAATGCTAACGCGGACGCCTTGTCCAGAATGCCGCATGAATCTGACACGGAGGAAGAGTCAGACGATCTGGAAGAAATCGAGCTACCTGCGTTCCACCGAAATGGGATGGTCCAAGAGCAACGAGTCTACAGGAAGCGGTGTGGTGAGATGTTGAACCCTTTACCTCATCACAGCTGGAAGGAGACTCAGGACAGCGATCCCGTGGTCAGCCGTATCAAGGAGTTGATAAAACAGGAAGGTTCCTCCTTGGAGAAAGATGCATCCATGCCAGCAAAGCTCCTGTGGAACGAGAGAAGCCGGTTGTTCATATACCGTGAGAAGTTGTGCAGGAGATACGTCGACCCAAGGACCCATGAGATGGTTTGGCAAATAGTGGTCCCGAGAGCAGACATCCAAATGGTGCTGGAAGCATACCACGATCAAGCAGGACACTTTGGCTGGAGAAAGCTGGAGACCCTGTTGAGGTGCCGGTTCTACTGGGTAGGGATGCGCAGCTCCATCGAGAAGTGGTGCCGGAACTGTGGACCCTGTGGCCTCAGGCGAAAAGACTACAGTAGCCAGAAGGCACCCTTGCAGCCTATCCGGACGACTCGTCCCTTGGAGATCGTGGCATTGGATCACGTCAAGTTGTCCCCAAGCAGGTCAGGATACACATATGCCCTGACCATGGTGGATCACTATTCCCGGTTTCTGGTGGTCGCCCCTGTCAAAGATATGACAGCAGAGACAGCAGCAAGAACCTTCCAAGCAAGTTTCTGCAGACCACACGAATATCCAGAGCAGGTACTGACTGATCGAGGTCCAGCCTTTGAAGCTGAACTGTTTCAGGAATTTTGTCAATTGTATGGATGTAAAAAGATCAGAACGACACCATACCACCCTCAGACCAACGGCCTTTGTGAAAAAATGAATCACATTGTCATCGACTTACTGAAAACTGTACCACTGGAAGAAAGAAATCGGTGGCCAGACTTGTTACCTGACCTGGTCGACTTGTACAACCACATCCCAGTAAGTTCCACCAACTGCACTCCAGCCTACCTTATGAGAGCAAGACCGGGAAGGCTGCCTATGGACTTAGAACTCGGTGTGGTAGAACCAGAGGCTGATAACAACGCTGAAGATTGGGACACAAATCGACAAGAACAGTACAAGAGAGTACAAGCCTGCATAGAAGATAGTCTCAACAAAGTAAGAGAAAAGCAAGAGGTGAATTATAACAAAAATGCTCCCGCTAAGCCTTTAATGCCTGGAGAAATGGTGCTCAAAAGGAAAAGAAGAACACACAAGTTGGATGATCAGTGGGAATAGGAGCCATATGTTGTGCAAAATTCCAATTTCGATAACAGCAAGGTCTGTACCATCAGCAAGGATGGAGGAAAAACGACGGCAACTGTGTCTAGAGATCATTTAAAGTTGTGTCCTGGCCCATTAAAGCTCCGTGAAGAAAACCCTGTTGTTCATCAAGAAGAGAGTGCTGAAGCGGTCATACACACGGATTTGGGAGATTTACCTGCAGATTGGCGCAGATTAGGAGACGCTGTAATTATTCCTGTGCTGCAGTTTTATCAACCGCAAGAGGAGTCTCTACAACCGGTCATACCCATTGTGCCAGTAGAGCCAGTTCCAGAAGAACCTGTTCCGGCAGACCCTCAACCGTTAGAACCCCAAGAAGCGGACCCGCAAGAAGCAGCGCCACAAGAAGTGGAATCCCTTGGTGAAGCTGGTGAAGCAGAACCGCCTCGTCCAGTCACTAGCACGCTTGCCAGATCCATAGAAAGGTTGAGACAGTATTATCGTTTGCCGTTACGCAGAACAGAAAGGTTAGAGAATACCATACCCCACGTAGGTCAGAACGTATCACCAAAGGTAAACAACCTATTCGCTATCAGGAGTAGTCCTAGTAGACTAGTTAGCAAGACCCAGATAGGGTTTATTGCATCTGAAAGATTGTATAAAGTTTGAAAAAGTATTAATGTAATTATTTGAAATGTGTTTTAACCATGCCAATGGACTGCGTGGCTGTGGACTATGCCAGCCCAAAAACTTTCACTTGTAAATAGTTGCGCTACGGTGTTTTATCTTGGTTTGACACGAAACCATTACTATCAACCTCTGAAGAAAAACCCATATGGTGGGCCTAGAGTGAGGTCTGCAGTCAGAAGTCCTGCAGCCCACCCAGGACCCACGTGGGAGGTTTTTGGTGCGGGTCCTCCACAAGTATCTAGTATTTATGAACACGTTTGATATTTTGATACTTTTGTATTCTTCATTGTACATAATGTAACGTTCAAGAAGTCGTACCTCCCGGATGGGAAGAGTTAATATGTTATTGTTAATGCAAAACAAAATGTTCTTTTTGTCTTTTACAGCCCGGGAGTGCTGTGTTTTACCAAGGGGGATGTGTAGCCCAGCTACGCAGGCACACATAAAATCCAGGAGAATGCACAGGAAGGTAATCGCAAAAGCTTGATATTTATGCACGTCACTCACAATTTCAGACACACCCATCAGGGGTATAGGAGGTGGTGACACAGAGCAGAGCTCAGTCAAGCTTCCTGTCTCAGGACAGGGCAGTAGAGTCAGTTTCCTGTCTTCGGACAGTGCAGTTCAGTCCAGTGGAGTCTGGACTTGGAGAAGATAGAGAAGTGCTTTAGGTATTGGATTGCCTGCACTAAATTGCCGGACACCGGAGTCCGAGGCGTTGCTACAGTTTCAAGCTTAGTAACAAGATTACCGGAGGCATCTGGACTACAGGTCGCAGAGAGCAGCCCTAAGTGTCAATACGTAACCAGAGACAGGGAAAACAGGAGTCTAGCCTGATCAGCAAATTTAGACTTAGTTTTCACCACTTAGAAGTTTCCACCACAATGTTGGCCGGGCAGTACAGCTATTGAGAAAGCTGGAGATTCAGAGTTAACTTCGCTTCAGGCAAGTTGGACTCACCTACATTCGAAGTAAAGGAGGCCTCTAACCTGCTCAGCGGTTACCCGAATGTGCATTCTCCACCCCGACCAGCTCCCCGGGATCTGCTTGAACCATCTACCAGTAAAAGGTATGGAAAGAAGCTGCATTGTGTGTGACTGAATTATTACTACACCCTGCACCACCACCATAGACTTCCAGGGACACGTCTCACCTGTGGGAGACCTACCACCAAGCTGCCCATAACATCCCCTGTGAAAGTCCTTACAGCAGCGCTGGTACAAATTACCAGAAACCACAGGTGGCGTCACAAACTATCCTAATATTCCCTTGTAAATATCTTCCCCCATTGTATGAGCGCCCAGGGCCACGGACCGAGTCCCGCTGCCAGTGACAAACCCCATAGACTTTCATGGGCTCGGTGCCGAGTACCCATTGCCCTGGTACTAAGTGCGACTCACAAACATAAGTGAATATTTATATATCTATAAGTCCGAAGTTATGTTGTTGTGCTGGGACTTGTAGTTCCATGAGTGTTTATTTTGTAAGGGGGACTTACAGGGTTAGTCGGAGAGCTAGCCGGGACTGACTAACCACACATACACCGCCACTGGTGGGGGTGATTACAGCTACTTAAAGGGAATCTGTCAACCCCTTTTTTCGTATATAAGCTGAAGTCACCGCCATCAGGGGCTTATCTACAGCATTCTGTGGGCAATGGTGAGGGCAGAGCAAAGTACTGCAGTGTGCAGGCGCCGGGAAAGGTCAGAAAGGCCCGGCGCCTGCGCGCTGCAGTACTTTGCTCTTCCCTCAACAGGGCAGATAAAGTACGAATGCGCAGGAGCGCGACAGAAGCAAGGAGGAGGATGTCATCGCTAGAAGATGGGAGGCACCAGACCCGGACCTGCCATGCCCATCGGACCGGACCGCATCGGACTGCCCCCGGGTGAGTATAACATAACTTGTTTTCTTATCTTTCAGATTACATTGGGGGCTTATCTACAGCATTATAGAATGCATAAGCCCCTGATGGCAGTGGCTTCAGCTTATATACAAAAAAATGGGGTGACAGATTCCCTTTAATGTGACCATGGGCCTGACTGGTCAGTGTGCAATGTCCTGGATGGCCTGTGTTGGAAGATCCTTGGGAGTAGGATTGGATTCCTGGAGCACATGGTGAGGCCATGGACCTGGAGGCCTCTGATTTGGGCGGTCCCGGGAGGGGATGGACGTCCTGAATAGCGCACGGAGAGGCCATGTGTCTGCAGAGTCGGTGACGGCACTGCGGTGGGTTAGCTACCGTCCTTCTGAGGGTCTGGACTGTCGGTTGGCCTGGTGAGCAAGGGCGGTGATCCCAGTGAGGCAACTTCCCCGGGAACATATGGCTGATGACGAGTCAGCGTGTGGAGCAGGAGGTCCTGGAAGGTAACCCAGAGTATGGGGGACTGTGTGCACTGGCGGGGGTCAGTCAATGAACTGTATGGTCACCCATGGTAACTGGACGGAGTAAGGTCCAGCATGTTTAGAGACTGCAAAACAAAACATCTGTAGGTGCCTGTTGTGTTCCATGGACATTACTGAACTGTTTGGCGTGCGGTCGCCCACGGTAACTGGACAACGGGAGTCCAGCGTGTTTAGGGACTGTGTATTAAGCAGTGAACTAGGAAGTACTATGGACTGTGTGTGATGCGTAATATGGTGGTTTATGATGTCAAAATAAACCCGAATAGACTGTTTTGTGGAGAAAAACATGCCCATGTGCCTTCATCCCATTGCTAAGCGAGTGTCCCCAACACATGCAGTAAGTGCTGTCTGACAACACCTAATTCCTGCGACGCCCTCGAACTCATGCAAAAAATAAATAAATAAACCAACACAAATACTCCCTGTTCCGATGTAATCCATTTAATAAGAGTGTCCCATGACGATCTCCCGGGTAGAGCTTTCACATCGGGAGATGTGACCGCTCTACAGGCCTCCCACGATGCACTGACAGGAGGTAATGGCTCCTGCAGTGCATCACTGAAGAGGTTACCGGAGCTTGTGCTCTCACTTTACGGCATCGCTGCGTGAGAATTTTCTCACACAGCGTTGCCGGTGACAGCATGAACTCAGGTAACAAGTAAAAATGTAAGTTGACAGCACTCTCAGATTAAGGGGCGCACGTACCAGATCCAAGGAACCAACTCGGGAAATCAATGTTGAAGGAAAAGAGAAGAACAGCGCTCCATCCAGGTGAGATTGTAGAAAAAACTTTATTCAGGCCATCAGAAAAACGACGTTTCGACCTAACAAGGTCTTTGTCAAGTATAAACAGGCATATAAAATAGGCGGTCTTAAATAGTGTGGAGCAAAACAACTGCACCAATCACCATATAATACACGCCCAAACATTAACATATACAGAAAACGATATGATGTAGACTCATGAAAACAATACATAACAGCGATCAGGTATGCATAAATCACATGACCAAAAACGACAAATAAGTGAACGACATGTGCAGTGATATATATACACATTTTCCACAAAAACCCACATATAAGTCTCGATGTTGTTCCGTTGCCATGGAGGTATAAGCCAATCCGATCATTCCACAATGCATGTCATTATGGCAAGTCCAATAAGGTAAGTTGTTATAATAGGGCGCCAAAAGTGTAAGTAACCTACCAACTGATGTAGTATCTGGGAGCGGTATCCCACACGCCAATCCCAGAGATCGTCTCTGTAAGCACAGGACGCTAACTGCGTCACACAGGGCGCGACACTGTTAGGAATGAACCAGGGAGGAAACAGTTCGCAAAGCAGGGCCAGTGCGCATGCGCATGGAGGACCGTCATATGGTACCCTCCCACATGTTGATGACGCATCCGCGTCTAAGCATATTAATCCCGTTACCATGACCATGGAACAAGCAGGACGCAGCGCATGCGCACTCAGCATAGAATGCCCTCACACAAAACAACGTCACCTCCGTGTCCAGGGTGCTCATACTAGGTGTACTAGGGCGCATGTCATAAATATCGATAATATTTAACCATATATGATCAAACTGCATTAGAACAAAAAGACAAATCCTAATCAAACAAAAATGAAAGAATTTCTTTCATTTTTGTTTGATAAGGATTTGTCTTTTATGTTTTAATCTTTTGCTGTTTGTATTCTTTTTGTTCTAATGCAGTTTGATCATATATGGTTAATATTATCGATATTTATGACATGCGCCCTAGTACACCTAGTATGAGCACCCTGGACACGGAGGCGACGTTGTTTTGTGTGAGGGCATTCTATGCTGATGCGCATGCGCTGCGTCCCGCTTGTTCCATGGTCATGGTAACGGGATTAATATGCTTAGACGCGGATGCGTCATCAACATGTGGGAGGGTACCATATGACGGTCCTCCATGCGCATGCGCACTGGGCCCTGCTTTGCGAACTGTTTCCTCCCTGGTTCATTCCTAACAGGTGTGGCGCCCTGTGTGACGCAGTTAGCGTCCTGTGCTTACAAGAGACGATCTCTGGGATTGGCGTGTGGGATACCGCTCCCAGATACTACATCAGTTGGTAGGTTACTTACACTTTGGCGCCCTATTATAACAACTTACCTTATTGGACTTGCCATAATGACATGCATTGTGGAATGATCGGATTGGCTTATACCTCCATGGCAACGGAACAACATCGGACTTATATGTGGGTTTTTGTGGAAAATGTGTATATATATCATGCACATGTCGTTCACTTATTTGTCGTTTTTGGTCATGTGATTTATGCATACCTGATCGCTGTTATGTATTGTTTTCATGAGTCTACATCATATTGTTTTCTGTATATGTTAATGTTTGGGCGTGTATTATATGGTGATTGGTGCAGTTGTTTTGCTCCACACTATTTAAGACCGCCTATTTTATATGCCTGTTTATACTTGACAAAGACCTTGTTAGGTCGAAACGTCGTTTTTCTGATGGCCTGAATAAAGTTTTTTCTACAATCTCACCTGGATGGAGCGCTGTTCTTCTCTTTTCCTTCAGCATGAACTCAGGTGACCTCACTCCCGGCAGCGGAGGGATACGCCGCAGAGGATTACGTCCGGTCAGTGCATCGTGGGAGGCCTGTATAACAGTGACATCTCCCGATGTCACTGTTCTAAACGGGAGATCATTGTGGGACACTCGTTATTAAATGGACTACGGTGGAAATGTAAGTATAGGTTGGTTTATTATTTTATTTTTGTTACAGGAGAACGAGGGCGTCGGGGACTAGGTGTTTGGTGAGCATGTACTGTATGTTGTAAGTTTTTTTTTTTTTTTTTTTTTTTACAATGGAACACATGCATCATCTGATGGGACTACTGCCCCAACATCGGCTTATGCTGTCACGGTATGTGACAGCAGACATAGTAGTTCCATCAGATGATGACTGGCTACACAGACCCTCACACACCCGCACACACACACAGACACACACAGATACCCGCACACACACGCAGACCCCCGCAGACACGCACATCTTCTCCACCCATACACACATTCTCCGCCCACGCACTTCCTTTCTGCAACGTTTTTGGCTCACAACTCCACAGCAAAACTGCAAACTTTTTACACCTGTGGTTTTGCTGTGGATTTGACTGACTCAATGGTAGTCAATGGGTGCAGAAACGCTGCAGATCCGAAAAAGAATTCACATGCTGCGGAAAATAAAACGCTGCGAATCTGTGCAGATTTTTCCGCAGCATGTGCACAACAGTTCTCCAATTCCCATTGATTAACATTGGTTGTGCACTTCAATGCGGATTTGATGCAATTCCGTGCGTCCAAAAACTCTGCGGATCCGCATCAAAATCCGCAACATGTGCACATAGCCTTAGTTTCTCGGCAACTTTGTCCACAAGAGGCGTCAAAAATGTACAAAATTATTAGCTAAGTAATGCATTGTATGGTGCTAAATTTTAGCATGAATGTTAACATATTCTTACAGCAGTATGGATAGCAAACCTCCAGATGCAAGAAGTATTAAAGGGTGTGATCCCCAATTATCCGGAAATTGTTGCTTATTGTTATAATACCATTTTAAGCTGTTTATTTAGATGATTTTTAATCAAATACTTTCAAAATGTGTTTTCTGTTTTTTGCATTTTTCTTATGTGGACTAGTTATTATATTGTGACAAATTATTATATTATGACAAATGCATCATCTATCAATTACTCTCAGAAAATAGCATAGGCTATGGGTTGAACTAGATGGACTTAAAGTCTTCCTTCAACCTTAAATACTATGTTACTATGTTATTTGGTTACTATGTATGACCGCCTTCTCTTAAAGGCAACAGGTATCTTTATCTTTCCTGCACTACTACAAAAAATAAGGTGCTTTACCAGTGACTTACTGACACATGCCCCCTAGTGAATTTCTGTCCACAGTGTCAGACCCTCCTGTGTATCTTCCAGTGGGCTGAGAAATCATCTGGTTTCCTCTTACAGACTGTGCTCCTCCCAAAGCTGCATTCCAGGGACTTGCTGAAACTTCCCTGCAAAATCTCCAAAATGGAGACTTTGCCTTCTCCTTACCCCTTAAAATGTTCTTCCCCAAAAGCTAAAGTATTTCTCGTCTTCTTCTCTATGGTGGTATGCACCGCGGCTCTATTTATTTTACAGTTAAAATTCTTCAAACCCAGAGGGAAAGATTTCTACTCCTACGAAGTGAACAATTCCAAGGGGAAGACGGTGTCACTGAGCAAATACAGAGGCAAAGTGAGTAACAGGTCACAGACCCCCTGAATATTGTATAGTTATGTATTCACTTTTAGGCAATGTTACATTTAACTTTTTTTTTTAATTATGTTATTTATTTATTTATCATTTTATTGTTCCTTGTTAGTGTGCTAACCCTTAGCGGATCTCTATATGTGGCAAGTCGGTCCGAGGGTTGTTGGTTGTGCAGAATGTATAGAATTAGTCATGGCTACATGTGAATGAGGTCTGTATAAGATGCGGTCATTAGAGTGAATTTTTGCTCTTTTTTCCTGCAGGCGTCCTGGTTGTAAACGTGGCGAGCGCCTGTCAGCACACAGATGCAAACTACAGAGGGCTACAGGAATTACAGAGGGAGTTTGGACCGTCCCATTTTAATGTCCTCGCTTTCCCCTGCAATCAATTTGGGGATTCTGAGCCAAATTCCAACAAGGCGATAGACGCCTTCGCTAGGGGAAACTATGGAGTAACGTTCCCAATATTCGACAAAATAAAGATTATGGGCTCAGAAGCGGAACCCGCGTTCAGGTTCCTTGTCGGTAAGTTTGGGGCCGGTTGTTTTTGGATTTGCTTTATTGACATAGGACCTTGTTATTCTTTTGGACATGGGGAGGATAAGGTCTAGTAAAAATGGAAATGATTGCCCATGGAAGCCCTTCTTATGAACATGAACCCTAAATAATTTTTATTTCTATAGCGCCAGCATATTCCGCAGCACTTTACATTTTAGGATCAATGTGTTTAACAGAGAACACCTGTATAATATGACATGTAGTGATATGAAGTCCATTGAAACCTCTATTCCATATAGAATGTGAGGCACAAGGACGTACAATATAGGGTCACAGTATTTGGAGATAAATATTGTAGCTCATGTAACATAGTTCCGTGATATGACTGTGAGCATGAGCCCAAGGCACAATACTTTAGACAAAAGGCTCACATACATATTACATTTAAAGGAATTGTCCAGCCTTAGAGCTCATACCCATTTGCGAGAAAAAAAACAATCCAATTTCCGGACCGAAAAAACGGACGAGTGTCATGCAATTTCTGTGCGATTTTTAATTGCAACATTCGTATGACATGCGTATGCATCCGTATGCAATGCGATTTTAACATGAGCTTCTACATAGAGCAGTTCTCTGCCATTTACACATTGGTATAAAATGAAATATTCTTCAAAACACACACACATATATATATGCGGTATATTAGATAGATAGATAGATAGATAGATAGATAGATAGATAGATAGATAGATAGATAGATAGATAGATAGATAGATAGATATCAAAAAAACAGGCAGCACTCCATAGGTCAATAGAATTAGTGGATATTTATTAGACCCACATCATATGGCCATATGATGTGGGTCTAATAAATATATCCACTAATTCTATTGACCTATGGAGTGCTGCCTTGTTTTTTGGATATTCAAGTTGGCAAGTATTGGATTATTGCTGAAGAGGATTTGCACCCTAATGTTATAATATTCTATGCTGCTCCAGTTTTTCGATAGATAGATAGATAGATAGATAGATAGATAGATAGATAGATAGATAGATAGATAGATAGATAGATAGATAGATAGATAGAAACTGTAGATAGAAAAAAAGCTGGAAATTTGTGTGCGCATACAGTAAAATCACACTGACAGGTTAGAATAGAATAGATAGAATACATATATACACATAGAATACATAGATATATACATAGATGTCATTGACACACATATATATATATATATATGTCACTGACATCTATGTATATATATTTTTCTCGCAAGTGAGTATGAGCCCTTAGGCTACAAGTCTGCAGTCACACATAGAGTGACTACAAACTTAAGTGGGGTATTCTCATCTCCAAGATCTTATCCCAATATGGAGTAGGTGTAATAATAATATTAGCAAATACCTCCAATTAGAAATGTAGTATAGTTCTTGTGATTAACTATTTTGCTTACCCCATGTAGGGCATTACAGTAGCTTAGGTATCCATGGTTACAACCCTCATATAGTAACAGTTAGTTAGCTGTTAGTGGCCATAACCATGGATACCTAAACTACTGCCATGCCCTGCACAGGAGGTAAGCAATATACTGTAGGTTATCAGGAGAACTATACTACATTTCTAATTGGAGGAATTTGCTAATATAATTATTATTACACCTACTACATATTGGTATAAGATCTTGGAGGTGGAAATATCCTTTCATATACAAGCCTGGACAACCGCTTTAAAAGAATCCAGTGCTGGGGCTACTCCATATTTTACTATAATGGATTAAGAAACCAGGTATACAACATGTGTATGGCATTGATTTTTACAAAAATTAAAACTCTACACAGCAAAAAATAAGGCATCTACGTGATAGCTTTTTTATACAAAAAATTATAACTAAGGGGCCTTTGCAGTGAGTACATAGAGACTGGAGACTTCTTGTAATGCGACATTAATTATTTAATCTACATTTGCAAACCTAAGAATTGCAGGAAAACTCCTGTGGACTTCAGTAATACTTGGAAAGTCGCATGGCAAAGAATCTGCACATAGCTCCATCCTAAAAAAAAAAAATAAAGGCTATACTATCAGCACTGAAGAATATCCCTCTGTGATGCATCTTCATAGGATCTGATATAGTCAGGGGATGGTAGAACAATGTGGCATTGTGCTGTACTGTATGTCTTGTTCGGGTGGAGTGAACGATAATTAGTAGTGATGAGTGAGCGTGCTCGATCGCGCATCAGGATACTCGGGTACACTCTATCGAGTATCGCGGGTGCTTGAGTGCCATGCTGGAGTCCCTCCCTCATGTTTCATGGTTGTTAGACAGCCAAAAAATATGCAAGGATTGCCTGCCATACACAGTAATGCTGTAGTCATGTTGGCTACTTGCATTACTGTGATTTTCCAGCCACATCATATCATTGAGTCTTATAATGATGCATTAAATTTGCAGTTAAATAAATAAAAAGCACATGCATTGTATGTTTTTAGTCTGGTTTTTATAATTTTAAAAATGACGTGGAGTTCACCCTATTTTTGATAACTAGCCAAGGTAAAGCAGACAGCTGAGGGCTGAAATTATCAGGCTGGAAGGTCCCTGGTTATTGGGCCCTTCAGAGCATAAAAATACAAGTCCGCAACCACCCCAGAATTGGTACATCACATTAGATGTGCCAATTTTGGCGCTTTGCCTTGCTTTCCCACATTGCCCTGGTGTGGTTGCAAATGGGGTAATGGTAGTTGAGGTTGATGGCAGCTGTGATTTGTCAAAAAACACAGCTGACATCAACCCTTTGGGTTAGCAATGGAAAGATTTCTATCAGACTCCCCCATTACTAACCTGGTAGATAAAAAAAAACACTTTATTTGAATAAAGACTCCCCCACACTATCCCTTGTTCACCATTTTATTTAAAAAAAAATCCCATGCACGTTCAAAGTAATTCAACGAATCCTAAGTAGTCCAGAAAAGGATAGACATAAAAGGACAGAAATAAATACAATAGACACTCCCTCATTCACCAATTTATTACCCAAAATGTTGCCACGCAGGTCCGCCATACTCCACGTTGCCTGATTCTGTCTCGGCGTCTGTGAATAGCAGTAAAGTTCCTCGCTCAGAGAAACCCAGTGACGATGATGAGATGATGAGCACATTGAAGTCACTACCCGGCACCTGTGAATATCAGAATCGGGGAACGTGGACTACATCGGACCTGTGTGGAAATATTTTGGGCAATAAATTGGTGAACAAGGGAGTGTCTATTTTCTTTATTTTTGTCTTTTTATTCCTTCAGGTATCCTTTTCTGGACTACTTCAGATTTGTTGGATTACTTCAGACCTTCTTTTTATTTTTTTTTTATTTTTTATTTTTTTTATAAATTGGTGAACGAGCGATAGTGTGGGGGAGTCTATATTCAAATAAAAAGTTTTTCCTATGTGTGTGTTTAATTGATTACTGGGTTAGTAATTGAGGTGTCTGATAGACACCTCCTCTCCATTACTAATCCCGGGGCTTGAAGCCATTTGTGATTTGTGACAAATCACAGCTGTCATCAAACCACATTACCACATTACCACATAATTGCCAACGTCCAGGGCAATCGGGAACAGCAGGGCAAAGCACCAGAATTGGCGCATATATGGTGATGCTCCACTTCTGGGGTGGCTGTGGGCTGCGTTGGGTGTTGTGATCATTTTGGAGACGACTTCGGAGCTGAGGCTCCCTCTGGTGGTTGCTGAGGGTATGGAACCAATGTGGAATACCAAGAGCCCTACACCTGTAAATAACGAGTGTGTGGTTAGGTTGTAATGACTGGCCTGATATAAGTGAGCTGGACTCCCATGATCCTCGCTGGTAATCAATTGTGCTTCCTGGTCTAGGTTGGAATTCAGCTTGCTTTCCTGCTGTCTCCTTCTTGCTTTCAGATAAGTCTCTCAGTTTTTTTTACTGTGGTTTGAATTCCTTGCTTTTTGCTGCATTGCTTTTTGTATTCAGCCGGGTCCCCTTTGGGGGGCTATGGCTGGTCTCCGTTAATTTTTTGTATTTGTTCATTTGCTCAGTTCTTGTGATATCTTGCTGCTGGGCAGCTACGTGTCCACACCAGAGATCTGATATAGGTGGTCGAGACCGTGTGGTCTCAGTGTTTTTGGATTCAGAAGTGTTGGTTATTTTCGTAGGGTTTTTCTAGGTTGCAGACAGTATTCTCTCCTGTACTATCCTATCTAGACAGTTTTGGGCCCCAGCGTTTGCTCAATCTATTTTCTGTCTGTGTTCGTGTTTTCATCTTGTCTAACCGCCATTATATGTTTGGGGGCTTCCTACTCTTTTGGGGTCTACTCCGGGGCAGTCAGCTTTCCTCTTTCCATCTTCAGGCATAGCTATCTCTCCGGCTGTGCCGAGGCGTCTAGGACCACCGTAGTTACGCTCCACGGCTGCTTCTAGTTGTGCGGTTAGTTTAGGGGTCTGCAACCTATTAGTTTCCAACCTCTCTGGTGTCAGGCTGCCTATGCGGTTTTTTTGCTCCTGCCTCCTCAGCTACCAAAACATAACAGTTGGGCCCAATAACCATGGACCTTCCCAGCCTGATAATATAAGCTGAGGTTGCATATAAGGAATCAGAACAATTCCTATTAATGATCGTGCTGGAGTTTGCATTGTGGGGGGAAGAACCCATAACCAAATGGAATTCCCTTACCACACTACCCCCATGTATGTGGCCAGCAGAACCTAATCCTCAGCTTCTCCTCATAGTCAACAATGTCAGCCAATCACACTTGTAATTTGATTTTTAAAGGGCTTTCAGTTAACTTGCAGGTCACAGGGAGTCCCACTGCTGAGACCCCCCAATCCAGAATATGGGGCTGTAGATAGATGAGTGCAATATTCATTGCCCAAATATCTGACAGTCTCAGACTTACAATGGAGCGATGGTATACATGTATACATGAACAGAGATGGGTAAGAACTTGCTTTTTGAGACCATCCTACTGTTGAAACTTAAGATGTGCAGTGCCTAAAATACCCATTAGGCTGGGTGCACACGATCCGGAAGTGGCAGTGCTTTGGACGCAGGTGAATACGTATATGTTCACTGAACCATGCGGATTCACTGCGTCCAATACATACTATTGGTGAAATTTCTCTTGCGGAAACTAGAACCTCCACAAAAGAAATTGACATGCTGCAGTCTGGAGAGACGTGCCGCATGTCCGTCTCCGTGGGCATCTGTGGACACATAATGGACATGAGATTTCTTAAAATCCTATCCACTATGCTGTAACATCTGGCCACTGCAGGTTGGACGTTACACAAGTACGTAGCATCCAACCCGCAGCGTTTACTGATCGTGTGCACATACCCTACGGTGTCCCACCATCCCCTTTGCAGAGAACAGTGACTCACCTGTTTCACCAATTTCCAGCTGTTGCATGTTCTACTGAGTTTCTGTTTAAATCTATGGGAGTAAGACCATTCGCATGTCCATTTTTCATGTATGAGTACTGTCCCAAGAGTCCACACAAAAAATAAAAATGCAGACACGTATGTTTTTTATCCAAGTTAAGGATCAAACTCTTCAATGCAAGTGTATGGGTCGGTGAAAAACAACTAGGACAACACACTGATGGCATCCTAGTTGCACCCTAGTGCTGCACATTTTTCATTGCCCGTTTGCCAGGAGAAGCTTGAGAAACCTCAACCAGTTCTGTTTTTTTTTGCTTGCAAACGAGAAAAACTTATGAAACATTGATGGGAAAAAAATGACTCGCGGAACAAACACTGACAAGAATTGGTCTGTATTTTTCATGTACAAGGAAAAAAATATCTGAACGAGGCCTTATGGTAGGACCCAAAAAAGTGGCATTCTTCAATTTTCAGAATTGTTCCCCCTCCCCAGGATCGTCACATGGCAGTAGGATAGCCAAACACCATTGTGGGTACGGTATTTTATTCTTCACTAACTATTGTTAGAAGATGTTCAATAAATCTGATAAAAGCATAATAGTTATACCAAACAGACCACCGAAGTTGTGTAGTTACACAATGATGTTTCGCTGCATAAATTGGAAAGTTAGGTATGGAACTTGCAAAGGCGGCAATATCTAGCATAAATAATTAGGTTTTTTTTATTTTGGCCAGAAGTATCGTTACTATAGAATCACCACTAAGTTGAAACCAAAAATACCGTAACACATTTCTATAAATAATAGATTCTATTTATTTCAATTTAGAGTCAACTAAGAAGGAGCCCAGATGGAACTTTTGGAAATATTTGGTCAACCCTGAAGGTCAAGTTCTGAAAACCTGGAGACCTGAGGATCCAGTGGAAAATATAAGAGATGATGTGGCTTCTATGATAAGAGAAATCATTAAGAGGAAAAAGGAAGATCTTTGAAGCTACCTCAGACCGGACTAATTATAGGAAGAATCCTTAATGGGGCTTAATTTGGGTTTTTGTTTTTCATTGCTTTTTTTTATTTCTTTGGTTTTCATATTTTGCATCCCTTAGAAAAATGACAATTTATATTTTTAAAATCCTATCCAAAAATACATCCCATGCTAATTTTTTTTAACAAATGGGATATGCCACTTTTTGGGGTGTGGGATTTGATACTGAACTATGATGACCTTTAACACCACTTGTATGGACTTTGCCTGTGCAGAAATATTAAATATTGGTTGCGAGAGAAAATTATGATGAGAGTATGTGGACATGAAGTTTCTGTACATTTTTATATGAAAGAATATCTGTAGGGCTTAAAGGGGACTTTTTCTGGATTTTTTTTATTTAAACTGAGAACCTCTTCAAATTGCCTCTGTTCCACTGATTATGTAACAGGTTCTCTTTTTTTTCTATGCCCCTCCATTAAAAAGTTCCAGTAATAAAGATTTAAATTTTCCTTTCAATCAGCTGGGCGTGTGCTATAGAAGATCCCTGTGGGTGCGGCTGTGTTTTGATTGGCCAGCATCAGAGGGGAAAAAGCTGACGCCCACAGAGAAGATCAGTGGTATACAATCAGTGAGTGGAGAAAATGTGCATCTTTATTACTGGAGAGCATAACTTTGGAATGGAGGGGCACAGAAGAAAAAGAAAAATTGTTCCAGAATCAGTATAGCAACGGCAATTGGAGGAGGTACCAGGGTTGCCTACCATTCAAAAATTTGAACAGTCCACAAAAATTAGGCACTTTTTTGACATGTCCATAAAAAAATTAAGGCATCTGTGATTTTTTTTAAACTGAAGAAACTGTACAGGTTATTTTGTCTGTAATTATCAACGTTTTACAGCTTACAATGAATGCAGCTGATGTCTTCATATCATAATTATGGGGTGAAGATGAATCATTTATAATCGTAAGGATATATTATGGTTTTCCAATGTGTCCCTAAAAAATATTGACTGTCCATGATTTTTTGATAAGCTGTCCAGAAAATATAAAAAGTCAAATTGGCAAAACTCGGAGGTACTTGGGTTAAATTAAAAAAATCCAAGAAAATTTCCACTTTAAAAGGGTTATTCATGATCAATAATAAAAAGGCACCGGTGGTGTAATGCCATAAAATAAACAAAGTATTACATATCTGTTAAATTCCCCGCCGTTCCAGCACCTGCTCTCCAATTACTCCTGCCAGTCTTTGCCCATAATGATGTTGCGTTGACAAATGGACTGCTGCAGCCAATCATCTGTGTGACAGAGCGAGAAACTATGGCTCTGATCGGCGGTGAGTTTGTTACCGCCGGTCAGAACTCTGCAGTTCCCATGCTGTCATACAAATGTCAGCATGTGAGCCAGTAGCTGTGACTGGCGGTAACCTATAAAGGTTACAGGTGCCAGCTGATGGGAGTACTACTCTCATCATCGTAACGCCCGCTCTCGCTGATAGGAGCCAGAGCAGGAGTACAATGATGAGAGTATTCATCAGCCAGCGCCTGTGCAATAAATAAATAAAACGATTGCGTGGGGTCCCCTCTACTGTTGCTGAACAGGGCAGTCAAAACCAACAGCTGCGGGCTGCAGCCCTCAGCTGTTGGCGTTATCTTGGCTAGTTATCAAAAATAGAGTGGTCTCCACGCATTTCTTTTTAATTATTTAAATAAATAATTTAAAAAATGTTGTGAACCCCCCATTTTTGACAATCAGCCAAGCTAAATTAGATGCACCAATTCTGACACTTTGCACGACTCTTCCCACTTGCCCTGGTGTAGTGGCAAGTGGGTATATTTGAGAGGTTGATGTCAGCTTTGTAATATCAGCTGACATCAAGACCACAGATTAGTAGAGGAGAGGTGTCTATAAGATATCCCCATTAATAACCCCAGTCAAATGTAATAAAAACACAGACACAGAGAAAAGTCCTTTATTTGAAATAAAAACAGACTCCTTTATTTGAAAGAAACACTCCCACCCTCTTTCACCTATTTATTACTGTAAAATTAAAAATAATAAAACACCATATCCCTCACCTGTTCAACAATAATCCATATGTCCGACGACGTTCTCCAACTCTGCTACATCTGGATTGCATAGCTGAGGGGGTTGCATGATGCGACCACTCACCTGTGTATCCAGGAGGCACTGAGCTGAGCCTGAGAGCGCCGTTTCAGTGACCTGTGATGACGTCATTAAGGTTATCGCCAGTCACAGGCAGCGGTTCTCAGGCTCAGCTCAGTGTCTCCTGGATTCAAGGCTGAGCGGTCTCATCATGCCACTGCTCAGCAGTGCAATCTAGATGTAGCAGAGTTGGCCTCTTTGTGGGACAAATGGATTATCTTTGGACTGGTGAGGAATATGGTATTTTATTATTTTTAAATTTACACTAATAAGTAGGTAAAAGATGGTGGGGAGCGTTTATTTCAAATCCATTAGAATACCAGCCCCCCCCCCAGCTGTCTTCTTTAGCTTGGCTGGTTGTCACAAAATGGGGAGTCCTCACTCCAGTTTTTTAATTATTTATTTAACTAATATAAAAAACAGCATTGGGACCACTCTATTTTTGATAACCAGCCAATTTAACGCTGACAGCTGAGGACTACAGTCATCACTTTTTCCTGCACTGGTTAGAAAAAATAGAGTGGACCCACGCCATTTTTTATTTTATTTATTTATTTACTACACTGGTGTGGGATGAATACTCTCATTATCGTACACCTGCTTCCACTGCTATCAGCGAGATCGGGTGTATGATGATGAGAGTACTACTCTCATCAGTCGAAGCTTGTGACCAGCGGTAATCTTTTTACCGCCGGTCACAGCTGCTGGCTCACATGCTGTCATCTGTATGACAGCGTGGAAACCGCAGCGTACCACTGATCAGAGCTGGTGTTTCTCACGTTGTCACACAGATGACAGCGTGGGAAGCACCGAATGTTCTGGCTGCCAAACCCAAACAGTAACACAGACTTCAGGTTGAAGTCTGTGTTCGGGGTCCGTACATGGACGCTAGGTGTTCAGTACGGACCCCAACCTTTACCGTTCTGGTTCGCCCATCCCTATGCGTAACATTTTTCTCAGACAAATTGAATCCCTTTCTCTTCTCTCTCTTTCTTGTTCATAGTAACATAGTTAGCAAGGCAGAAAAAAGACATTTGTCCATCCAGTTCAGCCAATATTCCGTCAGAATAAATCTCCAGATCAAATGTTGTTCTCTGTCTTCATGATGTTCTCTGTCTTCACTATTCCTCGCTACTTCACCACAACCCAGCTCAATATGGCAGTTCAACTAGCAAGACTCCTTTACTCAAACCACGATTCCGTGTCTTTTTTCCCCTCTTGAATACTATCCTGCCAGTATAGTCGGCACTTATCGTCTCTGATGCTGACGCTCTGGAACTGCCACCCTGGGCACTCTCTTCATCTCGCGTACTCTATCCTGTCCTGGCCCGTTACATGTAGGAGTTATAAACTCTGGGCCGTTTTGCTAGGCGTCCTCTCCCAGGACCTATCACCAATAAATCACTATCTCTCAGTCATTCTTACTCATTTCTGCTTCGGATCATGCTATCACTTTCTCCCAGTCTCCTCTCACTACTACGGTAGTACTACATCAGACCTTAGGTCACTTTTCTATGCACTGCAGGCCCCTTCTGATGCCTCAACAGGAAATTGTCTCTTTCACTTTAGCTTAGTCTCTCCCACACTGGGCTACTCCCAAGCATTCATTCCTGTTATCCCTACTGTCAAGCAATTCATAATACTAATACCTTTAATTTACATAACAGTTCACGTTACACAATAATATGTGGCAATATGTCCATCCCCTTACATACGTACACTATACAGATCAAATATCCGCTTGTCTGAATGAGCCCTTACTTCTATTAGTGACATTCAACATAAATTGGTAATACGGCAGTAATTGGCTGAGGACAATAAAGTTGTTACAATAATTGTTGCTAAGTTCAGAAAACCTTTTTTGTACAAAACACATCCTGATGTAATAAAATAAGTTTTCCACTTATAGAAAAGTGGACCCTAAATTAATCCAGTAATGTAAAATAGCAAAGGCAGATGGTACTCGACCTCCTCTTCTCCAGTCTCAGTGTTTTGGACATCACAGCGGTAGCTCACATCACTGCTGCAGGAAATCACTGAGCTCAAACAGCTCATGCAGGTAACCGAGTGATTGGCTGCAGTGCTGTAGATGTGACGTCATCACTGCAGTCTGCACACAATCACTACATCAGTGGTAGACACAGCGCTGGAAACCGAGGAGGGTGAGTACTAACAGATTAGATTATTTTAACCAAGCCAAGCTCAAATTTGTATAAAGAGTTGAAGGAGAAAACCCTTTTTACAGGAGTGACGTGGACGGCTGAGAATGACGGTACTCCCTTATTCTACACATCCGGTGACAATGACATGTGCTGATGTGGTAGCGTACGTAGTAGCTGATATTCTCACCACAGCTAACTAACAATACACTGCCTAATCACCACACATACAATTTACACCCTTTATTCTGCGTTTCCCGGGTTGTCTGCGGACTGAACTGCCACAGACATAACACACATGAAGCGCAAACTAAAGGAGCCATTTCTAGACTATTCTTAAAATATAAAATCCAATATTAACTTTTTTATAGGATTTATAGTGTATTTTATAGGATTTCTAATAGGAATTATAGTGTATTTTATAGGATTTCTAATAGGAATTATAGTGTATTTTGGAGTTCGACCCCTGACTACAGGCAGGCTATTATGTGACTTCTGGCCTTGCACAAATATTAGTTCCACTCTTCTTTATTGGTTCATTTGTTTATAATTACCAATAATAACAAAGGTAATAATCCATAAGGAAAACCCTATGTGGTCTGATCCTGCTGTCACACTAGCCTCTATCTGTGCCCTGGCATAGATGGAAGGAGCGCCACTGCGGAATCAGACAACGTACGAGTCAACAAGAAGATCCATAGGTCTGCCTTGGACCTGTAGACACAAAGCAATGATATTTTTAACCAGGGCTGTTTGAAAGGTTGGACATACCCTATTAGATAAAGGATCCACCACTTAAAGGGTTTTTCTAGTTTTGGAAAAACCCTTTAGGAAGAAAAAATCAGACTGTGCTTTACTCACTCTCCCAGGTTCAGCACTGAGTCTCCGCTGCTGCTCCCAGTGCCTCTTATCTGCAGAACCGACATCACGTCGAAAATAACAGACACTGGGACACTCAGACCCGGACCTGGGGAGGTTAAGTAAAGCATTTTTTAACAAACTGCAGCCGGGGGACAGGGATTTTCCAAAAGCTGAAAACCTCTTTAAAAAAAAATACTGGAGCCTCATTGTGTTACCTATTGAGGGAGAACCAGAGTCGTTAGTCCTGATGTATAAAACATTATCGTAGCATACTCTGATCAGAAATGAGCATCTTGTTTGCACAAAGAATTAATCATTTTTTATTATAACATATGGGAGAACATGTATCCTTGCGATTTTTTGCTGTAAATGCCTGTACTAAAATTATCAATGTTTTACCCCATTTATTATACCATTTTAGTACCTGTGACAAAACTTAAAAATGATGATAAAAGAAGGCATGGTTAAGACATGCTCTGAAGAAGTACGATATATTAAAGAATGCATTTCTACATAAAAGTTGCAAAAAAAGTAGCAGATTCTAGACGGGCCATAGGTGTCTTAAATAAACGTATGAATAAACATACGTATGTTGCAATCATTTTTCACCTGCATAAAAGATTGAAATTTGAGCAAAATTTAACATTAAAGGGGTTGTTCCCTACTCGGACAACCCTTACTAAATCCCCATGCCTCCACGCTGGTATAATAACAACACTTATACTCTCCTCCTGGGTCGGTGCCATTCAAGCAGTGTCGGCACTCGGTCTCCCAGGGCTCGCGTGAAATTATATCACACAATCCCTGTGGCCAATCGGCGCTGGCTTCACGCTCGTCTCCTACAGACATAACTGACATCTGTAGGAAGTGAGAGCTGCGGCTGCTCGCTTACGTCCTCCAGATGTCTGATTTGTCAGAGGAGACTGAAGCCACTACTGATTGGCAGCAGGAATTGCGATACATTATGTCACACAATCCCTGGGAGAGACAGTGCCAACACCGCTGGAGCTGGTGCCGGCACCGGAGGTGAGTATAGATGTTATTATTTTACTAGAGCAAACATACGGATTCACAAGGGTTTGTCCAAATAGTGGACAACCCCTTTAACACTCTACATTTCACACTTTGGCTCTTATCTGACATTGGAGAGTGCTATGCTTAAAAAGTTGCACATAATTTGAGCAAATTGATCATAAAGTTGATACATTTCATGAATCCGTAGGGGCAGACCTGAGCTGAAAGCACTAAAGATTTGGTGCAAATTAGGACACATTTGATAATTGTCGGCCATAATGTTCTCTAGGTGAGCTGGCATGCAGAAAGGGGGCAGATGCAAGTTAACCGGTGTATTTAGCATCAGACCAGCTAACATTACACTGCCTTCCATCCACACGCAATGTATACACCCAAGGCACTAAGCAATGGAAGCGACTTATTTACCCTGCTGCTGGTGGCAGGGCATCAGCGACTGCAGAATACTATGACAAGCAGCCAGCTAAAAATACACTGCCTACCCGAAACAGGTATAGTGATTGGACCCACTGATATTGATTCCATCAGCGACATTTTAATAATTGTCTCCAGGCATGAGAAAAAGAGTATTCATGTAGTTACAAAATATTCCACAAGATGGCGAACTTGGCCTTTCAAAGGAGATTCTCAGACACAACAGTGTGGAGGGCATCTAGCAGCTGTGTCATCAGATCACAACAGCCAGCTAGCAATGCACTGCCTCACTGGTCCATCTCATCCACCGAACCGCACAAATCACTGGAGGAGTTTGGATAAATTCTCATCCAAACAGATGCATCAAGGGAGGACATATCATAACATAAGTGCTGATGGCTGGCATGCTGGTGATTGATTCTACAGCGTCATGATGAATGAGCCCCCTGGCAGCAAATTAACTGATGATCTGCAAACCTAAAACGTAATATTGTACCCAGATACTACGGATGCCATGCTACATTAGCCTCAACCACAGCACAACTTGTACAGACTAAGCAATGCAGGCAATAAAAGGAACACTGTCACTTTAAAAGAAAAAGGTCTGACATGTCATAGTGATATGTCAATAGTCCTTATAGCTGAGGTTTGGCTAAGCCCCTTATACGCCTTTTCTGGGAACGCCAAGTCAATTGCATGATGGCTATATCCCCTATTTTACAGCCAATATATAGATATCATTTACATCGAAAAGTTCAATAAGTTTGTCCACACATCACATTACCCATCCTGCACTGATCCCAAGCTGCTGCATGTTACTTCAGAGCTGCATTCACAATTCTGCCGCTTGTTATTGGAGCAATTGTCAAGAAACAACAAAGACTGGGTTCCCTTCTGTGTTGGAGGCTCCTCCATTGCAGATTGCGGCACATTTACTTGTTAAAAGACATTATTTTTTGGCAGTATATTGATGGACATTGCGACACAAAAAAAGAAATAAACAGGCCATATTATAGTCAATGGGGTCTGTGTACTGGGGTTATTGTCCATCACATGACGGCTTACCCAGAAATGTCAATTTTGTTATTCTGCTGAAAATAAAAATTGCAAATGCAGATGTGAACAGATCCCTAGGCAAGCTTATATTTCCAACAGTATATCAGATTGATGTAAGGCTGCGATTAACTGCAATGTTTTTTTTCAATGTGTCACTTTAGGGTCTGTTTTCCCCTGTAACTGAGGCAGCGATGGTGGCACAAGTTACAGTGAAAAAAAAAGGAACAATAAAGGAGAAAACGATATTTATCTCATAACATATACGTATATATGCATAAAATAAAGTAAAAAAAGGAAAGCACCCCCAGAAAAAAATATAGAATTATTTCTTATAAAATACATTTTGATACATACATATAACAGAAAAAAAAATAGTAACTTGGAGTAAAAGATTCAACCATTACTTGGTGTTAAATGGGAACAGTAAAAAATATAAAGAAAAACACTAAACCAAAAACAGGTTTTTTTAAATTAATATCCCAAAAAATAAAATAATTCAATATATATGACAGACGCCCCTGTGTGTGATGAGACAAGAAGGCAGTGCACTGTATGACACCCGTAACTGCACAGGTGACTGCTCTGCTCCTCTGCACTCACCTGATTTCTTTTCTTGCCCCTTCTGACGCTTTTACCAAGAGTCTTCATGATACTTTCCTAAGAAAACACAAACACCATGAATGTATCTTACCCCAGACCTGCAGATCCCCTGATAAGAAAGCTCCAGCTCTTACCCACATCACATGCTCATCTGTCCTTATTCTGGGGGATGACAGTCTCTCCAGCTTCCACTCCATCCTCCCTGTCCTCGGTGTCTCTGCAGCCTGCGCTGCTCCCCTGGGGACCACTCTGCTATATAAAGGTAGAGCCCGGGCGGCGGATGGAGCGGGAATCACCTGCGCTGCTCTCTGATTGGTAGAAGAGTTTGGAGCAAACGTTCTATCGGTGACGTCACGTGAGGGAATCCCTCTAGTGTGAACGTTCTAGGAGTAGGTGTGAACCGCAGCTTCATTCATCTGATTGGTGGAGCAGCATGACGTCACTGCAAGGGATTCCCTACTGTCAGCGCTGCCCCTGGCGCCGCTCGGTGTCACTGCCGCGGCTATAGAGCGCCAGTCTGCGGCTGATAACCGACCGGCACCCGCGGGAGCTGCGGCCAACAGGCGGTGAAAGGAGCGGGCTGCAGGTGCCATAGTTACCCCAAACATGCCAGGGGCAACTGTCCATGAGATTAGCCACATAATAAAGGAGGTGCCTGCTGATTACATGCAGTGCTGCGCTGTGCCCGGTGCTGTGTCTGTGTACTGATCTATTACTATTAATATATGATATAATCATTTATATCTGATTCTTACAGTAATGTTATTACGTGTCTAGTAACCACATAGAAGACAAAAATAGGTTTTACATTATTATTAATATTACAGTCATTATTATTAACCCTTTTAAGTCCTGGCCGATTTTCATTTTTGCCTTTTCACCTCCTTTTTCCTACAATTCTTACAAGAACCATAACTTTTCTATCTTTCCATTAACACATGAAGTCGTCCTTTGCGCTGGACGAGTTGTAGTTATGACTGACATCGCTCGCTTTACCATAAATCGCGCCTAAAAACGGGTTAACAAAATAGGGAAAGCGAATTAAATGTATTTTCGGTTTCGTTTTTACGTTGCACATTGAAAAAAAAATTACTTTATCCCCTTCAGGATTAGACCAATTATTGTTTGTTTTTTTGCTTTAGTTTTTCTTCCTCTCCTTTTATAACTGTTTTTCTTTTTCTGTCAATGGATCCTTGTTAGGGCTTGTCTTTTATGTATTTTACAGCGCTTTTACACTGCATCTTGCCAAGAGTGAGCAAAGCAGTCATCAAAGCAAAAGGTGGCTACTTTGAAGAACCTAGAATATAAGACATAATTTCAGTTGTTTCACACTTTTTTGTTAAGTATATAATTCCACATGTGTTAATTCATAGTTTTGATGCCTTCAGTGTGAATTTGCAATTTTCATAGTCATGAAAATACAGAAAAATCTTTAAATGAGGTGTGTCCAAACTTTTGGTCTGTACTGTATATATACATATATATATACAGTATATATATATATATATATAATATATATATATATATATATACTTTTTATAAAACTATTCTAGACAATTTTCATAAGACTTTGGTCTGGACGTCCCAATCGTCTGTTATATTTTGAGGAATTCATGTCCAAATTGGATCCATTGCATAATTGATACAAACGGAAGCAGAGGGGCTTCATTGGTTATGATGGGGTCTGTCTGGATTCGTTATGCAGCATGGAGAACTTAAAAATAGACACATAGTGGGACTACACAGACCCCACAATTATCCAAGGGGCCTCTCTGATTCTGTTTGGATCAGTAACGCAAGAGATCCATTCTTGACATTAATTCATCTTGTCCGCTCCCCAAAAAACAATGTCCAAAAGCCGGTGTGAATGCAGTCTTAGGCCTCATACTCACTGGTGCCGATAACGGATGAAAATCAGACGATAAAAAATCGGACGCAAATCTGACCAATGTTAGTCAATGGGTGAGTTCTCATTAGCGATTTTTTTCTCATCAGATATTGGTGTGAGAAAAAAATCGCAGCTTGCTGCGATTTGATGCGATTTTGGGATGAAAATCGCCAATGCAAGTCAATGGGTGCGATTAAAAAACGAACAGCACTCGCACCATGCACGTGCTGTCCGATTTATATGCACCAGTCTCCTTTGAAAAGCCGGTAATTCATCCCCGGCTACTGTAAAATCACACTGACAGCTCACAAAACAGTAGATACATACACATAGAATACATATATATATATATATATATATTATATAATACATGTCATTGTAACACATACATATATATATATATTTATAGTTCTTACACTTCTACATACTGTAATAGCCGCTAATTCAATTGCCGGCTTTTGTGAAATCACAGAAGCCGACATGAAATGATACATTGTTTCCACACAGTTAACCATGTCATTTCCTGTATTTTGATATATGGTTTGAACTTACAATTACATGAGTGTATTTGTACAAAATTTCAGACATGTAGGGGTTAATTAAAGGTGTAAATTCGTTGAAAAAAAATGCGTGGGCTCCCGCTGTATTTTCGCCACCAGACAGACAAAGCAAGCGAGTGGGGGCAGATAATAATAGCCTAGGGAGGGTACATTTTTTTTGTGCCCCCCCTGGCTACTAACATCTGCCCCCAGACACCCCAGAAAGGGCAAATCTATAATTAGATTCGCCCTTTCTGGCACTTTGCCCGTCTATTCCCATTGCCCTGTAGCGGTGGCGAATGGGTTAATAAGGCGTTAATGTCACCTTAGTATTGAAAGGTGACTGTAAGCCAGGTTAATAATTGAGAGCTGTCAATTAGACAACTATCAATTATTAATCCTATTGAAGTAAATAAAAAACACATACACACTTTAAGAATAAATAATTTTAATGAAATCAAAACACATATTTTTGACCATCTTTTATTTCACTCTTAATCCGTTCGAAGCCCTTGTTCTTCTAAAATAAATATAAAATAATAAAACAACATTATTCTTACCTATCTGGCGATCTGTCACGTCCCACGATGTAATCCTTCACAAAGGGTTAACTAGCAATCAGATAAGCAGCGCAAGTAATCCTGCGTGCTCATCTGATAGCTCCTGAATGAATGAGCTTATCTCCTGCCGACAGGAGAGGATGTGATTCATGAATGAAGCTTAATTGATTGTATCCACTTTCACGTTAGGTCAGGTCACTGAAGTGAAAGTGGCAATAAATCAATTAAGCTCCATTCGTGAATCTATTCCTCTCCTTTCACTGGGAGAGTAACTGATTCATTCATGGGGTTACAACTTGGAGACAGCATTAGCTTTCTGCAAGCTGTAACCTGTTAACCCTTTCTGATGGATTACACCGTGGGACCTGACTGTACATCGGATTGGTAAGAATAATTTTGTTTTTTATTTTATTTTTATTACAGGAAATGGTTTTAGCAGGAAAATAAAATATGGTCAAAAACTGTGTGATTATTTCATTAAAGTTATTTTTTATTAAACTGTGTGTTTGATTTTTGTATCATACAATAGGATTAATAATTGATAGTTGTCTAATTGACAGCTCTCAATTATTAACCTGCCTTAAGGTCACCTTTCAATACTAAGGTGACATTAACGCCTTATTAACCCATTCGCCACCGCTACAGGGCAATGGGAATAGACGGGCAAAGTGCCAGAAAGGGCGAATCTAATTATAGATTTGCCCTTTATGGGGTGTCTGGGGGCAGATGTTAGTAGCCAGGGGGGCACAAAAAAAATGTACCCTCCCTAGGCTATTATTATCTGCCCCCACTCGCTTGCTTTGTCTGTCTGGTGGAGAAAATACAGCGGGAGCCCACGCATTTTTTTTCAACTAATTTACACCTTTAATTAACCCCTACATGTCTGAAATTTTGTACAAATACACTCATGTAATTGTAAGTTCAAACCATATATCAAAATACAGGAAATGACATGGTTAACTGTGTGGAAACAATGTATCATTTCATGTCGGCTTCTGTGATTTCACAAAAGCCGGCAATTGAATTAGCGGCTATTACAGTATGTAGAAGTCTAGGAACTATAAATATATGTATATATATATGTCACAATTACATATATATATATATATATATATATATATATATATATGTATTCTATGTGTGTATATGTATTGTTTCTATTCTTTATTAAAGCTGTCAGTGTGATTTACAGTAATGCCAGGGATGAATTAGCGGCTATTATACTATGTAGAAGTGTATGACCTATATATATATTATATATATATTAGATGTATATATATATATTTATATATATAATTATTTGCTTTTTGTGAAAATTTTTTTGTTACAATGTGATTTTTACATGACTTTTTACATAGAGATAACTGCTCTATGTAAAACTTCATGTTAAAATCGCATTGCATACAGATGGAAAACTGATGGAAAACTGACAGAAAACGCATGGTGCGATTTAAAATCGCATCAAAATCGCATGCCTTTTTACAACAAATGTACCGTTTTTTTCCTGCAGAAAACGGACCGATTTTTTTCCAGCCAGTGAGTATGAGGCCTTATTGTAAGAATATCCAAAAGCAGGTGTGAATGCAGTCTTATTGTAAGAATATCCAAAAGCAGGTGTGAATGCAGTCTTATTGTAAGAATATCCAAAAGCTGGTGTGAATGCAGTCTTATTGTAAGAATGTCCAAAAGCAGGTGTGAATGCAGTCTTATTGTAAATTTTGCAATCTCCTATGAAGCCTTGCCCATCCCCGCCTGCCCTGACTACCCATTGGCACCGGTCTGCTGGGAATGATTAGTGATGGATAACAGAGGGGGCTCACCCCTGTGTCTAAGCACTGACATTCTGTGGTCACACAGGACTACAGTGTCTAAGGTGTTAAACTATAATGATTGGCGCTAGCTCCAATCGCTGCAGTTACAGAAGGGTGCCGGCTATAAAATGTCTCAGCCCATTCCATAAACCCATATAATGTAATTTCCAGTATATGACACAAAAGAGTCCAAAGCAAGATGCAGAACTAATGTTTTACAACGGATTTATATGAAGTGGGAGCGGAACATACAACATTGATAAGATGAAATGTAAATGGGGCTACAAAACGTATACAGCCCCAGCATGCTATAAATGCCACATGCGGCAATTTCTTTCTTTTTTATGGGACTGATTTTCGGTGCAGACTCCAAACCACAAACTATCTGTAAGTATGTTACACTTCATGTAATTAGTGATTTCAATGAAATGCAAAGAATGCAATCTGCAGGAAATCATGTAGGTAACACATGTGGATCTTTCTGCAAGGTAGCTGCAGATTTCCCTTGGCTGGTTTCTCTTCACACAGGAATCACATAGCTGTTCTGTCAGGTTTCTCCAGTCTTCAATGGGCAGAATAGTGAAGTCTACTGTACGCGAGAACATGTAGACACATTTTAAGTCAATAGGGTCTGTTATGAAAAGGATATTACCTTTATCCCCTTGGCCTTCAGACATATTTTGATCTTTTTCCTCTTGGCCTTCCAAGAGCCATACTTATTTTTCTCTCTACTTTGCTATACCAGGTCATGTTTTTTGGAGGTACAAGTTGTGGTACATAGTAGTACCCAGGCTCGGACTGGCCCATAGGGTAACAGTGGAATCCCCCCGTGGGCCCCTGTGCAGATCTGGGCCTCCAACCCCATTGTATGGGCAGTACTTGGTATATTTCACTTGATTCACCCTGTACAGAAAAAAGCAGCATCTCATCATTCAGTAACCAAACTACCCAGTTTATTACTATATAGAGATAGAGGTAAGTTTGTGAATGAGGGTAGTGTAATCATTGTATTCAGGTGAAAAGTGGGCTCCCTAAAGTCAATGTTACCGGTGGGCCCTTGGCACCCCAGTCCGACACTGGTAGTACCATTCAATATTATATAAAATGTGTTGAAAATGAAAAAAAAATTTTTTTTTGCTTGGTGTTTTAGATTTTTTGTACCGTAAATATGACTTTAATATCAATCCAATAACCCCTACATGCACCCTGATCGTGCGCCACAGTCAGGGTGCACGTGTATGAAGCGGGACCAGGAGCTGAGCCCACTCCATACATGACAGCTGTATTATACAGCCGGAATCTGCCTATAACAGCAGAGACCAGAGTTAACTCCGATCACGGCTGTTAATCCATTTATGTTCTGCTGTCAATCACTGACAGAGCTGCAGTATATAGTACAAGCCATCATACCATTGCAGGTTTAAAAGGGGCACATCATGTAAAAAAAAACCTTTCAACCTGCAGTGACAGTGCGGATGTCGGGCAGGTTCAAAACATAGTTTGTACCAAAATGTATTAAGTGCCAAAAAATGATGGCACCAACAAAAAATACAGTGAAAATTGAGAAATATTTTAAAAATTATCAAATTTTGAATCGCCCCACTGTTCCCAAGTAAAAAAAAACATAGAAGGGATTGTCCTTAAAGGGTTTGTCCAGGTGTGGTGTACCAGTGTATGTGACTGCAGACTTGTGAATCCTCACGCGGATTCTCCGGTGCCGGAGTGACGGGCATGTGACTGCAAGTATGGGATCTGTATACATGTGGTCACACGCCAACTAGCTGTGAGCAGCCTCGCTCCATACACGTGAACGGAGTGAGGCTGGGGACACGTCTAGTTGGAATGTGACCGGATGGTGATCACACACTTGCAGTCACATGACGGCTCCTGGCGCTGGAGAATCGGCGCGAGGATTCACAAGTCAGCAGTCACGCAGAGGTTCCACAGACCCCAAGTCTGGACAACCCCTTTAAATGTCCATACTAGGAAAACCTAAAATGTAAGCCATGTAAAAGAAACAAAAATGAAAACGGCAGAATTGTTGTTTTTCAGACACTGCAACTCCCTAAAGGAAGAGCGATGAAAGACGATGAGAACGTCACACGTCACCCAAAATGTTAATAGAGGGGTAAAAATGACAAGAAAAAATACAAGCGCCCTCACAGCTCCATGAAGAAAAAAACTGCAGTTATAGGGGTCTCAGAAAACGGCGACACGACTCTATTGGTTGAATTCTTTTACGAAGCAAACGGTGAAATCTAAAAAACCTGTGACAAATGGTGTTAAAAAAAAGCCACAAAAAATGCCACGTTTTACTGTGGATCCGGACGTCGCACTATTACAGAAAAACAACGACAGACAGAATGCAGATTATTTTTCTTTTTTTATAAAATCACTGATCTGTTTGTAAAGAAAAAACATCCTTCTTATTAACCCTAAAGCTTCTGGGGACATAAAGCAAAGTGTAAAAAAAAGAGAAAGTGTAATTTGTGCATAAAGACGCAAAGTCTAAAACACACCTATACATTTCTGTCAGGACAAAACCGCATTTTATGTTGCTAGGCAACTTGTCCTACTTCTCCAACTTTTGCATCCAATCTTCTCGGTTACCATGGACACGGAGTCAGCGCCAACTTTTCCCGTCTCGTCACCATGGCTACTCTGCAGTCACGTGGGCCGTTGAACTGTCAGCGCCAACTGCCGGGTAGCCTTTACTTGCGGGTGGCGGCAAAGAAGCGCGCGGCGAGGGCTGTAAGGAGAGGGGGCGTAGTCTAACCTGTGGTGCGAAGAGGTCACGTGACGCGCCGTCTCTAGTGTGTTGTGTGTTCTGCGCGCACTCAGTCAGTCTGTCACATATGAGAGAGGCGGGAGTCGTGATGTATCGTCTTATTAAAAATTATGTGAACTCTGACAGGAATCTTTGTGTCGTGACAGACACGGTGCAGCTGGAGGAGTTTAATAAAGTTATGTTATATGAAGGGCGAGTAAAGATAATATTTTACTGTGGAAAAAATGTCACTCCGAAAATGGCCGTTTATTATTTCAGCAGACATTTTTTTTTATATAAATTGACAATGGCACCTGCCTCTGTGTGAATAAACCAGTCAGTTTTAAGAGAAGACGGTGCAGTGCTATGTGTCGCACGTCAGGCCGGCTGCTGCCATTTTTTTGTAGCCCCTTTTATTGAAGGCAGCTATTTTCCTCTCATTCCGCTGGTAAATCTGCGTCTGGACACAAGAGCTTTATCAGATGACGGATGGTCCCTGACGCACGCACGGGAAGCATTCAGCGAGCGCTCACTTGTCTACAGACACCTGCGGCGGCGCCCAGGAGATTTACTGAGTCCCCCCTTAGGCCACATCCACACGTTCAGTATTTCACCTCAGTATTTATAAGCCAAAACCATGAGTGGAACAATCAGAGGAAAAGCATAATAGAAACACGTCACCACTTCTGTATTTATCACCCACTCCTGGTTTTGTCGTACAAATACTGAGGTAAAATACTGACCAAATACTGAACGTGTGAACTTGGCCTTAGTCTTGGAGGTCCAACATTTTTTCCGGAGCTTCTCAGGACATTTTGGGACTGTGGACTAGTCTGCATGTCAGTTGTCGCTGGCTACATACAGAGGCGGCGGGTTTGATTTTTGTTTCAGAATTGCTGTAAAACCCAAGTGCAAGGGAAAAACCGTGTGTGGCGGCAAAAAAAAATCAGCAAATGTAAGGATATAATGGGGGTGTCTCATATATTTCCTTGCAGAATTGCAAAACATTTTCACCTTCAAGGGTGGAAGTGGCGGTAAAGCCACCTGTGATACAATCTGTGGCACCTGACCACATCCGCAGCACAGTATTTTGTCCACCGTGATTGTACTTACCCAAAGGATATATCCCCATTTGCAAAAAAATCCACGTCCTTTCTGCCAAAATGGCCGCATTCAGATCAATAAAGCTGATTATCTGTTACAGATGTCTTTCAGCAACATGTGAAACCTTGTGTGTCCTCCTCATGTTTGCTGGAGGTTATCTTCAGGAACTCTGCTTTCCACACACAATCCAAAAACATGCTAAAACATTATTACCCTTCTTAACCCTTTCCTACACCAGGCGGTACTTTTACAGCAAATACCAACAAAAGTTGAGCAGCAAAGAAAAAGAACATTCAAGAGACACACTCTGGGATAAATCTAACAACCAACATGAGAAAAAGGAGCGCGAAAAGGGGGCTCATAAAATATAGTATTTTATTTAGATTTAGTTAAAAAAATTATATGTGAAAAACATAAACATAGCAAAACAGAATGTTCCTGAAAGTGGTACCAGTACACGTGTACTGGGTATGCAGTGTAACATTTATTATAAACAACTTTAAACAGGTAAAAACTCTACCCAAGATACCCCAAGGAAGGGATCTAAATGCTATGACTATTACTAAATGATTTAGTGAGAAAGATAAGATAAGTAAATACTTACATCTAGATGGTATGTTAATAGAAGGGGGTAGTGTACATGAGTCCTGGTCCACAAGCCCCAACACACGTTTCACCCAAGGCTTCGTCAGGGGGCGTCACGTTTCAATTGCTCTATGGTGTGCTGCTTCAACTTTTTTTTATTTATCCCATATCTATCTATCGATATATCTATCTATTATCTATCTATCTATCCATCGATATAGCTATCTATTATCTATCTATCAATATATCTATCTATCTATTATCTATCAATATATCTATCTATTATCTATCTATCTAAATCTATCCATCATCTGTCATAGTTTTTAATGTATCATTTGATTAAGCTGGATGTATTTTCTGCTTACATATATCCACAAGAGGGCAGCAGTTGCATTTCCACAACAAACAGAACAGTATAATGCTGTAAGCAGTGATGTATAGGTATCAAGGCTGATAACTACCTCAGTTCATGATTTATAGAAAGTGATGGGGTTTTTTAACCTCTTAACAGCATATCGAGTGAGAGTGTGCAGAACAAGGAAAGAAGCTGGATCTTTCCCATACACATTAGTTTCCAGCTGTGTCATGCAGCTGACACTCACCCGCCTGCATCTGCTGGGTTTGGAAACGCAGTGGTATAACCCCTTAGCTAACATGGTCAATAGCACCCACAATCTCTAGAAATTGTTTTGGGACTGTATTTTATGATATTCACTTTAAAGAAAAAATAAATGATGTGATTTTATTTTGGTTACCAAAATTACAATGCCAAATTTATGTAGTATTCATGTTTTGCCACTTTTAACCCCTTCATTCATTGGCAATTGTTCGTTTTTGCTTTTTCATTTATTTCTTGCATTCATCCAAGAGTCATAACTTTTTAATTTTTATTTCAACATACACATACAAAGGCTGGGTATTTTTGGAAGCACAGTTTTGAATTACACCATTCAGTTTGTCAAGTGCAAAGAGAGAAAAATCCAAGTGGGATGAAATGGTGAAAAAATGCAATTTTTCCCATTGCATAAAGAGGTTAATAAATAACAGACTTAACTAACTCATTAATGATCGCCAATACATCTTTTTAATGACCTGAGATATAAGATACTAGCATCCCCATACAGGTGACAATCCAGCAGCTGTCGGCTGTACACTATAGCTGACAACTTGCTGCACCAGCCATAATCAGTGTTGGCACCACCCATATCTATTTAACCCCTTAGATGCTGCTGTCAATAATGACTATATCATATAAATGGTTAAAAGTGTGGGGGCTCCCTCTTTATCCCCATTGGCACCCTGAGATCATAATTGTGTGGTCCTGATGTTTGCCATGGCAGTTCACGGCCAAATAGCGACCTTAGAGTCTGCCGGCTACAGTGGCCTGTTCAGAAGTTTAGGTGGTAAAAATACACTTTTTCATTCTTATCATGCCACGTTGTAGTAATTCCTGAAAAGCACCTGAAGGGTTAATAAACTATCTGACAGCAGTTCTCAGTATGTCAGGGGGTGTTGTTTTTAAAATGGTATCACTTTTGGGGGTTTTCCAATACATAGGACCCCTAAAGTCACTTCGAACCTGGATAGGTCCCTAAAAAAATAAATTTTGTAAATTTACATGAAAAAATAAAAAATTGCTGCTACATTTTAAACCTTCTAAAATGCTAACAAAATAAAATAACATTTTACAAATGGTGCCGATGTAAAGCAGACATGAGGGAAATGTTATGTATTAATGTTTTTGTGTGGTATGACTATCTGGATTAGGCTGGATTCACACACAACGTCTAAAAAAAAATCGGTCCATTTTTGAAGGACGAGAATCGCACAAATGTTTCCTGAACAGGGATCCGTCTGTCATCCGATTGGAATGCGAGGATGCAATTTTCTCGCATCTGAGCGTCCGTTTGACATCCGTCTGGCGAAATTTTGTCGGCGGCTAGCAAAATGGACAAATAACGTTTTTTAGGCCTGAAAGTCATTTAAATCATCAGCCATACCCCTATTTATTGTGTCTACAACAGGTGTGACGCTCCCAACTTTGCAGTAGAGTCCTTGCTTTGTTTGTGTTAGTTCTGCTTTGTGACAAACATGACCGACAGACTGACATTTAATACCACTGAGCGGGTGCTTTTCAATTGGGTTCTATCCCGACGTTTTGGGGAGCCATACCCTGTGATTGTTGATCCCAGAAAGCGGAGAAGAATGTGGGTCCATCCACTTTTGAGGCGAAGGATAACTAAAAGCCATTTCCACCGTCTCTGTTCATCTCTGCATACCCATCCGGACAAGTTTTTTCAATATTGTAGGATGAGCCTTGGTACCTTTGATATTTTGCTTGAGATTGTGCGCCCTGGGATCACGTTTCAGGACACACGATGCGTCCAGCTATTTCTGCAGAGGAGCGGCTTATCCATACATTACGGTATGTCTTACAACTATATGTTGATGATGTTTGAATCATCATAGCTACTTTCCTGGCCTTGGACCCTACTTATTGTTTACATATCTGAATATATGTTTAAAACACACTTACCCTTGTTAATTATTTGCTTGTGTATTACACACAGAAGGCTTGGCATCTAATTTAATGTTGTGCATGCATGCTTTTAAAAAGTTACCCATTGTAAGTTTCAGCAATGCTGTGCCTGTTGTTTGTTGTGCTGTTTTCTAAATTTTTATTTTTTTTTGTTTTTTTTAGCTTCCTTTCCACTGGCCTTTCATATGCTGCTCTGCATTTAGAATTTTTAATAGGAAAATCAACAATATCAGGCATTGTCCGCTCTTCCTGTTCCGAAATTTGGGCCCCCCTACATCAAGAGGTCATGCCGGAGCCCAAAATGGCAGACTGGTTGCGCACATCCCGTGGATTTCAGGACACATGCCAGTTTCCACAATGTATTGAAGCCCTGGATGGGAAGCACATTCGTGTGCGTAAGCCGCCAAACTCAGGGTCCCAATTCTATAATTATAAACATTATTTTTCTGTAGTGTTGTTGGCCTTGGTCGACAGTCAGTACAGGTTTATAATTGTAGACATTGGGGCCTATGGAAGAACTGGAGACTCCAGAGTCTTCAATTCTACCATTATGGGGCTGCGGCTGCGCAATAACCAGTTGGACCTACCACCACCACGTCAGCTTCCAGACTACAATCTTGAACGGGTGCTTTATGTCCTTGTAGCAGATGAGGCTTTTCAATTGACCCGTCGTGTCATGAGGCCATATCCTCGTAGAAACCTTGACCACCGGCGTCGAATATTTAACTTGCGCCTATCACGTGCACGACGACTGGTGGAGTGCACCTTTGGGATTCTTTGTGCCAAATGGCGGGTACTCCAGTCAGCCATTCAGCTGAGTGAAGCTAACGTAAATGTGGTTATCAAAGCGTGTGTGGTCCTACATAACTTCACCCGAATTCATGATTGCTCCTCACCTGATGTAGCTGAAGCAATGTGTGTAGGCCTAGGACACATGTGATCCCTCCCCGTCGTCCCCTCTCAGGACTTAAAGTACGTGAGGTGTTCACTCCTTATTTTGTATCACCTCAGGGTGCTACTCCCTTGCAAGAGGATGCCTTATCTATGTAGTGTTGGTTGTTTTTCAATCATAAACTATTTAGACTTTACCTTGTTGGTGTTGTGTTGTTACTGATTTCCTGTTAGATTGACCTAACAAATTACATAACATGTCATAACATCAACAACCACTGAGTGCGAATTAAATCTTTTAATTCATCTATATGATTTTTTTTTTGCTCAAATTATAAAACCATATTGGACACATATGGCTTAATGTTATCATCACATTAGTAAGACAAAATAGATTCCAGCACAAAAATATATTCTTTTACACAAATATAAGGCACACACTGTGTCACAAAAGAAAACCTACAAGTGATGATAGGTCGGGGGTGGGGAAGGCGGAGGTTCAGATTGCGTGGTTTGGCTAGGTTGCTGGCCAACCTCTGTGTCACCCTGTGTACTGGCAGACAGATCTGGATTCTGTGGGATCCTGCCAGGATCCAGTTGTGGGTTGGGGTTAGGGGTAATTGGGAAATTGTTGGTGGTAGTCCTGAGTGTAGGGCTGCCCAATTTGACTATATCCCCCAATATGCCCATGTCGACCATACCCATGTTTGGCCAGCCTACAACATTGGGTTTGTTCAAGTGGGCATATTGGGAATGTGCACTATGGCCCATATATTGGACCTGTTGAGGCACATTTGTCAGTGCTGCTGGCTGTGGCGGAGGAGTTGGCATCTGTGGCAGAGGAGGTGGAGGAGGAGGAGGATGAGGAGGAGGTTGACAGCCTGAATCACCCTGCACTTGATGGCATCACAGCAAATGTATTTGATTTTCATTAGAAAGCTGCCACCTTTCTAAGAAATTAAATACAGTGCTGGGATTATTAGGTGGGGTGCCGGCGTCATGGACAATTTGGATAGCCCCTCTGGTACGCAGCCTGTACTCACGGGGAATAGCCCTGAGATACCGTGCCAGTCTGCATCCATATGCCTCCTCCCCATCATCATGGGCAGCTGTGGACAAATAATCCGGCACACCTCTGTCCTCCTGCCTCCTTGTTCCAGATGCTACTCCTTCTCTCCTCGCCGTGGGATGGCAGAAGGCTGGGGAGAGGCATCCAGAGGCATGGTAGGGCTGCTACTGATGACCTGCTCCTCTGGATGTGCTTGCTAGCTTCCAGATTCCGCTGGTGGTGGTGCTGCTTGGGTGCATCTTGAAAGTGCTGAAGAAGTACCAGCCTCTTCAGCACCATCACCCACTGGAGCTATTTGCACCTCGGAGTTGGAACCAGTCTCCCTCTCGGTAAGGTTTGACTCCGTGCTATATATGAATGAATAAAAAAATACATTACTATTTGACAACAAAAGCAAAAATCCCCTATTTAAAGCGATGCACTTACGTTCTGAGATCCATCACCGGAGCAAGGAAATTCAGCCTGTCGAAATAGAGGTATTTCCTCTTGATGGTTGCAGCCGCTCC
>JARQOD010000001.1:954525337-954578489 GCA_033576555.1 Oophaga sylvatica | reverse complement strand
CGCCGCGACCTAGGGTCCGGTAGATTTCTGGTTATCTTTCACCTTGCTTGAAACAAAGATGATCCTTCGGTCCCCAGTAACCGGTAGATTCGTGCAGGTATTCTTCACCTATAGCACTTCCTTGCTTTCTTCCACTTTTGCCCTTCGACTTGCTCAGTTCTCAGGAGATATTTCAGCCTGTCTCCAGTGGGGCACAGCTTTGACTAGGCTCGGGTACGTTAAAGTACCTATACTAGACTCCACAATTTGAAGCTGAAGATAGAGCAGAGTCCCTAAGACGTCTTGTCTCTCCTAAGTCTGGACACACTCTCCGACTGACACTCCCTTCCACACCCCTACTGGGCGTGTTCGAAGGTACATGATGACATGAAGAACACTTAACCTTTACCTCTCCACTCATCCTCCTGGTATTGTGTACCAGGGCTACACACTGACATCAACCTCTCAAATATTACCCACTTGCCACTACACCAGGGCAAGTGGGAAGAGTCGTGCAAAGTGTCAGAATTGGTGCATCTAATTTAGCTTGGCTGATTGTCAAAAATGGGGGGGTTCACAACATTTTTTAAATTATTTATTTAAATAATTAAAAAGAAATGCGTGGAGACCACTCTATTTTTGATAACTAGCCAAGATAACGCCAACAGCTGAGGGCTGCAGCCCGCAGCTGTTGGTTTTGACTGCCCTGTTCAGCAACAGTAGAGGGGACCCCACGCAATCGTTTTATTTATTTATTGCACAGGCGCTGGCTGATGAATACTCTCATCATTGTACTCCTGCTCTGGCTCCTATCAGCGAGAGCGGGCGTTACGATGATGAGAGTAGTACTCCCATCAGCTGGCACCTGTAACCTTTATAGGTTACCGCCAGTCACAGCTACTGGCTCACATGCTGACATTTGTATGACAGCATGGGAACTGCAGACTTCTGACCGGCGGTAACAAACTCACCGCCGATCAGAGCCATAGTTTCTCGCTCTGTCACACAGATGATTGGCTGCAGCAGTCCATTTGTCAACGCAACATCATTATGGGCAAAGACTGGCAGGAGTAATTGGAGAGCAGGTGCTGGAACGGCGGGGAATTTAACAGATATGTAATACTTTGTTTATTTTATGGCATTACACCACCGGTGCCTTTTTATTATTGATCATGAATAACCCTTTTAAAGTGGAAATTTTCTTGGATTTTTTTAATTTAACCCAAGTACCTCCGAGTTTTGCCAATTTGACTTTTTATATTTTCTGGACAGCTTATCAAAAAATCATGGACAGTCAATATTTTTTAGGGACACATTGGAAAACCATAATATATCCTTACGATTATAAATGATTCATCTTCACCCCATAATTATGATATGAAGACATCAGCTGCATTCATTGTAAGCTGTAAAACGTTGATAATTACAGACAAAATAACCTGTACAGTTTCTTCAGTTTAAAAAAAATCACAGATGCCTTAATTTTTTTATGGACATGTCAAAAAAGTGCCTAATTTTTGTGGACTGTTCAAATTTTTGAATGGTAGGCAACCCTGGTACCTCCTCCAATTGCCGTTGCTATACTGATTCTGGAACAATTTTTCTTTTTCTTCTGTGCCCCTCCATTCCAAAGTTATGCTCTCCAGTAATAAAGATGCACATTTTCTCCACTCACTGATTGTATACCACTGATCTTCTCTGTGGGCGTCAGCTTTTTCCCCTCTGATGCTGGCCAATCAAAACACAGCCGCACCCACAGGGATCTTCTATAGCACACGCCCAGCTGATTGAAAGGAAAATTTAAATCTTTATTACTGGAACTTTTTAATGGAGGGGCATAGAAAAAAAAGAGAACCTGTTACATAATCAGTGGAACAGAGGCAATTTGAAGAGGTTCTCAGTTTAAATAAAAAAAATCCAGAAAAAGTCCCCTTTAAGCCTACAGATATTCTTTCATATAAAAATGTACAGAAACTTCATGTCCACATACTCTCATCATAATTTTCTCTCGCAACCAATATTTAATATTTCTGCACAGGCAAAGTCCATACAAGTGGTGTTAAAGGTCATCATAGTTCAGTATCAAATCCCACACCCCAAAAAGTGGCATATCCCATTTGTTAAAAAAAATTAGCATGGGATGTATTTTTGGATAGGATTTTAAAAATATAAATTGTCATTTTTCTAAGGGATGCAAAATATGAAAACCAAAGAAATAAAAAAAGCAATGAAAAACAAAAACCCAAATTAAGCCCCATTAAGGATTCTTCCTATAATTAGTCCGGTCTGAGGTAGCTTCAAAGATCTTCCTTTTTCCTCTTAATGATTTCTCTTATCATAGAAGCCACATCATCTCTTATATTTTCCACTGGATCCTCAGGTCTCCAGGTTTTCAGAACTTGACCTTCAGGGTTGACCAAATATTTCCAAAAGTTCCATCTGGGCTCCTTCTTAGTTGACTCTAAATTGAAATAAATAGAATCTATTATTTATAGAAATGTGTTACGGTATTTTTGGTTTCAACTTAGTGGTGATTCTATAGTAACGATACTTCTGGCCAAAATAAAAAAAACCTAATTATTTATGCTAGATATTGCCGCCTTTGCAAGTTCCATACCTAACTTTCCAATTTATGCAGCGAAACATCATTGTGTAACTACACAACTTCGGTGGTCTGTTTGGTATAACTATTATGCTTTTATCAGATTTATTGAACATCTTCTAACAATAGTTAGTGAAGAATAAAATACCGTACCCACAATGGAGTTTGGCTATCCTACTGCCATGTGACGATCCTGGGGAGGGGGGAACAATTCTGAAAATTGAAGAATGCCACTTTTTTGGGTCCTACCATAAGGCCTCGTTCAGATATTTTTTTTCCTTGTATATGAAAAATACAGACCAATTCTTGTCAGTGTTTGTTCCGCGAGTCATTTTTTTCCCATCAATGTTTCATAAGTTTTTCTCGTTTGCAAGCAAAAAAAAACAGAACTAGTTGAGGTTTCTCAAGCTTCTCCTGGCAAACGGGCAATGAAAAATGTGCAGCACTAGGGTGCAACTAGGATGCCATCAGTGTGTTGTCCTAGTTGTTTTTCACCGACCCATACACTTGCATTGAAGAGTTTGATCCTTAACTTGGATAAAAAACATACGTGTCTGCATTTTTATTTTTTGTGTGGACTCTTGGGACAGTACTCATACATGAAAAATGGACATGCGAATGGTCTTACTCCCATAGATTTAAACAAAAACTCAGTAGAACATGCAACAGCTGGAAATTGGTGAAACAGGTGAGTCACTGTTCTCTGCAAAGGGGATGGTGGGACACCGTAGGGTATGTGCACACGATCAGTAAACGCTGCGGGTTGGATGCTACGTACTTGTGTAACGTCCAACCTGCAGTGGCCAGATGTTACAGCATAGTGGATAGGATTTTAAGAAATCTCATGTCCATTATGTGTCCACAGATGCCCATGGAGACGGACATGCGGCACGTCTCTCCAGACTGCAGCATGTCAATTTCTTTTGTGGAGGTTCTAGTTTCCGCAAGAGAAATTTCACCAATAGTATGTATTGGACGCAGTGAATCCGCATGGTTCAGTGAACATATACGTATTCACCTGCGTCCAAAGCACTGCCACTTCCGGATCGTGTGCACCCAGCCTAATGGGTATTTTAGGCACTGCACATCTTAAGTTTCAACAGTAGGATGGTCCTAAAAAGCAAGTTCTTACCCATCTCTGTTCATGTATACATGTATACCATCGCTCCATTGTAAGTCTGAGACTGTCAGATATTTGGGCAATGAATATTGCACTCATCTATCTACAGCCCCATATTCTGGATTGGGGGGTCTCAGCAGTGGGACTCCCTGTGACCTGCAAGTTAACTGAAAGCCCTTTAAAAATCAAATTACAAGTGTGATTGGCTGACATTGTTGACTATGAGGAGAAGCTGAGGATTAGGTTCTGCTGGCCACATACATGGGGTAGTGTGGTAAGGGAATTCCATTTGGTTATGGGTTCTTCCCCCACAATGCAAACTCCAGCACGATCATTAATAGGAATTGTTCTGATTCCTTATATGCAACCTCAGCTTATATTATCAGGCTGGGAAGGTCCATGGTTATTGGGCCCAACTGTTATGTTTTGGTAGCTGAGGAGGCAGGAGCAAAAAAACCGCATAGGCAGCCTGACACCAGAGAGGTTGGAAACTAATAGGTTGCAGACCCCTAAACTAACCGCACAACTAGAAGCAGCCGTGGAGCGTAACTACGGTGGTCCTAGATGCCTCGGCACAGCCGGAGAGATAGCTATGCCTGAAGATGGAAAGAGGAAAGCTGACTGCCCCGGAGTAGACCCCAAAAGAGTAGGAAGCCCCCAAACATATAATGGCGGTTAGACAAGATGAAAACACGAACACAGACAGAAAATAGATTGAGCAAACGCTGGGGCCCAAAACTGTCTAGATAGGATAGTACAGGAGAGAATACTGTCTGCAACCTAGAAAAACCCTACGAAAAACACCAACACTTCTGAATCCAAAAACACTGAGACCACACGGTCTCGACCACCTATATCAGATCTCTGGTGTGGACACGTAGCTGCCCAGCAGCAAGATATCACAAGAACTGAGCAAATGAACAAATACAAAAAATTAACGGAGACCAGCCATAGCCCCCCAAAGGGGACCTGGCTGAATACAAAAAGCAATGCAGCAAAAAGCAAGGAATTCAAACCACAGTAAAAAAAACTGAGAGACTTATCTGAAAGCAAGAAGGAGACAGCAGGAAAGCAAGCTGAATTCCAACCTAGACCAGGAAGCACAATTGATTACCAGCGAGGATCATGGGAGTCCAGCTCACTTATATCAGGCCAGTCATTACAACCTAACCACCACTCGTTATTTACAGGTGTAGGGCTCTTGGTATTCCACATTGGTTCCATACCCTCAGCAACCACCAGAGGGAGCCTCAGCTCCGAAGTCGTCTCCAAAATGATCACAACACCCAACGCAGCCCACAGCCACCCCAGAAGTGGAGCATCACCATATATGCGCCAATTCTGGTGCTTTGCCCTGCTGTTCCCGATTGCCCTGGACGTTGGCAATTATGTGGTAATGTGGTAATGTGGTTTGATGACAGCTGTGATTTGTCACAAATCACAAATGGCTTCAAGCCCCGGGATTAGTAATGGAGAGGAGGTGTCTATCAGACACCTCAATTACTAACCCAGTAATCAATTAAACACACACATAGGAAAAACTTTTTATTTGAATATAGACTCCCCCACACTATCGCTCGTTCACCAATTTATAAAAAAAATAAAAATAAAAAAAAAATAAAAAGAAGGTCTGAAGTAATCCAACAAATCTGAAGTAGTCCAGAAAAGGATACCTGAAGGAATAAAAAGACAAAAATAAAGAAAATAGACACTCCCTTGTTCACCAATTTATTGCCCAAAATATTTCCACACAGGTCCGATGTAGTCCACGTTCCCCGATTCTGATATTCACAGGTGCCGGGTAGTGACTTCAATGTGCTCATCATCTCATCATCGTCACTGGGTTTCTCTGAGCGAGGAACTTTACTGCTATTCACAGACGCCGGAGACAGAATCAGGCAACGTGGAGTATGGCGGACCAGCGTGGCAACATTTTGGGTAATAAATTGGTGAATGAGGGAGTGTCTATTGTATTTATTTCTGTCCTTTTATGTCTATCCTTTTCTGGACTACTTAGGATTCGTTGAATTACTTTGAACGTGCATGGGATTTTTTTTTAAATAAAATGGTGAACAAGGGATAGTGTGGGGGAGTCTTTATTCAAATAAAGTGTTTTTTTTTATCTACCAGGTTAGTAATGGGGGAGTCTGATAGAAATCTTTCCATTGCTAACCCAAAGGGTTGATGTCAGCTGTGTTTTTTGACAAATCACAGCTGCCATCAACCTCAACTACCATTACCCCATTTGCAACCACACCAGGGCAATGTGGGAAAGCAAGGCAAAGCGCCAAAATTGGCACATCTAATGTGATGTACCAATTCTGGGGTGGTTGCGGACTTGTATTTTTATGCTCTGAAGGGCCCAATAACCAGGGACCTTCCCAGCCTGATAATTTCAGCCCTCAGCTGTCTGCTTTACCTTGGCTAGTTATCAAAAATAGGGTGAACTCCACGTCATTTTTAAAATTATAAAAACCAGACTAAAAACATACAACGCATGTGCTTTTTATTTATTTAACTGCAAATTTAATGCATCATTATAAGACTCAATGATATGATGTGGCTGGAAAATCACAGTAATGCAAGTAGCCAACATGACTACAGCATTACTGTGTATGGCAGGCAATCCTTGCATATTTTTTGGCTGTCTAACAACCATGAAACATGAGGGAGGGACTCCAGCATGGCACTCAAGCACCCGCGATACTCGATAGAGTGTACCCGAGTATCCTGATGCGCGATCGAGCACGCTCACTCATCACTACTAATTATCGTTCACTCCACCCGAACAAGACATACAGTACAGCACAATGCCACATTGTTCTACCATCCCCTGACTATATCAGATCCTATGAAGATGCATCACAGAGGGATATTCTGCAGTGCTGATAGTATAGCCTTTATTTTTTTTTTTTAGGATGGAGCTATGTGCAGATTCTTTGCCATGCGACTTTCCAAGTATTACTGAAGTCCACAGGAGTTTTCCTGCAATTCTTAGGTTTGCAAATGTAGATTAAATAATTCATGTCGCATTACAAGAAGTCTCCAGTCTCTATGTACTCACTGCAAAGGCCCCTTAGTTATAATTTTTTGTATAAAAAAGCTATCACGTAGATGCCTTATTTTTTGCTGTGTAGAGTTTTAATTTTTGTAAAAATCAATGCCATACACATGTTGTATACCTGGTTTCTTAATCCATTATAGTAAAATATGGAGTAGCCCCAGCACTGGATTCTTTTAAAGCGGTTGTCCAGGCTTGGTATATGAAAGGATATTTCCACCTCCAAGATCTTATACCAATATGTAGTAGGTGTAATAATAATTATATTAGCAAATTCCTCCAATTAGAAATGTAGTATAGTTCTCCTGATAACCTACAGTATATTGCTTACCTCCTGTGCAGGGGATGGCAGTAGTTTAGGTATCCATGGTTATGGCCACTAACAGCTAACTAACTGTTACTATATGAGGGGTTGTAACCATGGATACCTAAGCTACTGTAATGCCCTACATGGGGTAAGCAAAATAGTTAATCACAAGAACTATACTACATTTCTAATTGGAGGTATTTGCTAATATTATTATTACACCTACTCCATATTGGGATAAGATCTTGGAGATGAGAATACCCCACTTAAGTTTGTAGTCACTCTATGTGTGACTGCAGACTTGTAGCCTAAGGGCTCATACTCACTTGCGAGAAAAATATATATACATAGATGTCAGTGACATATATATATATATATATATATGTGTGTCAATGACATCTATGTATATATCTATGTATTCTATGTGTATATATGTATTCTATCTATTCTATTCTAACCTGTCAGTGTGATTTTACTGTATGCGCACACAAATTGCCAGCTTTTTTTCTATCTACAGTTCTATCTATCTATCTATTTATCTACCTACCTATCTATCTATCTATCTATCTATCTATCTACTATCTATCTATCTATCTATCTATCTATCTATCTATCTATCTATCGAAAAACTGGAGCAGCATAGAATATTATAACATTAGGGTGCAAATCCTCTTCAGCAATAATCCAATACTTGCCAACTTGAATATCCAAAAAACAGGCAGCACTCCATAGGTCAATAGAATTAGTGGATATATTTATTAGACCCACATCATATGGCCATATGATGTGGGTCTAATAAATATCCACTAATTCTATTGACCTATGAAGTGCTGCCTGTTTTTTTGATATCTATCTATCTATCTATCTATCTATCTATCTATCTATCTATCTATCTATCTATCTATCTATCTATCTATTATACCGCATATATATATGTGTGTGTGTTTTGAAGAATATTTCATTTTATACCAATGTGTAAATGGCAGAGAACTGCTCTATGTAGAAGCTCATGTTAAAATCGCATTGCATACGGGATGCATACGCATGTCATACGAATGTTGCAATTAAAAATCGCACAGAAATTGCATGACACTCGTCCGTTTTTTCGGTCCGGAAATTGGATTGTTTTTTTCTCTGCAAATGGGTATGAGCTCTAAGGCTGGACAATTCCTTTAAATGTAATATGTATGTGAGCCTTTTGTCTAAAGTATTGTGCCTTGGGCTCATGCTCACAGTCATATCACGGAACTATGTTACATGAGCTACAATATTTATCTCCAAATACTGTGACCCTATATTGTACGTCCTTGTGCCTCACATTCTATATGGAATAGAGGTTTCAATGGACTTCATATCACTACATGTCATATTATACAGGTGTTCTCTGCTAAACACATTGATCCTAAAATGTAAAGTGCTGCGGAATATGCTGGCGCTATAGAAATAAAAATTATTTAGGGTTCATGTTCATAAGAAGGGCTTCCATGGGCAATCATTTCCATTTTTACTAGACCTTATCCTCCCCATGTCCAAAAGAATAACAAGGTCCTATGTCAATAAAGCAAATCCAAAAACAACCGGCCCCAAACTTACCGACAAGGAACCTGAACGCGGGTTCCGCTTCTGAGCCCAGAATCTTTATTTTGTCGAATATTGGGAACGTTACTCCATAGTTTCCCCTAGCGAAGGCGTCTATCGCCTTGTTGGAATTTGGCTCAGAATCCCCAAATTGATTGCAGGGGAAAGCGAGGACATTAAAATGGGACGGTCCAAACTCCCTCTGTAATTCCTGTAGCCCTCTGTAGTTTGCATCTGTGTGCTGACAGGCGCTCGCCACGTTTACAACCAGGGACGCCTGCAGGAAAAAAGAGCAAAAATTCACTCTAATGACCGCATCTTATACAGACCTCATTCACATGTAGCCATGACTATTCTATACATTCTGCACAACCAACAACCCTCGGACCGACTTGCCACATATAGAGATCCGGCTAAGGGTTAGCACACTAACAAGGAACAATAAAATGATAAATAAATAAATAACATAATTAAAAAAAAAAGTTAAATGTAACATTGCCTAAAAGTGAATACATAACTATACAATATTCAGGGGTCTGTGACCTGTTACTCACTTTGCCTCTGTATTTGCTCAGTGACACCGTCTTCCCCTTGGAATTGTTCACTTCGTAGGAGTAGAAATCTTTCCCTCTGGGTTTGAAGAATTTTAACTGTAAAATAAATAGAGCCGCGGTGCATACCACCATAGAGAAGAAGACGAGAAATACTTTAGCTTTTGGGGAAGAACATTTTAAGGGGTAAGGAGAAGGCAAAGTCTCCATTTTGGAGATTTTGCAGGGAAGTTTCAGCAAGTCCCTGGAATGCAGCTTTGGGAGGAGCACAGTCTGTAAGAGGAAACCAGATGATTTCTCAGCCCACTGGAAGATACACAGGAGGGTCTGACACTGTGGACAGAAATTCACTAGGGGGCATGTGTCAGTAAGTCACTGGTAAAGCACCTTATTTTTTGTAGTAGTGCAGGAAAGATAAAGATACCTGTTGCCTTTAAGAGAAGGCGGTCATACATAGTAACCAAATAACATAGTAACATAGTATTTAAGGTTGAAGGAAGACTTTAAGTCCATCTAGTTCAACCCATAGCCTATGCTATTTTCTGAGAGTAATTGATAGATGATGCATTTGTCATAATATAATAATTTGTCACAATATAATAACTAGTCCACATAAGAAAAATGCAAAAACAGAAAACACATTTTGAAAGTATTTGATTAAAAATCATCTAAATAAACAGCTTAAAATGGTATTATAACAATAAGCAACAATTTCCGGATAATTGGGGATCACACCCTTTAATACTTCTTGCATCTGGAGGTTTGCTATCCATACTGCTGTAAGAATATGTTAACATTCATGCTAAAATTTAGCACCATACAATGCATTACTTAGCTAATAATTTTGTACATTTTTTGACGCCTCTTGTGGACAAAGTTGCCGAGAAACTAAGGCTATGTGCACATGTTGCGGATTTTGATGCGGATCCGCAGAGTTTTTGGACGCACGGAATTGCATCAAATCCGCAATGAAGTGCACAACCAATGTTAATCAATGGGAATTGGAGAACTGTTGTGCACATGCTGCGGAAAAATCTGCACAGATTCGCAGCGTTTTATTTTCCGCAGCATGTGAATTCTTTTTCGGATCTGCAGCGTTTCTGCACCCATTGACTACCATTGAGTCAGTCAAATCCACAGCAAAACCACAGGTGTAAAAAGGTTTGCAGTTTTGCTGTGGAGTTGTGAGCCAATAACGTTGCAGAAAGGAAGTGCGTGGGCGGAGATTGTGTGTATGGGTGGAGAAGATGTGCGTGTCTGCGGGGGTCTGCGTGTGTGTGCGGGTATCTGTGTGTGTCTGTGTGTGTGTGCGGGTGTGTGAGGGTCTGTGTAGCCAGTCATCATCTGATGGAACTACTATGTCTGCTGTCACATACCGTGACAGCATAAGCCGATGTTGGGGCAGTAGTCCCATCAGATGATGCATGTGTTCCATTGTAAAAAAAAAAAAAAAAAAAAAAACTTACAACATACAGTACATGCTCACCAAACACCTAGTCCCCGACGCCCTCGTTCTCCTGTAACAAAAATAAAATAATAAACCAACCTATACTTACATTTCCACCGTAGTCCATTTAATAACGAGTGTCCCACAACGATCTCCCGTTTAGAACAGTGACATCGGGAGATGTCACTGTTATACAGGGCCTCCCACGATGCACTGACCGGACGTAATCCTCTGCGGCGTATCCCTCCGCCGCCGGGAGTGAGGTCACCTGAGTTCATGCTGAAGGAAAAGAGAAGAACAGCGCTCCATCCAGGTGAGATTGTAGAAAAAACTTTATTCAGGCCATCAGAAAAACGACGTTTCGACCTAACAAGGTCTTTGTCAAGTATAAACAGGTATATAAAATAGGCGGTCTTAAATAGTGTGGAGCAAAACAACTGCACCAATCACCATATAATACACGCCCAAACATTAACATATACAGAAAACGATATGATGTAGACTCATGAAAACAATACATAACAGCGATCAGGTATGCATAAATCACATGACCAAAAACGACAAATAAGTGAACGACATGTGCAGTGATATATATACACATTTTCCACAAAAACCCACATATAAGTCTCGATGTTGTTCCGTTGCCATGGAGGTATAAGTCAATCCGATCATTCCACAATGCATGTCATTATGGCAAGTCCAATAAGGTAAGTTGTTATAATAGGGCGCCAAAAGTGTAAGTAACCTACCAACTGATGTAGTATCTGGGAGCGGTATCCCACACGCCAATCCCAGAGATCGTCTCTGTAAGCACAGGAGGCTAACTGCGTCACACAGGGCGCGACACCTGTTAGGAATGAACCAGGAGGAAACAGTTCGCAAAGCAGGGCCAGTGCGCATGCGCATGGAGGACCGTCATATGGTACCCTCCCACATGTTGATGACGCATCCGCGTCTAAGCATATTAATCCTGTTACCATGACCATGGAACAAGCGGGACGCAGCGCATGCGCACTCAGCATAGAATGCCCTCACACAAAACAACGTCGCCTCCGTGTCCAGGGTGCTCATACTAGGTGTACTAGGGCGCATGTCATAAATATCGATAATATTTAACCATATATGATCAAACTGCATTAGAACAAAAAGAATACAAACAGCAAAAGATTAAAATATAAAAGACAAATCCTTATCAAACAAAAATGAAAGAAATTCTTTCATTTTTGTTTGATTAGGATTTGTCTTTTTCTAATGCAGTTTGATCATATATGGTTAAATATTATCGATATTTATGACATGCGCCCTAGTACACCTAGTATGAGCACCCTGGACACGGAGGTGACGTTGTTTTGTGTGAGAGCATTCTATGCTGAGTGCGCATGCGCTGCGTCCTGCTTGTTCCATGGTCATGGTAACGGGATTAATATGCTTAGACGCGGATGCGTCATCAACATGTGGGAGGGTACCATATGACGGTCCTCCATGCGCATGCGCACTGGCCCTGCTTTGCGAACTGTTTCCTCCCTGGTTCATTCCTAACAGGTGTCGCGCCCTGTGTGACGCAGTTAGCGTCCTGTGCTTACAGAGACGATCTCTGGGATTGGCGTGTGGGATACCGCTCCCAGATACTACATCAGTTGGTAGGTTACTTACACTTTTGGCGCCCTATTATAACAACTTACCTTATTGGACTTGCCATAATGACATGCATTGTGGAATGATCAGATTGGCTTATACCTCCATGGCAACGGAACAACATCGAGACTTATATGTGGGTTTTTGTGGAAAATGTGTATATATATCACTGCACATGTCGTTCACTTATTTGTCGTTTTTGGTCATGTGATTTATGCATACCTGATCGCTGTTATGTATTGTTTTCATGAGTCTACATCATATCGTTTTCTGTATATGTTAATGTTTGGGCGTGTATTATATGGTGATTGGTGCAGTTGTTTTGCTCCACACTATTTAAGACCGCCTATTTTATATGCCTGTTTATACTTGACAAAGACCTTGTTAGGTCGAAACGTCGTTTTTCTGATGGCCTGAATAAAGTTTTTTCTACAATCTCACCTGGATGGAGCGCTGTTCTTCTCTTTTCCTTCAACATTGATTTCCCGAGTTGGTTCCTTGGATCTGGTACGTGCGCCCCTTAATCTGAGAGTGCTGTCGACTTACATTTTTACTTGTTACCTGAGTTCATGCTGTCACCGGCAACGCTGTGTGAGAAAATTCTCACGCAGCGATGCCGTAAAGTGAGAGCACAAGCTCCGGTAACCTCTTCAGTGATGCACTGCAGGAGCCATTACCTCCTGTCAGTGCATCGTGGGAGGCCTGTAGAGCGGTCACATCTCCCGATGTGACAGCTCTACCCGGGAGATCGTCATGGGGCACTCTTATTAAATGGATTACATCGGAACAGGGAGTATTTGTGTTGGTTTATTTATTTATTTTTTGCATGAGTTCGAGGGCGTCGCAGGAATTAGGTGTTGTCAGACAGCACTTACTGCATGTGTTGGGGACACTCGCTTAGCAATGGGATGAAGGCACATGGGCATGTTTTTCTCCACAAAACAGTCTATTCGGGTTTATTTTGACATCATAAACCACCATATTACGCATCACACACAGTCCATAGTACTTCCTAGTTCACTGCTTAATACACAGTCCCTAAACACGCTGGACTTCCGTTGTCCAGTTACCGTGGGCGACCGCACGCCAAACAGTTCAGTAATGTCCATGGAACACAACAGGCACCTACAGATGTTTTGTTTTGCAGTCTCTAAACATGCTGGACCTTACTCCGTCCAGTTACCATGGGTGACCATACAGTTCATTGACTGACCCCCGCCAGTGCACACAGTCCCCCATACTCTGGGTTACCTTCCAGGAGCTCCTGCTCCACACGCTGACTCGTCATCAGCCATATGTTCCCGGGGAAGTTGCCTCACTGGGATCACCGCCCTTGCTCACCAGGCCAACCGACAGTCCAGACCCTCAGAAGGACGGTAGCTAACCCACCGCAGTGCCGTCACCGACTCTGCAGACACATGGCCTCTCCGTGCACTATTCAGGACGTCCATCCCCTCCCGGGACCGCCCAAATCAGAGGCCTCCAGGTCCATGGCCTCACCATGTGCTCCAGGAATCCAATCCTACTCCCAAGGATCTTCCAACACAGGCCATCCAGGACATTGCACACTGACCAGTCAGGCCCATGGTCACATTAAAGGGAATCTGTCACCCCATTTTTCGTATATAAGCTGAAGCCACCGCCATCAGGGGCTTATGCATTCTATAATGCTGTAGATAAGCCCCCAATGTAATCTGAAAGATAAGAAAACAAGTTATGTTATACTCACCCGGGGGCAGTCCGATGCGGTCCGGTCCGATGGGCATGGCAGGTCCGGGTCTGGTGCCTCCCATCTTCTAGCGATGACATCCTCCTCCTTGCTTCTGTCGCGCTCCTGCGCATTCGTACTTTATCTGCCCTGTTGAGGGAAGAGCAAAGTACTGCAGCGCGCAGGCGCCGGGCCTTTCTGACCTTTCCCGGCGCCTGCACACTGCGGTACTTTGCTCTGCCCTCACCATTGCCCACAGAATGCTGTAGATAAGCCCCTGATGGCGGTGACTTCAGCTTATATACGAAAAAAGGGGTTGACAGATTCCCTTTAAGTAGCTGTAATCACCCCCACCAGTGGGCGGTGTATGTGTGGTTAGTCAGTCCCGGCTAGCTCTCCGACTAACCCTGTAAGCCCCCCTTACAAAATAAACACTCATGGAACTACAAGTCCCAGCACAACAACATAACTTCGGACTTATAGATATATAAATATTCACTTATGTTTGAACATGGTATGAGATGATATTATGGTCTTCAATGGAGTATGTAAAAGAAGAGGTTGGACAAGGAAATGACATCACAATTTTTTTTTGTTAAATAATATATATTTAGCTTTCAAAAACGCATACAAATCCGCATGAAAAAAACACATGAAAATCTGCATCAAAAGCACATAAAAAATGAGCGGATTTTTAACTGCGTTTCCTGCCAAGAGAGGAAGAATCTGCACAGAAAATTCCACAGGCAAATCTGCAATGTGTGCACAAACCCTTAAAGAGGTTATCCACTGCTATTATGCTTTTAAGACATTTTTAATGAGGTTTTCCACTACTTTAACATAGATGGCCTATCCTTAGGTCATCTATCTTTGATCAGGGGAGTGCGACACTCAACACCCCCACCAATCAGCTATTCTCGGAACTGCACAATTATGGAGCTGCACAGCACAGTTCAGTCTGCTATATAGTACCACTGCACATTTTTTTGACTAGGGGGCGGATGTGCAGTACTCATCCGCAGCCACTATACAGTTGACGGCGCTGTGCTGCTCTGTAATTGTGGCATTCCAGCCGCTGCAGACACCGAGTACAGCTGATCGCCGGAGGTGCAGGATGTTGCACCCCTACCAATCAGACATTGATGACCTATGCTAAGGAAAGGCCATCAATGTTAAGGTAGTGGACAACCTCTTTATAACTGTCTTAAAAGCATAATACACTCTTCAATTCATGGAAATATAATCACCCCACACCAAAATCCCAGGAGTCAGATTGGAGTCACATTCATGGCATTGCCCATGCGGTGTTCAGACAAATCTCCAGCTATCATATCATCCAAGACAACAAGACTGCCATCTCGCTCTACACCATGCTAACCTCTGAGCGTGGTGGCGTGAGGTTAATGTTCCATAGCTAGAGGTCCAGCTCTTAGCACCATGTTGTACAAACATCTTCTAATGGGTTGTATTGACACAGATTTGCTTTAAATGGGTTGTCAAGACTTGGGGCTCAAGTCTGCTGGCAGCCTTGTCAATCCTAATAGTGCGCTCTGTCAGCATTCTCTGGTCATGTGACCACAAGTATACTATTTCCATACTTCTGGCCACATTCTGACTAGACGTGTTTGGTGTTGCTTTACTCACTTTCCTTGAGCAAGGCTGCACAAGTCTAGCCATCGGGGAATCCTGACAGTGCGCATATTGCATGCTGTGAGGATTTACATGTCAATGTTAGGACAGCGCCGGCGCCCCTGCATGCGTGACCTTCCCCCTCTCAGCAGAGATGCCAGCGTGTTCATTCACCCCTCCATGCAGCTCCGTCCCTCACATCTCTGTCTCCTCCCAGGGCCTGCGCACAGCGTGCTGGTTTTCTGGGGGGAGTGCTAAGGGTGTGCATGTGTGCGACCTGCTTCTTAAAGAGGCCGCGTGTGCACTTCTGAAAATTTCCCCAGCCAACGGCTGGGAGACATTAGGTATTTGAAGCACCTTCACCAAATGGGAGGTGGATTAGCAACGTTAAGTATCAGAGAGTTTCCTGCTACCCAGTTTTAAGGTCCCTGTACCTGTGCGCTCTGAATCTGATCTTGTCCGTCCCGTTTACCTGACCCTGCCCACCCTGTCTGCACCTGTTCCAGTTCGTCCTGCTGTACCTATACCCAAACCCGTCCTGCCTGTGCCTAGTCCTGTTCCTAATCTGTCTGAACCAGCATTTGTGAATCAGCACCTGTGATCCCGTACCTGTGGTCGTCCCATGTTCCTGTAAAAGTCCTGCCTTTTTCCGCATCTGTCTACCAATGTATCCCTCCTGCTAACCAGTTCCTGGCTGGTCCTGCTTCCCTGCCCCTTTGCGAGTCAGCTGCCGCGGCTCCAGGTCTGTTCTGGAGTAGCACCTGGCGTCCCCCTGGGTTCAAGTTTAACGCACCATCAGGGACACTAGTGAAGAACCAAGTGGTCGCTTAGTGATTCCACGATCAAGTGCGTAACAGTCTGCAGTCAATTTTTTTTAATTAACATGCCATTAAAGTTAATTTTGATAAACCCCTTTTAATTACCTTTTCTATTATTTTCGCCTCTTTGGAATTCTACATCACTTAAGTTTAATACACATGTAATTTGCTGTCTTTCATCGTACTTTAGACTCCAGACATTGGAAAGATTTCATATTCAAGATTCAAGAGGAGCATTTTAAGAAGACGGGAAAGACAGATTGATATATCTAGCAGTCCAATTTCCACAAGATGGCAGTATTATCAAGGACAACAGCAAGAGCATACCTTCAGTAATCCGTCATCCGAACTGTCCCGGAGTTCATCTGATGAATATTGGCGATCTCCAGAAAAGTTGGCACTTTTACCATGTAAGTGTTACCACGTACTTCCATAAAGGAACATTACATTATTAAATTAGAGACATGGACATTTTTTACCGGCAGCACGGATGACAAGGACCAATACAAGTCTATGGCTCTGTGAAAAACACATACAGAGCACGGATGGCATCTGTGTGTCATCCGTGTGCCTTCCGTGTCTAACATTGCAAATTATGAGGAGAAGCTTTGTAATTTCTTTCTTTATCCATCCATGAAAACTTGAAGCTGTTCAAAAACGTTGCACATTTTGGCGTTTTCACACTAGTTTCGCGCATTTTTGCCAAATAGGTAGGAGTTGATGCAGGTTTGGTCTTGGCAATGCTCGCCCAACAAATTCATTAAAAGTGGTGGTGTTCCTTATGACAGAAATATTACTCCAGTCCCTTGTGAGGTGCAATGAAGCGCACACCACTGTTAAGATTAAGATGCATGAAATTCTTTAAATGGCGTTGGCCTCCCAATGAATTGGGCGAATCTTGTTCCTGCACACCCATCATTAAAGGAGATTATCACTAGAGGACTTTGTGTCTTGTACCCCCTAGTCCAACCATAACCCCAGCACTGATTAGCTGCTTTCTGTTAATATACAGTGTTCACAGAAAGCTTCCAGTATTCACAGAAAGCTTCCAATCAGTCGTGTGGTCGGGGTTATACACAGCTCAGCATTTAGAGAACTGCTAAATCTGCAGCAAAGAAAACTGTGATTGTATCACAACTGCTGCATTCAGTAATTGACATATCGCTGGACTCAAGGTCTCAGTCCCTACTTCATGCTGCTGTCATATTACATAGAAAAAAACCTGCTGATTTACAAAACATCATTCTTAATGAATAGTGGCCAAAACCTCTGCTAGGCTTCTTTTAGGCCGGTGTCTCACTTGCGTGTCTGATGCGAAAACTTGCACGAGTCTCTCGCATCAATACCCGGCACTGCTGATGGCACTTGGTCCAGAGCGTGCGGCTACATAGAAATACATGCAGCCGCACACTCATGTCCCAGTGCCGGCGGCAGTGCCGGGTATTGATGCGAGAAACTTGCGCGAGTTTCTCGCATCACACATGCAAGTGTGACACCGGCCTAAAAGAGGCTATCCACTAATTATCCTATACCTAGTGACAAATGATTGGCTCTAAATGGGTCATCTTCTGCTGGATTTTTAGAGCCCTTTTTTTCAGATCCTGACAACTCCTAGTACCCTAGTTGGCTTGTCCGAGCCGTGTGACAGAGATTACATTTGATCTTTGGCCATGCAATATATACTTTGCGAGCTCAGGGTCAATATGGAGCTGTCTTTTATTCCTACAGCATATAATTGTCAACAGTTGCGATTTTGACAGCTTTATATATAAATATATCATAAAGTAATTTCATAGAATACAGAGATACCAAACGTAGATACCAAATAAACCAAAATCATAAATCTGTTTAGTAAATGGTGCACATAGAATAAAAACTAAGCGAAATTTTGTTTTGCATTTTCCCTAGATCATAAATTAATGTAAATGTAGTATTCTTGTACAACTAATGAAGTACAACTTATCTTGCAAAAAAGATTATTTGGGCTTTGTAAGGCCATAACCGATTGTGTCCTATAGGCTAATCAGTACAGATATGTTAATAGTCTACCACTATTTTGTAGACCTGACAGATGTGTCTAATACTCCTGACTCGACTCCCAAACCATCAGAAGACAATGTTCTACAGATCATCTCTAGGAAATCCATCAGAAAGTGTTTGAATCAGAAAAAAATATCATTCCTCCAACCTCAAGTAAGTTGTCATAATATTTTTTTAATTAGTAGAGTTAAACAAAAAGTTTGACAAGACCCTGGTTCTTCGGTCACGTCGGTAGTCCCTGGCCACCAATTTAGGCCTTGTACTATTTGCTGGCAACCCCAGCTTACCTTCTAATTAGTAGACGACATAACATAATCCATATGATCCCCATCATGTAATGATGTAGTGACACCTACCAAGCAGTAGAGGCTGTAGTAAATCCAGCAGGTTATAAGAGGTTCGCAACGCTCTGTTATGGCGGCCATGAACTACCGACGTTGTAATTTAGTAGTACCTTTCATAGCCTCTGACCCCCACCTTTGATACAAAAATACCTTTTTAATCTGTCTTTCGATGTATGCAAATCGCCACTGTGCGGTCCAATGGGCGGGGCTTATTCTCCTTCCCCCCTCCTGTCTTGACCTACTCACTTGTTTCTTCTTATTAGTGCGTTCACGTAGGGTTTACGCGCATGCGCATTCAAAAGGGCCCTCGTGCGTGCGCATGCGCCAGTATTTTGCATCACTTTCTATGCCCCGGAAGTCTTCCAAGGCAAGCTGTCTGTTTTGGGGAATAGAAAGTGATGCAAAATACCGGCGCATGCGCAATACTGATTTTATGCTTTACTCATAGTTGGGCAAAGCATACTGCGCACGCGCGAGACCCTTTTCAATGCGCACGCGCGGAAACACTATGGGATCTGTGATTCACAGGTCTAGATACGAACAGCAAGCTGAGGAGGGGGGTGGAGAAGGATAATAAGCCCCGCCCATCGGACCGGACCGTGGCGATTTGCATACAGTGAAAGACTGATTAAAAAGGTATTTTTGCATCAAAGGTGGGGGGTCAGGGGCTATGAAAGGTACTACTAGATTACTTATGGGACTCACAATTGGGTGATATCTTTACCTGATATCACAAGAAATGGGTGACAGATGCAGGACTCTCATCTAGGGGCAACGTCGGTAGTTCATGACCGCCATAACAGAGCATTGCGAACCTCTTATAACCTGCTGGATTTACTCAGCCTCTACTGCTTAAAATGGGTGACAGATTCCCTTTAATACTTAAGATTCACAGATTATTTTGGATGAAACAATATATTATAGTTAAAAAATGCCAAACTGGGTTTTCCAAGCATTTAAAATTGGGGTGCACAGCTCCAGTCCTCAAGGGCCACCAACAGGTCACGTTTTTAGGATTTCCTTAGCATTGCAGAAGGTGTTGGAATCATCACATGTGCAGGTGATTAAATTATTGCCTGTGCAATACTAAGGAAATCCTGAAAGCATGACCTGTTGGTGGGCCTTGAGGACTGGAGTTGTGCACCCTTGATTTAAAGACAAATTCTGTGGACAGGAAAAGTGTTACTACCGGCTGTTGAAAAGTGAGGAAGATGCCACTCTTTATATTCCCACATGCCACTTTCCATATTAACAAAGTAGTATAACATTAATTACAAAGTTTCATATATTTCCATGAACTACTGTTTATTACTAATCATGTATATTATTATTATTATTATACATTTATATAGCGCCATTTATTCCATGGCGCTTTACATATGAAAAGGGAAAAATATAGACAGGTACAATAAACATGTGCTAGACAAGGGACACACAAGTACAGAAGGAGAGAGGACCCTGCCCGCGAGGGCTCACAGTCTACAGGGATGGGTGAGAATACACTAGGAAAGGGTAGAGCTGGTCGTACGATGGTTCAGTAGACTGAGGATCACTGCAGGTTGTAGGCTTGTCGGAACAGGTGGGTCTTCAGGTTTTTCTTGAAGGTCTCCGTTGTTGGTGAAAGTCTGATGTTTTGCGGCAGGAAGTTCCAGAGTATGGGGGAAGCCCGGGAGAAGTCTTGTATGCGGTTGTGGGAAGAAGAGATGAGGGGGGAATCGAGAAGGAGATCTTGAGAGGATCGAAGGTTGCGTGTAGGTAGGTAGCGGGAGACCATGTCACAGATGTGTGGAGGAGAAAGGTTCTGGATGGCTTTGTATGTCATGGTTAGGGTTTTGAACTGGAGCCTCTGGGCAACAGGAAGCCAGTGAAGGGCCTGGCACAGGGGGAGGCTGGGGAATAGCGGGGAGACAGGTGGATTAGTCGGGCAGCAGAGTGTAATGTATAATGTTTTAATGTATATGTTTTAAAACTGTATATGTAATGTATATGTTTTAAAACTGCTCATACACAGATGTAGCAAACTTTAAGCAAATATTTTGTGAGTCAGAAACATTAGTTTAGTTGTGCTGATTGCTTGTTTCGTAGCACAGATGCTTCAGTACAAATGAATGTCCAAACAACTTGCCAAGCAGGTACTTTAAAGGGAACCTGTCACCTTTGCCGCTATAAGATGCGACCACCGCCTTTCAGGGTTTATCTACAGCATGCTATAATGCTGTAGATAAGCCCCCGGTCCAATCTGCAAGATAAGAAAAATAAGTTTTATTATTCTCACCCAGGGGGGTGGTTCGATGGGTGTCGTAGGTCTGGGTCCGGCACCTCCCATCTTCTTGTGATGCCGCCCTCCTGCTTGCTTCCTCGCTCCCGGCATCACGCTTCTGCGCAGGCGTACTTATCTGTCCTGTTGAGGGCAGAGGAAAGTACTGCAGTGCGAAGGCGCCGGGAAAGGTCAGAGAGTCCCAGCGCCTGCGCACTGCAATACTCTATGTGACCGCAAGTATACAATTTGCATACTTCCTGCCACATTCTGACTAGACATGTCCGGCATCCCTCAATTAACTTGTATTAAGCGTCGCCCCAAAACTCTAGTTGACAGGTGACCAGATGTATGCAAATGGCATATTTGCAGTCACGTGCCAGCCTACTCCCGGCACTGGAGAATCCTGACTGTGCGCACTGTGCGAGTTGTGAGGATTTTCAAGTATTTTAAGTTTGGAGTCACATAGACTGACTGCAGACTTGAATCACAAGCCTGGACCACCCCTTTAAGGCCTCAATTTATCAGTCAGTTTTTGCCAGAATTCTGATGTAAAACTACTTGAAATGTCACTTAATGTTTGTCTCATAGATTTGCAAAAATTCTTTATCTTTTGTTGTTTTTACATCAGTAATGGCCAGCTTCACCAATTTTTTTTTAAAAAGTGTGTAGAAGTTAGATAAGAGGGGGTGTGATGCAGCGAGGCCTACACATGCATTGTAATTTCCATAAAAAAGTGAGGTACAGTGAATTATAGGGTAAATTCACACTGGAGTAACATTTCATGCGCGCCTGGCAGTTTAAAGATGAGCCAAATTTATATCAGGCTGCACAACTGCCATCCATTCATTAAGAGCGCTCAGCACTTAATGGATTGGGCATATTTAATTACTGGTGGGTGTCTCTGTCAGAAATGTACAACAGCCAGGAACTGAGTACATCTATGGAGTAAGTTATGCCACTATAGTGGCTATAGTGGCGTAACTTACATAATTTTACAGGCTGGTTAGAACCATACCATATCCATGTTGCGTTGCATTTTGGCGTAGGTGGTCAAGAGTTGCACAAAAATATTGCAACTATTAAGGTGATTTACACTGTAATAATCGGCCCCTTGTGTCCACAGCTGATTGACATCTTTGGATGATCAGGACATGTTAAATCATATACAGAATTAATGGCAATAACTGTCCGCCATCACATTTCCAGCCATAATGAACTTATAGACAGTTGTGACGCTAGTCACTACTCAAGGACAACCTGAGAGGCTGGGTAATCAAAATGTCTGAGGTCAGAAGTCAGGAGAGTATGTCAAAGACAGAGGGGGATATAAAATAATAGTCGGGTCACTGTCCAAGGGTCTAAATACCACAAAGACAGCGGATCAAGCAAAGGGTCAAAGCAAACGGATGGTCAGAATGAGATTCAAGGTCAGCAGTAGATCATAGCACAGAGCAACAAGGCAAACATACACCAGTGAGCAAGAAGCTACAATTGGCACTAGTCTGGGACAGAAGACTGGCTAAATAGCTCAAGCAACACCTAAACGCAGATTGGACGGCTAAACTGTCAATGAAGACAATGACAGCTCAGCACACCCCAGCATCCGATTGGACATCTGAGCTGTCCATCAAATACTGACAGCTCAACATGCTCCAGCTCTAGATTGGATGACAGACAGTAATTCACTGCATCCAGACACACAGAAAGTTGGAATTGTTACAATACCCCCTCTTCAAGGGGGCCACTGGACTCCCAGGTTTCCCAAGAAACCTATGATGGAAGGTGTTGACCAGATGATCGTCCTTTATGTCTGGAGATGGAACCCAGGATCTCTCTTCCAGTCCGTATCGCTTCCAATGGATGAGATACTTGAGGGAATTATGGACTTTCCGAGAATCAACAATTTTTTGTACCTCGTACTCTAAATTGTCATTGGCAGAAGCCAGAGGAGGTGGGGATGAAGGAGACAAAACAGAAGGGACAAACTTCTTTAACCTCTTTCTGCCATCTGATGTACTATTCCGTCCATGTGCCCTGGGACTTAATTCCCAAGGATGGAATAGTACATCATATGCGATCACCACTATGTGCCAGGAGCTGTCACGGACCGTTCCCGGCACATTAACCGCCGGCACACTGCAATCAGACATGATCGCAGTGTTCCGGCGGTATAGGGAAGCATCGCGCAGGGAGGGGGATCCCTGCGTGTTTCCCTGAGACCCTCAGAACAGCGCAATGTGATCTGTTGTGAATAGGCTGGAAATGAGTTCTGAGCAGAAGCTCCCTCTGGTGGTTACAAACGGTACTGGACTGTCCAGTGAAGATTGTGAGGATTGGGAATCAGGTGTTACTGACTGGTCTTATATAAGGGAGTCGCCTTCCCATCAGGGTTGCCGGTGATCAATTGTTCTGGTCTCAATCCTTGATTCCTGTTTCCTTGGTAGCCTGCTGTCGTGTCTGAATCTCCTGCTAACAGATAAGACATTTTCTTCTTTTTGTTTTTGTGCTTGATTTTTGCATTTTGTCCTGCACTTCTGTGGGGGCCTTCAGGGTCCCCTCTGGGGGCTTTTGCCCTCTCAGTTCAGTTCAGCCACTGATGTTTGTACATTTGCTTTTTCCAGTTTTTTCAGTGGCTGCTGTTTTGTTTTCGGTTACACCAGAGAACTAATTTAGGTGGTAGAGGTCGTGTGATCTCAGGTGTTTTTGAAATTAGTAGAGTTGGTGCTTTTCAGGGTTTTTTGGGATTGCAGTAAGTGCCCTTCCTATCCTTTTCTATTTAGTAAGTTTGGGCCCCAACGTTTGCTCATACTATTTTCTGTCTGTGTCAGTATTTCTTCTTGTCTAACCGCCATTACATGTTTGGGGGCTTTCTATGTTCTTTGGGGATCTGCTCCGGGGCAGATAGCTTTCCTCTTTCTATCTTTAGGTGTAGTTAGTTTCTCAGGCTGTGACGAGGCGTCTAGGACCAACGTAGGAACGCTCCACGGCTGCCTCTTGTTGTGGTGGTTAGTCAGGGTACTGCAATCTCATAGTTTCCAACTGCTCTGGTGTATTTCCTTTTTGCCTGCTCTCCTCAGCTACCAAATCATAACAGTGATCGCGGTGTTCCGAGAGCCTCCTCCCTGCAGGACCCCGGATCCAAGATGGCCGCGGGGTCCTTCCAGGTCCTGCAGGAAAGCCTCTTGCACTGCCTGTCAGATCGCTGATCTGACACAGTGCTGTGTACAGTGTTAGATCGGTGATCTGACACTATACAGTGATGTCCCACCCTGGGACAAAGTAAAAAAGTAAAATAAAATAAAAATAACGTGTAAAAAAAAAAAAAATCCTAAATAAAGAAAAAAAAATATTCCCCAATAAATTCATTTCTTTATGTAAATAAAAAACCCAAAAACAATAAAAGTACACATATTTAGTATCGCCGCATCCGTAACGACCTGCCCTATAAAACTGTCCCACTAGTTAACCCCTTTAGTGAACCCCTTAAAAAAAAACAAGGCAAAAAAACAATGATTTATCATCATACCGCCAAACAAAAAGTGGAATAACATCCAATCAAAAAGACTGATATAAATAAACATGGTACCGCTGAAAGCGTCATCTTGTCCCGCAAAAAACGAGCTGCCATACAGCATCATCAGTGAAAAAATAAAAAAGTTATAGCTCGCAGAATAAAGAGATGCAAAATAATTGTATAAAAGCGCCAAAACATAAAAAAATGATATAAAAGAGATAATTGAACTGACCCAAAGAATAAAATCGATTTATCAATTTTACCACATGCAGAATGGTATAAACTCCCCCCCAAAAGAAATTCACGAATTGCTGGTTTTTGTTCATTCTGCCTCCCAAAAGTCGTAATAAAAAGCGATCAAAAAATGTCATGTGCCCGAAAATGGTACCAATAAAAACGTCAACTCGTACCGCAAAAAATAAGACCTCACATGACTCTGTGGGCCAAAATAAGAAAAAAGTATAGCTCTCAAAATGTGATTACGCAAAAACGATTTTTTGCAATAAAAAGCGTCTTTTAGCGTGTGACAGCTGCCAAACATAAAAACCCGCTATAAATAGTAAATCAAACCCCCCTTTATCACCCCCTTAGTTAGGGAAAAATAATAAAATTAAAAAAATGTATTTATTTCTATTTTCTCATTAGGGTTAGGGTTGGGGCTAAAGTTAGGGTTAGGGCTTAAGTTAGGATTAGGGTTAGGGTTCAGATTAGGGTTAAGGCTGTGTTAGGGTTAGGTTTGTGGTTAGGGTTATGGTTAGGGTTGGGATTAGGGTTAGGGATTAGGGTTAGGGCTGTGTTGGGGTTAGGGTTGGAGTTAGAATTGGGTTTTTTTCACTGCTTAGGCACATCAGGGGCTCTCCAAACGTGACATGGCATCTGATCTCAATTCCAGCCAATTCTGCGTTGAAAAAGTCAAACGGTGCCCCTTCCGTTCTGAGCTCTGCCATGCGCCCAAACAGTAGTTTACCCCCACATATGAGGTATCAGCATACTCAGGACAAATTGCACAATAACTCTTGGGGTCCAATCTCTTCTGTTTCCATCGGGAAAATAAAAAATTAGGAGCGAAAATATAATTTTTGTGAAATAAAATATGATTTTTTATTTTTATGGCTCTACGTTATAAACTTCTATGAAGCCCTTGGGGGTTAAAAGTTCTCACCACACATCTAAATAAGTTCCTTTTGGGGTCTAGTTTCCAAAATGGGGTCACCTGTAGGGAGTTTCCACTGTTTAGGCACATCAGGGGCTCTCCAAATGCGACATGACGCCCGCAGATTATTCCATCAAAGTCTGCAATGCAAAAAGTCACTACTTCTCTTCCGAGCTCCGACGTGTGCCCATATAGTAGTTTCCTCCCACATATAGGGTATCAGCGTACTCAGGACAAATTGGACAACTTTTGGGGTCCAATTTCTACTGTTACCCTTGGGAAAATAAAAAACTGGGGACTAAAATATCATGTTTGTGGAACAAATATGATTTTTTTATTTTCACGTTATAAACTTTTGTAAAGCACTTGAGGGTTCAAAGTGCTCACTACACATCTTAGATAAGTTCCCAGGGGGTTAGTTTCCAAAATGGTGTCACTTGTGGGGGGTTTCTACTGCTTAGTGCCACATCAGGGGTATCTGCAAACTGAACATAACACACAATCAAAGTCTGCGTTCCAAAACGTCATTACCTCCTTTCCGAGCCCTGCCGTGCGCCCAAACAGTATTCCCCCTCACATATGGGGTATCAGCGTACTCAGGACAAATTGGACAACAACTTTTGGGGTCCAATTTCCTTGGGAAAAATCAAAAATTGGGGACTAAAAAATAATTTTTGTGGAATTTTTTTTTTCACACCCAGGTATTATAAACTTTAGTGAAACACTTGGTGGTTGAACGTGCTCACAACAGATCTAGATAAGTTCCTTAGGGGGTCTAGTTTCCAAAATTGTGTCACTTGTGGGGGGTTTCCACTGTTTGGCACATCAGGGGCTCTCCAAATGCGACATGGCGTCCAGCCAATTCTGCGTTGAAAAAGTCAAACGGCACTCCTTCCCTTCCGAGCTCTGCCATGCACCCAAACAGTGGTTTACCCTACATATTGGGTATCAGCGTACTCAGGACAAATTGCACAATAACTTTTGAGGTTTTGTTACCCTCGGAAAAATAAAAATTGTGGTGAAAAGATTATTTTTGTAGAAAAAATATGATTTTTTAATTTTACGGCTCTACGTTATAAACTTGTGTGAAGCACTTGGGGGTTCAAAATGCTCACCACAGATCTAGATAAGTTCCTTAGGGGGTCTAGTTTCTAAAATGAGGTCACTTGTGGGGGGTTCCCACTGTTTAGGCACATCAGGGGCTATCCAAATGCGTCATGGCGTTCAATCTCGATTCCAGCCAATTTTGGTTTGAAAAAGTCAAATGGCGCTCCTTCTCTTCCGAGCTCTGCCGTGCACCCAAACAGTGGTTCCCCCCACATATGGGGTATCAGCGTACTCAGGACAAATTGGACAACAAGGTTTGTGGTCCAATTTCTCCTGTTACCCTTGGGAAAATAAAAAATTGGTGATGTAAATATATGTGTGGGAAAAAAATAGGATTTTTTATTTTCATGCCCTGGCATTATAAACTTGTGTGAAGCACTCGGGGATTCAAAGTGCTCACCACACATCTAGAAAAGTTCCTTAGAAGGTCTAGTTTCCCAAAATGGGGTCACTTGTTGGGGGTTTCCACTGTTTAGGCACATCAGGGGCTTTGCAAACTGAACATGACACCCATCAAAGTCTGCGTTCCAAAACATCATTACTTCCTTTCCGAGCCCTGCCGTACGCCCAAATAGTTTTTTCCCCACATATGGGGTATCAGTGTACTCAGGACAAATTGGACAACAACTTTTGTGGTCCAATTTCCTTGGGAAAAATCAAAAATTGGGGACTAAAAAATAATTTTTGTGGAAATTTTTTTTTTTCATACCCAGGCATTATAAACTTTAGTGAAACACTTGGGGGTTCAAAGTGCTCACAACAGATCTAGATAAGTTCCTTAGGGGGTCTAGTTTCCAAAATGGTGTCACTTGTGGTGGGTTTCCACTGTTTAGGCACATCAGGGGCTCTCCAAATGCGACATGGCGTCCAATCTCAATTCCAGTCAATTTTGGTTTGAAAAAGTCAAATGGCGCTCCTTCCCTTCTGAGCCCTGCCATGCACCCAGACAGTGTTTTCCCCCCACATATGGGGTATCGGCGTACTCAGGAGAAATTGCACAACAACTTTTTCTTTCCATTTTCTCCTTTTACCCTTGTTAAAATAAAAAAATTGTTTGTAAAATATCATTTTTGTGACTAAAAATTAAATGTTCATTTTTTCCTTCCAAGTTTCTTCAGCTCCTGTGAAGCACCTGAAGGGTTAATAAACTTCTTGAATGTGGTTTTGAGTACCTTGAGGGGTGCAGTTTTAAGAATGGTGTCACTTTTGGGTATTTTCAGCCATATAGACCCCTCAAAGTCACTTCAAATGTGAGGTGGCCCATAAAAAAGATGGTTTTGTACAATTTGTTGTAAAAATGAGAAATCGCTGGTCAACTTTTAATCGTTATAACTTCGTAACAAAAAAAAATTATGTTCCAAAATTGTGCTGATGTAAAGTAGACATGTATATAAAGAAAAAGAACTACCGTAATGACGCACACTCCACCAATGATATAAAGTGATGCAAAAGATATCAAATTTATTGGTTCATAGAGAAGTGCAATAAAACATAATTAAAAACAAAGTGAATCTCATCCTGAGAGACCGCCTGGAAACAAATCTGGGGTATAACAATACAATGCATGTGATGATAATAAACCAAGATAACAGTAATGGTGTGCAACAATGCAAATAATAATTAACAACAGAGTTGGTGTGCACAATAACAAATAATAAACACAAATATGTATAGATATTAATGCATCCCCATCTGATTAATTAAGAGAACCTGTATGGACTCAAAAAAAGGAAGAGGGAAAGTGCCAAATCAATATAAGGCATAAGAAGAAAAAATGCTCTGCTAAGAGCTGAATAATACCAACAGATGATGTAACTGTTGAAGGATGATTGTTGTGAATAGGCTGGAGATGAGTTCTGAGCAGAAGCTCCCTCTGGTAGTTACAAACGGTACTGGACTGTCCAGTGAAGATTGTGAGGATTGGGAATCAGGTGTTACTGACTGGTCTTATATAAGGGAGTCGCCTTCCCATCAGGGTTGCCGGTGATCAATTGTTCTGGTCTCAATCCTTGATTCCTGTTTCCTTGGTAGCCTGCTGTGTCGTGTCTGAATCTCCTGCTAACAGATAAGACATTTTCTTCTTTTTGTTTTTGTGCTTGATTTTTGCATTTTGTCCTGCACTTCTGTGGGGGCCTTCAGGGTCCCTTCTGGGGGCTTTTGCCCTCTCAGTTCTGTTCAGCCACTGATGTTTGTGCATTTGCTTTTTCCAGTTTTTTCAGTAGCTGCTGTTTTGTTTTTGGTTACACCAGAGTACTAATTTAGGTGGTAGAGGTCGTGTGATCTCAGGTGTTTTTGAAATTAGTAGAGTTGGTGCTTTTCAGGGTTTTTTGGGATTGCAGTAAGTGCCCTTCCTATCCTTTTCTATTTAGTAAGTTTGGGCCCCAACGTTTGCTCATACTATTTTCTGTCTGTGTCAGTATTTCTTCTTGTCTAACCGCCATTACATGTTTGGGGGCTTTCTATGTTCTTTGGGGATCTGCTCCGGGGCAGATAGCTTTCCTCTTTCTATCTTTAGGTGTAGTTAGTTTCTCAGGCTGTGACGAGGCGTCTAGGACCAACGTAGGAACGCTCCACGGCTACCTCTAGTTGTGTGGTTAGTCAGGGTACTGCAATCTCATAGTTTCCAACTGCTCTGGTGTATTTCCTTTTTTGCCTGCTCTCCTCAGCTACCAAATCATAACAGATGATAGTTACCCCAGAGAAAGACCTCATAATAAAGGCATAAGAGAACCAGGCGGAAGGTCAGGACAAGGAAACACCGCGGTCCCACGCGTTCCGCCGCAGCCTGTGCGGCTTCATCAGGAAAGTGATGGAATTAAGAACCTTGGTGGTTTAAATACCTATGTGGGCATTCATATGAAGAGATACAGCTGTGTAGAGACGGAAGAAGGTAAGCCTGAACGGAACTGATGGGGCGTGACTCATATAGCCAGAGCAGGAGATGCAGACGTCTCTGCATCTATCCCATACACCGCGCATGCGTGCAGTGGAATGCAGGAATCGTCCACTGGCCGCAAGCTCGGTGGCAGGCAAGTAAATGCGCATGCGCTAGGAGGAAAGGAAACACAAAGAACCGGCAATCAGCGCTTGTAAGTAGCGAGCCAGAAATACAATCAAAACCACTCACACCACAATCATGCCATAAAGGTGCACAAACAGGGAAGGCTGGAATGAATGATGTCATTCACAGGAGAACCTGCATGGAGGTAATACATTAGTTACAAAAGAAAAAGTAAAAATAAAAGATAAAGAATAATACTGTAATAAAAAATAATAATAAAAAATAAATAATAAAAAATAATAAATAAATGATAAGAAGTGCAAAGAAAAACAAAACAATAAATAATAATACAGATGAAACAATAATGAAAAAATGAAGAATGATAATAAAAAATGAAAATGATAAATGAATAAATAATAAATAATTAAATAATAATTAATGGAATGAATATAACAAAAATGATAATAATAATGACATGATCCTTTGGAGCAAGGATTAAGAAGAATACAATTGAGGAAAAAGTAATAGGCTCCTAAATCAGCCACAACAGCAAGAGCCAAATTCATTCTAGTAGAATATATAAGGACATAATGGTTGTCCATAAGATCCCATAATAGGGCCATCATGAACATGATCCTGGAGAATAAGCAAAAAAGAAAAGTCCATACAGGTCGGTTCTCAGATGTGCCTCTAAATGAAGATACCTTCCTATTGGGCACCATAAATAGCAAGAAGTGCAGTCCATATAGGTAGTCACACCAAAGTAGATAGTAATCCCTAGCCACCCCGAGCAAACAGCCAAAACCTACCCAATAAGAGAACAATAATAACAGAAATAAATAAGTCAGACTGAAGGGATGATAATATAAGAGAGCCAGAATCCGAGAATTGAGAGCCTCATTGGTGGAGCCAAGTTAATAATATGATCCACATGATAAATTTCATCCGATCCAATGTCACTGGGTCCTTTGTAATTTTGTAGAGCCGCAGAAAGTCCATGGTCTTCTATATTAGCAATATAGGAATACAATTCCAAAGTTGAAGAGTGCATGTTAACCCAAAAATCCAGAGAACAAAAGTTCCTCATTGAGACCTGTGGGGGTAGTAGAGTGAAGGTTAAATATCCAACGAGATTCAACTTGTAAAAGTAGTTTCTTCGGACATCCCCCAGTGTGCCCATTTCCCTTCATAGTAAAGTAGACATGTGGGAAATATTATTTAGTAAATATTTTGTGTGACATATTTCTCTGTTTTAAGGGAATAAAAATTCAAAGTTTGAAAATTGCTAAATTTTCCAAATTTTTAAAATATTTCCATTTTTTTTATAAGTAACCGCAAGTTATATCGAAGAAATTTTACCACTTTCATGAAATACAATATGTCTCGAGAAAACTTTCTCAGAATTGCAAAGATCCGTTGAAGCGTTCCAGAGTTATAGCCTCATAAAGAGACAGTGGTCAGAATTGTAAAAATTGGCCCGGTCATTAACGTGCAAACCACCCTTAGGGGTTAAGGGGTTAACAGTGATGTGATCTATGGAACACAACTGGGATGTGAAAAGATGGAAGGGGTTTTAATCTAAAAGCCACCTGATTAACAACCTCCACAATTTCCTATGGACCAATTAACTTAGGACCGAACTTCACTGAAAGCACTTTCAATTTAATATTTTTGGATGACAACCAAACCTTATCACCTATTTTGAGTATGGCACCAGCTGAACGTTTCCTATTGGTGTGTCGTTTCTGGCGAAGCTGAGCCACCCCAATATTTTTCTAAGGCTGTGGTTCCACGGTCCGGAACCACAGCGCTTTGGACGGAGCGGAAATTCCGCACCGCCCAAAGCCCCGCCCCCTTTTGTACGCGCGCTCATTCCGGATGTGTTCAGGACACCTCCGGAACACATGTGGAATGATCACAGGGCTGCATAGCCCTGTGTTATTTCCATTGCGGCGACGCAGCGTCGCCGCAACGGACTAGGACATGCTGCGGTCTGAAAAGACGCGCCGCATGTCCGGAAACGCAGGTCTTCCGCCTGCGTGTTTTACAGCATAGTGGAGACGGGATTTCTTGAAATCCCCTCCACTATGCTGTAACATCTGGACGCTGCGTGTTTGACGCTGCGCCAACGCACAGCGTCAAACACGCAGCAATTCCGGACTGTTTCCTGATAGTGGAAATATACCCTTATCCTCCCTCCAGACATCCCCAAGTTTCTACTCCAGGACACCCAGAACTCATCCTAGAGAATTCACCAAAATGGGGTTAAAAATAAAAATAAAAAAAAGGTGAGGTTCCAGTAGACTGGTTAACCCGACTTTTAAACGTGAATTCGGCAAGGGTCAAGAATGAGCACCAGTCCTCCTGCTGAGCCGCAACAAAACACCTAAGAATTTATTCCAACGATTGATTTGTCTTCTCTCTCTGACCATTGCCTTCAGGGTAGTAAGAAGAGGATAATGACAAATCTATTGCCAATTTCTTACAAAAAGCTCTCCAGAATTTGGAGACAAACTGCACCTCTCTATAGCCCCCGTCTCACACAGCGATCTTGCTAGCAAGATCGCTGCTGAGTCACTAGTTTTGTGACGCAGCAGCGATGTCCCCAGTGATATCGCTGTGTGTGACATTCAGCGACGAATAGCCCCCTGCTGGGTATCGCTGATCGTCGCTGAATGTCCTGGACATTTTTTTGATCGCTGGTCTCCCGCTGGCAGGCACGCATCGCTGCGTGTGACAGGCGGGAGATCAGCGATCCGCTGGTAACCAAGGTACACAGCGGGTTTCCAGGCGCGGGGCTGTGCCTGGAAACCCGCTGTGTACCTTGGATACCAGCGCCCTGATGCAGGGAGCTGGTAACCAAGGTACACAGCGGGTTTCCAGGCACCGCGCAGCGCCTGGAAACCCGATGTGTACCTTGGTTACCAGCTCCCTGCATCAGGGCGCTGGTATCCAACGTACACTGCGGGTAACTAAGCGATGTTACACGCAGTGTCGCTGTGCTAATAGCTGCCTGAGCTGCCTGTTTGGCAGCTCAGCAGCGATCATGTAGCGATACACCAGCGATCCTGATCGTTGTCGGGATCGCTGGTGTATCGCTATGTGAGACCCGGGCTTATCAGGTACAATGTTCAAAGGAATTCCATGCAGTCTTACCACATGATTGATAAAACAACCTGGAAAGTGTTTCAGCATTGGGTAACCCTGATAAAGGAACAAAATGTGCCTGTTTACTGAACTGGTCAACTATCACCCAAATACCACCTCCTGACAAAGGTATATCTGTACTGAAATCCATGGACAAATGAGTCCATGGTCTTTCTGCAATTAGCAATGGAGCCAATTGTAATGTGATGTTAGTCACTACTCATGGACAAGTCAAGAGGCTGGGTAATCAAAAGGTCCAAGGTCAGATGCCAGGAGGGTACTTAAAAGACAGAGGGGTGATACAAAAGTCTAGTCAGGTCACAGTCCAGAGGTCAAAAGTCAGGAGGGTATGTCATAGATAGAGGGATGAGATGAAAGAATAGTTAGGTCATGTTTCAGGGGTTAAATACCAGGAAGACAGCAGATCAAGCAATGGGTCATAGCAAACAGATGGTGAGAACGAGGTCAAAGGTCAGGCAGCAGTAGATCAGAGCACCAAGCAACAAGGCAAACCTACACCAGTGAGCAAAAAGGTACAATTGGCACTAGTCTGGGGCAGAGTGCTGGCTAAATAGCCATATAATTGCCTGAACAGGAGACACATGGATGAAGCTCAAGCAACACCCAAACTCTGATTGGACGGATAACCTGACAGCTCAACATGCCCCAGCATCCGATTGGGCATCTCAGCTGTCCATCAAATACTGACAGCTCAGCATGCCGCAGCTCTAGATTGGACGACAGACAGTAATTCACTGCATCCAGACACACAGAAAGGTGGATTCGTTACATCAGTGAGGAACTTCTGGAGTCTGGCATGGAAGGGATCTAGCGCTGCCATTAATATTTGTAGTAGTAATTTCTGCAAATATCCCATTTATCTAATGTAGGGGTTCAAACTTTTGGGTAGCCACTTGGATACCCGTAGCACAGAGTTTTATATAAAAAAATCATGTCGTTTATTGTCCATCAAAAACTTTACAGCTCCAAAATAAAAACAGCCTTTCTTCAGTATCAATAGATACCATAAAATGTCCTATTCTTCAGGCAGAATGAAACAACATAAATGTAGAAGTTCACCAACCTCTGTATTCTCAGCAGTAGCTCCCACTCGAATTAAATGTGTTCACAAACCAAACACCTCTCTGTTTTTCTCCAGCACACCTCTCTTTGCAGAGCAGACTAACCAGCTCTGCCTTTCACAACTCTCAAAACACTCCACACTGCTGAGCTAACCCAGCTGCTGTTAATAGCTGTAATCCTGAGACTGGATCATAGGATCATAGGATGGACTTTTCCCAGCCAGGTTCTTTGTTATAAACCTGGCCCCAAAATCCAGTTACGTTAAACTCCCTCATTAACCTAGTGTTACTGATACGGCCTACATTACTGACACATATCTACTATACATCTTACCTTCTGCTTTCCAACACTGAATCCTATTCAGACATAAGGCATGAAGATTTATGTGCAGAAATTTCAGCCCAAAAAATCTTCTGCATGTGACCATATCTTCATACTACTCTTGTTTGGATCAAAAAACTGCACTATGCAAACAAGAAGAAGGGGCCTGCTCAGGTTCAATGAATCTCCCAGGCCAATGTACTTACAATGTCTACCAGGTCTACTTCCATTTTCTCTGTATAATTTGCAGATATTTCTTACCGCTGTGGAAGAGCATAAGATTGGGACATCGAAGCAACATAACACTACAATGCAGATATGTGAGAAATATTCATGTACATTTAGAGGTATGAAAAATATATTATATGGAGCTTACTTTCTTGGAAAGCTGCAGAATATTTAATTTTATACAACAAAAATATGCAGCAATTCTCCTTGTTAGAAATGAGTGAATTTATTTGGAGGACCATGGTGTAGCGACCACTTCTGTATTCCATGGCAGCCAATCTGGAGCCCTGTGTATTGCCTCTTGACCTGCGGGCATCCCCGAGTACTCTTCTGATTAGCTATGTCATTGTTGTAATGAGATACACATATGACATTGCAACAAGCTGGATAAACAAAAGAGAACCTCTGGATTCCGGCAGGTAGGAAGCTGTACACAGGGCTCCCGTTTGGCTAGTGGCTCCCTTTTGGCAACCATGGAATACCGATGCAGCTTCTGGACTGGGGTCCTGAGAATCAGTTCATTCATTTATATACCTTACTGATTCATTGATTTATGTACCTTGTCCCGTTAGGACTTACAGTGAAGGAAATAATTATTTGATCCCTTGCTGTTTTTGAAAGTTTGCCCACTGACAAAGACATGAACAGTCTTTAATTTTAAGGGTAGGTTAATTTTAACATTGAGAGATAGAATATCAAAAATAAAATCCAGAAAATCACATTGTATAAATTATATAAATGTATTTGCATTTTGCAGTGAGAAATAAGTATTTGGTTCCTTAGAGAATGACAGATTAATTGAGTCTTTTATAAAGGTGACTATGTAAGACAGCTGTCTTTAATGCAGGTAACGAGTTGATTAGGAGCATCTAACTGGTCAATGGTTGGTAGGGGCTTAAAATTAAAATTATACCTTTAAAATTATAGACTGCTCATGTCTTTGTCTTTATCATAGAAGCAGCGGTAATTTGCTCTCCATTCTACAAGGCTCAGTATTGGCAATGTTGCTTAGACCTCTCCATAACTCACAAAGACTTAATTGGATGGAGCTGCAGAAATGCATGGCCATCTTTTTATTCAGTCTCCTCCTGTCCTTGGCTGTTTTGGCTTGCTGGCTTGCATGGTGACCCAGAGTTGAGACTCTGTAGACCATTGATATCATATCCTGTCACAAAGGTCTCAAGCGGCAAACCCCTTAAATATCAGGGTTGTGTTGTGTTGGTAACAGACTGATATCAATGTTAAAATGCAGAAAATTTAAAATGCACATATCAAGAAGCGTTTCCGCTGTTAATCAGATCTGTTCTTATCGTCTTTGTCTTCTTATGGCTTGTCATTTCCTCCTTTGCTGCAGAATTACAAATGCATTTTTGTTTACTCTATACTTTACAAAACTAGTATAAGAGATGGGCTCATATTTGGACCCTGAGTTACTCCTGTCGAATCAGGTGGCATGAAACAATAGTTGTTTTAACCATGAGAAATTTGCTTTAAAGGGACCATCTTATGCACTCAACTTTTGTCATTGGCTTAGCACAACATGGAGATGCTATAGAGGAAACTTCCCATGCTCAGGACCTCTCTTTGAATGGAGATCAGCCTATGTTACATCCTACTTGAGCTGTCCTTGTCTTACATTAGCCGCCATTAATCTGAATGGCTGCCATGTAATTTCATGTAAGGTTCACAGGATAATAGTCATGGGCGAGGGGCTACTGTATTACTACATTTTGGCAAACTACAAATAAAGAGTGTCCCGTTTTCGTTGTTCTATGGATGTACTGTATAACACTCACGGTTTGGCCAGAGGCCGCCGATATCCTCTTGATTCTGGATCCAGGAACAGTCACACATCCAACAGGAGACACTTTGTTCTTTTCAAACAGTTTAACTTTACTGAGGAGTCCAAGTTCAATTGTTGGCAACAGCGCAATATGTTATCATAGTTACGTTTCCTTCAGCCTGAACTATCCTTTTCCTCTCTGGCATCTCTGGCCCCTAGGATACTCCATCCGGATTTGCAGCTCTCACAAGTCCCGTCCAGACTTCTATAAGCAATTCCCCGTTTGGCTTTTCCTTATGGAAAGAGATTAATGCAGGCTTCTCCATGCCTAATTCGGGACATAGGTCCTGGATGTCCCAGGGAGATCCGCTGAAGTTTGTCGCGGCCGTTCTCATGCTGCCTGTTAGCCTGTAACCATTTGTGCCCTCCAGCCAACTGCCCTTGAACTTCTGCTATCAGAACTAATCACAACTAATCTCTAAGGGTACGTGCACACGATCAGGAATAGCAGTGTTTTGGATGCAGCTGACCTGCGCTGCATCCAAAATTCTGTGTTTTACATTAGAAGCACAGTGGATTGGATTGATAGACATCCCATGCCCACTGTGCTTCAATTGACTGCTGCGTAGACTCACCCGCGGCACGGGGTTACGAGCCGCAGCATGTCAATTTCTGCTGCGGAGACTCTAATCTCCACAACAGAAATATCAATAATACAATGTATTAGATGTGGTAAATCCGCATTTACCTGCGTGATTAGAATGTAGTGTTTTGGACGCATCAAAAATACGCTGTGTCCAAAGCTCTGCTGCTTCCTGATCACTATCTGATCTTAATTAGGAAATTCTCCCCTTACTATAACCTTGCCCCTTCCCATTGGCTGGGCTGGTCCCAATCTTTTAACTGCGCAACTTACTTCCTACTTTCTGAATCTAATGTGCACACAACTGCACTTTCCTTAGCTTTTATCTGATATTAACTTTATATCCTATGCTATACCAGCCATTTTGGCCCCACAGAAACACTAACTACCTAGCAGTCAATGGGTACAGTCCCTTTTAACCCGGCACACACATCAGGTCGTCCGTCTACCACATGGGTCTGCCTGACCCTGGTCCTTCCACCATGGGGACCCCTACAAAGTGTGTCCATTTTTCTTAAAAACACAACAGTCCATTGGCCAACTTACAACAGCTCTGACAGTCCAGGAGCTCAGTCCATGCAGTCCTGACCCAGCTCTATCCTTGGGTTTTCCCCTCCCTCCTTTCCTGGGGAAAAGTTCAAGGTTAAGCAAAGTTCATGGGGACAACGGGACAGAGTCCACTGGGCTCTGCAAACAGTCATTATAGTCATAAAGTGTGATTGACCCTTTAAGGGTCTCAGTCCCGTAATCAAGTAGGAGGGTGTGCAAACGTGCACAAAGCTTGGAAGGGAGGAAATCAATCACACTCCAAACAAAACTTTGACTGCACTGGCAAGTACCTGTAGCCTCCAGCACACTTAGGGCCTCCTGCCCACAGGGATGCATAACAGTGTCTTTTTTTTATTTAGTGTATCCAGCACAACAGCCGGGCTTGGGTCGCCAATTTAAATCGTCCAGACCCACTCCTGAGTGTCTTTATATTTGTGACCAACATAACCAGCAGCTCCGTGGCCCTCCACATAGATAAAAGTGGTGCTGGAGGATGACCCACTAGAGGAGGATTCCGGCTCTCTCTCCGAACTCTCTCTCCAGAGGGTGCGGGCTTTGCCGCTTTGGAATAGAGCCGTCTTGAGATCCGTGTATTGCTTCTGATGATTCTGGTCTCAGCGTTGTAGAGGCCTCCGGCCTAGTGATCTTCGGCTGGATTGCAGCCACCACCTGCGGCGATTTGCTATTAGAACGTGCACCCACGTCTGGGTTGTCCTCTGGGAGGATCAGGAAAAACGCAATTGTATAATATCCCTTGGGCTTGGCCTCCTTGATGAAGGCTACCTATTCCCACTCTGCTAATGGCCACTGGAACTGGACTGACCCGGCATTGACGTAGACCTTATCATCAGTCGCGGCCTCCTGGATGAATGCGTGCCCCTGGTCCGGGTTAAAATGATGGATCAGGATGTGCATCATTTGGACTACCATGGCTCTTCCCCCTGGGTGTCATAATTTTGCACAAACCTCTCTTTCAGCCGTTTCTTCTCCTCTACTATCCCCGCTATTTATTTTGCCTGCTCAAAAGTAGGGACCAAGGCCTCCTTGAATACACTGGGCAGGGAGCTGAAGGAAGCCGCACGGGACAGGGGTTTCACCGGGGGTGTAAGAGGCTGAGTTGAACTCACAACTCTGGCTACAAAAAGCGTTTTTAAGCTCTGATACTTGGAAAAGGGGGTGCTACCAGGAACTGACCATGTAGGGTGCTCAAACTTTTGCATTGGTCCATTTTCATTTTTGTAATTTTTAAAATGTAAAACATTACACACATATATATATATATATATATATATATATATATATATATACTTATATATATATATATACAGTACAGACAAAAATTTTGGACACACCTTCTCATTCAAAAATTTTTTTGTATTTTCATGACTATGAAAATTGTACATTCACACTGAAGGCATCAAAACAATGAATTAACACATGTGGAATTATATACTGTTTTGTTTCAAAAAAGTGTGAAACAACTGAAAATATGTCTTATATTCTAAGTTCTTCAAAGTAGCCAGCTTTTGCTTTGATTACTGCTTTGCACACTCTTGGCATTCTCTTGATGAGCTTCAAGAAGTAGTCACCGGAAATGGTTTTCACTTCACAGGTGTGAAGGACTATCAGCTGTGTATCCACCAGACTTCTGCACAACACAACTGATGGTCCCAACCCCATTTATAAGGCAAGAAATCACACGTATTAAACCTGACAGGGCACACCTGTGAAGTGAAAACCATCTCCGGTGACTACCTCTTGAAGGTCATCAAGAGAATGCCAAGAGTGTGCAAAGCAGTAATCAAAGCAAAGGTGGCTACTTTGAAGAACCTAGAATATAAGACATATTTTCAGTTGTTTCACACTTTTTTGTTAAGTATATAATTCCACATGTGTTAATTCATAGTTTTGATGCCTTCAGTGTGAATGTACAATTTTCATAGTCATGAAAATACAGAAAAATCTTTGAATGAGGTGTGTCCAAACTTTTGGTCTGTACTATATATATATATATATATATATATATATATATATATGTGTGTGTGTATATATTCTGTGCCTAAAATACAAAGGGAATGTGTTATCTTTAACTTTTTCCTTTTAGAGATCATTTCATTTTACAACTTGCTTAACTGTTCAAAATAACTGTAATTTTGACCAGGGGTGCCCAAACCTTTGCATGCCATTGTATATAATGAGTATGGCCAGTTTAAGCATTCCGAAAAAAATTGCTGCAGGATGTTGGTAATTATGTGCCCTTTCCTTCTCAGTCCGAATGATTGGACATTTGATCAAGGTCAGTCGTGTCCTCTAATTCTTCCTGGACGATGAGGATCAAACTGAGAATTAATTTGGAGAAGACAATACTTTACTCATAAGATTCATAAGATTAGCCATACGTAATCAGACTGAGGTCAAGGCATAAAGGGCATTTTTAGCCAAAAATACATTATTGTTAAGGATTCACGTAATGAACTCAGAAATGTCCCCTTTGTGTTCTTTTGGAATAAACCTGTAGTGTAATGTGTGTCTGTAGGTTGCCATCAAAGCAAGACAAATGTCTTTCATGAAAAATCCTCTAATGTTAGGTCATTACATCCTGAAGTGAAAATCCATGTGCCCGGGCTTCGGAATGATTACTGTAAGTTCCTGTAAGTCAAACTTTATTACTACATTTTTATTATCATTGTTACATATTGATCAGCACTTGTAAAGTCACTGGAACGTAAGGATGTAGAAAACTGATAATGATTTATGATGCATTAAAATGGTCATAGGGCATTTCATATTGGAGACGCACACTTTCGTCCTTTATGCACAGTGCCGTAAAGTTCCAATGTAGTAGATGATACAGCACATATGAATAGAAAAAAATCTATGTTTATTCCAAAATTGATAAAAACATCTTCATTAATGTTCCTGGTGGGCCATTTATATGGATACACCTAAATAAAATGGGAATGGTTGGTGATATCAATTTCCTGTTTGTGGCACATTAGTATATGGGAGGGGGAAAACTTTTCAAGATGGGTGGTGACCATGGTGGCCATTCTGAAGTCAGCCATTTTGGATCCAACTTTATTTTTTTCAATTGGAAGAGGGTCATGTGACACATCAAACTTATTGAGAATTTCACAAGAAAAACAATGGTGTGCTTGGTTTTAATGTAACTTTATTTTTTCATGAGTTATTTACAAGTTTATGACCACATATAAAATGTGTTCAAAGTGCCGCCTATTGTGTTGGATTGTCAATGCAACCCTCTTCTCCCACTCTTGACATACTGATAGCAACACCGCAGAAGAAATGCAAGCACAGGCTTCCAGTATCCGTTGTTTCAGATGCTGCAGATGCTGAACATCTCGTATCAGAAGGCAATTGTCTATGCTGTGAAGATATTAGATGTGCAGCATCTGAAACAACAGTAAGTTTGATGTGTCACATGACCCTCTTCCCACTGAAAAAAATAAAGTTGGATCCAAAATGGCCGACTTGAAAATGGCCACCATGGTCACCACCCATCTTGAAAAGTTTTCCCCCTCCCATATATAAATGTGCCACAAACAGGAAGTTGATATCACCAACCATTCCTATTTTATTTAGGTGTATCCATATAAATGGCCCATCCTTTATATTCCATGAAAAGATTAGGCAAAAGGTGTAAAATATGGGAATTGTTACGCATTTTGAACCCTTGAACTCTCTGGTTCTTAGTCATATTTGACTAACAACATAATAACGCCATGTCTTATAGAACTTTTGCTTAATCTTTTAATGGGATATACACTGATGATGATGTTTTTAATAATTTTGAAATAAACATTGATTTTATATATTTATGTGTGTTGGATCCCCTACTACCTTGGGAACCAGAAATAAGTTTAAAGACGTTTTCTGATCATAAATGGGTAAAATTAACAAAGTGCTTGTAAAAACAAGCAACTTTCCAATTTACTTATTATTAAAGGGAACATGTCAGCAAATGTTTGGACCCCAAAGTAACATCGTTCTAGGAAAGTACCTGTATCAAGTTCTCAAAAAAATGTGACGTAGTGATCAAGGGAGATTTCAAATATCCAGACATTTGTTGGGAATCTCTCTCAGGCAAAACTAACAGGTCAAGCAAATTCCTATCCTCTCTTGCTGAAAATTTTATCTTCCAAAAGGTAGGGGAGAAAACAAGGGGATCTGCTACCTTTGACCTAATCCTTAAAACAGAGAGGAAATGGTTGAGGAGGTAAGGGTGGCTGGGACCCTAGGAGGCAGCATTTATACGATCATAGAATTTTGGATAACTAGAGGAGGAAGACCTGTGAAGACTCAGACTTCAAGGGTGGATTTCAGGAAGGTGGATTTTAGGGGACTCATAAAGAGGATAGGAGGGATCCAGTGGTTGGATGTTCTTAAGGACAGAAATGTCCAGGAAGGATTTTGAAAAATTAGATTCTCAAAGCACAATTGTTAACAATCCATAAAAAAAGGGAAGAATAGGAAGCATTTAAGGAAACCAGGATGGTTAACTTAAACACATGCTAAAAAGGATGAAAGAAATGTTTATCAAATGGAAAGAAGGAGGCATATCTAAAGAAGAATATAATGCTGTATGCAGAACCTGCAGGGCACAAATTAGATTATCTAAAGCTTTCAATGAATTCAGGCTTCCAAGAGACATCAAAAGCAGCAAAAAAGGATTTTGGGGATATGTCAAAAGTAAAAGAAAAGTCAAAGATGCTATAGGATTTTTACAGGATGAAAATGATGAAGTGGTAAGACAGGATGTTGAGAAGGCTGAACTTTTAAATTCCTATTTTGCATCTGTTTTCTCTCAGAAAGCAAATGTAACATCAACTGATCTTCACTGAACTATTAAAAGAATAGAAGAATCCAGGATATCTATAAACAGAAAAATAGTGCGGAAACACTTAGCTAACCTAAATGAATTCAAGTCTCCAGGTCCAGATGAATTACACCCCAGAGTACTGAAGGAGATACATGAGAAAATGAAGGAAAAAGGGATCCAGCTTCAATAAAATCTTCATCTTTATTGATTCATAAAAACATGAATAATGGCTTTGCTCCTGGACAAGCTCAGGACAAGGCTACGCGTTTCGATCACAGGGATCTTTATCACAGCTGTGATAATCATAACAGTATCACCGGCCAAACTGAAAATTATATGGTACTCACAGAAGGGAAAGATAGTGTAAAAAAAATATATATATATATATTTTTTTCTTTCCCTCTTTTACTCTGGGTGCTGAGGATTTTTTTTTCTCTCAATGGAGTTTGCACAGTTGTCTGGCCGTGTGGATCAGCTTGCCACTGAAGTTCGGAGTATTGCTACCGGTTGTGGAACCTAGGTGTTATGTTTTGGTAGCTGAGGAGAGCAAGCAAAAACGGCAATACACCAGAGAGGTTGGAATCTACTGGATTGCAGTACCCTGACTAACCACCACAACTAAAGGCAGCCGTGGAGCGTACCTACGTTGGTCCTAGACGCCTCGTCACAGCCTGAGAAGCTAACTACACCTAAAGATAGAAAGAGGAAAACTATCTGCCCGGAGCAGATCCCCAAAGAACATAGGAAGCCCCAAACATGTAATGCAGTTAGACAAGAGGAAATACAGACACAGACAGAAAATAGTATGAGCAAACGTTGGGGCCCAAACTTCTTAGACAGAAAAGGATAGGAAGGACACTTACTGCAATCCCAAAAAAACCTAAAAAGTACCAACTCTACTAATTACAAAAACACCTGAGATCACACGACCTCTACCACCTAAATTAGTTCTCTGGTGTAACAAAACTAAGCCGCAGCCACTGAAAAAACTGGAAAAGGCAAATGAACAAATAACAGAGGCTCAGATAAACTGAGAGGAGCACAAGCCCCAGGAGGGGACCTGGCTGACCTCTACAAGAGTGCAGGAAACAATGCAAAAAGCAAGCACAAAAATAAAAGCAGAAAATATCTTAACTGAGAGCAGGAGAAGAGGCAAGATTCAGCAGGCTTCCAAGTGAACCAGGAACAACAGCAGTTAGACAAGAACAATTGATCACCGGCAACCCTGATGGAGGGAACCTCCCTTATATAGGACCAGTCTGTAACTCCTGATTGCCAATCTTCACTAAATGGTTCAGCACTGTCTGCAACCACCAGAGGGAGCTTCTGCTCAGAACTCATTTCTAACACATTCACAACAGTACCCCCCCCTTGAGGAGGGGTCACCGAACCCTCATTTCGGCAACCAGGTCGGTCAGGATGAGCTCTGTGATACGCACGGATCAGTCTCCTAGCATGGATGTCCGAAGCAAACACCCAAGAATTGTCGTCCTGACCATAACCTCTCCACTTAACCAAATACTGGAGTTTCCGTCTAGAAAAACGAGAATCCAATATTTTCTCAACCACATACTCCAGATTGCCCTCAACCAAAACAGGGTCAGGAGGCGCAGCCATAGGAACCACTGGCTCGACAAACCTCTTCAATAAGGACTTGTGGAACACGTTATGGATCTTAAATGTCCCTGGAAGAAGTAAACGAAAGGAAACAGGATTAAGAATCTCCATGATCTTATAAGGTCCAATGAATCTAGGCTTAAACTTAGGACATGCAACTCTCATAGGGATATTTCTTGAGGACAACCAGACCAAGTCCCCCACTTCAAACCGAGGACCATCAGTCCTATGCCGGTTGGCAAACCCTGGGCCCTTCCTGAGAGAGGGACAACCTCTCCACTACCTGGTCCCAAATCTGTGCATACGCTCCACAACAGAGTCAACACCTGGACAGACAGAAGCCTCGTCTGTCCCTGAAGAAAATCGAGGGTGAAACCCAGAATTACAGAAAAATGGAGACATCAAAGTGGCAGAGCTAGCCCTATTATTAAGAGCAAACTCAGCCAAAGGCAAAAAAGAGACCCAGTCATCCTGATCAGCAGACACAAAGCATCTAGATAAGTCTCCAATGTCTGGTTTGTTCTCTCAGTTTGATCCATTGGTCTGAGGATGAAACGCGAGGAGAAAGACAATTGAACACCAATTTAGACAAAAGGTCCTCCAAAATCTGGAAACAAACTGGACTCCTCTGTCAGACACAATGTTCTCAGGAATGCCGTGTAAACGAACCACGTGCTGAAGGAACAAAGGCACCAATTCGGGAGGAGGAAGGCAACTTAGGTAATGGCACAAGATGTATCATTTTGGAAAACCTATCACAAATCACCCAATGACGGTCATTCTCTGAGAAACAGGGAGGTCGGAAATGAAATCCATAGAGATATGGGTCCATGGTCTCTTGGGCACAGGCAATGGCATCAACAAACCACTAGAACGAGAGCAAGGCTTGGAGCGAGAGCAAGTCCCGCAGGACTGCACAAATTCCCTGACATCACAAGAACAAGTAGCCACCAAAAGGACCGACTAACCAAGTCTCTGGTACCAAAAATTCCGGGATGACCGGCCAACGCGGAACAATGAATCTCAGACATACACTCTTTTTCCACCGGTCGGGACAAACAATTTCCCAATAGGGCAGCGCTCAGGCTTATCCTCCTGACACCCTCCAGAGCCAGTCTCAAATTGGGCGAGATGGCGGAAAGAACTACACCCTCTTTCAAAATAACAGAGGATCAGATAACTCAGGAGAGTCCGCAGGAAACTCCTCGATAGGGCATCCGCCTTAACATTCTTAGTGCCAGGAAGAAAGGAAACCACAAAATTAAAACGTGTGAAAAACAAGGCCCACCTGGCCTGTCTAGGATTAAGTCGCTTGGCAGATTCCAGATAAACTAGATTCTTATGGTCCGTGAGGACCACCACCTGATGTTTGGCTCCCTCCAGCCAATGTCTCCACTCTTCAAAGGCCCACTTCATGGCTAATAACTCCCAATTACCCACGTCATAATTACGTTCAGTGGGAGAAAATTTTCGAGAGAAAAAGGCACAAGGGTTACTTTTAGAGGTCTCTGGATCTCTTTGGGACAAAACGGCACCTGCCCCAATTTCAGAGGCATCAACCTCCACCTGAAATGGCAGAGAAACATCAGGCTGCCGTAGAACAGGAGCAGAAGTGAATCTCTGCTTAAGTTCCTGAAATGCAGAGACTGCCTCAGGAGGCCAATTCACCACATCAGAACCCTTTTTGGTCAAATCAGTCAATGGTTTAACAATAACAGAGAAATTACCAATAAATTTACGATAAAAATTGGCAAAATCCAAGAATCTCTGAAGAGCCTTTAATGAAGTAGGTTGGACCCAATCACAGATGGCCTGAACCTTGACCGGGTCCATTTCAATAACAGATGGGGACAAAATGAATCCCAGAAATGAGATCCTCTGTACGCCAAAAAGACACTTTGATCCCTTCACATACAGAGCATTCTCTCTCAAAATCTGGAACACAGTCCGAACATGTTTCACATGAGAGTCCCAGTCATTGGAAAAAATCAAGATATCATCAAAATAAACAATCAGAAATTTATCCACAAAATCCCTGAAAATGTCATTCATGAAGGACTGGAAGACAGAAGGAGCATTAGTGAGCCCAAAGGGCATCACTAGGTACTCAAAATGCCCCTCTGGGGTATTGAATGCCGTCTTCCATTCATCCCCGTGCTTAATGCGAATAAGGTTATACGCCCCCCTGAGGTCAAGCTTGGTAAACCAAGTAGCACTTTTCACCCTGGAAAACAGGTCAGAAATCAAGGGTAACGGATATTGATATTTCACAGTGATATTGTTCAAGAGACGATAATCAATACACGGCCTTAATGAACCATCCTTTTTGGCCACAAAGAAAAAACCGTCACCCAAGGGTGAAGAGGATGGTCTGATATGACTCTTCTCCAATGACTCCTTGATATAAGACCGCATAGCGTCATGTTCAGGTACAGACAAGTTAAAAAGGCGACCTTTAGGGAATTTACTACCAGGCACTAATTCAATAGCACAGTCATAGCTCCTATGGGGGGGCAAGGATGAAGATTTACTTTCGCTAAACACATCAGAAAAATCAGTCAAAAAGTCAGGAACATCCTGAGCCTGGGGAGAGGCAGAAAAAACAGGAGTATTGGCATTAACACATTGGCAGCCCCAACTGGTTACAGACACAGATTTCCAATCCAAAACAGGATTATGAGACTGCAACCAAGGGAAACCCAGTACAACAATGTCATGCAGATTATACAGCACCAAAAATTTGCAACTCTCCTGATGATCAGGTTCAACCCTCATATCACCTGAGTAGAGAACTGGGGTTTATCTTCAGCCAAAGGGGTAGAATCAATCCCCAGTAGGGGAATAGACTTCCGTAGGGGTATCAAGGGAAACCCACAACGTTTAGCAAAATCAAAATCCATCAGGTTAATAGCTGCTCCCGAATCAACAAAAGCCTGAGCAGAAAATGTGGACAGGGAGCAAATCAGGGTAACAGTCAACAGAAATTTAGTCTGAACACTACCCAAGACAACTGAGCGTGCAAAACGTCTTCCCCGCTTGGGGCAGACTGAAATAGCATGAGAGGCGTCACCACAGTAGAAACATAACCCATTGCGTTTTCGAAACTCATGACGCTGTGCCCCAGAATCCACTCTATCACACTGCATGGGTTCAGAAGCTGGTTCACAAGGCAACACTATTCCACGCATACCTCTACGCTCACGCAAACGTCTGTCAATTTGAATCGCTAATGACATAGAATCATTGAGACCAGAGGGAGCAGGGAAACCCACCATAACATCTTTTACATTCTCTGACAGACCCTTCCGAAAAAGGGCTGCCAAAGCATCATCATTCCATTTGGTCAGGACTGCCCACTTATGAAATTTCTGACAGTATAACTCAGCGTCCTCAAGCCCCTGATTTAATGCCAACAAGGTTTTTTCAGCTTGATCAGTGACATTAGGTTCATCTTACAATAACCCAGAGCCAGAAAAAATGCATCACATTACTCAAAACAGGGTCCCCAGGTGTCAGGGAAAAAGCCCAATCCTGAGGATCGCCAATTTAAACCTGCTGCACTGCGTTCCCTGAGGACTTAGATTTTAAGGCAAAAAACAACTTACAGTTATTTTTGAAATTCAGAAATTTAGCTCGATCCCCTAAAAACAAATCTGGCATGGGAATCCTAGGTTCCACAACAGGCAACCCTACAAGATAGATAGCAATACTCCGAACTTCAGTGGCAAGCTGATCCACACGGCCAGACAACTGTGCAAGCTCCATTGAGAGAAAAAAAAAATCCTCCTCAGCACTCAGAGAAACAGAGGGAAAAAAAAAAAAAATCTCTGACAAACTCTGACAATCTTCTTTTTTTTCCACACTATTTTTCCCTTCTGTGAGTACCATATATTTTCAGTTTGGCCGGTGATACTGTTATGTTTTGGTAGCTGAGGAGAGCAAGCAAAAACGGCAATACACCAGAGAGGTTGGAATCTACTGGATTGCAGTACCCTGACTAACCACCACAACTAAAGGCAGCCGTGGAGCGTACCTACGTTGGTCCTAGACGCCTCGTCACAGCCTGAGAAGCTAACTACACCTAAAGATAGAAAGAGGAAAACTATCTGCCCGAAGCAGATCCCCAAAGAACATAGGAAGCCCCCAAACATGTAATGGCGGTTAGAAAGAGGAAATACAGACACAGACAGAAAATAGCATGAGCAAACGTTGGGGCCCAAACTTCTTAGACAGAAAAGGATAGGAAGGACACTTACTGCAATCCCAAAAAACCCTAAAAAGTACCAACTCTACTAATTACAAAAACACCTGAGATCACACGACCTCTACCACCTAAATTAGTTCTCTGGTGTAACAAAACTAAGCCACAGCCACTGAAAAAACTGGAAAAGGCAAATGAACAAATAACAGAGGCTCAGATAAACTGAGAGGAGCACAAGCCCCAGGAGGGGACCTGGCTGACCTCTACAAGAGTGCAGGAAACAATGCAAAAAGCAAGCACAAAAATAAAAGCAGAAAATATCTTAACTGAGAGCAGGAGAAGAGGCAAGATTCAGCAGGCTTCCAAGTGAACCAGGAACAACAGCAGTTAGACAAGAACAATTGATCACCGGCAACCCTGATGGGAGGGAACCTCCCTTATATAGGACCAGTCTGTAACTCCTGATTGCCAATCTTCACTAAATGGTTCAGCACTGTCTGCAACCACCAGAGGGAGCTTCTGCTCAGAACTCATTTCTAACACATTCACAACACCTAGGATCCCCATGCCAGATTTGTTTTTAGGGGATCGAGCTAAATTTCTGAATTTCAAAAATAACTGTAAGTTGTTTTTTGCCTTAAAACCTAAGTCCTCAGGGAACGCAGCACAGCAGGTTCAAATTGTCATCTCTCTCCTGCGCGGCGATCCTCAGGATTGGGCTTTTTCCCTGACACCTGGGGATCCTGTTTTGAGTAATGTTGATGCATTTTTTCTGGCTCTGGGGTTATTGTACGATGAACCTAATGCACTGATCAAGCTGAAAAAGCCTTGTTGGCATTAAATCAGGGGCTTGAGGACGCTGAGTTGTACTGTCAGAGATTCGAAGGTGGGCAGTCCTGACCAAATGGAATGATGATGCTTTGGCAGCCCTTTTTCGGAAGGGTCTGTCAGAGAATGTAAAAGTTGTTATGGTGGGTTTCCCTGCTCCCTCTGGTCTCAATGATTCTATGTCATTGGCGATTCAAATTGACAGACGTTTGCGTGAGCGTAGAGGTATGCGTGGAATAGTGTTGCCTTGTGAACCAGCTTCTGAACCCATGCAGTGTGTAGAGTGGCTTCTGGGGCACAGCGTCATGAGTTTCGAAAACGCAATGGGTTATGTTTCTACTGTGGTGACGCCTCTCATGCTATTTCAGTCTGCCCTAAGCGGGGAAGACGTTTTGCACGCTCAGTTGTCTTGGGTAGTGTTCAGACTAAATTTCTGTTGACTGTTACCCTGATTTGCTCCCTGTCCACATTTTCTGCTCAGGCTTTTGTTGATTCGGGAGCAGCTATTAACCTGATGGATTTTGATTTTGCTAAACGTTGTGGGTTTCCCTTGATACCCCTACGGAAGTCTATTCCCCTACTGGGGATTGATTCTACCCCTTTGGCTGAGAATAAACCCCAGTTCTCTACTCAGGTGATAATGAGTGTTGAACCTGATCATCAGGAGAGTTGCAAATTTTTGGTGCTGTATAATCTGCATGACATTATTGTACTAGGTTTCCCTTGGTTACAGTCTCATGATCCTGTTTTGAATTGGAAATCTGTGTCTGTAACCAGTTGGGGCTGCCAATGTGTTAATGCCAACACTCCTGTTTTTTCTGCCTCTCCCCAGGCTCAGGATGTTCTGACTTTTTGACTGATTTTTCTGATGTGTTTAGCGATAGACTGCGCTATTGAATTAGTGCCTGGTAGTAAATTCCCTAAAGGTCGCCTTTTTAACTTGTCTGTACCTGAACATGACGCTATGCGGTCTTATATCAAGGAGTCATTGGAGATGGGTCATATCAGACCATCCTCTTCACCCTTGGGTGGCGGTTTTTTCTTTGTGGCCAAAAAGGATGGTTCATTTAGGCCGTGTATTGATTATCGTCTCTTGAACAATATCACTGTGAAATATCAATATCCGTTACCCTTGATTTCTGACCTGTTTTCCAGGGTGAAAAGTGCTACTTGGTTTACCAAGCTTGACCTCAGGGGGGCGTATAACCTTATTCGCATTAAGCACGGGGATGAATGGAAGACGGCATTTAATACCCAATAGGGGCATTTTGAGTACCTAGTGATGCCCTTTGGGCTCACTAATGCTCCTTCCGTCTTCCAGTCCTTCATGAATGACATTTTCAGGGATTTTGTGGATAAATTTCTGATTGTTTATTTGGATGATATCTTGATTTTTTCCAATGACTGGGACTCTCATGTGAAACATGTTCGGACTGTGTTCAGATTTTGAGAGAGAATGCTCTGTATGTGAAGGGATCAAAGTGTCTTTTTGGCGTACAGAGGATCTCATTTCTGGGATTCATTTTGTCCCCATCTGTTATTGAAATGGACCCGGTCAAGGTTCAGGCCATCTGTGATTGGGTCCAACCTACTTCATTAAAGGCTCTTCAGAGATTCTTGGATTTTGCCAATTTTTATCGTAAATTTATTGGTAATTTCTCTGTTATTGTTAAACCATTGACTGATTTGACCAAAAAGGGTTCTGATGTGGTGAATTGGCCTCCTGAGGCAGTCTCTGCGTTTCAGGAACTTAAGCAGAGATTCACTTCTGCTCCTGTTCTACGACAGCCTGATGTTTCTCTGCCATTTCAGGTGGAGGTTGATGCCTCTGAAATTGGGGCAGGTGCCGTTTTGTCCCAAAGAGATCCAGAGATCTCTAAAAGTAACCCTTGTGCCTTTTTCTCTCGAAAATTTTCTCCAACTGAACGTAATTATGACGTGGGTAATCGGGAGTTATTGGCCATGAAGTGGGCTTTTGAAGAGTGGAGACATTGGCTGGAGGGAGCCAAACATCAGGTGGTGGTCCTCACGGACCATAAGAATCTGGTTTATCTGGAATCAGCCAAGCGACTTAATCCTAGACAGGCCAGGTGGGCCTTGTTTTTCACACGTTTTAATTTTGTGGTTTCCTTTCTTCCTGGCATTAAGAATGTTAAAGCGGATGCCCTCTCGAGGAGTTTCCTTGCGGACTCTCCTGAGTTGTCTGATCCTGCTGTTATTTTGAAAGAGGGTGTAGTTCTTTCTGCCATCTCGCCCAATTTGAGACTGGCTCTGGAAGGGTGTCAGGAGGATAAATCGAGCGCTGCCCTATTGGGAAATTGTTTGTCCCAGACCGGTGGAAAAAGAGTGTGATGTCTGAGATTCATTGTTCCGCGTTGGCCGGTCATCCCGGAATTTTTGGTACCAGAGACTTGGTTAGTCGGTCCTTTTGGTGGCCTACTTTGTCTCGTGACGTCAGGGAATTTGTGCAGTCCTGCGGGACTTGCTCTCGCTCCAAGCCTTGCTCTCGCTCTAGTGGTTTGTTGATGCCATTGCCTGTGCCCAAGAGACCATGGACCATATCTCTATGGATTTCATTTCCGACCTCCCTGTTTCTCAGAGAATGACCGTTATCTGGGTGATTTGTGATAGGTTTTCCAAAATGATACATCTTGTGCCATTACCTAAGTTGCCTTCCTCCTCCGAATTGGTGCCTTTGTTCCTTCAGCACGTGGTTCGGTTACACGGCATTCCTGAGAACATTGTGTCTGACAGAGGAGTCTAGTTTGTTTCCAGATTTTGGAGGACTTTTTGTTCTAAACTTGGTGTTCAATTGTCTTTCTCCTCGGCTTTTCATCCTCAGACCAATGGACAAACTGAGAGAGAGCAAACCAGACATTGGAGACTTATCTGAGATGCTTTGTGTCTGCTGATCAGGATGACTGGGTCTCTTTTTTGCCTTTGGCTGAGTTTGCTCTTAATAATAGGGCTAGCTCTGCCACTTTGATGTCTCCATTTTTCTGCAATTTTGGGTTTCACCCTCGATTTTCTTCGGGACAGACGGAGGCTTCTGTCTGTCCAGGTGTTGACTCTGTTGTGGAGCGTATGCAGCAGATTTGGGACCAGGTAGTGGAGAGGTTGTCCCTCTCTCAGGAGAGGGCCCAGCGGTTTGCCAACCGGCATAGGACTGATGGTCCTCGGTTTGAAGTGGGGGACTTGGTCTGGTTGTCCTCAAGAAATATCCCTATGAGAGTTGCATCTCCTAAGTTTAAGCTTAGGTTCATTGGACCTTATAAGATCATGGAGATTTTTAATCCTGTTTCCTTTCGTTTACTCCTTCCAGGGACATTTAAGATCCATAACGTGTTCCACAAGTCCTTATTGAAGAGGTTTTTCGAGCCAGTGGTTCCTATGGCTGCACCTCCTGACCCTGTTTTGGTTGAGGGCAATCTGGAGTATGTGGTTGAGAAAATATTGGATTCTCATTTTTCTAGACGGAAACTCCAGTATTTGGTTAAGTGGAGAGGTTATGGTCAGGAGGACAATTCTTGGGCGTTTGCTTCGGACATCCATGCTAGGAGACTGATCCGTGCGTATTACAGAGCTCATCCTGACCGACCTGGTTGCCCAAATGAGGGTTCGGTGACCCCTCCTTAAGGGGGGGTACTGTTGTGAATGTGTTAGAAATGAGTTCTGAGCAGAAGCTCCCTCTGGTGGTTACAAACAGTACTGAACTATTCAATGAAGATTGTGAAGATTGGCAATCAGGTGTTACAGACTGGTCTTATATAAGGGAGGTTCCCTCCCATCAGGGTTGCCGGTGATCAATTGTTCTTGTCTCAACTTTGGTTCCTGGTTCACTTGGAAGCTTGCTGTGTCTTGCCTGCATCTTCTGCTAACAGATAAGATATTTTCTGCTTTTATTTTTGTGCTTACTTTTTGCATTTTGTCCTGCACTTCTGTGGAGGTCAGCCAGGTCCCCTCCGGGGGCTTGTGCTCCTCTCAGTTTATGTGAGCCACTGTTATTTGTTCATTTGCCTTTTCCAGTTTTTTCAGTGGCTGCTGCTTAGTTTTGAGAA
>JARQOD010000001.1:954493991-954525237 GCA_033576555.1 Oophaga sylvatica | reverse complement strand
CCATCTTACTGAACCTGTCAACTACAACTAGTATGACAGTTTTCCCTGACGACGGAGGGAGGTCCGTAATGAAGTCCAAGACAGATGAGTCCATGGACGCTCCGGAATTTTCAAAGGCAAGAGGGTCCCAGACGGACGGGTATGTGGGGTCTTAGAGCGAGCACAAACCCCACAGGACGCGACAAAAGTTATTACCTCTTTATTTAAGTTAGGCCACCAAAACCGGCGAGAAAGGAGATCCACAGTTGCTTTACTCCCTGGGTGTCCTGCTAAAGCAGAATTATGATGTGCCTCGATAACTTTTTGTCTTAACTGATTTGGAACAAACAGTTTCCCTGGAGGTCCTACAGGGGCGTCCCCCTGAGCCTCCAATACCTCCTCCTCAAGCTCAGAGCATACAGCCGACACTACAACTCCCTCCTGAAGGATAGGAACCGGGTCATCCGTCTTCCCGGCCCCTGGGAAACTACGAGATAAGGCATCAGCCTTAACATTTTTTGACCCAGGACGATATGTGACGACAAAATTAAACCTGGTAAAAAACAACGACCATCTAGCTTGTCTGGAATTCAGACGCTTTGCAGATTCTAAATACAGCAGGTTCTTGTGATCAGTAATAACGGTGACCGGGTGGACTGCCCCCTCCAAAAAGTGACGCCATTCCTCAAAAGCCAACTTAATGGCCAAGAGTTCCCTATTGCCGACATCATAATTCCTCTCGGCGGACGACAATTTCTTAGAGAAGAAAGCGCACGGATGCCATTTACCAGGGGACGGACCTTGGGATAATACTGCACCCACCCCTACGTCAGACGCGTCTACCTCCACAATGAACGGTTGTGATGCATCTGGTTGAATGAGTATGGGGGCCGAAGCAAAACATTCTTTCAAGGAGGAAAATGCTTGACAAGCTTTGTCAGACCACCTAAAAAATCCGTCCCTTTTTAGTCATGTCAGTGAGAGGTTTGACAACAGATGAGAAATTACGAATAAATTTCCGGTAGTAGTTAGCAAACCCCAGGAAACGCTGCAGTGCCTTAAGATCCTCTGGCCGATCCCATTCAAGCACTGCTCTCACTTTCTCAGGGTCCATACGGAAACCGGAAGCTGACACCAGGAAACCCAAAAACTGAAGTTCCTGTACGGCGAATACACACTTTTCCCATTTGGCGTACAACTTATTGTCTCGCAAGATCTGCAACACCTGTCTCACATGCTCCTGATGAGACACAAGATCTGGCGAGTAAATTAAGATGTCATCTAAATAAACGACCACAAACTGCCCCAAAAGGGTGACGAAAGATGTCATTAACAAAATGTTGAAACACCGCCGGGGCAGTAGTCAGACCAAAAGGCATGACGAGGTTCTCATAATGTCCCTCCGGAGTGTTAAACGCCATCTTCCACTCATCCCCCTCCTACGAAATGATGTCCCTCCCAACTGCATAGGTTCCTCAGAACAGACCAGGGAACCTCAATATAAGGGACTTTAGTAGTAGGTGAGTCATAACAGGGGGCGGAGTTACCTCGCACCTCTCCCGAAGCCGTCTATCAATACGAATAGCAAGGGCCATAGCAGCCTCCAGTGACGGAGGAGAATCATACTGAGCCAAAACATCTTTTAATTTGTCAGATAACCCTTGACAAAACTGGCTCCTAAGAGCTGGGTCATTCCACTGAGTATCTGTGGCCCATCTACGGAACTCAGAAGAAAATTCCTCCGCCGGACGATCTCCCTGCTGTATCTTACGTAACTTCATTTCAGCAAGGGAGACCCGATCCGGGTCATCATATACCAGACCCAGGGCAGTAAAAAATCGATCTACTGACTGGAGAGCCGGGGAGCCCGGAGGAAGAGAGAACGCCCAGGATTGAGGGTCCCCTTGTAAGAGCGAGATGACAATTCCCACCCTCTGCTCTTCACTCCCCGATGACCGAGGCCGAAGCCGAAAATATAATTTACATGCCTCCCGGAAGGTAAAAAATTTGTCCCGCCCACCAGTGAACCTGTCCGGGAGAGCAACTTTAGGTTCAGATCTGGTTTTCTCCGGGGGACAAAACCTTGGACTTAATGTCCGTCAGCTCCATGGATAAACTCTGCAACTGCAGGGCAAGCTGGGCAACTGGATCCATGGTAGCTGGGAGAATCTTTATGGCCGGTGAAAATGTCACGCTGTATCACAGATATATATATAATGTCAGTAATCAATACCAAGAGGGACAACATTCAATATAACATATGAATAGGTAATATCAACATGTACATATAGTATAGTATTACCTGACATAATATCCGTTGTACTGTGGGTGAATCCTGAAGACGTATTACGCTGTCACAGGCTAGAGGTGGACCGGGTCTATGCTGACCCTAAACTGGGGTCCTGACTAGTCCCTCTACCTGGAGGTACTGTTAATGGTACAGAGGTCCAGGCCGCCAACGTAACCCTGTCTCCTATAAGTCCCTGACCACTGTAATCTAGTCCTCAGAAGGACCCTGATTACTACACAGGGAATAGGCAGGTCACAGCTTAACAAACAGTAAAGACAAACGAGACAGACAGGGATAAAGAAAATACTGTCTTGCATACAACACTTAAACACAGAGGGAACACAAATGGTCTAGGAGATAAACTATAAGCGAGGAGAGGAGAAACCACAAAGGAACTCTTAGCTTAAGTCTTCTCATAACCTGATCCAATCTGCTGGTCTGCATGTAAGCTTTCACCGGCAACTCCTAAGCAGACTGGCAGGTATATAAAGGAAGCTAATTAGTGCATAATCAAACTGCAGCCGGGAGAGGCTGGACCTAGTCTTAGCACAGAGCTAGGCAGAATTAACTCCCTCACTGCCAAACACAAAGTAACAGCAACTCAGCTGCGAGAAGTCAGAATGTGTAATCGCGACGATCTTCGTGGCGATACACCCATGACACCATCATCAACTTTATGGAGCATTATATGGATGCATTTCCCACCCTGGGCTTATACTCGAGTCAATAAGTTTTCCAAATTTTTATGGTAAAATTAGGTGCCTTGGCTTATAGTTGGCTCAGATTATACTCGAGTATACACGATATATATATTTTGCATGCAATTTTTTATTTAGGGTGCAACCAAATCCATCGATGTTGGCCTTGTAAACTAGGGTGTCTGTCCTCATGGGATGCACTTACTGTATATAGTGCTGGGCAGCCAGCCTAATTTAATATTGTGGATGTCACTAATAGGCTGTAAGCCAGACACTGCACTACCTGTGGTGACCAAGGCCCTATACAAGCTGTTTTTGTGTGCAATTTTAATGCTAAGCAATCACCCCTTCCATGAATTGGTAGGTTATGAGTGGTTGTCTCACCAGTATTTTGCAACTGTGTTGCCACCATCTTTATTATATGGGTTTGCTAGATTAGTTCTGAAACCTGGCAGGTAAATACTGTTGCCCTTTTTGCCGTGTTAATTTGTGATTGAAGTATACTTTTAATATTTCTTTCCATGAGAATTTTCACTGATTATCTAGTAACGAAGATCACCATGCAACATCCTCCTAATTGTGAAATCGCACAGACATCAACCATCAGATATACGCAATGTTTCCCGTTGAGTAACACTGATGATAATCATGATGGTGACGATGGATCATACATTAGGATGGGAAATGATACACTAAGAAGATAAGATTAAACTGTAGCTATCACATGTGTTATATAAAGACCAGCGGAACAAAATGAGTTCATCAGCCATGAAGCATTTCATCATCCTTCTTCTCTCTGCAGCAAGTCTGCTGGTCTCTGAAGGTAGGGAGCAATAACTTTACTCAATTCATCTAGTTCTTCAATTTCAACAGTTCTTCACTGATAATGAGGTGACATGATGTAGTATGTGCCCGGGAACTGAGTGCTACAAGGAGCGGTAGAGATGGTTCAAAATGACTTGCAGGACCATGGGTCCATCACTATTCTGTGGCCACAAACAGGCGTCCTTCAAATCTCCTCCTTCTGACAGCATCACTGCTTCTTTTGATTAGCTGGCCTTGTGCTATTTAATAATTTGTGTGTCATGTGACGCATATATGACATCACGACAAACTAGCTAATCAAAAGAAGGTCCACGTATGCTGGCGATGAAGAGGCGGTTTGCTCCAATCCGGCAGCCACAGAATAATAACGTAGACACTGGACTGAGTCCTGTGAATTCGTCCGAATCCTCTCTAGTAGCAGGTGTTAATAAACCACTTTGGATTTTTAAGCGCAGTACAAAGGCGCAAAAAAAATTCTTTAGTCCAGGAGAAAGAAAGACTTTAACACTTCAGTCTCTTAAAGGGAACTTGTCACCATGAAAATGCAATCCAATCCACTCTGCAGACACCACGTAGGAGGAGCTGAGAAGATTAATATATTTTTGTGAAAAAAGATTCAGTATGACCTGTGTTTTAACCCCTTCACCCCAGGCCATTTTTTCATTTTTTTCGTTTTCATTTTTTGCTTCCCTTCTTCCCGGAGCCATAACTTTTTTATTTTTCAATATGGCCATGTGAGGGCTTGTTTTTTGTGAGACAAGTTGTACTTTTGAACAACACCATTGATTTTACAATATAAAGTACTGGAAAACGGGAAAAAAATTCCAAGTGTGGTGCAAAAAAAAGTGCAATTCCACAATTCTTTTTTGTTTTTGTTTTTTACCATGTTCACGAAATACTAAAACTGACCTGACAATATGATTCCCCATTTTCCGAGACCCATAGCATCTCCATTTTTGGGATCAGGGTCTGGGTGATGGCTTATTTTTTGCTTGCCAAGTTGACATTTTTATACATACTGTTTTAGGGTAGAAACGATCTTTTGATCGCCTGTTATTGCATTTTATTGCAATGTTTCAGATACCAAAAAAATTTAATTCTGGCTTTTCATTTTTTTTTCTTGCTACTCCGTTTACAGATCGGATTACTTCTTTTTATATTTTGATAGATCCGGCGTTTTTTAACACATGTGGTAGGGGTTGAAACACAGATTTCAGCTTGAAACGATTGTTTTAGCACCAGGAACTTATCATTGCTGTGACTCAGGAGCAGGAGCCTTCTGATCTATCAATGCCCACTCCTGTGATAAGCAGCTAAGGGTCTATGGACCAAAATCCAAATGCCCCCTTCCTTCTGAGCGTCCACATGTTTGGCATTTCTGAAGCGACGAAAGCTCGCCTAACTTACGGGTGCAGAAACACGGTCTCCAGAAGCATGGCTGGGCATAATGTACTGGTGACTGCAACGTACTGGTCACTACAATGGTAGTTTGCAGTTTTCACTTCGCAACATTTATTGCTGCATATTTCTGGAAAATACACATGGAGTCAAAATCATCACTACACCTGTAGATAAATTCCCAAAGGAGTATAATTTCCAAAATGGGGTCACTTGAGGGGGGATTCTGCTCTTCTAGCAATTAGGGTCTCTGTATGGTGCAATTTCTCCTGTTACCCTTATGAAAATGTGTTGGCAGCGGATTATTCAAGATACTTCAAGCGTGTGACAACAGAGCTTCTTTATTCAGGAACAAACAGGAACAATATATGATAAGCTTAATGGATCAGGAATAAATCATTGCTGTGTCTCTATCTGTGCAGCATCTACTGCAGGCTGCTTCTCTCATACACAGAAAAAAACGGAAAAACTGTCACATGCTCTTCCTGTGTGAGCCTCTGTGAGGTTTTTTTTGTTCTAACTTTATGAACAGCATACAAATGTCGCAACCAAACACTCATAGACAGGAATGGAGTTATGCCAACAAAATGCTAAATTTGAGGTTAAAATAACATTCTTGTTGTAAAAATGTGATGGTATTATTTTCACTGCTCAACATTATAAACTTCTGTGAAGCACCTGGGGTTCAAGGTGCTCACCACACATCTAAATACATTCCTTGAGGGTATAGTTTCCAAAATGGGGTCACTTGTGTGTGGTTTCCACTGTTTAGGCATATGAGGGGCTCTCCAAATGGGACATGATGTCTGCTAATGATTCCAGAAAATTTTACATTCAAAAAGTCAAATGACTTTTCTTTTCTTCCAATCCCTGCTGTGCGCCCAAACAGTAGTTTCTGCCTCATATGGGGTATCGGTGTACTCAGGAGAAATTGCACTACAAATTATGTTTTTCAATTTCTCCTGTTACCCTTATGAAAATGCAACATTTGGGGCTAAAAACATATTTCAGGGGAAAATGTAATTTTTTTTTTAATTTTCACAGCTCATTATTATAAACTTCTGTGAAGCACCTGAGGGTTCAATGTGCTCATCACACACCTAGATCAGTTCCCTGACTGGTCTAGTTTCCAAAATGGTGTCACTTGTGGGGATTTTCACTGTTAAATGTTAAATGTTCAGTTTTTTTTCCACATTCCAAAAATTTCAGTGAAGCACCTGAAGGGTTAATAATCTTCTTGAATGGGTTTTGAACATCTTGCGGTGCAGTTTTTAGAATGGTGTCACTTTGGGTATTTTCTATCATATTGACCCCTCAAAGTGACTTCAAATGTGAGGTGGTCACTAAAAAAAATGGTTTTGTAAATTTTGTTGTTAAAATTAAAAATCGTTGGTCAACTTTTAACCCTTGTAACTTCCTAACAAAAAAAAATTTTGATTCCAAAATTCTGCTGATATAAAGTGGACATCTGAGAAATGTTATTTATCAACTATTTTGTGTGACATATCTCTGTGATTTAAGGGCATGAAAATTCAAAGTTTGAAAATTGCGAAATTTAAAAAAATTTTGCCAAATTTCTGTTTTTTCACAAATAAACGCAAGTCATATCGAATAAATATTACCGCTATTATGAAGTACAATATGTCATGAAAAAAACAATCTCAGAATCACCAGCAACCGTTGAAGAGTTTGAGAGTTATTACCTCATAAAGTGACAGTGGTCAGAATTGTAAAAATTGGCCTGGCCATTCACATGCAAACCACTTTCGGGAGTAAATAGGTTAAAGATATGTGGCACAAAATAAACTCAAATTTCCTATAGCTGGAATGAATATTTCTATTTTTGTGACTTAAAATTATTTTTCCATAATTCTTAGGTAAAAAAGTGAAAATCATCAATGGAAATGAAACTATTCCTCACTCTCGACCTTACATGGCTCTGATATATTTTGAGACGGAGACAGAAGAAATGATTGTGGAGGAAGTTTAATAAGACCAAACTGGGTATTGACTGCAGGGCATTGCCACAAGTAAGTACGGGTATATGTAATGTCCCCCATTATATAGACTGCACAAAGTCATGCCATGTTCAAAGTACAATTACCCTCACAGAACTTCTCCAGATGACTATTGTATTTCACGGTTATATCCTTTCTATTTTATATGCAATAAAAGTGTGAACAATGGAGGTCGAGCTCTTCAGACCCTCAACAATCACAAAAATGAGGGGTGCATGATCTCAAGAAGTTAACCACTTAAGAGAAACTGTTCAGACTATTTTGCAAATAAAACTAATTATATGGCTGTGTAGATCCTAGTACAAGAATAAAAATGACACTTGATTTGCCAGTCCTGAGAAATCAAGCTTTAACCCCTTCTCGACCTGTGACACAGCGCATGTGTCACGAAAGGATCGCGTTCCTGCGGGTCGGGTGACCGGGGTCACTGAAAGGTCACCCGACCCGCAGGCACAAGACCCTTTGTGCTTCACCACATGGGGACTGGCTTAACCCCCACGTGGCTACGATCGCTCTGATTGGCTGTTAAAAGTGAAACAGTGCTCGCTTTATTCCGAGCCCCGACGTGTGTCCAAACAGTGGTTTACCCCCACATATGGAGTATCAGCGTACTCAGGAAAAATTGCACAACAACTTTGAGAGTCTAATTTCTCCTGTTACCCTTGGGCAAAAAAAAAATTGGGGACTAAAAAAATTATTTTTGTGGAAAAAAAATGATTTTTTATTTTCACAGCTCTGCGTTATAAACTTCTGTGAAGAACTTGGAGATTCAAAGTGCTCACCACACATCTAGAGGAGTTCCTTGGGGGATCTTGTTTCCAAAATGGGGTAACTTTGGGGGTTTCTACTGTTTAGGCACATCATGGGCTCTGCAAACGTAACATGACGCCCGCAGACCATTCCATCAAGTTGGCATTTCAAAACGTCACTACTTCCCTTCCGAGCCCCGACGTGTGCCCATGCAGTAGTTTTCTACCACATATGGGATATCAGCATACTCAGGACAAATTGGACAACAACTTTTGGGGTCTAGTTTCTCTTGTTACCCTTGGGAAAATAAAAAAATTGGGGACTAAAAGATCATGTTTGTGGAAAAAATATGATTTTTTTTTTTTAAGCCCGGGCGTTATAAACTTCTGTGTAGCGCTTGGGGTTCAAAGTGCTCACCACACATCTAGATAAGTTCCGTGCGGTGTCTAGTTTCCAAAATGGGGTCACTTGTTGGGAGTTTCTACTGTTTAGGCACATCAGGGGCTCTGCAAACGTAACATGATGCCCGCAGACCATTCCATCAAAGTCAGCATTTCAAAACGTCACTACTTCTCTTCCGAGCCCCATCGTGTGCCCGAACAGTGGTTCCCCCCACATATGGGGTCCCAGTGTACTCAGGACAAACTGTACAACAACATTTGGGGTCCAATTTCTCCTGTTACCCTTGGGAAAATAAAAAATAGCGGGCTAAAAAAATGATTTTTGAGAAACAAAAATGATTTTTTTATTTTCACTACTCTGCGTTTATAAACTTCTGTGAAGCACTTGGAGGTTCAAAGTGCTCACTACACATCTAGATAAGCTCCTTGGGGGTCTAGTTTCCAAAATGGGTCACTTGTGGGGGTTTCTACTGTTTAGGCTCATCAGGGCTCTGCAAATGCAACATGACGCCCGCAGAACATTCCATCAAGTCAGCATTCCAAAATGGCGGTCCTTCCCTTCTGAGCCCTGCCGTGCGCCCAAACAGTGGTTTATGACCAAATATGAGGTATTTGTGTACTCAGGAAAAATTGCCCAACAAATTTTAGGATCCATTTTATCCTGTTGCCCATGTAAAAATGTAAAAATTTATGCTAAAATAAAATTTTTGTTGGAAAAATTAAAATGTCCATTTTTTCCTTCCACGTTGCTTTAGTTCCTGTGAAGCACCTGAAGGGTTAATAATCTTCTTGAATGTAGTTTTGAGTAGCTTGAGGGTGCAGTTTTTATAATGTTGTCACTTTTGGGTATTTTCTACCATATAGACCCCTCAAAGTGACTTCAAATGTGATGTGGTCCCAAAAAAAATGGTTTTGTAAATTTTGCTGTAAAAATGAGAAATCGCTGGTCAACTTTTAACCCTTATAACTTCCTAACAAAAAAATTTTTGTTTCCAAAATTTTGCTGATGTAAATTAAACATGTGGGAAACGTTATTTATTAACTATTTTGTGTCACATAACTCTCTGGTTTAACAGAATAAAAATTCAAAATTTGAAAATTGCAAAATTTTCTAAATTTTCGCCAAATTTCCATTTTTTTCAAAAATAAACGCAAAAATTATCGACCTAAATTTACCACTAACATGAAGCCCAATATGTCACGAAAAAACATTCTCAGAATTGCTAGGATCCGTTGAAGCGTTCCTGAGTTATTACCTCATAAAGGGACACTGGTCAGAATTGCACATGCAAATTACCCTAGAAGTTCATTGGTGATTGGGCAATGGAATCAACATACCCCCAAGGAAAATTTACAAAGCTTAATTTCTCTGACACAAAGCCCAATTTTTGCAGTTGTTACTGCGGATTACCCATGTTTTGATTCATCAGTCTAGAATAAAGAGAAAAAAAACAGTAAAGAGAAAAAAATATAGAAAAACATGATTCCTTTCTTCCCATGTGATCTCAACAACAGCCAATCAGAGGCTGCCGTAGTCACATTGGATGAAATGTGACCATAGGAGGTCGGGGTGCACTAAGACCGGCACTAAAACACTGAAAGTAAAGAAGATTCAGAAGAGGTGAGGATTTCTTGGGAGTTTGCTTGTAATTTACTTCTGGAAAATCAGTATCAAGATTGAGGTGAATTTGCCACTACAGATTTCCCAGCATATTCTTGCAGAATTGCTGAGAATATTTTCTGCAGCAAACCCAGTACATGTAAACAAATCTTTTTGGAAACTGAGAATATGGACAACCCTGCAGAACTTTTAGCCATCATTTGTAAAGTAACATTAAAGGGTTCTGTCACCCCAAATTTAAAGATTAAACTAAGCATATTGCTTTGCCAGAGTTATAGCCTCTATATAAACTGTAATTTTACATTTGTAATTTCCTTTCCCAATTACATTTAATCTATATGTTATTTATGGTGCTTGGTGCACAGATGACGTGACCGAGTAAGTGCACCGATACTCCGACTGTAATTTACATGAGGCTGGCACCTTCACACTTTTTTGATATTACTCAATTGCCTGGAGTATGTGCTGTCAGCATAGGATGATCATTTTATAAGCCTACTCTATGACTAAGTTCACACAATCATATAAAAAATCGCCAAATTTTCATTCAGAAAAAAAACAACTATTATTATAGATCAGCAGTGAATACAATTTACAAGACCACAGTTTCCCATGTTACAGGGGTTGCCCGGGTCTTTAACATTAATGGCTTACCCTTAAGATAGGTCATCAATGTCTGGATGGTGGTTGTGTGACACCTGGCACGCTGATTTACCTGTGGTGGTGGCGAATAGAACTGCTTAGTTGCAGAGCTACACAGTACATTTCCATTGACTGAATAGTGACCATGGCCAGGTACAGCACATCCGCCCCCTATTGATTTGGATAGGAGGCAGACATGCAGCATCGGGCCGTAGTCACTATATAAATTAGTGATGTGCAGCTCCATAACTGAGCAGTTACAGTTACCACGGACACTGGAAACAGCTGGGCTGCAGGGTTGTCTCTCCCCCACCAATCAGATATTGATGACCTATCCTAAGATTGATGGACAAGGAAAAGTGGAAAAGATTGCAACAGCAGTAACTTCATAACAAAGCTCCTGCTTCCTGAGGGAAGAGATTGGAGGAGACACCAGGTTCGGTGACAGCTATGGTGCAGTTAATAATTATAAAAGACTCAGGAGGGCAGTAGAGGGAGGAGTCGGTGCCTGAAACTGTAGCAGGATGGACGCGTGGTGCCGTGAGGTTGGCTTATGGCCGCTATATCAAGTGACAAGACTTGAGTGAACAATCGAGTGACCAGACCCGAGTGCAGAATTGAGTGACCAGAATCGTGGGCAATTGACAAGAGCTAGGTAGCTGGAACCAGAGTTGAGACATCAGAGCTAAGAGATCCGAGCTGACGGAGCAGAGCAAGAGTCGAGAGAGACGACAAGGCTATTGAAGATGGGAAGAGGGATGTTCATGTTAGTTGTGACTTCTGGTGTAAACGTGCAGTACACTGGGGACCAGCGCCGTGCTTGAAGGGATGAAGGCGGCCAGTGTCATGGGTGTGCAAAGTGACTTATCGATAATGGAACCGCGGCCTCATGACATGGTATCAAAGGACTCCGAAAGGGAATCTTTTACGACTCCTGTAGTCTAGAAAGTAGCAGGGATGTTGCCGCAACAGGCCCTATAGTGATGGTGACACATCTCACATTAAGACATCCTTGACGATAATATTTCTTTATTTGTAATAATAGAACACTAGTCCGTGATTACAATTGTGTTTATATTCTGTTTAGCCGAATTGCTGTATTATATTTTACAATAACTTAGGTCTTTCCTCCGTTTGCTTTACCTTTATATTATGTCGTAGCCACCACTTACACTTGTGTTAATAAAATAAATATTTCTTGGTTAAGGTACAGTCATGGCCAAAAGTTTTGAGAATGACACAAATATTAATTTTTACAAAGTCTACTGCTTCACTTTTTCTAATGGCAATTTGCATATACTCCAGAATGTTATAAAGAGTGATCAGCTTAACAGCAATTAACTTGCAAAGTCAATATTTGGCTAGAAAATGAACTTTATCCCCCAAAACACATTTCAACATCATTGCAGCCCTGACTTAAAAGGACCAGCTAACCTCTTTTCAGTGATTGCTCCATTAACACAGGTGTGGGTGTTGATGAGGACATGGCTGGAGATCAATCTGTCATGATTAAGTAAGAATGACACCACTGGACACTTTAAAAGGAGGCTGGTGCTTGGTATCATTGTTTCTCTTCTGTTAACCATGGTTATCTCTAAATAAACACGTGCAGTCATCATTGCAATGCACAAAAATGGCCTAACAGGGAAGAGTATCGCAGCTAGAAAGATTGCACCTCAGTCAACAATCTATCGCATCATCAAGAACTTCAAGGAGAGAGGTTCCATCGTTGCCAAAAAGGCTTCAGGGCGCCCAAGAAAGACCAGCAAGTGCCAGGACCATCTCTTAAAAGTGTTTCAGCTGTGGGATCGGGCTACCAGCAGTGCAGAGCTTGCTCAGGAATGGCAGCAGGCAGGTGTGAGTGCATCTGCACGCACTGTGAGGCGGAGACTCTTGGAGCAAGGCCTGGTCTCAAGGAGGGCAGCAAAGAAGCCACTTCTCTCCAGAAAAAACATCATGGACAGACTGATATTCTGCAAAAGGTACAGGCAGTGGACTGCTGAGGACTGGGGTAAAGTTATTTTCTCTGATGAATCCCCTTTTCGATTGTTTGGGACATCAGGAAAACGCCTTGTTCGGAGAAGACAAGGTGAGCGCTACCACCAGTCTTGTCTCATGCCAACTGTTAAGCATCCTGAAACCATTCATGTGTGGGTTGCTTCTCAGCCAAGGGAATCGGCTCTCTCACAGTCTTGCCTAAAAACACAGCCATGAATAAAGAATGGTACCAGAATGTCCTCCAAGAGCATCTTCTCCCAACCCTCCAAGAGCAGTTTGGCGATCAACAATACCTTTTCCAGCATGATGGAGCACCTTGCCATAAAGCAAAGGTGATAACTAAATGGCTCAGGGAACAAAACATAGAGATTTTGGGTCCATGGCCTGGAAACTCCCCAGATCTTAATCCCATTGAGAACTTGTGGTCAATCATCAAGAGACGGGTGGACAAACAAAAACCTAAAAATTCTGACAAAATGAAAGCATTGATTGTGCAAGAATGGACTGCTATCAGTCAGGATTTGGTCCAGAAGTTGATTGAGAGCATGCCAGGGAGAATTGCAGAGGTCCTGAAGAAGAAGGGTCAACACTGCAAATATTGACTTGCTGCATTAACTCATTCTAACTGTCAATATAAGCTTTTGTTACTCATATGTTTGCAATTATTATATTTCTGTCTGTAATAAAAACATCTGTCAAACACACATAAAAACCAGAGGGCAGCAGATCATGTGAAAATATAATATTTGTGTCATTCTCAAAACTTTTGGCCATGACTGTACAACTGTGTCCTCATCCTCTGCGCTGTTGCATCCGCGTATCTGTTAACACACCGACCACCCTAATCAATATATGAAATAAAGTGCATTTTCTGTATAATGAAGAAGGTGATTTTAAAATTAAATTTAATAGTGGCTATATCCCTTATGAGACAATATGCTTAGTTTTATATGTAAATTTGGGGTTACAGACTCACTTTAAAGTGGTATCCAATCATGGCATATCGATTTTACAGAATACCGTACATGTGTCTTCAATGTAATAATAATGCTATATAATAATACTATATATAAAATCATTTATATTATTGTACTATTCTAATAAGATCTACTATATTATACTATATATAAAGAAAAATAAATAATAATAATCTTATCTATTTCTAGGTGGTGGAGTCAGACAACTGTTCGTCTTGGGGCTCATTCATTGGAAGGAAATGAAGCTGGGGTTCAGAAGTTTAGCATTAAAAAATCTTTCCCACATCCAAAATATAACAGAAAAAATTTGAAAAATGACATTCGACTTATGAAAGTAAGAATTATTCAGCCTTGTATGTAAAATAATAGTCATGTGATCAACATATAGGGCACCACACCATATATAACCAAATCAAAAGGACCTTTCACAAGTTTCAGCATATTAATGGCTATAGAGCTGAGTAAAATTCAGTTTTCATATTTTAATTTCTCCACTTCATTGCATAGATATTAGCTTGCAAAGATCTGCATTTGTAGTAATACATAGCTCAGCCCTGCTGCATCTCTATACAATAGCTGTAGAGTTGTGTATCATTACAAACACTTCCAGATCTCATTTCACAGGGCAGTCTGCTCTCACCCTCCCCAACACACTGACTTCCGTGAGATGAGATCTGGAAGTATTTTTAATGATACATAACTCTACAGTTACTGTATAGAGATAAAATAGACACGTGCTAAAATATCATTTCAGTCTCTTGAACCTTTACAGAATCAATCACTGGTCTCAGCTGTCAAGTGACCAAAAACAGAACCTCTTTGCTTCTTTCCCTCCCAGAGACCACCAAAGGGGACTGTGCTGGAGCTACTGGGTTATAGGGAACAAGTATTTATCTTTTTATTAATTTTGTACCCATCGTTTCATTCTTTTTTTTCTAAGCCTGATATTACCTTTAAACTACACTAGATAGATAAAATCCCCAAATTGTTTCTTATACTTTACTAAGATATCATACAGGGAGTTGTCTCCAAATCTTTAGAAGCTAGGGTTATGTTGAGAGCAGGAGGCTGAAGGTTGGATGAGTCAAAGGCACAGAAAAAGGCATCAAAGATATAGGCTGCAGACATTGCACTGTGCGGTAGCATGCAACATGTACATACTACAGCCTACTGAAGGGAGGGATAGAGAGAGATTGGTTGACTATAGCCTTTTACAAGAAGCAAACGGAAGAAAATTTTGTGAAAAACACAGACACAAGCAAATTTAGATTTGTTGTCTACTGCATTCTTGGATTGCTGCTATGTACCAGTCAAGACTTGATGTTTGATTATTCAGGAACCTAAAAGAAACAGCAAATACCTTCATGATCACAGGTTACAATTGGTTTGAGAAGATGGTGTTTTCACCAGACTATTCAACAATGTCAAAAAGTAATGTGGGTGTCAGCAAAGCAAAATGCACATTTTTTTTCCTACCCACACCCTTATACAAGACATGCTCCTTCTATTCTCATCGTATTTTCCACCCTCTGAATGCGTGTTTGAACATTGAGGCTCTTTCAAATGATGAAGCCTCCTGATGGCACACATTGGAAACTTTCAAGAAGGTTCCGGAAGGCTTTTACGGTGCTTGGGAGATTCACCAACTCCTGGGATTCCATGAAGTCGCCCAGTTTACTTGGCGATATCCAGAATGGAGAGTTGAAAAATACAGTTTTCACTTGGAGTCATGCAATCCTCCAAAAAAGTTCTATATAGTATATGTTCCATGCAATATGTTATGTTATGTAATTTCTTTTCTAGTTAAATGATCCAGCGAAACTTGGAAAAACTGTTCAGCTGCTCCATTTACCGAATACATTTGAGGACACAGCAGCAGGAACAGTTTGTGAAACAGCGGGATGGGGATGGACTGAAAAAAGAGATAATGCTGAGTTTCTGAGGGAAGTGAATATCAGTGTTCTGGACAGAAAGACATGTCAGAAACGTTGGGGGAAAAAACTGATATAACCAACAATTTAATATGCACCATTGTGGGACCAAAGGGACAAGACACCTGTACAGTAAGTGTCAGCTCTGTCTGTATTACTCTTTGCTCTGTATTTCTTCATAGTATGGTTGTTATCATTTCCGCATGGTCAGAGTAGACTCAAGTACCTGCACACGTGATTTTGGTGCTAAATCTGACCGTACAGATCAGACAGCAGCTATGACTCCAAATTCTCCAAATACATGAATATCCAGCTTGGCTAAGAATGCATGCGTTGTGATTTAGGGTGCAGTGATATTATCCAGCCATTTCTTAATCTTCTGTGATATACCTCTGAGTCCTGGTCTTGTATCTTACGATTAACGCTCATACACACGCATGTCATGTAAATAGACCCTGTATGCAGCAAAAGCAGTGCCAATAGGATCTATATCACTGAACTCCAATTTACTCCACAAATTCCTCTGGCAATGCTTCTATGAAAGAATACTTCCATAACATGGGAAATAAATTGGTGTACCTCTATGCTAAAAGCACTTTAAGGCAGTATATGGGCTCATAGTCATGACCATAAGGCATAACACTGGTTACTGTAGAGCTTTTAGCCCTAGAGCTCCTGAGAATGTGACCACAAACGTGCCATGAGCCACTGAATGTATTTTCCACCTACTCCTTCAACTGTCCTTGTGTTCCAGACATCCTATTGTCCAGATATTTTTTACGTTAAGACATAAAATATTCCAATGAATTTGCTACACAAAATGTAATTATTTCTACTCCTTTTTTTACAGGGAGACTCAGGTGGTCCTTTAATTTGCAATGGTATTTTTAGAGGTGTCACTTCTTTTGGGGAAAATGTGTGTGGACAACAAAACGATGCATCCATCTTCACCCGCCTGACTGAGGAATACGTTTATTGGATAAACAGCACGATCCTTAAGTACTCCTAGAGCTTCATGAAGATAAAGACAATGATTTACATAGATTATATTTTACTCCGATCATTAATCTTCATTCACAAAAAGTTTGATTTTCTAAAACAGAATACAACGCAGTGATTAGGAGCAAATCATCCTATCCTAAAAACAATCCTATGTATTTTATATCCTGTACTATTTTCTATCTTGTTGTAACTTTTGCTTGGGAAGACTTTGCGTCTTCTACATTTTTATTTCTTGAGCAATAAAAAGTGATTAAAAAAAAAGTCACGTGGCTGGAGAAAAGTAGTGCTTAGCAAAATGATTCAGAGGTCCACGGCACTAGTCTAGAACCCTGCGAATTTCCTCCTACCTGTGGCATCCCCAACACCCCTTCTAATTAGTTAATGTTGATTTGAACCTACTAATCAGAAGAGGTGCCAGGAATGCGCTGGTAGGAGAAGTTTCACAGGAAGCAATGGACTATTGAGGTGGACGGTGGACCACTGTCCTGCAAATTTTTTTGATTCAAATCTAGACAAAAAAAAATTATCTAAGATTTATTTTTTACTTACTTTTATAATATCTAAGGGGGCTAAATGTCATATTATTATGTCTATTGACTATGGATGTATCTGTCATAAATTTAATAAATTGATTCTAGTGTTGTACAATAGCTTGCAAATGTATTCACACCCTTGTCATTTTTTGTTTTGCATATCTCTCAACATGGAATTTGGGTTTGCATCAGTTCATGTAAAGAGCATGCCCACAACTGTGAACATTTGGTTTTATTTTTATTGAGAAGCAAACCACAAACTGGACAGAGTAACTGAAATCATCAGTGTGCATTACTTTTCAACCCCTTAAAGTTGGTACTTTGTAGAGCCTCCTTTTGTGGTAATTACATCTGCCAGTCTCTTTGGATAAGATGAGCTTTCCACATCTTGCCACTGAGATTTTTGCCCATTCCTCAAGGCAAAATTGCTCCAGCTCCTTCAACTTAAGGCACTGTCACACTTAGCGATCGCATCAGCGATCACGACAACGACACGACCTGGCGAGATCGTTGGTGCGATCGCTATATGGTCACTAGTTAGCTTACAAACACATAGATCTCATCAGAGATCAGCGATCTGTATAACGACCTCTACGGTCGTTGGGAAAACCTAGTCCCCCCTGCGCCACTGGTAAAGTCGTTCATAAAGGGTGTCACACTCAGCGATTCAGGCTCACCAGCGGGACAACAATGACCAAAAAATGGCTCAGAACGTTCATGAGCGATCAGCGACATCGCAGCGGGGGCCACATCGCTGCTACATGTCACACACAGCTGCGTCGCTAACGAGATCGCTGCTGCGTCATAAAATCCCTGACGCTTAAGCGATCTCGCTTAGTGTGACAGTACCTTTAGATGATTTCCTCTGGCAAACAGCAATCTTCAAGTCAGAGCACAGATTCTCAATTTGATTAAGGTTTGAGCCTTGACTAGGCCAGTCGAAAACATTTACATGTCTCCCCTTAAACCACTCAAGTGTTGCTTTAGCAGTATGCTTTGGGTCATCGTCTTGTTGGAAGGTAAACCTTCGTCCCAGTCTCAAATCACTGACAGAATAAAACAGGTTTTGCTCAAGAATCTCCCTATATTTAACACCGTCCATCTTTCCCTCAACTCAGACCATTTTCCCTGTCCTTGCCGCTGGAAAACATCCCCACAGCATGATGCTGCCACCACCATGTTTCACTGTGAGGATGGTGTTCTTGGGGTGATGAATTGTGTTGGTTTGGCACTAGATATTGCGTTTACCTTGATGCAAAAACACGGATTTTGGTAAGAACTTACCTGTAAAATCCTTTTCAGCGAAGAAGGAAGGGAGACACACTAGTCATTACTAGTGGGTAGGCGGAGCCCACATAGGATAGAAACATCTCAGATTAAAAAAGTGTTGACCAGCCCCTCCAGCATATAGGGCTCCTCCTACTCCAGCTCTCCAGTCGTACCCAAGCTAAGGAAGAGCAAATATCACCAGCGGAGCAACATAACCCCTTCTGAAGGATTTCAGAGAGAAAAAACAAGGAGACAGGTTATGCATATAACAGAAAAAAACACACAGTCTCAGGTACTACTCACTGAACCTGACCACTGCGATGAGCTGGCAATGCTGGAACAGAGCCTTAGCGCGCCGACCTCAGCCCAGATAATCGCTATCAGAGAAGGGTCACGCCGCATCTGAAAACACAACAACACACTTCTGCCATGGGAGGGATGTGTGTCTCCCTTCCTTCTTCGCTGAAAAGGATTTTACAGGTAAGTTCTTACCAAAATCCGTGTTTCAGCAGCAGATGAAGGAAGGGAGACACACTAGTCATTACTAGTGGGACGTCCCAAAGCAGTCCAAAAATAAGGGTGAGCAAAAAACCAAAAGAGGCAGATACCCAACAACCTAAATAAATGCGCAGCTAGCGCTAACTACAAGTTCACAAGAACTTTAAACTACAGCCACCTGCAAGACTCTACGTCCTAAGGCCGCATCAGCGGAAGCACTGACGTCCACCTTATAAAATTTTGTAAATGTGTGGACGGAGCGCCAGGTCGCCGCCCGGCAGAGCTGAGCTGCCGAGGCTCCTTGATGGAAAGCCCATGATGAACCCACAGCCCTTGTGGAGTGAGCTCGAATCTTAATCGGGCAAGGTTCGCCCTTAAGTCGGTAAGCCTCTAAAATGGCCAACCGAATCCAACGAGCTATAGAATCCTTGGAAGCTCGTTGCCCACGTCGACGACCTGCTGTAATCACAAACAGAGAATCCGACTTCCGAAAACTTTGAGTAATAGACAAATAGAACTTCAAAGCCCGCACCAAATCCAATGTGTGCAAGGCCCGTTCCTTCGCATTCCTTGGCTCCGGACAGAGCGAGGGCAACACAATATCCTGGTTAACATGAAACTGTGACACCACTTTAGGTAGAAAGGCGTCCCATGTGCGAAGCACTACGCGATCTGGGAGAAACTCCAGAAAAGGAGGCGAGCAAGAAAGAGCCGCCAACTCAGAAACCCTTCTCAAAGAAGTGACCGCCACTAGGAAGGCAACCTTCCAAGAGAGAAAGGAAAGATTAACAGAGTCCATAGGCTCAAAAGGTCCATGTTGAAGAGCCTCCAAGACAAGATTGAGCCGCCAAGGAGACACAGGCGCCTTCCGCAGCGGAAATTGACGGGTTACCCCGCGAAAAAAGGAACGTACGTCCCTACGCGAGGCGATAGTCTTCCGAAACAGCAAGGACAGAGCAGAAACCTGTCCTTTCAGAGTGCTAACTGCCAAACCCTTGTCCAGCCCGTACTGCAAAAAGGCCAACAAATTGGGAATGGAAAAAATCCTCGGGTTCCTAGAAGAACCCGAACACCACGAGAAGAAGGCTTCCCAAGTCTTGTGATAAATCCTAGTAGTAGCCGGACCTCTGGCAGCTCGCAGAGTGGCAATGACCTCGGCTGAAAAACCTTGACGGGTCAAGATTTCGGTCTCAAGAGCCACGCCGTTAAACGCAGAGACTTCAGGTCCGGGTGACGAACCGGCCCTTGGGTTAACAGGTCCGGGCGAAGAGGGAGTGGAAGTGGAGGCGCTGCCAGAAGCGACACCAGTGTCGAGAACCACGTCCTCCTCGGCCAATCTGGGACTCTCTCCAGTCTGATCCGACGCAACACCAGAGGAAGTAAGGGTAACGGCGGAAACACATAGATTAGCTCGAATTGGTCCCAAGGAGCCACCAGAGCATCCACTGCAACAGCGTTCGAGTCCTTGTACCTGGACATGAACGTCGGTAACTTGGCATTGAACCTGGATGCCATCAAATCCACTTGGGGAGTTCCCCAACAGGAGCACAGCAGTGCAAAAATTTCCGGATGAAGACTCCATTCTCCGGGATCCATCTTTTCGCGACTGAGGAAGTCCGCTGTGATATTCTGAACTCCTGGAATGTGAATCGCAGAGATGGCTGGCACTCTGGCCTCGGCCCATACCAGAATTCGACAAGAAGAAAAGGTAGCACACTGTAGCGCTATAGCTTGCAAACACGAAATATGAAAAATATGAAAAATGAATTACATCATTACCTTAGAAATATGAAAAATTGAGAAGTCTTAGCGCATAAGATGGCCAAATTATGTGAGCCTGATAGCCACGTCAAGGCTCTTTCGTATATCAGGTCCCTAACTAATGCCTATCCTCGCTTTAGAAAAGTCTGTCTGCATGGGAACCTATGAATCCTCTTTTCAGACTAAAATCTACATCTCTGTGGAGGGGTGATGAACCTGCTGTAATTAAAAGGCCTGTGACCACCAGGTGGAGTGCTCAGGCAGAAGGTAAATGAATACATATCAAAAAACTGACCGGCACATCCAAACTTAGATTCAGTGTGAACAGGTGCTAAACCTAGAGTCACCAACTCATATACATACAAGAAGAAAAGGTAGCACACTGTAGCGCTATAGCTTGCAAACACGAAATATGAAAAATATGAAAAATGAATTACATCATTACCTTAGAAATATGAAAAATTGAGAAGTCTTAGCGCATAAGATGGCCAAATTATGTGAGCCTGATAGCCACGTCAAGGCTCTTCTCTATATCAGGTCCCTAACTAATGCCTATCCTCGCTTTAGAAAAGTCTGTCTGCATGGGAACCTATGAATCCTCTTTTCAGACTAAAATCTACATCTCTGTGGAGGGGTGATGAACCTGCTGTAATTAAAAGGCCTGTGACCACCAGCCAGGTGGAGTGCTCAGGCAGAAGGTAAATGAATACATATCAAAAAACTGACCGGCACATCCAAACTTAGATTCAGTGTGAACAGGTGCTAAACCTAGAGTCACCAACTCATATACATACAAGAAGAAAAGGTAGCACACTGTAGCGCTATAGCTTGCAAACACGAAATATGAAAAATATGAAAAATGAATTACATCATTACCTTAGAAATATGAAAAATTGAGAAGTCTTAGCGCATAAGATGGCCAAATTATGTGAGCCTGATAGCCACGTCAAGGCTCTTCTCGTATATCAGGTCCCTAACTAATGCCTATCCTCGCTTTAGAAAAGTCTGTCTGCATGGGAACCTATGAATCCTCTTATGCGCTAAGACTTCTCAATTTTTCATATTTCTAAGGTAATGATGTAATTCATTTTTCATATTTTTCATATTTCGTGTTTGCAAGCTATAGCGCTACAGTGTGCTACCTTTTCTTCTTGTATGTATATGAGTTGGTGACTCTAGGTTTAGCACCTGTTCACACTGAATCTAAGTTTGGATGTGCCGGTCAGTTTTTTGATATGTATTCATTTACCTTCTGCCTGAGCACTCCACCTGGTGGTCACAGGCCTTTTAATTACAGCAGGTTCATCACCCCTCCACAGAGATGTAGATTTTAGTCTGAAAAGAGGATTCATAGGTTCCCATGCAGACAGACTTTTCTAAAGCGAGGATAGGCATTAGTTAGGGACCTGATATACGAGAAGAGCCTTGACGTGGCTATCAGGCTCACATAATTTGGCCATCTTATGCGCTAAGACTTCTCAATTTTTCATATTTCTAAGGTAATGATGTAATTCATTTTTCATATTTTTCATATTTCGTGTTTGCAAGCTATAGCGCTACAGTGTGCTACCTTTTCTTCTTGTATGTATATGAGTTGGTGACTCTAGGTTTAGCACCTGTTCACACTGAATCTAAGTTTGGATGTGCCGGTCAGTTTTTTGATACATACCAGAATTCGAGACACTTCCATCATGAGCCTGAAGCTCCTCGTCCCACCTTGATGGTTGATATACGCGACTGCCGTCGCGTTGTCTGTCTGCACTTGGACTGGTAGACCGCTTAAAGGGACCGTCCAGTGTTGGAGGCAAAGGAAAACTGCCCTCAATTCCAAGATGTTGATCGGCAGGACAGACCCTTCCAACGACCATACTCCCTGAATCCAGAGATCGTTCCAGACACCCCCCCAGCCCGTCAAGCTGGCATCAGTGGTTATGATCGACCACCTCGGAGAAAGGAAGGACTTCCCCGGGGATAACGCTTCCGGACGTAACCACCATTCTAGAGACTCTCTCACCCTGTGGGAGATGATGACACTGCAATCCAGTGAAAACTGCGATCGATCCCAACGGTTCAAGATGAACATTTGGAGAGCCCTGGAATGAAATTGGGCAAACGGAATTGCTTCCATTGACGCCACCATCAAACCCAGAAGGCGCATACACCTTCGAAGGGACATTGCTGTCGCAGACTTCATAACCTGTACATGACGAAGAAGACTCGCTTGCTTGTCTGGAGGCAGAGACACCACTGCTCGTATCGTGTCGAAATGCATTCCCAAAAACAGGATTGACTGCGACGGTTCCAGAGACGACTTCTCCCAATTGACCAGCCACCCGAAGTCCTCCAGGAGCTGAAGGGATAGATTGCGAGCCGTCACCGCCTCCTCCTTTGAGGACGCCACAATCAAAAGGCCGTCCAGATAGGGAAGAATTGTAACCCCCTGTCTTCGCAGAATCGCCATAAGAGGAGCCAGAATTTTTGTAAAAACTCTGGGTGCTGAGGCCAACCCGAATGGCAGAGCCACAAACTGGTAATGGTCCTGGCCTATGGCAAAACGAAGGAAGCGTTGGTGGGCCCTTCCGATGGGGACATGCAAATAAGCGTTGCGAATGTCAATTGACACCAAAAAATCGTTCTGCGACAAGGCCGCCACAACGGAGCGAAGTGACTCCATGCGGAATTTCCGGGAGCGGACATGCCGATTCAATCTTTTGAGATCTAGAACGGGGCGAAACTTGTCCTCCTTTTTGGGGACCACAAAGAGGTTGGAATAAAACCCTCTTCCCCGGTCCTCCGGTGGAACTGGTACCACCACACCCTTCTGTAGAAGGGAATCGAACTCCCACAGTAGAGCGGCATATAGCTCGGGCTCTGACGGAATGCGGGATTGGCAAAAATTGTCTGGGGGTCGAGAAAGAAACTCTATGAAATAGCCTGCCGACACAACCCACGTCACCCAGACGTCCGACACGCGGGAAGCCCACATCGGTTCGAATTGGAGCAGGCGACCTCCCACTCGAGAGCCCTCGAGTGAGGCCCTGGCGTCAGTCCGTCTTAGCGGGCTTTTTGTCAGCTTCCCGCTTGTCTTGGCGGAAGCTCTGTTTCCAGGAAGTGCGGGATTTCTGAACGTTCTTTTTTCCCGAAAAAGAGGGACGCCCCGATCCCCAAGAGGGCTGACCGAACCGTCCCCTGGACCAAAAGGACCGCCGACTAGTACCGGTACTATGCCTGCCAGCCGCAGAAGACACAGCTCTTCGCTGCGGTAAAGCCGTTTCTTTTGCCTTTGCCTTGGCAATCAGCTCCGTGAGGTCAGATCCAAATAGCTGACCACCCTTGTAAGCTAAAGAAAGCAAACCTTGCTTGGAAACCGCGTCTCCGGTCCACTGTCTAAGCCACAGAGCTCTCCTGACTGTGATCGCCGAGGATTGTGCCCTGGACAGCAGTGAGGCAGTATCCAAACCTGCATCACTGCCATATCGTGCTGCATCCTCCAATGACTTGAAAAGCCCCTCTACCTCGGATAGTGGGGATCCATCTTGCCACGCCGTCCGTAGACGGTCTAACCAGCTCAGGGAAGCTTTACAAGCACACGTGGATCCTAGCACTGCTCTGAATCCATGACCCGCGGCCTCGTAGATGGATTTCGCTGCCATCTCCGTTTTTCTGTCCAGTGGATCCTGCAGACTCGCCTTCCCTTTAACAGGAAGCAATGAGGATTTGCTAAGCTGGGATAAAGGGACATCCACTTCAGGAGAAGGAATCCAATTATCAATCAACTCCGTCGTACACGGATATAGCGTCTCAAAAAACCGTGTCCCCTGAAAACGTTTATCTGGACACAGGCGTTCCTTCTCCACTGCCTCATTAAGCTCGTCCAGAGATGGTAAGGCTGATCGCGACCTATGCGACTCCTGAAACATCCGGGCCGACTTACCAGGACGTCTAGTTACCTCCTCCGGTAACTGTAACGCCTCAAAAAAATCTTCTGAGGTGCTGCTTCCAGCAGCGACTATCCTCTGTGACCTCAAATTTTAGACTGGAGAGCTGGAGTAGAAGGAGCCCTATATGCTGGAGGGGCCGGTCAACACTTTTTTAATCTGAGGTGTTTCTATCCTATGTGGGCTCCGCCTACCCACTAGTAATGACTAGTGTGTCTCCCTTCCTTCATCTGCTGCTGAAAGTTCAATTTTGGTCTCATCTCACCACAGCACTGTTCCTCCATACATTTTGGGAGTCTCCCATATAACTATTTGGTAGGCAGTCCTCTCTTGGCAGGTTTGTTGTGGTACCATGTTCTTTCTATTTGTTGATAATGGATATGATGATGCTCTGGGGGATCATTAGAGATTGGCTTATTTTTTTTAAACCCAACCCTGACTTGTACTTCTCAATAACTTTGTCCCTGACTTGTTTGGAGATCTCTTTGGTCATCGTGGTGTTGTTTGGTTAGTGGTGCCTCTTGCGTAATGGTCTTGCAGCCTCTGTGGCCTTTCAGAAAAGCTGTGAGTATATACTGACAGATGATGTGACTCTTAGGCCTCTTTCACATTTCCGGCGGGTGCCTGGCGGCGCCCCCGGCATTTTGCCGCAGCGCCGCATGTGAAAACCTTTCACACTTCCGGCGGCCAAAATGCGTTTTTTTGCCGGATGGTTTCTGATGCTTGGAGAGATAAGAAATCATCCGGCAAAAAAAAAAAACGTTACATGCAGCGTTTTGTCCGGCCGCCGCAATGTACATTTGTGCCGCATCCGGACAAAATCGCATGCAACGCATTGACATGCGGCGCCATGCGGCGCTAATGCATGTCAATGCGAAAAAAGCCGCATGCGGCGCATCAGATTTTCAGATGCGGCGCTGCGGCAAAATGCCGGGGGCGCCGCCAGGCGCCCGCCGGAAATGTGAAAGAGGCCTTAGATTGCACACAGGTGGACTTCCTTTCACTAAGCATGTGACTTATAAAGGTAATGACTTCCACCATAAATTTTTGGGGGCATCATAGAAAAACATATGCAAATGCCAATTTTTATTTGTTTTACTCATAAATTTAATTTTTCCTATATTTTTCTCACTTCACTTCATCAATTTAGACTATATAGTGCTGATGCACCACACACAAATCGGATTATAATAATATCTAAACTGTAATGTAAAAAAAATAGGTAAAAGGCTAAGGGAGGTGACTACTTTTGCAAGCCACTGTATCACTTGGCTTACTCTGTGCAGCAGAGAATAGAATCACAGTTTTCTCTGCTGCAGATCTAGCAGTGCTCTAAATGCTGAGTACTGTATAACCCCACCCACACCACTGATTGGCAGCTTTTTGTGTACACTGTATATTGGCAGAAAGCTGCCAATCAGTGCTGGGGGTGTGGTTTGACTACAAGACAGGAAGCAGCTTGCACTGTAGTGATAATCACCTGCTGATAAAACACTGAGTTTACTAAAAAAAAAATACAGCCAAGTAAGTGACACATCACTGGAATCAGGTTTGTTGCCACTACATCTTGGTGCTCTCAGATTACACAGCAAAAACCTGATGACAGATTCCCTTTAAGGTTCCGGCCAGGGACCATAGCTGGAGACGAGGCTACCTATCAATCAATTACAGCAGCACTGGAAAAAACCAGATAAGAGAATGACTAGTCAGACAGTATATTTTCTCTATGGAGCATGTCAGAAAACATACCTGCAATTGTGTCACCAGTATCTGATTTATACTGCCCAAGTTTGAGCATCAGCAATCAGCTGACAGGTTCCATTTGAAGTGAACATGCATGGAGGGGTCATACAAATGTTTGCCTTTTTTTTCTGGACAACATATCCAAAAATCAGACATGTTAAAGTAAACAATGAGTAATAAACATTACAAGTAATATAAATAGGTCTATAGTTAAGTGTTGTGAATGTGTTTGAGATGAGTTCTGAGCAGAGGCTCCCTCTGGTGGTTACAAGCAGTGCTAGTCTGTCCAGTGAAGATTGTGAGGACTGGGAATCAGGTGTTACTGACTGGTCTTATATAAGGGAGTCACCTTCCCATCAGGGTTGCCGGTGATCAATTGTTCTGGTCTGAATCCTTTATTCCAGTTTCCCTTGTAGCCTGCTGTGTCGTGTCTGCATCTCCTGCTAACAGATAAGACTTTTTCTTCTTTTGTGTTTGTGCTATATTTTTGCATTTTGTCCTGCACTTCTGTGGGGTCTGCCTGGTCCCCTCCGGGGCTTCTGCCCTCTCAGTTTTGTTCAGCCACTGTTGTTTGTACTTTTGCTTTTTCCAGTTTTTTCAGTGGCTGCTGTTTTGATTTTGTTACACCAGAGAACTAATTTAGGTGGAAGAGGTCGTGTGATCTCAGGTGTTTTTGAAATTAGTAGAGTTGGTGCCTTTCAGGGTTTTCGGGGATTGCAGTAAGTACCCTTCCTATCCTTTTCTATTTAGTTAGTTTGGGCCCCAGCGTTTGCTCATACTATTTTCTTTCTGTGTCAGTATTTCATCTTGTCTAACCGCCATTACATGTTTGGGGGCTTTCTATTATCTTTGGGGTTCTGCTCCGGGGCAGATAGCTTTCCTATTTCTATCTTTAGGTGTAGTTAGTTTCTCAGGCTGTGACGAGGCGTCTAGGACCAACGTAGGAACGCTCCACGGCTGCCTCTAGTTGTGGTGGTTAGTCAGGGTACTGCAATCTCATAGATTCCAACTGCTCTGGTGTATTGCCTTTTTTACCTGCACTCCTCAGCTACCAAATCATAACAGTATCACCGGCCATAACTGAAAATTGTGTGGTACTCACAGAAGGGAAAAATATTGTGAAAGAAAAAAAAAAAAGGTTGTCAGAGTTGTCAGAGATATTTTTCTGTTTGTTGCATTTTTTTTTTTTTCCCTCTGTATCTCTGGGTGCTGGGGAGGATCTTTTCTCTCAATGGAGTTTGCACAGTTGTCTGGCCGTGTGGATCAGCTTGCCACTGAGGTTCAGAGTATTGCTACCTATCTTGCTAGGTTGCCTGTTGTGGAACCTAGGATTCCCATGCCAGATTTGTTTTTAGGGGATCGAGCTAAGTTTCAGAATTTCAAAAATAATTGTAAATTGTTTTTTGCCTTAAAATCTAAGTCCTCAGGGAACGCAGCGCAGCAGGTTCAAATTATCATCTCTCTCCTGCGCGGCGATCCTCAGGATTGGGCTTTTTCCCTGACACCTGGGGATCCTGTTTTGAGTGATGTTGATGCATTTTTTCGGGCTTTGGGGTTATTGTACGATGAGCCTAATGTCACTGATCAAGCTGAGAAAGCCTTGTTGGCATTAAATCAGGGGCTTGATGACGCTGAGTTATACTGTCAGAGATTCCGTAGGTGGGCAGTCCTGACCAAATGGAATGACGACGCTTTGGCAGCCCTTTTCCGGAAGGGTCTGTCAGATAATGTAAAGGATGTTATGGTGGGATTCCCTGTCCCCTCTGGTCTCAATGATTCTATGTCATTAGCGATTCAAATTGACAGACGTTTGCGTGAGCGGAGAAGTATGCGTGGAATGGTGTTGCCTTGTGAACCAGCTTCTGAACCCATGCAGTGTGATAGAGTGGTGTCTGGGGCACAGCGTCATGAGTTTCGAAAGCGCAATGGGTTATGTTTCTACTGTGGTGATGCCTCTCATGCTATTTCAGTCTGCCCTAAGCGGGGAAGACGTTTTGCACGCTCAGTTGTCTTGGGTAGTGTTCAGACTAAGTTTTTATTAACTGTCACTCTGATATGCTCTCTGTCCTCATTTTCTGCTCAGGCTTTCGTTGATTCTGGAGCAGCTATTAACCTGATGGATTATGATTTTGCTAAACGTTGTGGGTTTCCCTTGATACCCCTACAGAAGTCTATTCCCCTACTGGGGATCGATTCTACCCCTTTGGCTGAGAATAAACCCCAGTTTTCTACTCAGGTGATAATGAGGGTTGAACCTGATCACCAGGAGTGCTGCAAATTTTTGGTTCTGTATAATCTGCATGACATTATCGTGCTGGGTTTCCCTTGGTTACAGTCTCATAATCCTGTTTTGGATTGGAAATCTGTGTCTGTAACCAGTTGGGGCTGTCAATGTGTTAATACCAACACTCCTGTTTTTTCTGCCTCCCCCCAGGCTCAGGATGTTCCTGACTTTTTGATTGATTTTTCTGATGTGTTTAGCGAAAGTAAATCTGCATCCTTGCCTCCCCATAGGAGCTATGACTGCGCTATTGAATTAGTGCCGGGTAGTAAATTCCCTAAGGGTCGCCTTTTTAACTTGTCTGTACCTGAACATGACGCTATGCGGTCTTATATCAAGGAATCATTGGAGAAGGGTCATATCAGACCATCCTCTTCACCCTTAGGTGCCGGTTTTTTCTTTGTGGCCAAAAAGGATGGTTCATTGAGGCCGTGTATTGATTATCGTCTCTTGAACAATATTACTGTGAAATATCAATACCCGTTACCCTTGATTTCTGACCTGTTTTCCAGGGTGAAAAACGCTACTTGGTTTACCAAGCTTGACCTCAGGGGGGCGTATAACCTTATTCGCATTAAGCACGGGGATGAATGGAAGATGGTATTCAATACCCCTTAAGGGCATTTTGAGTACCTGGTGATGCCCTTTGGGCTCACTAATGCTCCTTCCGTCTTCCAGTCCTTCATGAATGACATTTTCAGGATTTTGTGGACAAATTTCTGATTGTTTATTTGGATGATATCTTGATTTTTTCTAATGACTGGACTCTCATGTGAAACATGTTCGAACTGTATTCCAGATTTTGAGAGAGAAATGCTCTGTATGTGAAGGGATCAAAGTGTCTTTTTGGCGTACAGAGGATCTCATTTCTGGGATTCATTTTGTCCCCATCTGTTATTGAAATGGACCCGTCAAGGTTCAGGCCATCTGTGATTGGGTCCAACCTACTTCATTAAAGGCTCTTCAGAGATTTTTGGGTTTTGCCAATTTTTATCGTAAATTTATTGGTAATTTCTCGGTTATTGTTAAACCATTAACTGATTTGACCAGAAAGGGTTCTGATGTGGTGAATTGGCCTCCTGAGGCAGTCTCTGCATTTCAGAACTTAAGCAGAGATTCACTTCTGCTCCTGTTCTACGGCAGCCTGATGTTTCTCTTCCATTTCAGGTGGAGGTTGATGCCTCTGAAATTGGGGCAGGTGCCGTTTTGTCCCAAAATGATCCAGAGACCTCTAAAAGTAACCCTTGTGCCTTTTTCTCTCGAAAATTTTCTCCTACTGAACGTAATTATGACGTGGGTAATCGGGAGTTATTGGCCATGAAGTGGGCCTTTGAAGAGTGGAGACATTGGCTGGAGGGAGCCAAACATCAGGTGGTGGTCCTTACGGACCATAAGAATCTGGTCTATCTGGAATCTGCCAAGCGACTCAATCCTAGACAGGCCAGGTGGGCCTTGTTTTTCACACGTTTTAATTTTGTGGTTTCCTTTCTTCCTGGCACTAAGAATGTTAAGGCGGATGCCCTCTCGAGGAGCTTCCTTGCGGACTCTCCTGAGTTATCTGATCCTTCTGTTATTTTGAAAGAGGGTGTAGTTCTTTCCGCCATCTCGCCCAATTTGAGACTTGCTCTGGAGGGGTGTCAGGAGGATAGGCCCGAGCGCTGCCCGGTTGGAAAATTGTTTGTCCCGGATCAGTGGAAAAAGAGTGTGATTCTGAGATTCATTGTTCTGCATTGGCTGGGCATCCCGGAATTTTTGGTACCAGAGACTTGGTTAGTCGGTCCTTTTGGTGGCCTACCTTGTCTCGTGATGTCAGGGAATTTGTGCAGTCCTGCGGGACTTGCTCTCGCTCCAAGCCTTGCTCTCGCTCTAGTGGTTTGTTGATGCCATTACCTGTGCCCAAGAGACCATGGACCCATATCTCTATGGATTTCATTTCCGACCTTCCTGTTTCTCAGAGAATGACCACCATCTGGGTAATTTGTGATAGGTTTTCCAAAATGATACATCTTGTGCCATTACCTAAGTTGCCTTCCTCCTCTGAATTGGTGCCGTTGTTCCTTCAGCACGTGGTTCGTTTACACGGCATTCCTGAGAACATTGTGTCTGACAGAGGAGTCCAGTTTGTTTCCAGATTTTGGAGGACTTTTTGTTCTAAACTGGGTGTTCAATTGTCTTTCTCCTCGGCATTTCATCCTCAGACCAATGGTCAAACTGAGAGAACAAACCAGACATTGGAGACTTATCTAAGATGCTTTGTGTCTGCTGATCAGGATGACTGGGTCTCTTTTTTTGCCTTTGGCTGAGTTTGCTCTTAATAATAGGGCTAGCTCTGCCACTTTGATGTCTCCGTTTTTCTGTAATTCTGGGTTTCACCCTCGATTTTCTTCAGGACAGACGGAGGCTTCTGTCTATCCAGGTGTTGACTCTGTTGTGGAGCGTATCAACAGATTTGGGACCAGGTAGTGGAGAGGTTTCCCTCTCTCAGGACAAGGCCCAGCGTTTGCTAACCGGCATAGGACTGATGGTCCTCGGTTTAAGTGGGGACTTGGTCTGGTTGTCCTCAAAGAATATTCCTATGACAGTGGCATCTCCTAAATTTAAGCCTAGGTTCATTGGACCTTATAAGATCATGGAGATTTTTAATCCTGTTTCTTTTTCGTTTGCTTCTTCCAGGGACATTAAGATCCATAACG
>JARQOD010000001.1:954438558-954493891 GCA_033576555.1 Oophaga sylvatica | reverse complement strand
AAAAAATGTAAAAGCCATCTCGCCATGTCACGGTGACCCTATTCGGGATGGTCCTAACCTCTAGCATTAAAACCTTACCATATGTCAATTGACTTAAATGTGAATAAGGGCAGAGAAGGACTGAGAGACGGCTAATGGACACCCAGCCATGGGGAACTATATGAATGTAATGTACAGCTCAAAGAAAAGGCAGACCACACCTTCATATGCACAGAGCGCAAAAAAACTGAAACAAAAACCTAACAAGATGAACTGGAATATAAGCTCGTGTGCATGCAGCATGTAGGAGCATGTTCACACTTGCCACTAAACAGACAAAACCCAAGATAAAAACAAAATATGCAAATGCCCTGCAGTGAATAAATAAATTGCACTAGTGCATTAAAATAATATATATATATTGATCAAAATTATGTTAACTAAGTACCTTATATTATTTTCATCCAATATTGTTATGTCACGGTGTGACACAACCCAACGGGTGGTCAGTCAGTGGACGGAACAACACATCAACACCTGGATGGAAAAAGGGGGTGGAAGGCCCTACCAATAGGGAAATGAAGGAAGGGACAGGACACCCCTGAGCTTAAGCCTGAGCATGTCCCTGCACTCCTCTAATGCCCTAAGTGGGTCCTTCCCCCACCGCCGTCAGTATACCTCATCCCTCACTGTCACCTAACACTGCCCTGGCTAGTGCACTGGCTGGCGAGGGGCGCTTGCCTCACCACTCCACACAGGGGATAGTGACAAACATGAAATGGACGAGTAAACAAACACTTAGCTTTCTCTGTCACAAAGCGCCGCACTGCAGAATAAAGGCACCAGGATAATGTACCCAGCAGAAGCTCCACTGCACCCAGAGAGCTCCTTACTCAGGCTTGGTCACTGAAGATTGCTCTATCACCGACAGTCAGCTGATGCATCAGGTAACCTTTTAAAGAATAGTGGGAGTGGTCACCACCCACATCAGATGACCCAGCAGCACTGCAATTACACCAGATTGCCAGTGGGGAAAAACTGACATTAACCTCCGATGGCCCAAAAGGAAAAAAGCAACACTCAAACAGAATGGAACCAGAGCTGCCACAAATCCAAAAATGGATGCCCCATACAAAGGCGAACCGCAGGCAACCCTGTTTGAAACGAGACTTCTCCCACCTGCATAGGTTTGTCCGTCTGCACCGACATGTCCTCCTCCCTAGAAAGGACAACAGGGCAGATTTGGTTTATGTCTCTCCCTGAGGCGCCTATCTACCCAGATAGCAAGCGCCATGGCAGCTTTTAACGACCCAGGAGTAGCGTACTGCACCAGAGTATCTTGCAGCCTAGGTGACAGACCTCGACAAAAATGGCTCCTAAGGGCAGGGTCATTCCACTGCTTGTCAGCGGCCCACCTCCTAAACTCTGAGCAGTACTCTTCAGCCGGCTGGCCCCCTTGCTTGATCTTGCAGAGACTAGACTCAGCCAGGGAGACACCATCAGGATCCCCATACACCAACGCCAATGCCGCAAAAAACTCGTCCACCGACCGCAAAAATGGTGAATCGGTCGGCAGGGAGAAGGCCCAGGATTGGGGATCACCCTTGAGAAGGGAGACTATAATCCCCATGTGCTGTTCCTCACTCCATGAAGAACGAGGGCAGAGCCTGAAATATAATTTACAGGCCTCCTGAAAAAACAAAAATTTATCTCTCCCTCCAGAGAACCTGTCTGGGAGTAATATCTTGGGTTCCGGTTGAGCCTGCACATGAGCCGAGACCCAGAACTCCGACAACTGCTGAAGCTGCTGCACCACCAGACCCCGCAGCTCCTTAAGCTCATCAGTGAGGGTCTGGATCAGTTGGGCGAAGGCCTGCAAATGAGCCATGGTTCATCAGAAAAATGTGACGGTCGGTGATAATGTCACGGTGTGACACGACCCAACGGGTGGTCAATCAGAGGACAGCATAACACACCAACAACGGGATGGAAAAGCGGGAGGAAGGCCCTACCAATAGGGAAATGAAGGATGGGACACCCCTGAGTTTAAGTCTAAGCCTGTCCCTGCACTCCCCTAACGCCCTAAGTGGGTCCTTTCCCCCACCGCCATCAGGATACCTCATCCCTCACTGTCACCTAACACTACCCTGGCTAGTGCACTGGCCGGCGAGGGGCGCTTGCCTCACCACTGCAGATATTTCCACACGGGACAGTAACAAACATGAAAGGGACAAGTAAACAAACACTTAGCTTTCTCTTCTGCAAAGCACCTCACAGCAGAATAAAGGCACCAGGATAATAAACCCAGCAGAAGCTCCACTGCACCCAGAGAGCTCCTTACTCAGGCTTGGTCACTGAAGATTGTTCTATCACCGACAGTCAGCTGATGCATCAGGTGACCTTTTAAAGGATGATGGGACACAGCAGCACTACCGTTACACCAGATTGCCAGCGGGGGAAAAACTGACATTAAGCCCCAATGGCCCGAAAGGAAAAATGCAACATTCAAATAGAGTGTAACAAGAGCTGCCACAAATCCAAAAATGGATAGTAACATGTTATTTATTTATTTACGGCAGGGTATTTACTTATTTTGTTTTTATCTTGGGTTTTGTCAATGAAGACAGCTGTACATGCATGGCTAGTTGGCTACCTCTTCTTTCTCGAATCCCACACAGGGACAGGTATGCAAATTTGTGCTTTCTCAAAGCATAGAAAACTGTGTTGCAAGTTCCACTTAACCGAAGTACCTATGCTATAAGTAAAAACTAGAAGTCCAACCCATTAAAGGGAATTTGTCAGCAGGATTTCACACACCAAGCTATGGGATTGTAGCTCTTTCAAAGATAAGTCCGACAATACCTTTACATGTCCAATCTGTTCATCTGTTACTAGGAAATCAGCATTTGAATTGATATATAAATGAGGCTGAAGAACTATGATAGATCTGAAGCCTCTGTCACTCCAGCTCTATTTCCTGACCAGCACTACCTTTTCCTTCTTGACTGACAAGTCCTTTGCCTGAAATTGCACAGCATAGAGATCGTCAGTCAAGCTGGAGGAGGCGGAGCTGAGAGGGAAATTGAGCTGGAGTGACAGAGGCTTCAGATCTACAAATAACTCTTTAACCTCATTAATGCAAATGCTTATGTCTCCGGTATAAAGTAACAGACTTGACCATGTAAATGTGTTGTTGGACTTGTCAATTAAAGAGCTACATGCATATATAAGTAGTTTGGGGGGGTGATATCCTGCTAACAGATTCCCTTTAAGGAATCTTTTAACAGCCCCTCTCACCCAACACTCCCAAAACAAACCAACAAGCAGAGCCTTTTTTCCTTGTAGACGCTTAGGTCAACTATTGCTCATCTGGTAAAAAGAATGTCATGCAGATGTTGTTAATTACTATCCTCTATTGCAGTTGAATGGTACAGCAAACTATGGAGAATTTGTCCAAAACATTTCTCTACCAGAGACCTTTGAAGATCTTGAAGAAGGGACAGTTTGTGAGACAGCCGGATGGGGATGGACTGGAATTAAGTTTGCTAACTGTCTCATGGAAGTAAATGTCACAATTCTAAACAGAAAATTATGTCAGAGACATTTGAAAAATGCAGTGCCCATTACCATGAACATGATGTGCACCAATGTGGGGCCCAAAGGACAGGACACCTGTATTGTAAGTTTGGTGATACAGTTTTTGTTTTTTTGTAATTACATAATTTTGCAAATGCATAAAAATGATATACAAATACAGTGCCTTGTGAAAGTATTCAGCCCCCTGGAACTTTTCAACCTTTTCCCACATATCATGCTTTAAACATAAAGATACCAAATGTAAATTTTTGGTGAAGAGTCAAAAACAAGTGGGACACAATTGTGAAGTTGAATGAAATTTATTGGTTATTTTACATTTTTGTGGAAATAAAAAAACTGAAAAGTAGATATTTTTATTATTTATATAGGTTATTGTACAGTGCAGGGTGTCAAGGTGACACTTCCCTCAACGCAAATCATGAGTGGAAGCTCGGCGCAAAAATTGGAATCCAAATGCAAAATAAGTAACAAGTCCCACCTGTTCTCATGAATACTTATCAACAACTACATTGCAAAATTCAGAATTCAGCCCCACACCCACTGCTGCACCGGATAGCCTAATAGGAACACCAACTTTAGGGTGTGGTTTTACAAAGCCACATGCTATTTGCTCCCTAGTCCTCAGGACTGTCCCAGCAAAATGGGGATTGATAACATATTCACCCACCATTTGTACAATGCGGCAGAGGGTCTTATTGGACCTGGAAGCAGATGTGACCGCAACCTCTGCACCACTTTCCTGGCAGGAAAGAATGTAAAGAAATGTCAGCCCCGAAGAATTTAGCTGAGTACTAAAATGATAACCTGACTGATAACATATGACATGCCATAGAGACAAAAATCGCTATTAAAATTGTGCAAATTTTTCTTTCACAGGGTGATTCAGGCGGTCCCTTGATATGTAATGGTATCTTCAGAGGAATCCTTTCCTTTGGGACACATCCTTGTGGAATGCGAAACGGAGCAGCCGTGTATACTCGACTAACTGAGGAATATATAAAATGGATCAAGAATAAAATAGAGCTTCAGCGCTAATTCATCACCATCCTGTTACTTGTAGCCATTTTATTTTATCGTAATCCTAGAATTAAACATTCTGGGATTTCATAAGTCTCCTTGAACAAAGGCCAAGTGGTTGGGGCCACATTGATGACATGTCTGTGAAGGGAACCCGAGTTCCTCTCACGTCACCAATGTGACATAACTACACAGTCACAGCTCTCCGGCGCCCCCTTTGTCTCTCAGGTCAGTAAGGGAACTGCTCCTAGAGCAAATGGCCAGCAAATGGGGAGCATGTACTGTTAACCACTGGGTATTCTAAGATTCGTGATCAGAGTAAAAGCATCAGCCCAAAATTAATTTTATGGTTTAATTGCCTTAAGGGTGCACTAGATAATTACAGAAATATAAAGTAAGCTATACAACGGAATTACAGTGGATTTGCAGTCAGAGTAAAATAATACAATAAGGTACAAGGCTTAGAGGTATTAGCTAAAGGTCAATGTTACCAGGCTGTAGGTTTCATGTGGACGCCGGGAGCTCTGTGATCCACAGGTAAGAATCTTAGTTGCCGGACAGTCTTCAAAACGTGTGCCACTGCTCCCTTGGCAGATCTGTCCCTTGTTCCTTCTTAGATCTTCATCGTCTTGTTCTTCTGTGTGAATATAGTCTGCCATCCGCTCACAGTTCTTAAACTTGCTAGGTCCCTCCCCTCAGTGTCAGAGGGTGGGCTAATAATCTCCACCCTTAGCTCCCTGCAGAATTTATTCCCAATATCAAAGAAAGGGGTTAACTTTTCCTGGACGATCGGATTAGGGCAAGAGAGGTACCAGCGAATGCAGTTTGTTTTGCCTGTCGCGTGGAGATCAAACGTGGCCCGATTGGTCCTCCATCGCGACCCAATCTCTATATCTCAGGTCCCCAAGCCATCACCGACTCGGGAGTTGCAGTCAGATGCCCGAGGTCCGCAGGATCACGCAGATATTTTTTGAGTCTGTACCCCGAAAGGCATGCTCATAATTCATAATCCTAGAACGAAATCGTAGTGGCTGGGAGAGACAATGGATGTGTTTTCTCTGTCTAGCTGACAGGTATAATCTAATTGAAGCCCCCAGGCATCTCCAGGCCCCATGCTGGCGTGGCTCCGTACTAAAGCTTTGAAGTCCTGTTTTGGGCCTGATTTACTTAGCATACTAAAGACCTTGTTATTCACAGTGGAGACTAAACCCTGTTGTCTTCAATATGCCTATAGGCCATAGGGTTTAGGAGCAGTTAGCTGCCTGTGGCTGTGAATTCAGACAAAATGGCATCTGGGACAGGTCAGCTCAGACATGAGGCGAGCATTAGGCCCCATATCTAAGATGGTGGCTGTTCCTTCGTCACAATGTCGTTAGACCAAAAACATCAGGGCCACTTGCCTGTGACTTGCTTTCATGCAAATATTTTAAAGCTGTGATTTTGCTATAACATAAGTGTCAAATCACAGATAAATTCCCCCCAAGTCTGCGATTTCAGTGTAAAGGGACACACATGGCTGAGTAGCCCCAGTATACAGTGAACCAGTCACCAGGTCAAAAGTGCCAAGTTTCAGCTCTTATTTTATTTCTGCTGCTGTACTCCTGCATATTCCATTTTTTGTTGTTGTTGTTTTGTTTTTGTTTTTTTATATCCACTATACGGTTTCAGAGATTTGGGTCTTTTTATTTAGTGCTAATTTTTATGGTCTCTATCAAGGGCGCATTGCTCAAGTCACAGGGTATTTATGTCTAGCCGCACTTTTGTGGTGACTGACAGGTCTTCTTTAGAAAAGTTCTGCAGCCCTTTAGCATGTAATCTCATATTTGTGTTTTTAGCAGCCTATTCCTTTTTCATATTTCAAAAACATCCCAAAAATCATAAATATGTGAGCAACTCATTGAAAATGCCTCATATGACCATGCACCTAATTTCCTACACATTACAATTTTTACTATATTTACCTGTAACGTAATCATGCACACTGTCGTAATATTCAGTAGATATGTTCAGAAACTGCATGAGACCTTACAATACTTCCAAGCGCCTCAGAGGACATGATCTCTAGCGCCACCTATAGGAAGCAGAAATCCTAAAAGTCAGTATCAACCCTTTAATGTGCCTTGCCGCGTGACTTAAGATAAAAAGTTAAACCAGACACTCTATCTGCAGTCATATGTTTGCCCCTCACCAATGCATCTTAGGAGATCTGATTTCACTGGGTGATCGGCCTGTGACAAGAGTAAAATTTCCCCTTGTGTAGATTGCCAAGCAAGCTGGTGTAAGGAGACTTATAGGCCATGCACTGCTAACTGGAAATTTAAATATGCAACTAGCCTCTTCAGGAAGGAAGAGGACAAGAACTCTAGTGCCACCTGCTTTGCAGTCATGAGGGGCAAACACGTGAAACACGTGTCTGCATACGGAGTGCCTGGTTGGCTTCTTATCGATTTTTAAGATGACTACATTCAATAGGTGACAATAGAGTTTCAGTCTTTTTCTCTCTAAAGAGGTTTTTTGCATATTTATTTTCCAAAGAAGCATTGCATGGCCTAAAGGTCTCCATATTCTGGATTTCCACTCCCCACAAGAAGAAATATTCCCCTTAAACCCTCAGATTTCATATACACGCATACAGAGTCTACCAGAATTGTTCAAATTGGGTAAGATAAAATAAAAAATCCTCACCTAGTCGGCCAGTCATAGGCTGTCATGGTCACATATGTCAACATGCAATGGGCAAATCCAAAAGTAAAAGTAATGTTAGCTGTCCAAAGGGCGGAAGAGTGCTTCCATACAGGGGCATATCGTCCATAGAGCAGAGCATGCAACCATTATGGGGACCGTGAATCGGGGAGCTTGGTGCAGAACAATGCTGGGCATTGCCCTTCTGCCTGTTGTCACAATGTCATTGGTATCTGTATGCTAAGGATGCTTAACTGAATTGTGGAACAGTAAAACCTCAGCCTCCATCTGTATATCTGAGTCTCAGCACACTGCAGACGCAATGACGACTGTTTTGTGGAGTCCTCACAGTGCACAGACCCGAGCAGCACGCTGGAGGTACGTTACTAGGTGAGTATTTTTTTGTTTTTAAATGTCCGTACTTGTGGAAGTGTAAGCAGGTTGCAGGATGCAGTGACAGGCAGGAGGCAGAGCTAGGGTTTACAAAATGTATCAATTTAATTGAGCAGGTTTTTCACTCCTCGCAGGGAGGTAAAAGTTTAAAGAGTAAATGGTAGACGTAATAAAAGTACAAGAGTAGTACAATGAAAGAACTTATCTTGTCCTGTATGATCCTCTGAAGCAGATGATCCTGCAGGGGTTGTAGAACCGGCAGAGTCCGGGGCAGAGCGCCCTCAGATGGGGTCCTTTAAACGGTGGTCTGTCTTCTGGCGGTAGCGGTCGGTCTCTGTACCTTCCACTGAGCCCCTAGTCCATAAACAAGTGCGGCCAAAGCAAACAAGGATGCAGCAATCCCAGAATCAAGCTGAAACGGCCGGGTAGCAAGAGGCAGGGAAGGCTGCAAGAGTCTGTCCGATACCCGACTCTCCCTCCTTTTCACATGCACGGTACTCACAGTCACTGAGCGCACAGCACTTCTCTATCCGGCAGTTACAGAGCGCACGGCACCTCTCACTCCGCTAGTTACAGAGCGCACGGCACCTCTCTCTACGGCAGTTCCAGAGCGCACGGCACCGCTCTGCGCAGCTGTCCCACTGCGGACGACGGGAACTAAACAATGTGGCCTGTCGCGGCGCCGGCACTCGACGGATGGAGCGCGCTGCACACCTGGCTGCGCTGCTGCTGGTTGGTACCAAACTGCCTGCTGCTGAGCGCGCTTCCTGTTTTATCTCACCCCACCTCCCGGGTCATGAGGTTGGTCCGGCTCCTCATTTCTTCCCCTCAAGCAACAGGGTAGGCAGCCTCAACAGTTCAGAACCCGGCACGGTACAGGTACCCGCAGCCCAGTCCTCTTTCTTACAGGGAGCATACTGAATGAGCCGCTGACACGGCAGTAATATTGAGAAGGGGGTCAGTGGGGTCCATCATATTTAGAGGATAGCTAGGTTAGTCATACTGACTGTCGGACTGTGGAGTCCATCATACTGAGCGAGGAATGTAGGAACATCTTCCAGACCTTATCTTGACCTCCACTGTTCCTAGTAACTGCCATTTCTTAATTACATTTCGATCTGAGGAACGGGCAACTTGAAAATGCTTTGCTATCTTCTCATAGCCTTCTCCTGCTTTGTAAGCCTCCACCATTTTCATTTTCACAGTGCTAGGCAGCTGCTTAGAAGAACTCTTGGCTGCTGTTTTTGGTACAAGGTTAGAGGAGGCTGTTTTTTATAAAGCTGGGAAATTTGCTTCACAAACTAATGATGATAGTGAATAAGCAATTGCCCTTGCAGGATAATTAAGGTTTGAAACCTCGGTCATAGTTATCTGAGCAAACAAAACTTCAAAGGAACCCAAAATTTTTCATAGGCCTTTTTGTAATAGTTAAAATTAAATTAAAATTAAAATTGTTAAAGTGACTATATATATATAATATATATATATATATATATATATATATATATATACACAGTATAGACCAAAAGTTGGACATACCTTCTCATTCAAAGATTTTTCTGTATATTCATGACTATGAAAATTGTACATTTACACTTAAAGCATCAAAACTATGAATTAACACATGTGGAATTACACATTACACTTTACAAAAAAGTGTGAAACAACTGAAAATATGTCTTATATTCTAGGTTCTTCAAAGTAGCCACCTTTTGCTTTGATTACTGCTTTGCACACTCTTGGCATTCTCTTGATGAGCATCAAGAGGTAGTCACCGGAAATGGTTTTCTCTTCACAGGTGTGCCCTGTCATGTTTAATAAGTGTGATTTCTGGCCTTATAAATGGGGTTGGGACCATCAGTTGTGTCGTGCAGAAGTCAGGTGGATACACAGCTGATAGTCCTACTGAATAGACTGTTAGAACTTGTATTATGGCAAGAAAAAAGCAGCTAAGTAAAGAAAAACGAGTCTCTATGGTGTGTTATAATATATATATATATATATATATATATATATTATATAATGATTAAATACAAAGGGAATGTGTCATCTTTAACTTTAGGCTGTTGTGAATGTGCTGGAATTGAATTCTGAGCAGAAGCTCCCTCTGGTGGTTACAAACAGTACTGAACTATCCAATGAAGATTATGAAGATTGGCGATCAGGTGTTACTGACTGGTCTTATATAAGGGAGGTTCCTGTTGTGAATGGGTTTGAGATGAGTTCTGAGCAGAGGCTCCCTCTGGTGGTTACAAGCGGTGCTAGTGAAGATTGTGAGGACTGGGAATCAGGTGTTACTGACTGGTCTTATATAAGGGAGTCATTTTCCCATCAGGGTTGCCGGTGATCAATTGTTCTGGTCTGAATCCTTCTTTCCAGTTTCCCTTGTAGCCTGCTGTGTCGTGTCTGCATCTCCTGCTATCAGATAAGACATTTTCTTCTTTTGTGTTTTTGCTATATTTTTGCATTTTGTCCTGCACTTCTGTGGGGCCTTCAGGGTCCCCTCCGGGGGCTTTTGCCTTCTCAGTTTAGTTCAGCCACTGATGTTTGTACTTTTGCTTTTTCCATTTTTTTCAGTGGCTGCTGTTTTGATTTTGTTACACCAGAGAGCTAATTTAGGTGGAAGAGGTCGTGTGATCTCAGGTGTTTTTGAAATTAGTAGAGTTGGTGCTTTTCAGGGTTTTCTGGGATTGCAGTAAGTACCCTTCCTATCCTTTTCTATTTAGATAGTTTGGGCCCCAGCGTTTGCTCATACTATTTTCTTTCTGTGTCAGTATTTCCTCTTGTCTAACCGCCATTACATGTTTGGGGGCTTTCTATTATCTTTGGGGTTCTGCTCCGGGGCAGATAGCTTTCCTATTTCTATCTTTAGGTGTAGTTAGTTTCTCAGGCTGTGACGAGGCGTCTAGGACCAACGTAGGAACGCTCCACGGCTGCCTCTAGTTGCGGTGGTTAGTCAGGGTACTGCAATCTCATAGATTCCAACTGCTCTGGTGTATTGCCTTTTTTTTACCTGCACTCCTCAGCTACCGAAACAAAACAGTATCACCGGCCCAAAAATTGAAAATTGTATGGTACTCACAGAAGGGAAAAAATATTGTGAAAGAAAAAAGGTTGTCAGAGTTGTCAGAGATATTTTTCTGTTTGTTCATTTTTTTTTTCCCTCTGTATCTCTGGGTGCTGGGGAGGATCTTTTTTCCCAATAAAGTTTGCACAGTTGTCTGGCCGTGTGGATCAGCTTGCCACTGAGGTTCAGAGTATTGCTGCATATCTTGCTAGGTTGCCTGTTGTGGAACCTAGGATCCCCATGCCAGATTTGTTTTTAGGGATCGAGCTAAGTTTCAGAATTTCAAAAATAATTGTAAATTGTTTTTTGCCTTAAAATCTAAGTCCTCAGGAAACGCAGCGCAGCAGGTTCAAATTATCATCTCTCTCCCTGTGCGGCGATCCTCAGGATTGGGCTTTTTCCCTGATACCTGGGGATCCTGTTTTGAGTGATGTTGATGCATTTTTTCAGGCTTTGGGGTTATTGTACAATGAGCCTAATGTCACTGATCAAGCTGAAAAAGCCTTGTTGGCATTAAATCAGGGGCTTGATGACGCTGAGTTATACTGTCAGAGATTCCGTAGGTGGGCAGTCCTGACCAAATGGAATGACGACGCTTTGGCGGCCCTTTTCCGGAAGGGTCTGTCAGATAATGTAAAGGATGTTATGGTGGGATTCCCTGTCCCCTCTGTCTCAATGATTCTATGTCATTGGCGATTCAAATTGACAGACGTTTGCGTGAGCGGAGAAGTATGCGTGGAATGGTGTTGCCTTGTGAACCAGCTTCTGAACCCATGCAGTGTGATAGAGTGGTGTCTGGGGCACAGCGTCATGAGTTTCGAAAGCGCAATGGGTTATGTTTCTACTGTGGTGATACCTCTCATGCTATTTCAGTCTGCCCTAAGTGGGAAGACGTTTTGCACGCTCAGTTGTCTTGGGTAGTGTTCAGACTAAGTTTTTATTAACTGTCACTCTGATATGCTCTCTGTCCTCATTTTCTGCTCAGGCTTTCGTTGATTCTGGAGCAGCTATTAACCTGATGGATTATGATTTTGCTAAACGTTGTGGGTTTCCCTTGATACCCCTACAGAAGTCTATTCCCCTACTGGGGATCGATTCTACCCCTTTGGCTGAGAATAAACCCCAGTTTTCTACTCAGGTGATAATGAGGGTTGAACCTGATCACCAGGAGTGCTGCAAATTTTTGGTTCTATATAATCTGCATGACATTATCGTGCTGGGTTTCCCTTGGTTACAGTCTCATAATCCTGTTTTGGATTGGAAATCTGTGTCTGTAACCAGTTGGGGCTGCCAATGTGTTAATACCAACACTCCTGTTTTTTCTGCCTCCCCCCAGGCTCAGGATGTTCCTGACTTTTTGATTGATTTTTCTGATGTGTTTAGCGAAAGTAAATCTGCATCTTGCCTCCCCATAGGAGCTATGACTGCGCTATTGAATTAGTGCCGGGTAGTAAATTCCCTAAAGGTCGCCTTTTTAACTTGTCTGTACCTGAACATGACGCTATGCGGTCTTATATCAAGGAATCATTGGAGAAGGGTCATATCAGACCATCCTCTTCACCCTTAGGTGCCGGTTTTTTCTTTGTGGCCAAAAAAGATGGTTCATTAAGGCCGTGTATTGATTATCGTCTCTTGAACAATATTACTGTGAAATATCAATACCCGTTACCCTTGATTTCTGACCTGTTTTCCAGGGTGAAAAACGCTACTTGGTTTACCAAGCTTGACCTCAGGGGGGCGTATAACCTTATTCGCATTAAGCACGGGGATGAATGGAAGACGGCATTCAATACCCTGAAGGGCATTTTGAGTACCTAGTGATGCCCTTTGGGCTCACTAATGCTCCTTCCGTCTTCCAGTCCTTCATGAATGACATTTTCAGGGATTTTGTGGACAAATTTCTGATTGTTTATTTGGATGATATTTTGATTTTTTCTAATGACTGGGACTCTCATGTGAAACATGTTCGAACTGTATTCCAGATTTTGAGAGAGAATGCTCTGTATGTGAAGGGATCAAAGTGTCTTTTTGGCGTACAGAGGATCTCATTTCTGGGATTCATTTTGTCCCCATCTGTTATTGAAATGGACCCGGTCAAGGTTCAGGCCATCTGTGATTGGGTCCAACCTACTTCATTAAAGGCTCTTCAGAGATTTTTGGGTTTTGCCAATTTTTATCGTAAATTTATTGGTAATTTCTCGGTTATTGTTAAACCATTAACTGATTTGACCAGAAAGGGTTCTGATGTGGTGAATTGGCCTTCTGAGGCAGTCTCTGCATTTCAGGAACTTAAGCAGAGATTCACTTCTGCTCCTGTTCTACGGCAGCCTGATGTTTCTCTGCCATTTCAGGTGGAGGTTGATGCCTCTGAAATTGGGGCAGGTGCCGTTTTGTCCCAAAAAGATCCAGAGACCTCTAAAAGTAACCCTTGTGCCTTTTTCTCTCGAAAATTTTCTCCTACTGAACGTAATTATGACGTGGGTAATCGGGAGTTATTGGCCATGAAGTGGGCTTTTGAAGAGTGGAGACATTGGCTGGAGGGAGCCAAACATCAGGTGGTGGTCCTTACGGACCATAAGAATCTGGTCTATCTGGAATCTGCCAAGCGACTCAATCCTAGACAGGCCAGGTGGGCCTTGTTTTTCACACGTTTTAATTTTGTGGTTTCCTTTCTTCCTGGCACTAAGAATGTTAAGGCGGATGCCCTCTCGAGGAGTTTCCTTGCGGACTCTCCTGAGTTATCTGATCCTTCTGTTATTTTGAAAGAGGGTGTAGTTCTTTCCGCCATCTCGCCCAATTTGAGACTTGCTCTGAGGGGTGTCAGGAGGATAGGCCCGAGCGCTGCCCTGTTGGAAAATTGTTTGTCCCGGACCAATGGAAAAAGAGTGTGATGTCTGAGATTCATTGTTCCGCATTGGCTGGGTATCCCGGAATTTTTGGTACCAGAGACTTGGTTAGTCGGTTCTTTTGGTGGCCTACCTTGTCTCGTGATGTCAGGGAATTTGTGCAGTCCTGCGGGACTTGCTCTCGCTCCAAGCCTTGCTCTCGCTCTAGTGGTTTGTTGATGCCATTGCCTGTGCCCAAGAGACCATGGACCCATATCTCTATGGATTTCATTTCCGATCTTCCTGTTTCTCAGAGAATGACCACCATCTGGGTAATTTGTGATAGGTTTTCCAAAATGATACATCTTGTGCCATTACCTAAGTTGCCTTCCTCCTCTGAATTGGTGCCGTTGTTCCTTCAGCACGTGGTTCGTTTACACGGCATTCCTGAGAACATTGTGTCTGACAGAGGAGTCCAGTTTGTTTCCAGATTTTGGAGCACTTTTTGTTCTAAACTGGGTGTTCAATTGTCTTTCTCCTCGGCATTTCATCCTCAGACCAATGGTCAAACTGAGAGAACAAACCAGACATTGGAGACTTATCTAAGATGCTTTGTGTCTGCTGATCAGGATGACTGGGTCTCTTTTTTGCCTTTGGCTGAGTTTGCTCTTAATAATAGGGCTAGCTCTGCCACTTTGATGTCTCCGTTTTTCTGTAATTCTGGGTTTCACCCTCGATTTTCTTCAGGACAGACGGAGGCTTCTGTCTGTCCAGGTGTTGACTCTGTTGTGGAGCGTATGCAACAGATTTGGGACCAGGTAGTGGAGAGGTTGTCCCTCTCTCAGGAGAGGGCCCAGCGGTTTGCTAACCGGCATAGGACTGATGGTCCTCGGTTTAAAGTGGGGGACTTGGTCTGGTTGTCCTCAAAGAATATTCCTATGAGAGTAGCATCTCCTAAATTTAAGCCTAGGTTCATTGGACCTTATAAGATCATGGAGATTATTAATCCTGTTTCTTTTCGTTTGCTTCTTCCAGGGACATTTAAGATCCATAACGTGTTCCACAAGTCCTTGTTGAAGAGGTTTGTTGAGCCAGTGGTTCCTGCTGCTGTGCCTCCTGACCCTGTTTTGGTTGAGGGCAATCTGGAGTATGTGGTTGAGAAAATATTGGATTCTCGTTTTTCTAAACGGAAACTCCAGTATTTGGTTAAATGGGAGGTTATGGTCAGGAAGACAATTCTTGGGTGTTTGCTTCGGACATCCATGCTAGGAGACTTATCCGTGAGTATCATAGAACTCATCCTGACCGACCTGGTTGCTCAAATGAGGGTTCGGTGACCCCTCCTCAAGGGGGGGGTACTGTTGTGAATGGGTTTGAGATGAGTTCTGAGCAGAGGCTCCCTCTGGTGGTTACAAGCGGTGCTAGTGAAGATTGTGAGGACTGGGAATCAGGTGTTACTGACTGGTCTTATATAAGGGAGTCATTTTCCCATCAGGGTTGCCGGTGATCAATTGTTCTGGTCTGAATCCTTCTTTCCAGTTTCCCTTGTAGCCTGCTGTGTCGTGTCTGCATCTCCTGCTATCAGATAAGACATTTTCTTCTTTTGTGTTTTTGCTATATTTTTGCATTTTGTCCTGCACTTCTGTGGGGGCCTTCAGGGTCCCCTCCGGGGGCTTTTGCCCTCTCAGTTTGGTTCAGCCACTGAGTTTTGTACTTTTGCTTTTTCCAGTTTTTTCAGTGGCTGCTGTTTTGATTTTGTTACACCAGAGAGCTAATTTAGGTGGAAGAGGTCGTGTGATCTCAGGTGTTTTTGAAATTAGTAGAGTTGGTGCTTTTCAGGGTTTTCTGGGATTGCAGTAAGTACCCTTCCTATCCTTTTCTATTTAGATAGTTTGGGCCCCAGCGTTTGCTCATACTATTTTCTTTCTGTGTCAGTATTTCCTCTTGTCTAACCGCCATTACATGTTTGGGGGCTTTCTATTATCTTTGGGGTTCTGCTCCGGGGCAGATAGCTTTCCTATTTCTATCTTTAGGTGTAGTTAGTTTCTCAGGCTGTGACGAGGCGTCTAGGACCAACGTAGGAACGCTCCACGGCTGCCTCTAGTTGCGGTGGTTAGTCAGGGTACTGCAATCTCATAGATTCCAACTGCTCTGGTGTATTGCCTTTTTTTTACCTGCACTCCTCAGCTACCGAAACAAAACAGGTTCCCTCCCATCAGGGTTGCCAGTGATCAATTGTTCTGGTCTCATCTTTGATTCCTGTTCACTTTGTAGCTTGCTGTTTCGTGCCTGCATCTTCTGCTAACAGATAAGACATTTTCTTCTTTTAGTTTTTTGTGCTTGCTTTTTGCATTTTGTCCTGCACTTCTGTGGGGGTCTGCCGGGTCCCCTTCGGGGGCTTGTGCTCCTCTCAGTTTAGTTCAGCCACTGTTGTTTGTTCATTTGCCTTTTCCAGTTTTTTTCAGTGGTTGCTGTTTAGTTTTTGTTACACCAGAGAACTAATTTAGGTGGTAGAGGTCGTGTGATCTCAGGTGTTTTTGTAATTAGTAGAGTTGGTACTTTTCAGGGTTTTTTGGGATTGCAGTAAGTGTCCTTCCTATCCTTTTCTATTTAGGAAGTTTGGGCCCCAACGTTTGCTCATACTATTTTCTGTCTGTGTCAGTATTTCCTCTTGTCTAACCGCCATTACATGTTTGAGGGCTTTCTATGTTCTTTGGGGTTCTGCTCCGGGGCAGATAGCTTTCCTCTTTCTATCTTTAGGTGTAGTTAGCTTCTCAGGCTGTGACGAGGCGTCTAGGACCAACGTAGGTACGCTCCACGGCTGCCTTTAGTTGTGGTGGTTAGTCAGGGTACTGCAATCCCATAGATTCCAACCTCTCTGGTGCATTTCCTTTTTTGCCTGCTCTCCTCAGCTACCAAATCATAACAGTATCACCGGCCCAAACTGAAAATTATATGGTACTCACAAAAGGGAAAAATATTGTGGAAAGAAAAAAGTTGTCAGAGTTGTCAGAGATTTTTTTTTTTTTTTCTGTTTGTTGCATTTTTTTCCCCTCTGTATCTCTGGGTGCTGAGGAGGATTTTTTTTTTTTCTCTCAATGGAGTTTGCACACTTGTCTGGCCGTGTGGATCAGCTTGCCACTGAAGTTCGGAGTATTACTACCTATCTTGCAGGGTTGCCGGTTGTGGAACCTAGGATTCCCATGCCAGATTTGTTTTTAGGGGATCGAGCTAAATTTCTGAATTTCAAAAATAACTGTAAGTTGTTTTTTGCCTTGAAATCTAAGTCCTCAGGGAACGCAGCACAGCAGGTTCAAATTGTCATCTCTCTCCTGCGCGGCGATCCTCAGGATTGGGCTTTTTCCCTGACACCTGGGGATCCTGTTTTGAGTAATGTTGATGCATTTTTTCAGGCTCTGGGTTATTGTACGATGAGCCTAATGTCACTGATCAAGCTGAAAAAGCCTTATTGGCATTAAATCAGGGGCTTGATGACGCTGAGTTATACTGTCAGAGATTCCGTAGGTGGGCAGTCCTGACCAAATGGAATGACGATGCTTTGGCAGCCCTTTTTCGGAAGGGTCTGTCAGAGAATGTAAAGGATGTTATGGTGGGATTCCCTGTCCCCTCTGGTCTCAATGATTCTATGTCATTAGCGATTCAAATTGACAGACGTTTGCGTGAGCGTACAGGTATGCGTGGAATAGTGTTGCCTTGTGAACCAGCTTCTGAACCCATGCAGTGTGATAGAGTGGCTTCTGGGGCACAGTGTCATGAGTTTCGAAAACGCAATGGGTTATGTTTCTACTGTGGTGATGCCTCTCATGCTATTTCAGTCTGCCCTAAGCGGGGAAGACGTTTTGCACGCTCAGTTGTCTTGGGTAGTGTTCAGACTAAATTTTTGTTGACTGTTACCCTGATTTGCTCCCTGTCCACATTTTCTGCTCAGGCTTTCGTTGATTCGGGAGCAGCTATTAACCTGATGGATTTTGATTTTGCTAAACGTTGTGGGTTTCCCTTGATACCCCTACGGAAGTCTATTCCCCTACTGGGGATCGATTCTACCCCTTTGGCTGAGAATAAACCTCAGTTCTCTACTCAGGTGATAATGAGGGTTGAACCTGATCATCAGGAGAGTTGCAAATTTTTGGTGCTGTATAATCTGCATGACATTATCGTACTGGGTTTCCCTTGGTTGCAGTCTCATAATCCTGTTTTGGATTGGAAATCTGTGTCTGTAACCAGTTGGGGCTGCCAATGTGTTAATACCAACACTCCTGTTTTTTCTGCCTCCCCCAGGCTCAGGATGTTCCTGACTTTTTGACTGATTTTTCTGATGTGTTTAGCGAAAGTAAATCTGCATCCTTGCCCCCCCATAGGAGCTATGACTGCGCTATTGAATTAGTGCCTGGTAGTAAATTCCCTAAAGGTCGCCTTTTTAACTTGTCTGTACCTGAACATGACGCTATGCGGTCTTATATCAAGGAGTCATTGGAGAAGGGTCATATCAGACCATCCTCTTCACCCTTGGGTGCCGGTTTTTTCTTTGTGGCCAAAAAGGATGGTTCATTAAGGCCGTGTATTGATTATCGTCTCTTGAACAATATCACTGTGAAATATCAATATCCGTTACCCTTGATTTCTGACCTGTTTTCCAGGGTGAAAAGTGCTACTTGGTTTACCAAGCTTGACTACAGGGGGGCATATAACCTTATTCGCATTAAGCACGGGATGAATGGAAGACGGCATTTAATACCCCAGAGGGGCATTTTGAGTACCTAGTGATGCCCTTTGGGCTCACTAATGCTCCTTCTGTCTTCCAGTCCTTCATGAATGACATTTTCAGGGATTTTGTGGATAAATTTCTGATTGTTTATTTGGATGGTATCTTGATTTTTTCCAATGACTGGGACTCTCATGTGAAACATGTTCGGACTGTGTTCCAGATTTTGAGAGAGAATGCTCTGTATGTGAAGGGATCAAAGTGTCTTTTTGGCGTACAGAGGATATCATTTCTGGGATTCATTTTGTCCCCATCTGTTATTGAAATGGACCCGGTCAAGGTTCAGGCCATCTGTGATTGGGTCCAACCTACTTCATTAAAGGCTCTTCAAAGATTCTTGGGTTTTGCCAATTTTTATCGTAAATTTATTGGTAATTTCTCTGTTATTGTTAAACGATTGACTGATTTGACCAAAAAGGGTTCTGATGTGGTGAATTGGCCTCCTGAGGCAGTCTCTGCGTTTCAGGAACTTAAGCAGAGATTCACTTCTGCTCCTGTTCTACGGCAGCCTGATGTTTCTCTGCCATTTCAGGTAGAGGTTGATGCCTCTGAAATTGGGGCAGGTGCCGTTTTGTCCCAAAGAGATCCAGAGACCTCTAAAAGTAACCCTTGTGCCTTTTTCTCTCGAAAATTTTCTCCAACTGAACGTAATTATGACGTGGGTAATCGGGAGTTATTGGCCATGAAGTGGGCTTTTGAAGAGTGGAGACATTGGCTGGAGGGAGCCAAAAATCAGGTGGTGGTCCTCACGGACCATAAGAATCTGGTTTATCTGGAATCAGCCAAGCGACTTAATCCTAGACAGGCCAGGTGGGCCTTGTTTTTCACACGTTTTAATTTTGTGGTTTCCTTTCTTCCTGGCACTAAGAATGTTAAGGCGGATGCCCTCTCGAGGAGTTTCCTTGCGGACTCTCCTGAGTTATCTGATCCTGCTGTTATTTTGAAAGAGGGTGTAGTTCTTTCCGCCATCTCGCCCAATTTGAGACTGGCTCTGGAAGGGTGTCAGGAGGATAAACCCGAGCGCTGCCTATTGGGAAATTGTTTGTCCCAGACCGGTGGAAAAAGAGTGTGATGTCTGAGATTCATTGTTCCGCGTTGGCCGGTCATCCCGGAATTTTTGGTACCAGAGACTTGGTTAGTCGGTCCTTTTGGTGGCCTACTTTGTCTCGTGACGTCAGGGAATTTGTGCAGTCCTGCGGGACTTGCTCTCGCTCCAAGCCTTGCTCTCGCTCTAGTGGTTTGTTGATGCCATTGCCTGTGCCCAAGAGACCATGGACCCATATCTCTATGGATTTCATTTCCGACCTCCCTGTTTCTCAGAGAATGACCGTTATCTGGGTGATTTGTGATAGGTTTTCCAAAATGATACATCTTGTGCCATTACCTAAGTTGCCTTCCTCCTCTGAATTGGTGCCTTTGTTCCTTCAGCACGTGGTTCGGTTACACGGCATTCCTGAGAACATTGTGTCTGACAGAGGAGTCCAGTTTGTTTCCAGATTTTGGAGGACTTTTTGTTCTAAACTTGGTGTTCAATTGTCTTTCTCCTCGGCTTTTCATCCTCAGACCAATGGACAAACTGAGAGAACAAACCAGACATTGGAGACTTATCTAAGATGCTTTGTGTCTGCTGATCAGGATGACTGGGTCTCTTTTTTGCCTTTGGCTGAGTTTGCTCTTAATAATAGGGCTAGCTCTGCCACTTTGATGTCTCCATTTTTCTGCAATTTTGGGTTTCACCCTCGATTTTCTTCAGGACAGACGGAGGCTTCTGTCTGTCCAGGTGTTGACTCTGTTGTGGAGCGTATGCAGCAGATTTGGGACCAGGTAGTGGAGAGGTTGTCCCTCTCTCAGGAGAGGGCCCAGCGGTTTGCCAACCGGCATAGGACTGATGGTCCTCGGTTTAAAGTGGGGGACTTGGTCTGGTTGTCCTCAAGAAATATCCCTATGAGAGTTGCATCTCCTAAGTTTAAGCCTAGGTTCATTGGACCTTATAAGATCATGGAGATTCTTAATCCTGTTTCCTTTCGTTTACTTCTTCCAGGGACATTTAAGATCCATAACGTGTTCCACAAGTCCTTATTGAAGAGGTTTGTCGAGCCAGTGGTTCCTATTGCTGTGCCTCCTGACCCTGTTTTGGTTGAGGGCAATCTGGAGTATGTGGTTGAGAAAATATTGAATTCTCGTTTTTCTAGACGGAAACTCCAGTATTTGGTTAAGTGGAGAGGTTTGGTCAGGAGGACAATTCTTGGGTGTTTGCTTCGGACATCCATGCTAGGAGACTCATCCGTGCGTATCACAGAGCTCATCCTGACCGACCTGGTTGCTCAAATGAGGGTACGGTGACCCCTCCTCAAGGGGGGGGTACTGTTGTGAATGTGCTGGAAATGAATTCTGAGCAGAAGCTCCCTCTGGTGGTTACAAACAGTACTGAACTATGCAATGAAGATTGTGAAGATTGGCGATCAGGTGTTACTGACTGGTCTTATATAAGGGAGGTTCCCTCCCATCAGGGTTGCCGGTGATCAATTGTTCTGGTCTCATCTTTGATTCCTGTTCACTTTTGTAGCTTGCTGTTTCGTGCCTGCATCTTCTGCTAACAGATAAGACATTTTCTTCTTTTAGTTTTTTGTGCTTGCTTTTTGCATTTTATCCAAAAAAAGGCTGCACTCAAGCATACTAAAGCATGACAACATAGAATATATGAAATTTTGAATAGCAATATGGCTTTGGAATATAAGGAAAAATTTGAGACGCTTAGTATAAACATTTGGCCAAACATTTTAAAGCTCAACAACCATCGTCAAGGTGGTCTCAATTCTGTTGAGTCCCTAACCTAATGTGAACATACCTCTATTAGGCTGATATCTGAATTTCTGGGCGAATATGCACCTCTGTCAGTAATGCCTGCATATATGGGTAAAGTAGGGAGCCGGTGTAATTAAAATCACCACCTGGTGGGAGCGGAGTGCTCGGTCAGCAAGCTAACATTCAAAAGACAAAAAACCTGACTGGCACTTCCAGACTAATGTGAACTAGGTGCAAACCAAAGGGAGCTACCCTCATGTAAAACATCCAAAAAAAGGCTGCACTCAAGCATACTAAAGCATGACAACATAGAATATATGAAATTTTGAATAGCAATATGGCTTTGGAATATAAGGAAAAATTTGAGACGCTTAGTATAAACATTTGGCCAAACATTTTAAAGCTCAACAACCATCGTCAAGGTGGTCTCAATTCTGTTGAGTCCCTAACCTAATGTGAACATACCTCTATTAGGCTGATATCTGAATTTCTGGGCGAATATGCACCTCTGTCAGTAATGCCTGCATATATGGGTAAAGTAGGGAGCCGGTGTAATTAAAATCACCACCTGGTGGGAGCGGAGTGCTCGGTCAGCAAGCTAACATTCAAAAGACAAAAAACCTGACTGGCACTTCCAGACTAATGTGAACTAGGTGCAAACCAAAGGGAGCTACCGTCATGTAAAACATCCAAAAAAAGGCTGCACTCAAGCATACTAAAGCATGACAACATAGAATATATGAAATTTTGAATAGCAATATGGCTTTGGAATATAAGGAAAAATTTGAGACGCTTAGTATAAACATTTGGCCAAACATTTTAAAGCTCAACAACCATCGTCAAGGTGGTCTCAATTCTGTTGAGTCCCTAACCTAATGTGAACATACCTCTATTAGGCTGATATCTGAATTTCTGGGCGAATATGCACCTCTGTCAGTAATGCCTGCATATATGGGTAAAGTAGGGAGCCGGTGTAATTAAAATCACCACCTGGTGGGAGCGGAGTGCTCGGTCAGCAAGCTAACATTCAAAAGACAAAAAACCTGACTGGCACTTCCAGACTAATGTGAACTAGGTGCAAACCAAAGGGAGCTACCCTCATGTAAAACATCCAAAAAAAGGCTGCACTCAAGCATACTAAAGCATGACAACATAGAATATATGAAATTTTGAATAGCAATATGGCTTTGGAATATAAGGAAAAATTTGAGACGCTTAGTATAAACATTTGGCCAAACATTTTAAAGCTCAACAACCATCGTCAAGGTGGTCTCAATTCTGTTGAGTCCCTAACCTAATGTGAACATACCTCTATTAGGCTGATATCTGAATTTCTGGGCGAATATGCACCTCTGTCAGTAATGCCTGCATATATGGGTAAAGTAGGGAGCCGGTGTAATTAAAATCACCACCTGGTGGGAGCGGAGTGCTCGGTCAGCAAGCTAACATTCAAAAGACAAAAAACCTGACTGGCACTTCCAGACTAATGTGAACTAGGTGCAAACCAAAGGGAGCTACCCTCATGTAAAACATCCAAAAAAAGGCTGCACTCAAGCATACTAAAGCATGACAACATAGAATATATGAAATTTTGAATAGCAATATGGCTTTGGAATATAAGGAAAAATTTGAGACGCTTAGTATAAACATTTGGCCAAACATTTTAAAGCTCAACAACCATCGTCAAGGTGGTCTCAATTCTGTTGAGTCCCTAACCTAATGTGAACATACCTCTATTAGGCTGATATCTGAATTTCTGGGCGAATATGCACCTCTGTCAGTAATGCCTGCATATATGGGTAAAGTAGGGAGCCGGTGTAATTAAAATCACCACCTGGTGGGAGCGGAGTGCTCGGTCAGCAAGCTAACATTCAAAAGACAAAAAACCTGACTGGCACTTCCAGACTAATGTGAACTAGGTGCAAACCAAAGGGAGCTACCCTCATGTAAAACATCCAAAAAAAGGCTGCACTCAAGCATACTAAAGCATGACAACATAGAATATATGAAATTTTGAATAGCAATATGGCTTTGGAATATAAGGAAAAATTTGAGACGCTTAGTATAAACATTTGGCCAAACATTTTAAAGCTCAACAACCATCGTCAAGGTGGTCTCAATTCTGTTGAGTCCCTAACCTAATGTGAACATACCTCTATTAGGCTGATATCTGAATTTCTGGGCGAATATGCACCTCTGTCAGTAATGCCTGCATATATGGGTAAAGTAGGGAGCCGGTGTAATTAAAATCACCACCTGGTGGGAGCGGAGTGCTCGTCAGCAAGCTACATCTGCAAGGACAAAACCTGACTTTGGCCTTCTCAGATAATGTGATCATTGGTGCAAACCATAGGGAGCTACTCTTGTAACATCCAAAAAAAGGCTGCACTTAGCATACTAAGCTGACAATTGAATATATGAATTATTGACATAGCAATATGCTTTGAATTTAAGGAAAAATTTGAGACGCTTAGTATAAACATTTGGCCAAACATTTTAAAGCTCAACAACCATCGTCAGGTGGTCTCAATTCTGTTGAGTCCCTAACCTAATGTGAACATACCTCTATTAGGCTGATATCTGAATTTCTGGGCGAATATGCACCTCTGTCAGTAATGCCTGCATATATGGGTAAAGTAGGGAGCCGGTGTAATTAAAATCACCACCTGGTGGGAGCGGAGTGCTCGGTCAGCAAGCTAACATTCAAAAGACAAAAAACCTGACTGGCACTTCCAGACTAATGTGAACTAGGTGCAAACCAAAGGGAGCTACCCTCATGTAAAACATCCAAAAAAAGGCTGCACTCAAGCATACTAAAGCATGACAACATAGAATATATGAAATTTTGAATAGCAATATGGCTTTGGAATATAAGGAAAAATTTGAGACGCTTAGTATAAACATTTGGCCAAACATTTTAAAGCTCAACAACCATCGTCAAGGTGGTCTCAATTCTGTTGAGTCCCTAACCTAATGTGAACATACCTCTATTAGGCTGATATCTGAATTTCTGGGCGAATATGCACCTCTGTCAGTAATGCCTGCATATATGGGTAAAGTAGGGAGCCGGTGTAATTAAAATCACCACCTGGTGGGAGCGGAGTGCTCGGTCAGCAAGCTAACATTCAAAAGACAAAAAACCTGACTGGCACTTCCAGACTAATGTGAACTAGGTGCAAACCAAAGGGAGCTACCCTCATGTAAAACATCCAAAAAAAGGCTGCACTCAAGCATACTAAAGCATGACAACATAGAATATATGAAATTTTGAATAGCAATATGGCTTTGGAATATAAGGAAAAATTTGAGACGCTTAGTATAAACATTTGGCCAAACATTTTAAAGCTCAACAACCATCGTCAAGGTGGTCTCAATTCTGTTGAGTCCCTAACCTAATGTGAACATACCTCTATTAGGCTGATATCTGAATTTCTGGGCGAATATGCACCTCTGTCAGTAATGCCTGCATATATGGGTAAAGTAGGGAGCCGGTGTAATTAAAATCACCACCTGGTGGGAGCGGAGTGCTTTTTGCATTTTGTCCTGCACTTCTGTGGGGGTCTGCCGGGTCCCCTTCGGGGGCTTGTGCTCCTCTCAGTTTAGTTCAGCCACTGTTGTTTGTTCATTTGCCTTTTCCAGTTTTTTTCAGTGGTTGCTGTTTAGTTTTTGTTACACCAGAGAACTAATTTAGGTGGTAGAGGTCGTGTGATCTCAGGTGTTTTTGTAATTAGTAGAGTTGGTACTTTTCAGGGTTTTTTGGGATTGCAGTAAGTGTCCTTCCTATCCTTTTCTATTTAGGAAGTTTGGGCCCCAACGTTTGCTCATACTATTTTCTGTCTGTGTCAGTATTTCCTCTTGTCTAACCGCCATTACATGTTTGGGGGCTTTCTATGTTCTTTGGGGATCTGCTCCGGGGCAGATAGCTTTCCTCTTTCTATCTTTAGGTGTAGTTAGCTTCTCAGGCTGTGACGAGGCGTCTAGGACCAACGTAGGTACGCCCCACGGCTGCCTTTAGTTGTGGTGGTTAGTCAGGGTACTGCAATCCCATAGATTCCAACCTCTCTGGTGTATTTCCTTTTTTGCCTGCTCTCCTCAGCTACCAAATCATAACATTAGGCCTTTTAGACATCATTTCATCTTCAACTTGCTTAACTGTTCACAATAACAGTAATTTTGACCAGGGTGCCTAAACTTTTACGTGCCACTGTATATCCCCCATTCTGGTATATTCTGCCGCTGTTCTTTAATGTGTAGAAAAAAACATCACACTCTCAAGGGGAGTACATAGAAGTCATGAGACCCCACAGTTGTAGTATAATGCACGCCCCTTAGTCCTCCATATAGTATAATGCACCTCCCATAGTCCTCCATATAGTATAATGCAGCTCCATAGACTTCCATCTACTATATAATTGTCTAATTCTGTCTGTAACGGAAATCCCACGTCACTGATTGGTCGCGCCCGGCCGGTTGCGACCAATCAGCGCCAGGCGTAGTTCGGCCGTGATTTGGCGCAGGATTTGAACCACGCACGCCACAGCTATCGTTGGGAGATCAGCAGCTATATACACCCCAGCAGCCTCTATATACACCCCAGCAGCCTCTCATCCTGTGTATTCATTGTATTATTCTTAAATCTTCATAAATAAACTACATACATATTCTAGAATACCCGATGCGTTAGAATCGGGCCACCATCTAGTATAGTATAATGCACTTCATATAGTATAATGCACTCTCCATAGACTTCCATATATAATGCACAGCCCATAGTCCTCCATATAGTGTAATGCACAGCCCATGGTCTTCCATATAGTATAATGCACCCCATAGTCCCCATATATTATAATGCTCTCTTCGTAGTCCTTCATATAGTATAATGAACCACATAGTCCTCCATATAATATAACATACCCTCCAAAGTCCTCCATATATAATGCACCTCCCGTATTGCTCCATATAGTAAAATACACCTCAATTTATAATGCACAGTGAATAGTCATCCCTTGTCATGCAGTATCTTGTGATTGTGGGCGTTAACCAGGTCCCTAGAACTAGGGGTGCACTAGTCTATCCCTGTCCTCCACATTACTCCTGAAGGTGGAGACCCCGGCTTCACGTGCCTTGCTATGCTTCTATATCAACCACTATCTGTCCTCCCACCCCCCCAGGGAGATGGGAAGCTGAAGTGTATAGGTAAACACTAATCAGAAAATTCAAGGGACGACAGAAAAGGATAAATAAAAATAACAATCATACAAAATATATCCACCAAACAACAAAGTGGGACACAGGAGAGTAAAAGGAAAGAAAAAACAATTAGGAGATGATGAGAATTTGCACACAAACAAAACTTAAAGCAACAATTTCCTGGACAAATATCAAAATGCCAACTCCAACCACAAACTACACCTCCAACTCCAAACCAGGGAGTAAGAACTAACACTGGCAATTCCTAAATGCCAGAGGTGAGCATATATAGCAGAGGAGAGTGGCCAACACTGAACAGCTGAGACAATCCAGGTAGGAAAGCTCCAGGAGCTTCAACTGAACAGCTTAACCCTTGCATTGCCAGCAAGTAAATAATCTACACAGTTTAATAAGATAAACACACCTACATAAATCCCATGAAATAAGGTCATAAAGCAAAAACAAAGCAAAACACCAAAAAAGGAGCTTTACACACAGCCAAGATATTGAAAAAGTATAAATTTTATTGAAAAAACAAGAAATTAAAAGGCAGTAACCACAAAACGCAAGAAAAGGTGGGAACACCCGGGCAAAAAAAAATGCACTGTGAGGATTTTAAACCATAATGCACCAAAAATATACAAACAAATGAACAATGCACCCAGAGGAAGGGAGGAACACATCAAGCTGGAAATTAAATTACCATAAGAAACCACACAATGGTGGTAGTTATCAGAACAGCATAATGTATATAGCACTCCAAGTGGAGAGAGGTAACAAAAAGATATATTGCAAGAAACGCGCGTCTGGTGTGGTGGGTTCCTCGGGCTCTGATTACTGGTAAATATGCTATTACTTTGCTGTATGTGATTTAACCATGTTGTATTTATACACTGTATTTTCTTGATTTTTGGTGATATGTATCCCATATGCGCATGTATATATCATGATTATTTCTACATCTTGCACTTGAACAATGCATCCTTTATACTTGTGTGTCTATTTTCTGTGCTCACATACTATGGGCTTATAGACACTTTTTCTTGGTAGGAACACAAATATATCTTTTTGTTACCTCTCTCCACTTAGAGTGCTATATACATTATGCTGTTCTGATAACTACCACCATTGTGTGGTTTTTTTATGGTAATTTAATTTCCAGCTTGATGTGTTCCTCCCTTCCTCTGGGTGCATTGTTCATTTGTTTGTTTATTTTTGGTGCATTATGGTTTAAAATCCTCACAGTGCATTTTTTTTTTTTTTGCCCGGGTGTTCCCACCTTTTCTTGCGTTTTGTGGTTACTGCCTTTTAATTTCTTGTTTTTTCAATAAAATTTATACTTTTTCAATTTCTTGGCTGTGTGTAAAGCTCCTTTTTTGGTGTTTTGCTTTGTTTTTGCTTTATGACCTTATTTCATGGGATTTATGTAGGTGTGTTTATCTTATTAAACTGTGTGTAAAGCTCCTTTTTTGGTGTTTTTCAGTTTAATAAGATGATGAAGTACTTCTAACCAGTGCAGCAGTTCGTGATCCCATGACATCCATATAGTATAATGCGCAGCCCATATTCCTCCATATTTTTGTAATACACAACCTATAATATAATATAAAGCACAGCCCAAAGTCATCCATGTTGTGTAATGCACAGCACATAATCATTCATGCAGTATAATGCATAGCCCATAGTCATCCATGTACTATAATGCAAAGCCTATAGTCATCCATATAGTCATCCATGTAGTAGTATGGCTACCATGTACTCATCGATTTAAAAAAATAAATACTCATCTTACCTCCTCTCTCTAGCCACTCAGTATCCTCTTCTGAAGCCAGCAGCTGACTTCTGCATGCAAGCGAAGGGAGTTCATGACATCATTGCCATGTGCCCCTGGACATGTGTATGCCTACGTCAGATGCTGGCTTCTGATTGGTCTTTGCACAGTGATATACTTCAGCTGAAGCATTTGCTGGCATCAGTGGGCCACCTCACCTGCTTGGCCAGTGGCGTAACTAGAAATGGCGGGGCCCCACAGCAAAATTTTGAACGGGGCCCCCTCTCCCAAACGGGCGGCGGGGGGGGGGGCGGGTTCTGATAGTGGGCGGAGCCAATAGCAGTGGGCGGAGCAAATCACAGCAATTCTCTAGGCCCAAAAAATACTCTTCAGTCTCATAACGGCCAGCTTTTTGCCCAAATCAGAGCTGTATTTAAAGCAGACATTATGGAAACACAATATAATATAATGGACTGGTAGCAATGCAGCCCCCTTATGCTACCATTACTAGTAACCATGTCCCGCATAACTATTAATGCAGGCACATTATGCCCCCATAACTAGTAATAAGCCCTCTTATTCTCCCATCAGTAGTAATGTGCCCCTCAAGTAGTAATGCAGCCAAGAATGCAGAGTTATCACTCACACAGTATGTGCCCCCGGGCCCCGTTAATCTTCGGTGGTATCTTCAGCTCCACAGTGGAGCACACTCACCACCAGTCTTCACCCTTCTGGGCGCCGCCGACGAGTGACGTCAGCAGCGTGATCACATGACATGATCACGCTGCAGACGTCGCTCTGACCCGGCGGTCAGAGCTTCAATTGTACTGGCGTCTGTATAGACACCAGTGCAATTGATTCCTGGGAGACGGCACGCAGCAGCTTCTCTGCGCCGGCTGTCAGCATGACAGCCAGCACAGGGAACCGCCGACTCTCAGGCCATGGGCGGCGGAACACAGCCGCAGGGGAGACAGCTGCAGCAGGGACGGGCCCCCTGCTAGCCCGGGCCCTATGGCAGCTGCTTCCCCTGCTTCCACGATAGTTCCGCCCCTGTGCTTGGCCCAGGTGCAGCAGTGACATCAGTAGCTACACCAGTGCCTATAGCCCTGTGGTCCTTCCTGTAGCCCCGGCGTAATGCACTGTTTGTAGCAAGAGCTACTGACCCTCACTTGATATCTACAGGTGCTTCTCACAAAATTAGAATATCATCAAAAAGTTACCGTAATTTATTTCAGTTCTTCAATACAAAAGGTGAAACTCGTATATTATATAAAGTCATTACATACAGAGTGATCTATTTCATGTGTTTATTTCTGTTAGTATTGATGATTATTGCTACAACTAATGAAAACCCAAAAGTCATTATCTCTGTAAATTAGAATAATTAACAAAAAATACCTGCAAAGGCTTTGCAAGCTTTTAACCCCATCACCCCCAAGGGTGGTTTGCACGTTAATGACCGGGCCAATTTTTACAATTCTGACCACTGTCTCTTTATGAGGCTATAACTCTGGAACGCTTCAACGGATCTTTGCGATTCTGAGATTATTTTCTCGTGACATATTGTACTTCACGTTAGTAGTAAAATTTCTTCGATATAACTTGCGTTTATTTTTGAAAAAAACACAAATATGGTGAAAATTTTGAAAATGTTGCAATTTTCAAACTTTGAAGCTTTATTCCCTTAAAACAAAGAAATATGTCACACAAAATAGTTAATAAATAACAATTCCCACATGTCTACTTTACATCAGCACAATTTTGGAACCAAATTTTTTTTTTGTTAGGAAATTATAAGGGTTAAAAGTTGACCAGCGATTTCTCATTTTTACAACAAAATTTACAAAGCCATTTTTTTTAGGGACCACCTCACATTTGAAGTCACTTTGAGGGGTCTATATGGCAGAAAATACCCAAAAGTGACACCATTCTAAAAACTGCACCCCTCAAGGTACTCAAAACCACATTCAAGAAGTTTATTAACCCTTCAGGTGCTTCACAGGAGTTGAAGCAATGTGGAAGGAAAAAATGAATAGTTAACTTTTTAGTCACAAAAATGATGTTTTACAAACTTTTTTCATTTTCACAAGGGTAAAAGGAGAAAATGGACAGATAAAGTTGTTGTGCAATTTCTCCTGAGTACACCAATACCCCATATGTGGGGGAAAACCACTGTTTGGGCATACGGCAGAGCTCGTAAGTGAAGGAGCGCCGTTTGACTTTTTCAAACCAAAATTGGCTGGAATCGAGATTGGACGCCATGTCGCGTTTGTAGAGCCTCTGATGCGCCTAAACAGTGGAAACCCCCCACAAGTGACACCATTTTGGAAACTAGACCCCCTATGGAACTTATCTAGATCTGATGTGAGCACTTTGAACCCCCAAGTGTTTCACAAAAGTTTATAATGCCTAGGTGAGAAAAAAAAAAAACAATTTTCCACAAAATGATTTTTTAGTCCCAAATTTTTTATTTTTCCCAAAGAAATTGGACCGCAAAAGTTGTTGTCCAAATTGTCCTGAGGATGCTGATACCCCATATCTGGGGGGGGGAAACTGCTTGGGCGCACAGCAGGTCTTGGAAAGAAAGTAATAATGTTTTGGAATACAGACGTTAATGGGGGTCATGTTCCGTCTGCAGTGCCCCAGATGTGCCTAAACAGTGGAAACCCCCCAGAAGTGGACCCATTTTGGAAACTAGATCCCCTAAGGAACTTATCTAGATCTGTGGTGAGCACTTTGAACCCCCAAGTGCTTCACACAAGTTTATAATGCCCGGGCATGAAAATAAAAAATCCTATTTTTTCGCACAAAAATTATCTTTAAGTCACCAATTTTTTATTTTCCTGAGGGTAACAGGAGAAATTGGACCACAAAAGATGTTGTCCAATTTGTCCTGAGTACGCTGATGCCCCATATGTGGGGGGAACCACTGTTTGGGCGCACGGCAAAGCTCAGAATGGAAGGAGCACCATTTGACTTTTTCCAACCAAAATTAGGTGGAATTGAGATTGGATGCCCTGTTGTATTTGGAGAGCCCCTGATGTGCCTAAACAGTGGAAACCCCACACAAGTGACCCCATTTTGGAAACTAGACCCCCTAAGGAACTTATCTAGATCTGTGATGAGCAATTTGAACCCCAAGTGCTTCACACAAATTTATAACGTAGAGTCGTAAAATTAAAAAATCATATTTTTTTCCACAAAAATGATCTTTTCACCCCAATTTTTATTTTCCCAAAAGTTATTGTGCAATTTGTCCTGAGTACGCTGGTACCTCATATGTGGGGGTAAACCACTGTTTGGGTGCATGGCAGAGCTCAGAAGGGAAGGAGCGCCGTTTGACTTTTTCAATGCAGAATTGGCTGGACACCATGTCGTGTTTGGAGAGCTCCTGATGTGCCTAAACAGTGGAAACTCCCCACAAATGACACCATTTTGGAAACTAGACCCCCAAGGAACTTATCTAGATGTGTGGTGAGAACTTTGAACCCCAGGTGTTTCACTAAAGTTTATAACGCCCAAGCATGAAATTTAAAAAAAATCATATTTTTTCCACAAACATGATCTTTAAGATCTCCAACTTTCTATTTTCCCAAGGGTAACAGGAGAAATTGAACCCCAAAAGTTGTTGTCCAATTTGTCCTGAGTATGCTGATACCCCATATGTGGGAGAAAACTACTATATGGGCACACATCAGGGCTCGGAAGGGAAGTAGTGACGTTTTGGATTGCAGACTTTGATGGAATATTCTGCGGGTGTCATGTCGTATTTGGAGAGCCCCTGATGTGCCTAAACAGTGGAAACCCCCCAACACGTGACCCCATTTTGGAAAATAGACCCTCCAAGGAACTTATCTAGATGTGTGGTGAGCGCTATGAAGCCCCAAGTGCTTCACAGAAGTTTATAACGTACAGCCGCAAAAAACAAAAAAAATTATTTTTTCTTTTTTACAAAAATGATATTTTCGCCACCAATTTTTTATTTTCCCAAGGGTAACAGAAGAAATTGGACCCCAAGAGTTATTGTGCAATTTGTCCTGAGTACACTGATACCCCATATATGGGGGTAAACTACTGTTTGGGTGCATGGCAGAGCTCTGAACGGAAGGAGCACCGTATGACTTTTTCAACGCAGAATTGGCTGGAATTGAGATCAGACGCCATGTCACATTTGGAGAGCCCTTGATGTGCCTAAACAATTCTAACTCCAACCCTAACCCCAACACACCCCTAACCCTAGTCCCAACCCTAACCATAACCCTAACTGTTGTGAATGTGCTAGAAATGAATTCTGAGCAGAAGCTCCCTCTGGTGGTTACAAACAGTACTGAACTATCCAATGAAGATTGTGAAGATTGGCGATCAGGTGTTACTGACTGGTCTTATATAAGGGAGGTTCCCTCCCATCAGGGTTGCCGGTGATCAATTGTTCTGGTCTCATCTTTGATTCCTGTTCACTTTGTAGTTTGCTGTTTCGTGCCTGCATCTTCTGCTAACAGATAAGACATTTTCTTTTTTTTAGTTTTTTGTGCTTGCTTTTTGCATTTTGTCCTGCACTTCTGTGGGGGTCTGCCGGGTCCCCTCCGGGGGCTTGTGCTCCTCTCAGTTTAGTTCAGCCACTGTTGTTTGTTCATTTGCCTTTTCCAGTTTTTTCAGTGGCTGCTGTTTAGTTTTGTTACACCAGAGAACTAATTTAGGTGGTAGAGGTCGTGTGATCTCAGGTGTTTTTGTAATTAGTAGAGTTGGTACTTTTCAGGGTTTTTTGGGATTGCAGTAAGTGTCCTTCCTATCCTTTTCTATTTAGGAAGTTTGGGCCCCAACGTTTGCTCATACTATTTTCTGTCTGTGTCAGTATTTCCTCTTGTCTAACCGCCATTACATGTTTGGGGGCTTTCTATGTTCTTTGGGGATCTGCTCCGGGGCAGATAGTTTTCCTCTTTCTGTCTTTAGGTGTAGTTAGCTTCTCAGGCTGTGACGAGGCGTCTAGGACCAACGTAGGTACGCTCCACGGCTGCCTTTAGTTGTGGTGGTTAGTCAGGGTACTGCAATCCCATAGATTCCAACCTCTCTGGTGTATTTCCTTTTTTGCCTGCTCTCCTCAGCTACCAAATCATAACACCTAACCACAAACCTAACCCTAGCACACCCCTAGACCCTAATCCCAACCCTAACCCTAATCCTAACTTTAGGCGCAACACTAACCATAACTTTAGGCGCAACCCTAACCCTAATGGGAAAATGGAAATAAATACATTTTTTTAATTTTATTATTTTTCCCTAACTAAGGGTGTGATAAAGGGGGGTTTGATTTACTATTTATAGCGGATTTTTATGATTGGCAGCTGTCACGCTAAAAGACGCTTTTTATTGCAAAAATAGTTTTTGCATCATCACATTTTGAGAGCAATAATTTTTGCATATTTTAGCCCACAGAGTCATGTTAGGTCTTATTTTTTGCGGTATGAGTTTACATTTTTATTGGTACCATTTTTAAGCACGTGACATTTTTTGATTGCTTTTTATTTCGATTTTTGAGAAGCTAGAATGAACAAAAATCAGCAATTCATGAATTTCTTTTGGGGAGGCGTTTATATCGTTCCACGTGTGGTAAAATTGATAAAGCAGTTTTATTTTTTGGGTTAGTACGATTACAGTGATACCTCATTTATATCATTTTTTTATGTTTTAGCGCTTTTATACAATAAAAACCAAATTTTATATAAAAAATAATTATTTTTGCATCGCTTTATTCTGCGAGCTATAGCTTTTTTTATTTTTTCGCTGATAATGCTGTATTGTGGCTCGTTTTTTGCGGGACAAGATGACGTTTTCAGCGGTACCATGTTTATTTATATCAGTCTTTTTGATCGTGTGTTATTCCACTTTTTGTTCGGCGGTATGATGATAAAGCATTGATTTTTTGCTTTTTTTTTTTAAGGGGTTCACTAAAGGGGTTAACTAGTGGTACAGTTCTATAGGGCAGGTCGTTACGGACGTGCCAATACCAAATATGTGTACTTTTATTTTATTTTTTTTTTTACAGGAAGAAATGAATTTATTGGGGAATATTTTTTTTTTCCTTTATTTTGGATTTTTTTTTTTACACTTGTTATTTTTATTTTTTAACTTTTTTACTTTGTCCCAGGGTGGGACATTACAGTATAGGGTCAGATCGCTGGTCTCACAGTGTGCACAGCACTCTGTGAGACCAGCGATCTCATAGGCACTGCTGCAGGCTTCCTCAGCGCCTGCTCTCAGCAGGCACTAAGGAAGCCGCCTCCATGCAAGACCCGGTGACCATCTTGGATCCGGGGTCCTGCAGGGAAGAGGCCTTCAGAACAGCGCGGTCACATCGCGCTGTTCTGAGGGTCTCAGGGGAGCACGCAGGAGCCCCCTCCCTGCGCGATGCTCCCCTGTGCCCCCGGTACACCGTGATCATGTTTGATCGCAGTGTGCCAGGGGTTAATGTGCCGGGATCGGTCCGTGACAGCTCCTGGCACATAGTGCCGGGTGTCAGCTGTGATAATTAGCTGACACCCGGCCGCAATCGGCCGCGCTCCACCAGGGAGCGCGGCCGATCGCTTCGACATACTATCCCGTCCATGGTCAGATTGTCATGGGTTTCATGGACGGGATAGTACGTTGGATGGCAGAGAGGGGTTAAAAAGGTCCCTTAGTCTGTTTCAGTAGGCTCCACATGCATGGGGACGACTGCTGACTTGACAGATGTCCAGAAGGCCGTCATTGACACACTCCACAAGGAGGGTAAGCCACAAAAGTTCATTGCTAAAGAAGCTAGCTGTTCACAGACTGTTGTATCCAAGCATATTAATGGAAAGTTGAGTGGAAGGTAAAAGTGTGGTAGAAAATGGTGCACAAGCTACCGGGATAACTGCAGCCTTGAAAGTATTGTTATGAAAAGGCCATTCAAAAATTTGAAACAAAGAAACAAAAGAGCAGAGGGGGTATTCTGTCCTCATGCACGTTAGCAGGGTGTGTGATGAGACATGTAGCTAAACCCCCTGTCTTTTTTAAGAAAAAGAGGCTGTAAAATTGTAACCTTCTTTTATTGATTGCAGATGTGACAGGAAAGGGTAAAACTAGAATGCAATAATAAGAGCATTTCAGAATAAATAACTGCAGAGCATGAAACACAAATAATTTACAATATACAGAGTACACAAACTGATTATTACCTACTTAGTAACAAACATACTGATAAACACAGGATTATACACATAGATAGTGCTTACCGACTATGCTTAGAGCAGGCTGTTTAAGAAACATGAAGAACACGAGTGATGTAGTTTCTCTTAAGGCACATGGAGAATAAATGGCTGCTGTCCTCCTTCACAGTGTGATAAATAAGACCATAATGCAACAGGAACAATCCCACAATGCTCTTGGAACTTCCCACAAGACATTACAAATTAAACTAGAATCTATGCATCAAACAGCCAGCAGGTGGCGCTGTTACCTTACAACATAAAATGTATGAAAGACCAATACATTCAACAATTGCAATGTCTATAACAATTGGAGACATAAAAACAATGACTAGACTTTCTAGACAGCAATTATATGGCTGGACAGAACAGGGGGCACTCATAGAATTATACCTGGTGGTCTAATGAGGTATCTATTAAAACGGGAATCCACTCACCTCTCTGGGTTGTGCACCATTGCACAACCTCGGACGAAGTCTGTGGTTAGTAAGGAGCCAGCGGTCGGGCTGTGGGGCGTGGAGTCCAAGCTGACATGTGAATGAAACACATGACCGAAGGTCCTGCAGATCTCCTAGTGATGATGCCTGTGCTGCTCCATCCGCAGTCCTCAATATTTCAGGTATGCTTCAAAGAGATAAATACAGCAGAGCAAAGATATTGCAAAAACGATGTGACATGTGAATTACAGATTAAACATGTGCTCCGCAAGACCACACTTTTTTTCTTCATTCATTCAAAAATTTGGGGGAGAGTCACAAGGAGTGGACTGCTGCTGGAGTCATTGCTTCAAGAGCCACCACACACAGACGTATAGAGGACATTGGCTACAAGTGTCATATTCCTTGTATCAAGTCACTCATGACCAACACACAACTCCAGAAGTGTCTTACCTGGGCCAAGGAGAAAAAGAACTGGACTGTTGCTCAGTGGTCCAAGGTGTTGTTTTCAGATGAAAGTACATTTTGCATTTCATTTGGAAATCAAGGTCCCAGAGTCTGGAGGAAGAGTGGAGAGGCCACAATCCAAGCTGCTTGAGGTCTAGTGTGAAGTTTTCACAATCAGTGATGGTTTTGGGAGCCATGTCATCTGCTGATGTAGGTCCACTGTGTTTTCTTAAGACCAAAGTCAGCGCAGCCGTGTACCAGGAAATTTTAGAGCACTTCATGCTTCCCTTGGACTTGGCACCTGTCTACACTGCCAAAAGTACCAATACCTGGTTTAAAAACAACAGTATCACTGTGCTTGATTGGCCAGCAAACTTGCCACACCTTAACCCCATAGACAATCTGTGGGGTATTGTCAAGAGTTAGAGAAACCAGACCCAACAATGCAGATGAGCTGAAGGCTGCTATCAAAGCAACCTGGGCTTCCAAAACACCTCGGCAGTGCCACAGGCTAATTGCCTCCATGCCACGCCGCACTGATGCAGTAATTGATGCCAAAGGAGCCCCAACCAAGTATTGAGGGCATTTACTGAACATACATTTCAGTAGGCCAACATTTAGTCAAGCTGGTTTTATAAAGTATTCTAATTTACAGAGATAATAACTTTGGGGTTTTCATTGGCTGTAAGCAGGGGCGGAACTATCGTGGAAGCAGGGGAAGCAGCTGCCATAGGGCCCGGGCTAGCAGGGGGCCCGTCCCTGCTGCAGCTGTCTCCCCTGCGGCTGTGTTCCGCCGCCCATGGCCTGAGAGTCGGCGGTTCCCTGTGCTGGCTGTCATGCTGACAGCCGGCGCAGAGAAGCTGCTGCGTGCCGTCTCCCAGGAATCAATTGCACTGGTGTCTATACAGACGCCAGTACAATTGAAGCTCTGACCGCCAGGTCAGAGCGACGTCTGCAGCGTGATCATGTCATGTGATCACGCTGCTGACGTCACTCGTCCGCGGCGCCCAGAAGGGTGAAGACTGGTGGTGAGTGTGCTCCACTGTGGAGCTGAAGATACCACCGAAGATTAACGGGGCCCGGGGGCACATACTGTGTGAGTGATAACTCTGCATTCTTGGCTGCATTACTACTTGAGGGGCACATTACTACTGATGGGAGAATAAGAGGGCTTATTACTAGTTATGGGGGCATAATGTGCCTGCATTAATAGTTATGCGGGACATGGTTACTAGTAATGGTAGCATAAGGGGGCTGCATTGCTACCAGTCCATTATATTATATTGTGTTTCCATAATGTCTGCTTTAAATACAGCTCTGATTTGGGCAAAAAGCTGGCCGTTATGAGACTGAAGAGTATTTTTTGGGCCTAGAGAATTGCTGTGATTTGCTCCGCCCACTGCTATTGGCTCTGCCCACTATCAGAACCCCGCCCCCCGCCGCCCGTTTGGGAGAGGGGGCCCCGTTCAAAATTTTGCTGTGGGGCCCCGCCATTTCTAGTTACGCCACTGGCTGTAAGCCATAATCATCTACATTAACAGAAATAAACACTTGACATAGATCACTCCATTTGTAATGACTCTACATAATATGAGTTTCACTTTTTGTATTGAAGAACTGAAATAAATTAACTTTTTGATTATACTCTAATTCTGTGAGAAGCACCTGTAGCTAAGATATAAGCAATATCTGCTGGCTTCCAAAGCGTCTCCTTTTCATATCATGCTTGCTCAATCTGTGTGACTTACCTCTGCAAGCGCAAGCACGAGTGACGTTTTTTTTTTAGCTACTATAGAAATGAATTGAGACAGCCGCTCGTGCACGTCCACCTCTCTTTTGTGTTAAACCGAATATACAACATCGATGGTAAACAGGTTCATTGAGTAGTGTTCCACACTTTATCTCCCTCTCAATCTGTGCATTTGATGAAGTTCCGCTACATAGGACCAAAATGTAATTTTTAAGGATTGCAAAATAATAAATCAACATTACAGCATCACAGATTGGATGGCCGAGTTCTCTTTTACTATCCTTTATTATCAATGTGATAATGTCCCACTCTTGACATGGAGAAGAACCCATGTGGGACCAAAAGTAGACAGGGCGTTGGGTTACATTTTGCAACGTTCTGCCAAAAATATTACTATCATTTTTCCATAGACATCTCTGTCACAGACTCCACTATGATAAAAAATAATCTAAGGACTGCAGACTGAGATGATAGACCAGATATAGCTTTATGATTTATCTTGAGATGAACACTATCTTCATGTGTAGAAAACAGAAATCTGATAAAGATGGAAAGATTTCTGACCTCCATGCAATGCCTGTTTCAATTACTTGAGCGACTAGCATTTGACACTATTATTAATCACAATGAAACTAAATCTCAACTCATTCAAAAAATTGTTTTTCTTCAGCGTCCCTATACAGGTCCTTCTCAAAAAATTAGCATATAGTGCAAAATTTCATTATTTTCCATAATGTAATGATTACAATTAAACTTTCATATATTTTAGAATCATTACACACCAACTGAAATTTGTCAGGTCTTTTATTGTTTTAATACTGATGATTTTGGCATACAACTCCTGATAACCCAAAAAACCTGTCTCAAAAAATTAACATATTTCAACCGTCCAATAAAATAAAAGTGTTTTGTAAAAACAAACAAAAAAAACCATCAAATAATAAAGTTCAGTTATGCACTCAATACTTGGTCGGGAATCCTTTTGCAGAAATGACTGCTTCAATGCGGCGTGGCATGGAGGCAATCAGCCTGTGACACTGCTGAGGTGTTATGGAGGCCCAGGATGCTTCGATAGCGGCCTTAAGCTCATCCAGAGTGTTGGGTCTTGCGTCTCTCAACTTTCTCTTCACAATATCCCACAGATTCTCTATGGGGTTCAGGTCAGGAGAGTTGGCAGGCCAATTGAGCACAGTAATACCATGGTCAGTAAACCATTTACCAGTGGTTTTGGCACTGTGAGCAGGTGCCAGGTCGTGCTGAAAAATGAAATCTTCATCTCCATAAAGCATTTCAGCCGATGGAAGCATGAAGTGCTCCAAAATCTCCTGATAGCTAGCTGCATTGACCCTGCCCTTGATGAAACACAGTGGACCAACACCAGCAGCTGACATGGCACCCCACACCATCACTGACTGTGGGTACTTGACACTGGACTTCAGGCATTTTGGCATTTCCTTCTCCCCAGTCTTCCTCCAGACTCTGGCACCTTGATTTCCGAATGACATGCAAAATTTGCTTTCATCAGAAAAAAGTACTTGGGACCACTTAGCAACAGTCCAGTGCTGCTTCTCTGTAGCCCAGGTCAGGCGCTTCTGCCGCTGTTTATGGTTCAAAAGTGGCTTTACCTGGGAATGCGGCACCTGTAGCCCATTTCCTGCACACGCCTGTGCACGGTGGCTCTGGATGTTTCTACATCAGACTCAGTCCACTGCTTCCTCAGGTCCCCCAAGGTCTGGAATCGGTCCTTCTCCACAATCTTCCTCAGGGTCCGGTCACCTCTTCTCGTTGTACAGCGTTTTCTGCCACATTGTTTCCTTCCAACAGACTTCCCATTGAGGTGCCTTGATACAGCACTCTGGAAACAGCCTATTTGTTGAGAAATTTCTTTCTGGGTCTTACCCTCTTGCTTGAGGGTGTCAATGATGGCCTTCTTGACATCAGTAAGGTCGCTAGTCTTACCCATGATGGGGGTTTTGAGTAATGAACCAGGCAGGGAGTTTTTAAAAGCCTCAGGAATCTTTTGCATGTGTTTAGAGTTAATTAGTTGATTCAGAAGATTAGGGTAATAGGTCGTTTAGAGAACCTTTTCTTGATATGCTAATTTTTTGAGACAGGTTTTTTGGGTTATCAGGAGTTGTATGCCAAAATCATCAGTATTAAAACAATAAAAGACCTGACAAATTTCAGTTGGTGTGTAATGAATCTAAAATATATGAAAGTTTAATAGTAATCATTACATTCTGGAAAATAATGAAATTTAGCACTATATGCTAATTTTTTGAGAAGGACCTGTATAAGACTAGTGCAACATGATGAGTTTGGCTGCAACACCTGACACACGATCAAATATCGCAGCATAATAATCATAGGTAGAGTGGTACATCGAGCTGTGTGGAGGCAGAACAAATACTTAGAGGAAAATAAGGAATTCAATTTGGATGAAAGTTTGGGATGGGATAAAAAGGCTATAGTACACATTATTTTACAATTTTTCAGGTGAAGCAACAAATGCAAGAGTACAGTAGAGCTCACAGAAAGATGAGAAACCAGGAAGTAATGAGTGAGGATGACAACTTAGTGCAATATTAAGTGACATTCCCTGCATGAGGTGCAATAGGCCTCACAGACACAGGTCACACATTTTTGTTTCCATTTCGTCTCCAAGGTGGCAGGGAATCCCCCCCTGTCCCTGTATCTTCCTATCTCTCGGTGCTGCTCAAACTCAGTTTTACCACCTGCCTTGCGGAGAGCAGGTGTGACCTCTGTGTCCTCTCAGGCTCACTGCGCCTGAAGGTTCTCACTTTTGAAGGTTCATACTTTCTGGGTTTTTTTCATCACAATTGTTTATTTTGTTTGTTTTATGAATGAATAATGCAAAGTTTGTGCATATTTCGTAGAAATAAGGAGGGTTTTATTACAAATAAGAGGGTTTTGGCGATAGTTGTAAAATTTGTGTACTTTTTGTTTTATTACGTTTATGGTTATTAATTTTTTTTTTTTTCATCTGATTTTGTGTACTCTCTTTTAATACATCTCTATGAAGGTCACTGATTACTTTTAGAGCCCAGAAACTGAGATAATTAGATTATTATAGGTGGTTTTCTAACCTGTGTCTGTCAGGCACACTGTGCCTGCACTCGGGAGTGCTAGAGATGTGCCTGACCCAGGGTTAATGTGGCATTAGGATGTAAACAACCATAGCTGCAGATTGATGGTAGTCAACTACTGCCCTCTGCTCCTCACAAAGCCATGCCAACATATGTAATGTGGAGCACCGGTTTTTCCACTAGCCGTGAAGGAACTAGTAAGCTCGGACCCGGCGTCCGGTTGGGCAGAGTGGAGGTCAGCTATCGTTGCTATATCACCTCAGTCACTCTTTCGTCTTCTTTACCACTCGCCTGTCGCCCTACTCACACCCTTAACATAAGCACAGGCAACAGTAGGTGTAGTCGTCAGCTTCCTTCCACAGCTCACTGACCGTTTCTCAGTTGGCTCGTTGTTATAATAACTGTAGTCCCCTTCCTTCTTTTCCTTCATAGACTCTGTCCAGAGCAGCTCTCAGGACCTTCCGTCAGACTGAATTCACGCTCGCTCCGAGAGTCACTTTCCACGTTCATAGGGAACTAACAGTCAGCCTGTTCTGAGGTAACAGCTTGCAATCTTTTCTCTGTCTCATCTGACAGGAATCACCAACCATCTGAACACGCACTGGCTCAAACAAAGCTCTGACTAGACTGAACTCCAGTCTGGAATGACCTCACTGCTACGTCTCCCACACCCTTAAATATTCTAAGGCTCCCTCTGGTGGCAATACAGGGAAGTGTGAGTGTGAATGAATATCAGGTATTTGTGCATTACCTTTCTGTGCATTCTCCAGGGAACATGTGTACCAAGCGCAGCTGGGCCACACACGTGCCCACGAGTGCCTTGTGGTAAATACGGCCCTGGTCCCTTTTAGAGGTTGTCGCCTCCCCTTGCATGTGATACTGATTTCTCTAACCCTTTCTTCCTCATGTTTGAGGGTATATCCATCTTGGAGACACATGTTTCATACAGCTCTGTACAAGGAAAGTCTCTTACCTACTGTAACTGTGCATTATGCAAGCATTCAGCTGGAAATAAACCTATTGGAATCTTCAAACGTGCTCTCTTCCAGTCGAGTTAACCTATCTGTGGACATCACTAAATGTGAGAAAGGCAGTCTAAGTGCCCAATGTTCCGACCACGCACCACAATTGTGGATACCAGGGCTATGGGGTACTCGGAGCCGAGCCCATGGAAATCTATGGGAGTTGTCACTGGTAGCGGTGGCTCGGTCCGTGGCCCTGGCGGTCGTGCAATGGGGGATATTTACAGGGGATTATTAGGATAGGTAGTTCGTGACGCCACCTGTGGTTTCTGGTAATTGTACCAGCGCTGCTATGAGGACTTTCACAGGGGATGTTATGGGGCAGCTGGGTGGTAAGTCTCCCACAGGCGAGACGGGTCCCTGGAAGTCTATGGTGGAGATGATGCAGGGTGTAGTAATAATTCAGTCACACACAAGGTAGCTCCTTTTCATACCTTTTACTGATGATGGTTCAAGCAGATCCCGGGGAGCTGGTCGGGGTGGAGAGTGCACATTCCGGTAACAGCTGAGCAGGTTAGAGGCCTCCTTAACTTCAATGTACATGCGAGTCCAACTTGCCTGAAGCGAAGTTAACTCTGAAACTCCAGCTTTCTCAATAGCCGTACTGCCCGGCCAACGTTGTGGTGGAGCCTTCTAAATGAGGAAACTAAGTCCTTACTTTTGTCGTGCACTTGACTCAAAGTCCCTGTTCCACCCGACTCCGGTTACGTATTGACACTTAGGGCTGCTCTCTGCGACCTGTAGTCCAGATGCCTCCGGTAATCTTGTCACTAAGCTTGAAACTGTAGCAACACCTCAGACTCCGGTGTCCAGCGATTTAGTGCAGGCAATCCAATACCTAAAGCACTTCTCTATCTTCTCCACTGTGCCCTTCGCCCTGCTCTCGCTCTTAGCACAAGCAATTGTAACTTCGATGGTAATGTCAGCTTTCTTCTAGAGCTCGCTGAGCAGCTCTCAGTATCCTCCTCCCTCCAGCTTCTGTTGAGGTACTGATTAAGGGTAGCTCTGACTAGGCTAGGATGATCCACTTCACCCGTACTAGCCTCCACTTGCTTGTCAGGTGAGCTACGTTAGCTCTGCGAGGATTCAGTCCTCCCTTCACTCTCTCCAAGTCCAGACTCACTGGACTGAACTGCACTGTCCGAAGACAGGAAACTGACTGACTGAGCTTGCTAAGTGTCACTTCCTCTTGTACCCCTGATGGGTGTGTCTAAAAGTGTGAGTGAAGTGCATATCAAGCTTTTGCTGTTACCTTCTAGTCCACTCTCCTGGACTTTTATGTGTGCCTGCATAGCTGGGCTACACACCCAACACTTGCAATTTAGCCTTGGAAGCAGAATACTGCAGATAGTAGACAGGTGAAGCATACAATGTAGGTATGTATCACATGTGACCCTTTTAAGTGGTCGAAACATATTTACAAATTGGCACTAGCAATACCAATAGTAATTTGGATTAAGGACACCATTCCCAATACAAATATGTATGGAGGTAATAGATTATATCTAAGAGAGATAAAACATGCATCACATGTGAAATAAACAGATTAATGGATACTCATCTGTACAACCTGGGTGCTGGGAGGACAGGTTCCCCAATGCGCGTTTTGCGTTTAGCTTCTTCTTGGGGAAAATTGTAATTGTAACGCCCCATGACACCAAAAACAAAGAGTAAGAAGATCTGTGGTGGCTTTACTACCAGGATGTCCAGCCAAGACCGAATAATGATGTTCATTTAAAATTTTAAGATGAAAATTCACAGGAATAAACAGTCCACTTGAAGGACAGGCAGCAGCGGCATCCAGCTGAGACTCTTAGATCTCCCTCTCGAGATCAGAACGTATAGTTGCAATAACTATCCCTTTCTGTAGTATAGGAACTGGTTCACAATTATCTCCTCCCTCAGGAAAACAACATGATAAGGCATCAGCCTAAGGGTTCACTCACACTAAAAATCGGATTTCATTCTTACCAATTTAATCTTATACTTCTGTTCTCAATGGCAATTTTTTTGCTGCTCCAATCAGATCACGATTACAACATGCTGCAATTTCATGCTGAATTCGGATCGCAAGCACCTATATAAGTCTATGGGTGCATGGAAAACATTGCACTACACTTGGATATCACAGTGTAGATTCCTGCCAACACCAGTAGCTGTGCTGTGATCATGCGAGAGGCTCGGAGCACATAGCACTGACATTCGGCTCCCGCTCACAGCAGAGCAGGACCCGAGTGTCATTAGCATATCGCATCCGATGCTCTAGCATTAGATGTGGCATCCTAATGAGACCCCGATATTAATGTTCATAGCCCCATCCTATACATTACAAAAAAAATTGAATCTGGTGAAGAAAATTGACCATTGCCTGTCTAGGTGCCAGATGCTTTTCAGATTTCAAATATAAAAGATTTTAATGAATTTATATCCCACTCCAAGAAATGTCGCCACTCTTCAAAACCCCACTTTATTGCCAAGAGTTCCCTATTACCAATGTCATAGTTTATCTCAGCGGACAACAGTTTCTTTAAAAAGTATGCACACAGAAGCCATTTACTCTGAGATGCACCCTGCGACAATGCAGCACCCACTTCAGACTCATCAACGTCTACAATGAATGGCTGAGTGACATCAGACTGTATCAAATGCCACACTGGCCGGACTGAACCATTTGGAAAAGTCCGTCTTTTTCCTGGTCATATCCGTCAGAGGTTTGGCCACTACCGATAAGTTCTTGACAATAATGTTTGTTAAGCGCTGTGGAATTAATGGCGTAATATAAATGAGTAAAATAAATAAATTAAAAGAAATAAACTTACGGTAATAATTGGCAAAACCTAAAAAAAACTTTACAAAGCTTTTAAGTCTTTAAGATGATTCCAATCCAGTACCTCCAAGACTCTCATGCAAAAACTGGTGGACAATAAGTAATAACCCAGAAAAGGGATCTCCTTAACCAAGAACATACATTTCTCTGGTTTAAAGTATAATTTATTGTCCTTCATAATTTGTAAGACCTGCCTGACATGTACCTGATTTGAATCGAGGTCAGGCGAATAAATCAATATGTCATCAAGAAAGACTACCACAAATATATCTTACAGGTGACAAAAAATGTCATTTACAAACTACTGAAAGACTGTAGGAGCATTAGTCAAGCCAAATGGCATCACAAGATTTTCATAGTGTCCCTCAGGTGTATTAAAGGCTGTCTTCCACACATTCCCGTTCGTAATTCAAATAAGATTATATGGCCCCCTGAGGTCCAGTTTACCAAACCATTTTGCCCTGATGATATGGTTACAGAGGTCCGAAATGAGAGGGTGAGGATAAGGATCCTGGACCATGAGCCGATTAAGTTAGCAGAAATCTAGGCAGGGGCGTAACACCCCATCTTTTTTCTTAACCATGAAAAATCCCTCTGCAACAAGAGATGAGGAAGGTCTGATATAACCCTTTAGCTGACTTTCTGCAATATAGTCCTTTATGGCCTGCCTCTCTGGACCAGAAAAATTATGTAACCTGCCGTAAAGCAGCTTGGCCCCAGCAATTAGATTAACGGTGCAATCATAAGGACGAGGAGGAGGCTGTTCTTGACACCCCTGTTCTGAAAATACATCCCTGAAATCAGACAGGAATTCCAGCAGAGAACGGGTATTCACCCTGGCAAACCGAGTGCCCAAGCAATGTCTTTGACAGTACTCACTCCACCTTACCACCTCCCAAGACTGCTGGTCCACTACGGGATTGTGCAATATAAGTCAAGGTAGTCTAAAAACCACAGGAGAAGTCAAGCACTCTAGCACATAACAATCGTTTAATTCTGAATGTATGGGCCATACATTCAGAATTAATCGAATGTAAATGTAAATGTATCCCTCTGACGACCTGAGTAAAATACTCCTGACTGAAGAGTGCAGAGTCAGTGGCGATTATGGGTATATGTCTAGACAGATTATGTGGTTTGAGACTTTGGTCCAGGTTGAACCTTTCGTCAATGAGACTAAACCCCGCCCCACTGTCCAAAAAGGCTTAAGTAACTACCTTACTTTTTGCCAAAATGAATCCTGACCGATAAAAAAAATTGTGACCTACCCAAAAAGGAAATATGTGCACCCGGGTTGCTAAACTCCCCACAACCTGGGCTCCTTAGTTTTCCGGCAGATGTTTGTGGTTATGTATGGAAGGACAAGTACCCACATAATGATCCTTCCCACAACAGAAAAATCACACTTCTCCTTTACAATGAACTGCAGGAGAAACAACAAAACGAGTCATCGCCCCATTTGCATGGGTTGCTCAGTTAACGCAACCCAAGGTTCCCTTGACCCTGGACCCCCCCATGAAAATTGGGGTGTCTCTTTAAGTCTCTGGTGAAGATTGTGGTTCACACTGGTAGCCAGAGACATGGTCACCTCTAGGTAAACCAAGGTCTCATATATGGCAAAGGCATCCTTTACCCTCACAGAAAGCCCCTGACAGAACTAACTACGGATTGCGGGGTCATTCCACGTAGTATCCGTGGATCACCTATGGAACTTGGAGCAATACTCCTCTGCTGGCCGGTCTCCCTGCTGAAATTGACATAGCTTAGATTTGGCCAGGGAGACAGGGTCGGGGTCATTGTATATACAATTCCTAGAAACTAGGAGCAAAAAAAGCTCAAATAGGGTCTTATCTGAAAATAATAGTTATGCCAATTAAAATTAAGCTAACCTGATAAGGTTATGTGACACACAACCATGAATACGCATGAAAAAAGCTTCTGCAGATCCATGGCTCTTCCAACCAAGAAATAGGAAAAAAAGGAGCCAAATGTGGTTTATCTGCACTGCTGGTACGCAATGATGATCTAAATCAGTGTTTCCCAAACTCCAGTCCTTGCGGACCCCACGGGTCATGTTTTCAGGATAGCCATAGTGTTGCATAGGTGAGAGAATTCCTGATGCCTTGATGATACTTCCACCATCTGCGCAATACCAAGGAAATTCTGAAAACATGACCCGTGGGTTCCGCGAAGACTGGAGTTTGGGAAACACTGATTAAATGAAAGAATAATATAGGATTTTTTATTTCAGATTTTTTAGTCAACACATTTCAAAGTCATTCTGTTAAAGTAGGATCTAAGTGACCCTTCACGGTTGACCTAGTGATTTCCAAATTAATTCATAGAACGTTGCTAGCAACATAAATAACCAAACAGACACGTGTTTCCGTCTGGGAGGATCAAGCAAGATTCCTATCCCATGTATTACATCATCATCTTTTATAGTATTTAGTGAGCTTGTACTTCAACCAATAGTATAAAACCACACCTACAACATTTAACCAATGAAAATACAAGAAAATTGACCTATAAGAATTACAGGAAAATTAACCTATAAGAATACAAGAAAATAGGAAACTACATATATGGTCATGTCTTCGTAACATAGGAGAGAACAATAACATACTCATTTCTCAAAGCATTCTACAGTGATAAATCCCAAGGTCTCATATCTTGTCCAAACTGGAGCAGTCTGGTTTTATCACAGCCCATAACCTTTATTCTACTTAAAATCAGAAAAAACTATTTGGCTCTTTACCAGCCAGAAACTATTGCCTAGTAACAGAATTTATCTCATAAAGACAAGATGGAGTTACAAGCACAAAATGGAGCATTCAGTTTTGATCTTTCTTAATTTAGTCCTTCACATTCCCCCCCTAGATAAATTTTGTTAACTTATGTCCAGCATCAGAGGTACTATCCCAAGCTATAAGCTCGAGGGGTACTGGTCTTCACATATCTGATGCCATGTTACCAGACATGGCTGTTGCGGCGTACCCATCCCCCCTGTATACTACAATTTACAAATAACAACGGTGGTGGAGATCTTTTGAAGATAGCCATGCACTTGGCTTCAACATCTTCTGTTGTGAATGTGTTAGAAATGAATTCTGAGCAGAAGCTCCCTCTGGTGGTTACAAACAGTACTGAACTATTCAATGAAGATTGTGAAGATTGGCAATCAGGTGTTACAGACTGGTCTTATATAAGGGAGGTTCCCTCCCATCAGGGTTGCCGGTGATCAATTGTTCTTGTCTCAACTTTGGTTCCTGGTTCACTTGGAAGCTTGCTGTGTCTTGCCTGCATCTTCTGCTAACAGATAAGATATTTTCTGCTTTTATTTTTGTGCTTGCTTTTTGCATTTTGTCCTGCACTTCTGTGGAGGTCAGCCAGGTCCCCTCCGGGGGCTTGTGCTCCTCTCAGTTTATCTGAGCCACTGTTATTTGTTCATTTGCCTTTTCCAGTTTTTTCAGTGGCTGCTGCTTAGTTTTGTTACACCAGAGAACTAATTTAGGTGGTAGAGGTCGTGTGATCTCAGGTGTTTTTGCAATTAGTGAGTTGGTATTTTTTTAGGGTTTTTTTGGATTGCAGTAAGTGTCCTTCCTATCCTTTTCTTTCTAGGAAGATTGGGCCCCAACGTTTGCTCATACTATTTTCTGTCTGTGTCTGTATTTCCTCTTGTCTAACCGCCATTACATGTTTGAGGGCTTCCTATGTTCTTTGGGGATCTGCTCCGGGGCAGATAGTTTTCCTCTTTCTATCTTTAGGTGTAGTTAGCTTCTCAGGCTGTGACGAGGCGTCTAGGACCAACATAGGTACGCTCCACGGCGTGGTTAGTCAGGGTACTGCAATCCAGTAGATTCCAACCTCTCTGGTGTATTGCCTTTTTTGCCTGCTCTCCTCAGCTACCAAATCATAACAATCTTCATCAGATAACTTCTTGAAATCGATGTAGAGAAGAGCAGGGGTAACAACGCCTTTTGGTATCATTAGCTGTCCAAGTACAGAATTTCCTAATACATACAGAAATACACCAAAAAAACAACAAGTTTTAGTATTACATACATAACAAGAATAAAAACAGCAATATATAACAAACTTTTCAAGATTCCAGCTATCCAACCCCCAATTCCCTTAACCCCTTAATGTGCAATGACGTGCACAGTCCGTCATGGCAAGGTGTCAGTTCCGGCACCAGGACGGACTGTGCACGTTATCCCTTTGATCTACCACTGCGTGTAAACACGCAGTGGTAGATCAGTGCCGACAGCTGTCACAGACAGCTGACAGGCACAGCAAGCGGTGCGGGGACCTTTGCCGCCGGTCCCGGCACCTACAGCGCTGTGCTTGGTCAGTCAATCTGACTGACCAAACACAGCAGCGATCGCGCAGGAGAAGCTGAAATTTCAGCTTCTCCAGCGCGATCAGTGCAGGAGCCGGCGCTGCAGTGGCCAGGCTTCCTGCACTGACAGCCAGGAGCGGCGCCCCCGCCGCCCCTGGCTTTTAACCCCCTGACTGCTGCGATCGAGCGCGATCGCAGCTCTCAGGGGGGGAGGCAGAGGGTCGGGAGCTCCCTCTGCCTCAGATCGGCGCCCTGCAATGTATTTGCAGGGCCCGATCTCTGCCATGATGACCCGGGATTGTCATGACAACCTCCGGGTCATCTAGCTACGGAAAGCTGCTGTGATCATGCTCACAGCAGCTTTCATCATAGGTTCAATGCATTGCAATGCTGGAGCATTGCAATGCATTGTAACTGCAATAAAAAGTAAAAAAAAGTGAAAGTCCCATAAAGGGACAAGTTAAAAAAAATCATTTTTTAAAAAAAATTGTAAAAAAAATATTAAAAAATAATTTAAAAAAAATCCCCTAAAAAATACACATTTTTATGTAATAAAAAAAATAAAAAACAAAAAAAATACACATGTTTGGTATCTCCACGTCCGTAAAAATCCTATCTATAAAAGCGTAACCCTAGTTAACCCCTTCAGTGAAAGCCGTTAAAAAAAACACAAAAAAGTAGTAAATTATACTTTTTCCAAGCGGTATCATCATACCGCTTGGAAAAAGTGCAATAACACGCGATCAAAAAGTGGGATAAATAAACAATGGTACCGCTGAAAACGACATCTTGTCCCGCAAAAAACAAGCCGCTATACAGCATCATCAGCGAAAAAATAAAAAAGTTATAGCTCACGGAATAAACTGATGCAAAAATAATTATTTTTTCTATAAAAATTTTTATTGTGTAAAAAAATATATAAATGAGGTATCGCTGTAATCGCAGTGACCCGAAGAATAAAGCTGCTTTATCAATTTTACCACACGCAGAACGGAGGAAAAAAAAAAAACAATTCCTGAATTGCTGGTTTTTGTTCATTCTGCTTCCACAAAAATCGGAATAGGAAGCGATCAAAAAACGTTATGTGCCCGAATATGGTACCAATAAAAATGTCAGCTCGTCCCGCTAAAAATAAGCCCACAGATAACTCTGTCGGCCGAAATATGGAAAAATTATAGCTCTCAAAATACGGCGATGCAAAAATTTCTTACAAAAAATTATTCCAAAAAAAAAGCATCTTTTAGTGTGTGACAGAAGCTAAACATGAAAAAAGGGTGTAAATCTGGTGTCGCTGTAATCACACCGACCCGAGGAATAAAGTCGCCTAATCACTAATACCGCACGAGGAACGGCGTAAAAAAGAAAACCAATTCTTCACCTTTTGTGGATTTGTTCATTGTGCCTCCCAAAGATCGCAGTAAGGCGATCACAGTGGTTCCCACCCACATATGGGATATCAGCGTACTCAGGACAAAATGCACATCAACTTTTGGGGCCCTATTTCTACTGTTACCCTTATAAAAATAAAAATTTGGGGGCAAAAAGGTCATTTTTGTGGAAAAAAATATGATTTTTTTATTTTCACGGCTCTACGTTATAAACTTCTGTGAAGCCCTTGGGAGTTCAAAGTGCTGACCACACATCTAGATAAGTTCCTTGGGGGGTCTAGTTTGCAAAATGGGGTCATTTGTGGGGGGTTTCTACTGTTTAGGCACATCAGGGGCTCTCCAAGCGCGACATGACACCCGCAGACCATTCCATCAAAGTCTGCATTTGAAAAAGGCGCTCCTTCCCTTTCGAGCTCTGCTATGCGTCAAAATAGTGGTTTACCCCCACATATGGGGTATCAGCGTACTCAGGACTAATTGCACATCAACTTTTGGGGTCCTTTTATCCTTTGGAAAATAAAAATTGGGATGAAAAGATCATTTTTGTGGAAAAAATATGATTTTTTAATTTTATGGCTCTACGTTATAACCTTCTGTGAAGCCCTTGGGGTTAAAAGCTCTCACAACACATTTAGATAAGTTCCTTGGGGGGTCTAGTTTCCAAAATGGGGTCACTTGTGGGGGGATTTCCACTGTTTAGGCACACAGGGACTCTCCAAATGCAACATGGCTTCCAATCTCAATTCCAGCCAAAAAAGTCAAATGGCGCTGCTTCCCTTCCGAGCTCTGCCATGCGCCCAAATAGTGGTTTACCCCCACATATGGGGTATCAGCGTACTCAGGACTAATTGCACAATAACTTTTGGGGTCCTTTTATCCTTTGGAAAATAAAAATTGGGATGAAAAGATCATTTTTGTGGAAAAAATATGATTTTTTTAATTTTACGGCTCTACGTTATAACCTTCTGTGAAGCCCTTGGGGGTTAAAAGCTCTCACAACACATTTAGATAAGTTCCTTGGGGGTCTAGTTTCCAAAATGGGGTCACTTGTGGGGGGTTTCCACTGTTTAGGCACACAGGGACTCTCCAAATGCGACATGGCGTCCAATCTCAATTCCAGCCAAAAAAGTCAAATGGCGCTGCTTCCCTTCCAAGCTCTGCCATGCGCCCAAATAGTGGTTTACCCCCACATATGGGGTATCAGCGTACTCAGGACTAATTGCAAAATAACTTTTGGGGTCCTTTTATCCTTTGGAAAATAAAAATTGGGATGAAAAGATCATTTTTGTGGAAAAAATATGATTTTTTTAATTTTACGGCTCTACGTTATAACCTTCTGTGAAGCCCTTGGGGTTAAAAGCTCTCACAACACATTTAGATAAGTTCCTTGGGGGGTCTAGTTTCCAAAATGGGGTCACTTGTGGGGGGTTTCCACTGTTTAGGCACACAGGGACTCTCCAAATGCGACATGGCGTCCAATCTCAATTCCAGCCAAAAAAGTCAAATGGCGCTGCTTCCCTTCCGAGCTCTGCCATGCGCCCAAATAGTGGTTTACCCCACACATGGGTATTGGTGTACTCAGGAGAAATTGTACAACAAATATTGTGGTTCATTTTCTACTGATACCCTTGACAAAATTTAAAAAAATTGTGTCGAAAGAAAAATTTTGGGAAAAAAAGTTAAATGTTCATTTTTTCCTTCCACATTGCTTCAATTCTTGTGAAGTACCTAAAGGGTTAATAAACTTCTTGAATGTGGCTTTGAACACGTTGAGGGGTGCAGTTTTTAGAATGGTGTCACTTTTGGGTATTTTCTGTCATATTGACCCCTCAAATTCACTTCAAATGTGAGGCGGCCCCTAAAAAAAATGGTTTTGTAAATTTTGTTGGAAAAATGAGAAATTGCTGGTCAACTTTTAACACTTATAACTTCCTAATAAAAAAAAATTTTGGTTCCAAAATTGTGCTGATGTAAAGTAGACATGTGGGAAATGTTATTTATTAACTAATTTTTGTGACATATATCTCTGATTTAATGGCATAAAAATTAAAAGTTTGAAAATTGCAAAATTTTCAAAATTTTTTCCATATTTCCGTTTTTTTCATAAATAAACGCAAGTTATATTGAAGAAATTTTACCACTATCATGAAGTACAATATGTCACGAGAAAACAACCTCAGAATCGCCAAGATCCGTTGAAGCGTTCCAGAGTTATAACCTCATAAAGAGACAGTCGTCAGAATTGTAAAAATTGGCCTGGTCTTTAACCTACAAAATGGCTTGGTCGTTAAGGGGTTAAACCAATTGGCTGGATTAAAAAGAAAATATCTGCCAGAGACTGGGAATTATTCAATAAATCTCTCAGTAATTTTTCATAATATTATATAAACTTATTATTTAAGAACGGGGAATTTAGACTGTCCCATATAGTTACCAATAATAACATAAAAAATACGAAAAACCAAAACATTATGTCCCCTTTATTTGCTATTGGCTTGTTTAACCAGCTTGCAGTGCGATACGTAGATCCAAGTGGTCTTCCTTCCAGTTTCACTGACATAGGGGTGATGAGGAGAACTTAATAGGGACCGTCATACAAGGGTTCTAGTCGTGTTTTCTGACATGCCTTTTCACAACCACAAAATCATCAGACTTCAAACTAACAAATATCTGTTTCTGCTGAATCTGGAAAAGAAAAAGAAACTAGAGCATGGGTGTTAGCAAGATTTTTACTAAGCTGAATAACATATTGAACAGTACGGTCAGTTTCTTCTGATAACTACTGAGGCTGGAAATGTGCAACAGGGGGCCTAGCACCAAACAATATCTCATATAGGGACAGGCCATGTTTTGCAATAGGGGTAATACAAATGTAGTATAGTACAATGGGTAGGAGCTCTGGCCATAGAGCCGTAGTCTCCTGCATCATTTTGGTCAATTGTCCCATCAGTGTGTCGTTCAACCTCTCAACTTCCCCCCTGGATTATGGATAATACGGAATATGGAGGGCTACAGTGGATCCAAACATTGTCAGAACCTCCTCATACACATGAGAAGAAAAAGCCGGACCTTGGTCACTTTCAATGACTTCTGGAACTCCATATCTGCAGATAACTTCCATCACCAGTTTCTTTGCTGTGGTCTTTGCAGTCATGTTGGTAACAAGGAATGCTGCCAGCCAACTGGAGAACATATCGACAACCACCAGACAATATACATACCTTCCAGACTTAGGCATTTATGGTCCACCTGGAGCCCAGTAGAATTTTTGTACCAGGGCTAGGGCCTGGTCTTTTCCTCAATATATAGGTCCATATGCCCACGTGGCAATAGCAGGGTACATCCGCTTAGGGAGACACACAAGTTGGTCCTTTTTCCAGAGACCATTGTCCATACGTGCTCCATCAGCCTTCCACTGCTTCACCTCTTCTTTTGGAGACATTCTCTGCATTGTCATTAAGCGGTCTCGCGGGGTCCGACAGAAAACCTCAGTCTGTTGTAAATCATCAGATTCTTGTAGAGTCAGAATCTCTTGCAACTGTTTACGCTGAGAGCGTGTGGTCACCATAGTTGGTATGGTTAGTTTAACGGGCAGAAGAGCAATGGCATTTGCTTGCAAATCCGCAAATACGTTGTCAATAGTCTGTGGACTGTTCCTAGGGCTGTGCTCCTTGACTTTAATAATGGCCACCTGAGTAGGCAATTTGATCGATTCCATGAGGGTTTTAACAGCTTCAGCATTTTTCACTGGAGTTCCGGCAGTAGTAATAAACCCTTGATTGGCTTATAGAGCTCCAAAATCGTGAGCAATACTAAATACATATCGTGAGTCCGTGTATATATTAGTCCGTCTGTCTTTGGCCAAAGTACATGCAGTAGACAGAGCCTGAAGTTCTGCTTCTTGTGCTGACTGTGATGGTGGGAGCGCAGCTGCGTGCACTACAGTGTCCTCTGTGGTAACAGCATATCCCGTGTGGAATCTACCAAACTCATCAGCATATCTTGAATCATCCGTGTATAACACCAGATCGGGATTTGGAAGTGGATTCTCTCTGACATTTGGCGGAGTAGCTGTTTCTTCAGTCAGAAGTTGGGAACAATCATGTTGGAGATAATCCTCATCACTGCCATCTTTCTTGGGGACCGGCAGTAAAGTAGCGGGGTTGATTGTAGCACAGCGATGCAACTTGGTGATACTGGGGCCACAGGGTCGAGGCGGGTCCGAATAATAGTCCACTGGTCGTTGCCTATTGCCATGTGATTGTATAAGTACACCTGCTGCGTGTCCTTCATTCTCAGACACATACAAATGGAACAGTGGAGTATAGTCCGGGATGCCATAGGCAGGGGCGGAAACAATAAGCCACTTTAATAAGAAAAGGCACGATAAAGGCTTTCCATACAAACCAGTGATCTGTCCTTATAGTTCATTATACCGTCTCTTAAGACATTGTAAAGGGGTTGCATTATCGGGATGCATCTGGTATCCACTGACAACAATAAGTACATAGTTCATTTTCATCTTTTGGGAAAGGAAGGGAGCTGACAGCTATTTTTCTTTCTTCTGTGAGGTATCTGACACCCTGAAGGAGACAGTGACCCAAAAATATCACTTGACCAAGACAGAACTGAAGTTTCAAGGCCGAAACCCGTCAGTTCAGATCTGCCAGATGCTTCA
>JARQOD010000001.1:954408248-954438458 GCA_033576555.1 Oophaga sylvatica | reverse complement strand
CTCTTGCACACCATATCACTGAACGCTGTTTTGTGGGGTTCAGATCTAAGTCCCAACAGAGCCACCAAATGCATTTACACAGAACAGACTGTCAATCACACAATGCACAAGCAAAATGTCCGTCCATTGAGTGAAATAAATTATAAGATTGTTTAAAGAGGCCACTACTTTAACATTGATGACCTATACTTAGGACAGATCATCAATGTCTGATCGGCGGGGGAGCAACACCCGCCACTCCCATCAATCAACTATCATTGGCGGCTGGAACAGCACATACCCTGCACCCCTCTATCTCACGCACCCTGCACCCTCTTGCACCCCCCTATCTCACGCACACTCTTGCACCCCTCTATCTCACACACCCTGCACCCTCTTGAAGCCCTCTATCTCACGCACCCTGCACCCTCTTGAAGCCCTCTATCTCACGGACCCTGCACCCTCTTGCACCCCTCTATCTCATGCACCCTGCACCCTCTTGCAGCCCTCTATCTCACGCACCCTGCACCCTCTTGCACCCCTCTATCTCACGCACCCTGCACACTCTTGAACCCCTCTATCTCAAACACACCTGCACCCTCTTGCACCCCTCTATCTCAAACACCCTGCACCCCTCTATCTCACGCACCCTCTTGCACCCCTGTCTCACGCACCCTGCACCCTCTTGCACCCCTCTTTCTCACGCACCCTGCACCCTCTTGCACCCCTCTGTCTCACGCACCCTGCACCCTCTTGCACCCCTCTGTCTCACGCACCCTGCACCCTCTTGCACCCCTCTATCTCACGTACCCTGCACCTTCTTGCACCCTTCTATCTCAAACACCCTGCACCCCTCTATGTCACGCACCCTCTTGCACCCCTCTATCTCACGCATCCTGCACCCTCTTGCACCCCTCTATCTCAAACATCCTGCACCTTTCTATCTCAAACATCCTGCACCCTTCTATCTCAAACACCCTGCACCCCTCTATCTCACACACCCTCTTGGACCCATCTATCTCACGCACCCTCTTGCACCCCTCTGTCTCATGCACCCTGCACTCTCTTGCACCCCTCTATCTCAAACACCCTGCACCCCTCTATCACACGCACCCCTCTGTCTCATGCACCCTGCACTCTCTTGCACCCCTCTATCTCAAATACCCTGCACCCCTCTATCTCACGCACCCTCTTGCACCTCTCTATCTCACACACCCTGCACCCTCTTGCACCCCTCTGTTTCATGCACCCTGCACCCTCTTGCTCCCCTCTATCTCACGCACCCTGCACCCTCTTGCACCCCTCTATCTCAAACACCCTGCACCCCTCTATCTCACGCACCCTCTTGCACCCCTCTATCTCACACACCGTGCACCCTCTTTAACCCCTCTATCTCAAACACCCTGCACCCCTCTATCTCAAACACCCTGCACCCCTCTATCTCACGCACCCTCTTGCACCCCTCTATCTCACGCACCCTTCACCCTCTTGCACCCCTCTATCTCACGCACCCTGCCCCTTCTTGCACCCCTCTGTCTCATACACCCTGCACCCTCTTGCACCCCTCTATCTCACGCACCTTGCACCCTCTTGCACCCCTCTATCTCAAACACCCTGCACCCCTCTATCTCAAACACCCTCTTGCACCCCTCTATCTCATGCACCCTGCACCCCTCTGTCTCATGCACCCTGCACTCTCTTGCACCCCTCTATCTCAAACACCCTGCACCTCTCTATCTCAAACACCCTGCACCCTTCTATCTCACGCACCCTCTTGCACCCCTCTATTTCACACCCTGCACGCCTGTCTCATGCACCCTGCACTCTCTTGCATCCCTGTCTCATGCACCCTGCACTCTCTTGCACCCCTGTCTCATGCACCCTGCACTCTCTTGCACCCCTGTCTCATGCACCCTGCACTCTCTTGCACCCCTGTCTCATGCACCCTGCACTCTCTTGCACCCCTCTATCTCAAACACCCTGCACCCCTCTATCTCACGCACCCTGCACCCTCTTGCACCCCCCTGTCTCATGCACCCTGCACTCTCTTGTACCCCTCTGTCTCATGCACCCTGCACTCTTTTGCACCCCTCTGTCTCATGCACACTACACTCTCTTGCACCCCTGTCTCATGCACCCTGCACCCCTCTATCTCAAACACCTGCACCCTCTTGCACCCCTCTGTCTCATGAACCCTGCACTCTCTTGTACCCCTCTATCAAACACCCTGCGCTTCTCTTGTCACAGTCTGGACCCCTCTATTTCCCACAGCCTGTAACGTCACACATCCCTCTGTCAGTGTGCACCCCCATAGCCCACATCCCACTATCACATAGACCCTGCACTCCCCATGTACCCTGTTCCCGTCATTACCTCTCACAAGTTTCCCATCTCAGCTTCTCCTGCAGTTTCCAGCCTGCAACTCTGTGGCTCCTCCCCCTTGAGTCACATGATTGTGACATCATCACAGCCTGTACCATCCATTCAGATGTAATTTGTTCCGTTTCCAGACTTAAAAAAAAAAAACCTGCTCAGGTGCCGCCCCCCCGCATCCTAGTGCCCTCAAGTGCCTAGTGGCAAATACGGCCAGGGCCGCCATCAAGGCATGACAACCCTTACTGCGGTATGGGGCCCGGTGATTAGGGGGGCCCGCTGCCCGAGCACGCCAGTCCGCGCTCGGGCCCGGGGGCCCCTAACATTTTGAGGCTCTCCCTGCCCCCAAGGGGCCCCCAGCTAGCGGCACATCACGCAGCCGCTATGGGGGCCCCTGTAAGGCAGGGGAACCCTCCTGCCCCCAGCGCCAACTCCCCCGCCCCGCTGCTTTGAACTATACCGGCGTCTGCCGGTACAGTTCAAAGCGATGATGGAGGAGAGAGCGTCAGCTGACGCTCCCTCTCCATCATTCCCCGCTCTGTCTCTGACACAGCGCGTGCGCGATGACGTCATCACGCACTCACTGTGTGCCGGGCAGAGCAAGAGATAGGAGCCGGGAGCAGCGCGGGCACCAGGAGAGGTGAGGAGTGTTTTTTTTTTTTTCAATATGTCAGTGAGTACTGAACTGTGGCTGTGGGGCCATTCCCGGGGGGCGAGGCTGAGTGGTGAGATGAGGGCTGTGTTATATGGGGCGTACTATACACTATTTGCGCAGAGCTGTATACTATGTGGGCAGAGCTGTATACTATGTGGGCAGCGCTGTATACTATGTGGGCAGTGCTGTATACTATGTGGGCAGCGCTGTATACTATGTGGGCAGAGCTGTTTACTATGTGGGCAGAGCTGCATACTATGTGGGCAGAGCTGTATACTATTTGGGCAGAGCTGTATACTATATGGGCAGAGCTGTATACTATGTGGGCAGAGCTGTATACTATATGGGCAGAGCTGTATACTATGTGGGCAGAGCTGTATACTATGTGGGCAGAGCTGTATACTATGTGGGCAGAGCTGTACACTATGTGGGCCAGCCACGCTGTACACTATGTGGGCCATGCTGTACACTATGTGGGCCCTGCCGTATACTATGTGGGCCCTGCCGTATACTATGTGGGCCCTGCCGTACACTATATGGGCCCTGCCGTATACTATGTGGGCCCTGCCGTATACTATGTGGGCCCTGCTGTACAAAGTGGGCCCTGCTATATACTATGTGGGCCCTGCTATATACTATGTGGGCCGTGCTGTATACTATGTGGGTCCTGCTGTATACTATGTGGGCCGCGCAATGTACTATGTGGGCTGCGCTATATACTATGTTGGCTGTGTTATATACTATTGGGAGATATATTATATTTTATAGGGTGGCTGTGTTATATACTTTGTGGCTGTGTTATATACAGTAGGCACAAAAACAGAGCCAAAGGTACAAGAAAGACTCAATATGTTGGGCTTAGTCTGTATATTAAAAATAACTATGCATTGACTGTGCTTTGAGAAAAATACCGCAATTGTAGAAATAATACATTGTATTCAATATGCTGGCCTGCCTCATTTTGAGTAAAACCATTTCCAGATAACAATGACATGTCTTTGTCCATTACTGCATCATTTATGAGTTGTGTTTGGGTCAATTGACTACACACAAATTCTGACCTACTTACACATCTCAAATACCTCAAAATGATTAAGATTTATGCACATCATATGACTGCATTATCAAGCATTGCTTCTACGGGTAAATACTGTATGAATGAACGCCTATGTGTCTGTACAAGGCTATTAAAGCCCTGCAATAATGTATCTATTTACCTTTCTATATCAGGAGTGTGGAACCTTTTATATGTCAGAGGCTATTTGGATATTTATACCATCATTCAGAGCCATATACAGCTTAAAAATTGTCCTGCTATATTTTGTCAACCATTGAATTATCTTATCCCTACTATGAAGCCTGTATCTGCTTCTCATTAGTCAGGCATGTGATGTTAGGTGATATTAATGATGCTAGTCACAACTGATTTTCCAGGTTTGCGTTGGTCTGGAGCACTGTCTACTCTTTGCAATTATAAGTTTTATAAGAAGTTGATCTCAGCAGTTAGTTTTGAACACAGATGTATATTACACTGCAGGTCTCCTCAAAGTGCAAAATTAATCACTGCTCACATTACATTTATGGAACTCAACAGCAGTGAGAGGTCTCCAGTACACAACACATAAGAGACACTGAGACTGCTGTATATCAAATGGTTACACCGAGACTACTATTTATACATCACATAGGAGACACCGAGACTGGTGTATACATCACATAAGAGACAGCGAGACTGCTGCATGTGCATCACATAGAAGACACCGAGATTGCTGTATATACAGTAGATCACATAGGCTACACTGAGGTAGCTGCTGTATATATATCACATAGGAAACACTGAGACTGCTATATACAGTACAGTGAATTAAATAATTATGTGATCCCTTGCTGATTTTGTAAGTTTGCCCACTGACAAAGACATGAACAGTCTATAATTTTAAGGGTAGGTTAATTTTAACATTGAGAGATAGAATATCAAAAATAAAATCCAGAAAATCACATTGTATAAATTATATAAATTTATTTGCAATTTGCAGTGAGAAATAAGTATTTGATCCCTCTGGCATACAAGACTTAATACTTGGTGGCAAAACCATTGTTGGCAATGTAGTGCAGCGGGTTAGTGCAGTATGACAGACAGACAGTGACCACAGGAAAGTTCAAAACAAATGTCTTTTAATGTACAAAGAAAACTTACAACTGTAACTCAAAAGCTATCCTCCGAATCACAGATGGGAAATAAGATAGTCCGCAACCGAGACCGGTTGCCGTGGCGACTGCACCGCCGTTTATGTAGAGGGGTGCCAGGCCTTTTGGCTTCACTTGGTTCCGTGTTGCGTCACACCATCTGAAGCATTGCAGAGCCTCCTGCTGTGCAAGGTGTAAGGAGGTGGCAGAGTCCGTCATGTGTCTTCCCCTCTTCGGACACTGTACACATGTACCACATGCGGCACCTTGTCGTTCACTAATGTAATGTAATGTTGCTGTATTGTTTATTTATTGCAATGTGAATGTATTTAATGTGTGTTTATGTACAGAGATAGGGATAGGATAGAGGCTAGCATAGGACAATAGTGGGGCTAGATTAGTGGGGCACATTAGAGATAGGGACTAGGAGTATTAGCTTAGGTTTAGTCAGCCTATGGGTTTTCCAGCTGGGAGAGGCTACAGAGTACTGCAGCATAGAGCAGTGGGATATAGGGAGGCACTTCCTGGTCAGTAGTTAGTCAGGATGCAGCAGTGAAGAGGGACAGTCTGCTAGTTGTGGAGATAAGGCTGCTATGGCAGGAAGGGTCCTCAGGCTGAGTGTCATGCAGGCGGTCACCAGCTTAGACAGAACCATTCCAAAGAACAGGGCCGTTTTTGCCACTAGGCACTTGAGGGCACATGCTTAGGGTGCCAGGATGCGGGGGGGGCGGCACCTGAGCAAGGTTTTTGTTTTTTTTCTCCACCTGTGTCCCGAGGGACTGTTATGTAGTGTCTGTGGGTGAAGAGCGGCTGGAGGCGTGAGACTGGCAGGGAAGAGGGAAGACAGTTGACTGTACTGGAGTGGGGCGGGGAGAAGGAGGGAACAAGCTGCAGCCTGAAGAGTAGAAAGATGAGGAGAAGGAGCGTCCGCGGCACCGGAGAAGCGGGATGCACGGAGGCGGAGCTAAGCACCCTGAGGCAGTGAGCAGCCAGAAGATGCTGTGCTCGGAGAGGCCAGCTCTGCCTGCAGTGCTGGGCCTGGGATCACCAGTGTCTGGCATTGCGCCTCCTCCCGGGACCGGCTGAGCCTTGCTTTTCCCTGATACCTCTGGCGATTTCCTGGGGGGATGATGAAGCACACATATCCTTCCTACAGTGGCCGGAGCCTGGTGTGGGAGGAGATGGTGGCTACTGGGGGCACGGAATGCCAGCATTGCGGGGTGGTTGGAACTGGAGGAAATTAGTGTCTGCTATGTGACTGCTGCATGAACCGGGGCAGGGTATGGGTAGCGGGAACTGGCAGCTATATCTAGTCCTGTGGGGGAAGCTGGCAGCCAGGTTGGGGGCATCGTGTGCACGGGGCAGGCTACCAGTCCAGATGTGGCATATGAGCACTGGCGGATGTGCCACTTACCTTCTGTTCCAGCTGGTAGGGAGCACTGGCAGTGGCAGGCACTGTGTACTGGGTAGTGTTTGCAATGGACTGGTTCAGTACAGAGGTTTATACTGACTTGTACCTTGGTTACAATGGACTGCTAGTGTTCATTGGTTCTTATGGACTGGTACTGTATGCCAGGCAATATCCAATGGTTCTTATGGACTGGTATAGTATGCAAGGCAGTATCCAATGGTTATAGTGGATTGGTACTGTATGCCAGGCAGTATCCAATGGTTATAGTGGACTGGTACAGTATGACAGGCAGTATCCAATGGTTATAGTGGACTGGTACAGTATGACAGGCAGTATCCAATGGTTATAGTGGACTGGTACAGTACTGTATGCCAGGAAATATCCAATAGTATTTTATTCTCTGGACTGGTATCATTGCACTGGTTCTCTACCCGTTTTTATATGTGTCACTTGTCAAAGGAGCAGAACATGCAGATCTCTCATGAAAAACGTGTGGTTTGTAATAAGATTTATTAAAAGGTCCAAAATGCAAATTCTCAAATGTCTTGTCAGTGTAGTGCATGAATTTGAATCATTGCAAATTTTTAGGAAAAAAAGGGCTACAAGGCTCGCGGCAAAACCACAAGTGCCGCACTTGTCCGCAAGTCCCATAGGGTGTGGGAACATTACAGCTCGTTGCCGCGACTACCACCCTGGCCGCCTTACAGAATTGGCGTAGTCGTCAGGATTGCGAAGCCTTAAATGCAGAGAGTGGAGGAACCTTGAAATCGGCAAAGATGGCGGCCGTTAGCGACTTAAAGATGGCGCCAAACACTGACAAGAAGATGGTGGTCAGTAGCACGAAAGTTGGGAGCGGTGCCGCCCACCGTGGGCATCCTAAGCAGAAAAGGGCCCGAAGACCAGCTTGACAGAAGCAGTGGCCTAAGCCAAGTCCACATCCCCTAGTGACTGGCGCCCACCCGAGATGGGTGCAGCGAAAGAAGAAAAAGCCCTGACCCCTACAGCAGATCCCTGAGGAACGAGGGAGAGGGAAGCTGAACAGGTGGAGCAGCAGGAAGTAGCTCCACCCATGAATGGGAGGAGCCCAGAAGGATGGCGTGACAGGAAGAGAGACGCCATTACTGAACAAGTTACCTGCCCCTATGTAACGAAGGAGTATGTCTTTCCTCGGAGGAATTGGACAGTAGGACTGAGAGTGGTCCGTGTCCAAGTCAAAGACAGACTTGTGCCCCAGAGGCTGGTGGACGGCGGAAATGAAAGGCTGTTTATCATTTGGCCGGCCGGAAAGGAAGAATGTCAAGAGCTGGAACACTGCGGGTGCGGAGAAGCCAGTGCCGGAAGGAGCAGTCGAGAAGCTGGAATTTGTGTAGAGAGAGACCGTCGGGGCCGTGATCCCGAGTTCGCGCAGCCGCAGTGGAGGACCGTCTGAGCCAGCTGCAGTCACGGTTCCCATGGCAGAAGAGGCTCGGTGGGTAGCGGGAGTGATTGAACAGAAGAAATGGTGGAAGCACCGAATTTTAAAGGAGCTGCTGCACCCCGGCAGAGGGACCATGTATGGCCGGATGACACGCGGCTTAATCAAATATTTCAACCCAACCAGAGGGTACGGGTACATCCATGAGGCCGAGAACGGGGACAAGGTTTATGTCAATGACGGGTTCATTACATTCGACGGGCCTTTACAGGAATGGGACCGAGTGACCTTTATTAAAGAACAGGGGCCCCGAGGACCGTATGCTGTGGCAGTGAAAGTGGTTTCCAGCATCGAGGAGAGACGGGTGCGGAGGCGCAGTATTGTGTTCGGCCGCCTGCAACGGTCACTACCCCGACTGCAAGCCAGAGGGCAGAGGCGCCCTTAACTGAAACTGACCGCAGTCGGGTCACAGGAGCGGGAGGCTCCAAGTTCGCAGAGCCGGCCACTGGAGGGGAAATGAACAGGAGAGACAGTGGAGAGTCTTCCTCCAATGGGTCTTCGGGTCACACTTTGATTATAATTCAGGGCCAGAATGCGGCCCACTTTCCCGGTTGCAAAGATGGAAATGAGTGAAGACGACTCCTTTAAATAGATATGTTGCGCTAGTTGCATGGATTAAAGTACAGTAGAGACTGTTTCGTGTCTCCGTAAGGGCAAGGAGCCCTGGATGGCACCAGGACTGGGTGTCGGTGGTGACCAGTACGGTCACAGTTGAAGGACTTTTGTTTGCTTCACCCTCCTCCAAGTTTTTCTTTTGCTCCCGGTTGCGCATCCCCTGCTGGATTACAGGATTAAAAGCCTGAAGGGGTTAATCACTCTTGGTAAAAGAAATGGACTGTGTGGCTGCTTGCGATACTGTGCTGTTTTACCCTTGAACTATCATTGTTTTAACCCTGAACTGCCCCTGCATATGTACAAGCAGCACACTTGTTTTAAAGGGACCCTACTTTACTAAAGGAGGGAGGAGCAAAACTTGAACAGGAGGGCCCAAGGAGCGAGCAAGCGAGAAGTTGTTGTGTTTGTTTTCATGGACTTCCTGTGTTTGGATACCTGGAGCAGGAAAAGGACTGGCCCATGGGCCTAGACTGTTGTTAATGATCACCTTATATGTATGGGTCCCAGGAGCAAAGGGACCGGGGTCATTCGGACCCGTGTTAAAAGAACTTGAACTCTATTGTCATGCCCGCGGCCGCCTCACCCGCCCCGCTCCCCAATACTTACCCCTTCGCTCCGGCACTTCGGCATCCTGCTGGCCGGGGGTCGCGGCGCGTCCATCCCTTGCTATCGGTCCCATGGTTGGCGGCAGTTCTGCGCAGGCGCCTTAGGCCACGGCCGCGTGCTCTGTCAGCTTCTTAACTGTGCGGCGCCGGACCCAGAAGTCCGGCAGCTCCAATCACACTCCCTCAATGATTATATCAGGCCGCCCTCCCTTAGTGGAGGTGCCTGATTATTGTGTGTGTACCAGCCTTGCGTACCCATGCTAAGGCAGTCTCTGAATGTATCTGGTCACTATCTTTCATTAACCCTATCCTTGCTGCTGTCACCCACTTTCCCTGTCCATCTGGTTCGCTCACCCAGGGGAAATTCAGTGCCGCGACCCAAAGGGTCCACTCCTGGAAGCTCACCTCTCCTAGGCGTCACAGTATAATCAGGCCATGGACCCTGCTGGTGCCTCCGTCGCCGCTCAGAAGGAGTTAGTGTATCTGCGAGAAAATCAGACTCGCATCGTCTTTCCTGAAAACCATGGATTCTCATCTGTCGGCCTTACAGGCCGCAGATCCTTGAAATGCCTCCCAGTTAGCCAGTCTCCAGCAGGAGCTTGTTCAGCAGCGCGACACGCAGGCACACATTAACGTATATGGCCTCTGTGGATGACCGCCTGCTCTCCTTATAGTCAGCGACCTCGATGCAGGTGTCGTCTCGCGCCCCTGATTCCGCTCCTCATCCTCCTCCTCGCCTCGGTAAACCTCCCCACTATAGTCGCGATTCTAAGCTGTGCAGGGGTTTTTAAAATCAGTGTTGTCTACACTTTGAGCTATTACCCCAGCAATACCCCACTGACAGGGCTAAAGTAGCTTTCATTGTGTCCAATTTGGAGGGAGAGGCCCTGTCTTGGGTAAATCCCCTTTGGGAGCGAGACGACCCCATAGTCTCTAGTCTCTAGTCTTCCGGTCTTTCTAGATACCTTCCGTAGGGTCTTTGACGAACCCAGATGGCTAGTCTCCCTCAGGGAGAGGAGATCGTCTCCTTCTATAAATTGGCCACCGGGTACGCGATCAACCACAACTCCCACTGTGTTCACTGTGGAACCTATGCAGGTGGATCGGCTCAAAGTGACAGAGCTCCTTCGGAAGGAGAGATGTGCGCAGGGTCTATGCTACTATTGCGGAGGGTCTTCACATTTTCTCCATTCTTGCCCTGAGAGACCAGGAAACTCGTCAACCTAGGCCAGGTAAGAGAGGCATCCCTAGGTGCACCAAATTCCTCTCTACCTCTTACTATGTCCGTTTTTCACATTTTTGGACAGAGACGTGGATCTGAGGAGGCGTATGTGGATTTGGGGTGCGGATGGCAACTTTATTCGGCTTGAAGAGGTGAACAAGTATCAGATTCTGGTTGGAACCCTGAAAAACCCACGTCTGATTGCCACAGTGGATGACAAACCTCTGCAAGAGTACGTCAATATGGTTACTGCGGAGGTGGTGATGCAAATAGGAGCCTTACACCAGGAAAAAATTGCCTTTTACGTCTTGCCCAATCTATCTCACGCACTGCTTCTTGGCATTCCCTGGCTCAGATCGCACGAGCCAGTCCTCGACTGGCTCTCGGGTGAAGTTCTACATTGGGGCCACTCTTGTCACGAACGATATCTGTTGCCTGTTCCTTGGTCCGTCTCTCCACGATCATCCTTCGATCTACCTGGGCTACCTAACGCTTACCAGTCATTTACGGATGTCTTTGATAAAAAGGAGGCAGAGAGTCTTCCACCGCATCGGCCATATGATTGCCCGATCGAGATAATCCCCGGGACCACCCCTCCAAGGGGTAGGATCTACCCGTTGTCTCTGGCCATGACCGTATACATCCGGGAAAATTTTGCCAAGGGTTTAATATGGAAGTCCTCTTCTGCGGGATCGTTTTTTTCTTTGTCCGGAAAAAAGACGGATCACTCCGACGTGTATCGACTACAGAGGTCTTAATGACATCACGGTCAAGAGCTGGTATCCCCTACCACTCATTCCTGAGATATTTAACCATCTAAGGGGGGCCCGGATCTTTACCAAATTGGATCTTCGAGGAAGATATATTCTGATCCGTATATGCGCAGGAGATGAGTGGAAGACCGCCTTTAACACACGGGATGGCCATTTCGAATATTTGTTCATGCCCTTTGGACAGTGCAATGCCCGGCGGTATTTCAAGAGTTTGTTTCCTCCCACAGAAGTGTTTGCCTGGTATTGCAATGTCTTCGGGAGAATTGCCTTTATGCCAAAATTAAAAAATGTCTGTTCGAGTAGACCTCGATGCCTTTCATGAGGTATATTATCTCCGACACTGGATTGAGGATGGACCCTGAGAAATTGACAGCTATTCTCAAATCGCCTCATCCTGTAGGAATCAGGTCCATGCAAAGATTCCTTGGTTTTGCAAACTACTGCAGGCAATTCATTCCTTGTTGTTTCGCCACCGGGCAAGACCTTCGTCTCTGAAGGGAAAAGAGAAGAGGTATTATGTTGGGGACACTTTAAAATTGCTGGGCACGTCGGGATTAAAAAGACTCTCACTCTCCTCTCTCGCTATTATTGGTGGCCATCCCTTCATCAAGATGTGTCAGACTTTGCTGCCTCCTGCACTTCCTGTGCTAAGAACAAAGTCCCAAGTTACCTTCCGGTCTTCTCCACTCCTTGCCAGTTCCCGCGGTTCCTTGGCAGCACATTGCCATGGACTTTACCATGGACCTGCCTCGTTCCTCCGTCTGTACGGCTATCCTGGTGGTGGTGGACCGGTTCTCCAAAATGGCTCATTTTGTTCCCCTGGCTGGACTAACATCAGCTTCTGAGTTAGCCAAAATTTTTATTCATTCCCTCTGCATATCGGGTCTGATCGAGGAGTTCAGTTCACTTCCCGGTTCTGGAGACCATTCTGCAAACTCATGGGCTTGTCTTTTGACTTCTCCTCTGCTTATCATCCACAGACCAACGGGCAGGTGGAACGAACTAACCAGGTTTTGACTTCTTATCTGCGTCATTTCTCCAACGCCCATCAAGACGACTGGGTCGGCCTTCTTCTCTGGGCAGAGTTTGCATATAACAACCATCCCAGCAAATCTTCTTCCAAGTCGCCGCTTTTTGTTGTCTCTGGATGACATCCTGGTTTACCTCCCCCTGTGACCTCAGCCTCGGGCGTGCCCGCAGCAGACGCCCTGTCCATGGAGTTTTCTAAAGTTTGGAAGGAGACCAGGGAGGCGCTCGAAAGAGCCGGTGGTCGGATGAAAAGACATGCAGACAAGAGGCGGAGAGAACTCCCACGAAATCAGCCTGGCGATAAGGTCTGGCTCTCATCTAAATATATCCGACTCAAGTTTCCGACATACAAACTGGGTCCTCGGTACATTGGCCCCTTCGAGATCCTTGGACGCATCAATGACGTAGCCTATAAATTGAAAGTTGCCTGCTTCGCTACGGATCCCTAACGCCTTCCATGTCTCTCTCCTCAAATTGGTGATAGTTAATAGGTACCATTCCGCACCCCCCTCGGTCTCTCAGCCAGTTCATGCCGACAATGTCTTTGAGGTAAAAGATATACTGGCCATGAAGAAAGTCAGGGGGAAAACCTTCTTTCTTATTGATTGGAAGGGTTTTGGGACTGAGGAGAGATCGTGGGAGCCACAGCAGAACATTGATGCCCCCCTATTCTGGAGAGATTTCTGGCCAACCTCAGGTGGGAGGCATAAGGGGGGTACTGTCATGCCCGTGGCCGTCACAGCCGCCCCACTCCCCAATACTTACCCCTTCGCTCCGGCACTTCGGCATCCTGCTGGCCGAGGGTCACGGCGCGTCCCTCCTGCGCTGTCGGTCCCACGGTCGGTGGCAGTTCTGTGCAGGCACCTTAGGCCGTGCCCGCATGCTCTGCCAGCTTAACTGTGCGGTGCCGGACCCAGAAGTCCGGCAGCTCCAATCACACTCCCTCACTGACTATATCAGGCCGCTTTCCCTTAGTGGAGGTGCCTGATTATTGTGAGTGTACCAGCCTTGCGTCCCCATGCTAAGGTAATCTCTGCATGTATCTGGTCGCTATATTTCTTTAACCCTATCCTTGCTGCTGTCACCCACTGTCCCTGGCTCTTCCTGCCTCTGGGCTTCCTGCTCTTGCTCTGCTCCAGGGGTTCCCTGGCTCCTGTATTCCGCTATGTGGTCTCTATCTCCCTCCTGGCCCCATTCCCTGGTGTCATAGGGGCTCTTCTTCCAGTGTTCCCTGCAGCTGTCCAGGTCTCTGTTTCCCCTGTCTGTACTCCCTGAGCCTGCTCAGCCTTCCTAGGTTCCTGTCTCCCTGTTATCCTACCTGTTGCTGTCCCATCAGCCCTATCCTTTTTGACCCACTGCTTCTCTTCGAGCCGTCCCTCTTGGTACCAGCTGTCTCGGTATCTGACTCCCCCGGGCTTGCCCCTAACGATCCCTGTATAAGGGTCGGGTCCATCTGGTTCTCTCACCCAGGGGAAGTTTAGTGCCGCGACCCAGTGGATCCACTCCCGGAAGCTTGCCTCTCCTAGGCGTCACATCTATGTTCCAGAGTTTCAGCCGAGTGGGACCGAGCCACCAGTGACCAACCGGCAGCGTTGGACATAGACTGTATTAACTGTTAAATGTTTTAAAATGTTAACCGTTTTTTAAACTCACAGGTGCCGCCATGGTCGGGGACAACCATATTTTGGTAGGGAGGAGTGTAAGGAGGTGACAAAGTCCGTCATGTGTCTTCCCCTCTTCGGACACTGTACACATGTACCACATGCGGCACCTTGTCATTTACTAATGTAATGTATTGTTGCTGTATTGTTTATGTATTGCAATGTGAATGTATTTAATGTGTGTTTATGTACAGAGATGCTGATAGAATAGAGGTTAGCATAGGACAATAGTGGGCCTAGATTATTGGAGCACATTAGAGATAGGAAATAGGAGAATTAGCTTAGATTTTGTCAGCCAGTCAGGCTGAGTGTCGTGCAAGCGGTCACCAGCTTAGACAGAACCATTCCGAAGAAGGATCCAAGGCTTACAGCCGGGACTAGGGGGCAGCTAAGACGGTGAGCCTGTTACCCTTAACTCGAAGCCGGACCAGAGGAATGGCAAGAAGCTGGTGGGTCTGAAGCATGGACGGGATAGAGATTGTCCAAAAGTGAGGCAAAGATTGCTGGAAGCGAGATAGAGATTGCCAGTATTGAGCCAGGGATTGCCAGAAGGAACAGAGGTTGCCGGGAAGGCAGGGAAGGCTAGAGAGATGCCACTCTGTGTACACTGTGCTGCATATGTGATGGATACCCTACTGCTAAGTAAAGTTCAATTGTTGAAAAAAGACTGTCTCTGAAATGGTTTGTGGAGCTCGTGGATGGGAGCCTGAGTGACAGAAACCGAGGGAACACTGACAACTAATGTGTGTGTCTTGTTGCACACATTATACACCTTGCAGAAGGGACATTATATTTCATCTGTGGGGCACCAGGGTGTGGGAACATTACAGCTCTTTGCCACAACTACCACCCTTGCTGCCTTACACAAGGTAGCAAACCCAAGACTGAAACACTTAACCCTTTGCTGCAGGGTTTTTACAAGGAACCTGTGGCCATCGGCCACTTGGAAGACCTGGCCGGAGGAAGCGGACAGAGCCACTACCATCCTGTAGTCCGCTTTAAAAATTAAAGCCCATGGCAGGTTTTCTTAAATCTTCCTTGGACAAGTAGCTTGCCCAAGACCAACATTTACTTTTATTTTGCATTGCAATCACAGCTATGCCTGTGAGTGCAATGCACTCCCGCAGCCTCAATACGCTTCTGTGCGCATCCTGGGGGACACATAGCGACCCTCGCATATAACACCGGTCACTGCCTCACTGCAAGCACAGCAGTCAGACTTTTTTGTAGTTGATGATGAGGTTTGCGAACATGTCAGGAATAATTTTGATCTCTTCTTTGCAGATAATCTCTAAATCATTAAGGTTTTGAGGCCGTCACTTGGCAACTCGAAGCTTCAACTCTCTCCATAAGTTTACTATGGGATTAAGATATGGAGACTGTCTAGGCCACTCCATGACCTTAATGTGCTTCTTTTGAGCCACTCCTTTGTTGCTTTGGCTGTATGTTTTGGATCATTGTCTTGCTGGAAGACCCAGCCACGACCCATATTTAATGTCCTTGGGGAGGGAAGGAGGTTGTCACTCAGGATTTTAAGGTACATGGCTCCATCCATTCTCCCATTGTTGCTTGAATTAGTCCTATGCTCTTAGCAGAGAAACACCCCTAAACCATAATGTTTTCACCTCCGTGCTTGACAGTGGGGATGGTGTTCTTTGAGTCATTGGCAGCATTTCTCTTCCTCCAAACATGGCAAGTTGAGTTAATGCCAAAGAGCTCAATTTTTGTATCATCTGACCACAGCACCTTCTCCCAATCACAGAATCATCCAGGTGTTCATTGGCAAACTTCAGATGGGCCTGCACATGTGCCTTCTTGAGCAGGGGGAACCTTGCGGGCACTGCTGGATTGTAAACCTTTACGGCGTAATGTGTTACCAATGGCTTTCTTGGTGACTGTGGTCCCAGCTGCCTTGAGATCATTAACAAGTTCCCCCGTGTAGTTTTAGGCTGATCTCTCACCTTCCTCATGATCAAGGATAGCCCACGAAGTGAGATTTTGCATGGTGCCCCAGATCGATGTCGATTGACAGTCATTTTGTATTTCTTCCACTTTCTTACTATTGCACCAACAGTTATGGCCTTCTCACCCAGCGCCTTACATATGGTTTTGTAGCCCATTCCAGCTTTGTGCAGGTCTATGATCTTGTCCCTGACATCCTTAGAAAGCTCTTTGGTTTGCCCATGTTGTAGAGGTTAGAGTCTGATTGATTAAGTCTGTGGACAGGAGTCTTTTATGAAGGTGACTATGTAAGACTATTATGACTTGAGAGTCCTCAGTGGTTGATACCTTTTAATGGCTAACTGAAAAGATGGTAACAAATTGCAAGCTTTCGAGACTACGCAGGTCTCTTCATCAGGCAAAGACTGAAACAAAAGCTGAAGAATCACATATTTATACACAAGAGGACACAGGAATAATGCAATAGGTAAGACATGTGACGTGAAGCAGAACAGTTCTGCTTCACGTCACATGTCTTACCTATTGCATTATTCCTGTGTCCTCTTGTGTATAAATATGTGATTCTTCAGCTTTTGTTTCAGTCTTTGCCTGATGAAGAGACCTGCGTAGTCTGAAAGCTTGCAATTTGTTACCATCTTTTCAGTTAGCCATTAAAAGGTATCAACCACTGAGGACTCTCAAGTCTAAATATTTTTCTATCTACTGGCTAACACGGTACGAAGATACACATCTTTCCTATATGTAAGACTATGTAAGACAGCTGTCTTTAATGCATGCAACGAGTTGATTAGGAGCGTCTAACTGGTCTGTAGGGGCTAGAACTCTTAATGGTTCTTAGTGGATCAAATACCTATTTCTCACTGCAAAATGCAAATACATTTATAGAATTTATACATTGTGATTTTCTGGATTTTATTTTTGATATTCTATCTTTCAATGTTAAAATTAACCTACCCTTAAAAATTATAGACTGTTCATGTCTTTTTCATTGGGCAAACTTACAAAATCAGCAAGGGATGAAATAATTATTTCCTTCACTGTGTGTGAAAGACCGTGTAGGAGGAGAGCCTGTAATACTTGTATATTAGTAAGTGCCTCAATATCATGTCCTTATCTTATTTGTTACAATACACATAGCAACAAAAGATATGAAAGTTTAGTGGAGTGGTGAATATTTTTTCAGTGATGATGCATGGAGCAAGCGGGTGCTCCCAATAAGGGCTTTGGAACCACTAACTCTTTACTACAACATCTGGGACTTGTTTAACATAGCATTGGCTCCAACATCTGCACAATGGTTAAAATTACTGTTTTTGTGAACAGTTAGGCAAGTTCAAGATGAAATGATCTCTAAGAGGACTAAAGTTAAAGATGACACATTTCCTTTGCATTTTAGGCAAAAAATATATATGGTAATTTTTCACATTTTAAAAATTGCTAAAAGGAAAAAGTTGGAGCACTCTTGGAAATTTGTGTGCTGAGATAACATTGACCAAGATTTCAGACCTTAATTAGCCTGTTAGGGTTATGGTTTGTTCATTATCATTGTTAGGAAAGGTAGGTTGATGCAAATTTCCAAGCTTCATAAAAACCCAGCCTCCTCTAACCTTATGCCAGAAACAGCAGCCATGGGTTAAAGATATATATATATATATATATATATATTTTTTTTTTCCTAAAACATAGTTATGGTCATAGTTATCTGAGCACACAAAACTCCATAGGAACCCAAGCTTTTGCATAGGCCAGTTTTCTTTTTTGTAATTGTTAAATTTAAATTAAAATTGTTATAGTGACTATTAGTGTTGAGCGATACGATACTGCAAATATCGGCTATCGGCCGATATTAGCTCTATCGGCCTTTCGATAATTCGTTTCGATATTTTCGTCTTATCGAATACCGGAATCGGATTTGTCACTGTCACTGTCTGTGTCCGTCGGTCGGGTCTGTCACTGTCAGTGTCCGTCGGTCGGGTCTGTCAGGAGTCAGCGGCACTTACCTGGCAGAAGATCTCCGGCGGTCACGTCCTGGACTGCTTCATGGCCGCCATCCTCTTCTCCCCGGCGGTCACATGCAGTTTCTCGCGATAACTGCAGTGACTGCTGGGTAATCCCGGCCGTAAAGCAGTCAGTCCGATGACGTCACCGCCGGGGAAGCAGGTAATCAGCTGTGTTGCGTCGCGATGACAGGCTCTGCCTGTCATTCTGATGTAGCAGAGCTGGATCGTCGTGGGACTGTCGTTACTATGGACTGCGTCGGACAGGTGGTATACTGTTGGTTTGTTTTTTTTCTTTTTTTACAGGAGATCGATGGTGTCGCAGGAATGAGAGTACAATAAAAGAAATGAAAACTGTGTTGTCTCTTTTATTTCATTAAAATACTTTTTTCTTGCTTTGTCTTTTTTTTATGCATTTAATAACTTTGGGATTAATAATGGATCGGTGTCTTATTGACGCCTCTCCATTATTAACCGGGCTTATTGTCACCGTGCAATCAACGGTGACATTAACCCCTTATTACCCCGCTTGCCACCGCTACAGGGCAAGTGGGAAGAGCCGGGTAAAGTGCCACAATTGGCACATCTTTTGATGCGCCAAATGTGGGGCTGCTGTAGCCTGGTATTATCAGGCTGTTGAGGGCCAAAATCCATGGGCCTTGACAGTCTTTTAATACCAGGCCGCAGCAGTCTGCATTTTACTTGGCTGGTTAACAAAAATAGGGGGACCCCTATGCCGTTTTTTTTTTCGAGGGGATCCCCTATTTTTGTTAACCAGCCAAGCTAAGCAGACTGCTGTGGCCTGGTATTATCAGGCTTGCAAGGTCCATGGATATTGGATCCTTACCAGCCTGAAAAACCAGGCCTCAGCGGTCTGCTTCATCTGGCTGGTTAACAAAAATAGGGGGGACCCCCGCCAATTTTTTTCGAGGGGATCCCCTATTTTTGTTAATCAGCCAAGATATGCAGACTGTTGTGGCCTGGTATTATCAGGCTGGCAAGGTCCATGGATCTTGGCTCCTTAACAGCCTGAAAATCCAGGCCTCAGCGGTCTGCTTCATCTGGCTGGTTAACAAAAATAGGGGGGACCCCACGCCATTTTTTTTCGAGGGGATCCCCTATTTTTGTTAACCAGTTCCCTCTGACGTCACTGATTGTGTCCCTGGCTGACCTGAAGTGAAAGTGGAAAGCAATCAATTAAGCTTTCCACTTCCTCTCCTGTCAGCCAGGAGAGGAACTCATTCATTTGGGGGTTTACTGTGAGGCTGCAGCATTAGCTGCGGTCCCTGCAGTAAACATTAACCCTTTCTGATGGATTACACCATGGGACCTGACTGTACATCGGATTGGTAAGAATAATTTTGCTTTATTATTTTATTTTTATTACAGGAAATGGTTTTAGCAGGTAAATAAAATATGGTCAAAAACTGTGTGATTATTTCATTAAACTTCTTTTTTATTAAAGTGTGTGTGTTTGATTTTTCTTTCATACAATATGATTAATAATTGATAGTTGTCTGATTGACAGCTCTCAATTATTAACCTGACTTAAAGTGACCTTTCAATTGCAAGGTCATTTTAACCCCTTATTAACCCATTCGCCACCGCTACAGGGCAATGGGAATAGACGGGCAAAGTGCCAGAAAGGGCAAATCTAATTAGAGATTTGCCCTTTCTGGGGTGTCTGGGGGCAGATGTTAGTAGCCGGGGGGGGCCAAAAATAATGGTCCCTCTCTGGGCTATTATTATCTGCCCCCACTCACTGGCTTTGTCTGTCTGGTTGCGAAAATAGGGCGGGAGCCCACGCATTTTTTTTTCAGCAATTTTACACCTCATATATATATATACATGTCATTGAATTTGTGACACATATATATATATTTATATTTATAGTTCATACACTTCTACATAGTATAATAGCCGCTAATTCAATTGCCGGCTTTTGTGAAAATGCAGAACCCGACATGAAATAACACTTGGTGTACATAGGGTTAACCGTGTCTTTTCATGTAGTTTGATATCTGATTTGCACAAACAATTACATGAGTGTAAAGGGTATGCCACACTAAACAATATCGCTAACGGGATCGCTAAAAAACGTCACTATTTAGCGATCCCGTTAGCGATATTGTTCAGTGCGGCAGCTTCCAGCGACGAGCTTCCTGCTGTGATCTCGCTCGTCGCTGGAATCGTTCCGGACCCTATTTCATCGCTGGCGCTCCCGCTGGGTAAGTATCTAATCGCTGTGTGGCACCTTTTCTTAGCGATTTAGCGGTACTTTTGTACCGCTAAAGTCGTTAAGAAGATCGCTAACGGCGATAGCGTCGTTAACTATATCGCTAAATGCGGCAGCATTTAGCGATATAGAAACAATCCCGCTAGCGATCTCATTAGTATGCAACGCTAACGAGATCGCTAGCGGGATAGCTCATGTGTGGCAGTACCTTTAGTGTGCAAAATTTCACAACTGTAGGGGTTAATTAAAGGTGTAAATTCGTAGCAAAAAGGTCCGTTTTTTTTACAACGAATTTACACCTTTAATTAACCCCTACAGGTGTGAAATTTTGCACACATAGACTGATGTAATTGTTTGTGCAAATCAGATTGCAAACGACATGAAAAGACATGGTTAACCCTATGTACACCAAGTGTCATTTCATGTCGGGTGCTTCTGTCTTTTCACAGAAGCCGGCTTTATCCAGCAATTGAATCAGAGGATATTTTACTATGTAGAAGTGTATAAACTATACATATATGTATATATATATATGTCACAATGACATGTATATATATATATATATATATATATATGTATTCTATGTGTGTAGATTTAGTGTTTACAAGGAAATAAAGGTTTTTTTTAGTTGCGATATTTTGTTCCTATAGACTTACATTGGACTTCCGGTATCGAAATCGGATATCGACGATATTTAGTGATATCGGCGATACCATTTCGATCCGATATTTTTAGATATCGAGCAGTATCGCTCAACACTAGTGACTATATATCTATAATATAACGCTAGGAGCGTCACTCTGTCTGAAGCCTTTATAGACTGCGCAAGCGCGACACGCCTGCGCAGTCTGGCTCCAGACAGAGTGAGGCATCCAGAGCGGTGAGTACTATGTATGGCGCCGGAGATCGCGGTATGCGTACTGGATGCATACCGCGATCTCCGGCGCCATACTCACATACTTACCTGACCGGGAGGAGCGTTGCCGCGGCACTTCTCTTCTCCCGGGGCAGGAGACCAGGAGTCCGCGTCGGATCACGCATGCGCAATAGCGCTATCGGCGCCATTTTGCTGAAGACACATTTACAGTGTGTCTTCAGCATTATGGCGCCGGACCGCGCGGTATGGGCATGCGCGTACTCCGGCGCCGCTCTCCTCCCCCGGCGTCCAGCAGAACGGAACAGCGCTGGAGCACAGGGATGAAAGGTGAGTATAAATCTTTGTTTTTTTTGGGGTTTAATAGCGGTAAGGGGGCCATGCACATCAGGATTGGAATGAGGGGACCATGCACATCAGGGTTGGGGGGGAGGGGACCATGCACATCAGGATTGGGGGTATGAGGGGACCATGCACATCAGGGTTGGGGGAGAGAGGGGACCATGCACATCAGGATTGGGGGGTGAGGGGACCATGCACATCAGGATTGGGGGTATGAGGGGACCATGCACATCAGGATTGGGGGGTGAGGGGACCATGCACATCAGGGTTGGGGATGAGGGGACCATGCACATCAGGGTTGGGGGGTGAGGGGACCATGCACATCAGGATTGGGGATGAGGGGACCATGCACATCAGGATTGGGGGTATGAGGGGATCATGCACATCAGGGTTGGGGGGTGAGGGGACCATGCACATCAGGATTGGGGGTGAGCGGACCATGCACATCAGGATTGGGGGTATGAGGGGACCATGCATATCAGGATTGGGGGGTGAGGGGACCATGCACATCAGGGTTGGGGGTGAGGGGACCATGCACATCAGGGTTGGGGGGGTGAGGGGACCATGCACATCAGGATTGGGGGTGTAAAGGGACCATGCACATCAGGATTGGGGGTGTGAGGGGACCATGCACATCAGGATTGGGGGGTGAGGGGACCATGCACATCAGGGTTTGGGGGTGAGGGGACCATGCACATCAGGGTTGGAGGGGTGAGGGGGCCATGCACATCAGGATTGGGGGGTGAGGGGACCATGCACATCAGGGTTGGGGGGGTGAGGGGACCATGCACATCAGGATAGAGTGGTGAGGGGACCATGCACACCAGGATTGGGGGGGTGAGGGGACCATGCACATCAGGATTGGGGATGAGGGGACCATGCACATCAGGATTGGGGGGTGAGGGGACCATGCACATCAGGGTTGGGGGGTGAGGGGACCATGCACATCAGGATTGGGGGGTGAGGGGACCATGCACATCAGGGTTGGGGGGTGAGGGGACCATGCACATCAGGATTGAGGGGTGAGCGGACCATGCACATCAGGGTTGGGGGGGTGAGGGGACCATGCACATCAGGATAGAGTGGTGAGGGGCCCATGCATTCCAGGATTGGGCGGGAGGTGACCATGCATTTCAGGATTGGTGGGTGAGGGGACCGTGCATACCAGTATTGGGAAGGTGAGGGGACCATGCATATCGAGATTGGGGAGGTGAGGGGACCATGCATACCGGGATATGGATGAACAGGTACCATGCATACCAGGATAGGGATGAGGGGGTACCATGCATACCAGGATTGGGTGATGAGGGGTCCATGCATACCAGGATGAGGAATGGGGTGCCTTGCATACCAGATTTGGGTGAGGGTGAGGGGACCATACATACCAGCATAGGGATGAGGGGTACTATGCATACCAGGATAGAGATGAGGGGTGCCATGCATACCAGGATAGGAGGGGGGCAGCACATACCAGCATGGGAGACCATATACCTTTAAAAATGCTTGCCAGGGGATCATGCACATCTGGATTGGAGGGTGAGGGGACCATGCACACCAGGATAGGGGGTGAGAGGACCATGCATACCAGGATAGGGGGTGAGGGGACCATGCACATCAGGATTGGGGGGTGAGCGGACCATGCACATCAGGATTGGGGGGTGAGGGGACCATGCGCATCAGGATTGGGGGGTGATGGGACCATGCATACCAGGATTGAGGGGTGAGGGGACCATGCATATCAGGATTAGGGGGTGAGGGGACCATACATACCAGGATTGGGGGGTGAGGGGACCATGCATATCAGGATTGGGGGTGAGGGGACCATGCATATCAGGATTGGGGGTGAGGGTACCATGCATATCAGGATTGGGGGTGAGGGGATCATGCACATCAGGATTGGGGTGAGGGGATCATGCACATCAGGATTGGGGGGTGAGACCATGCACATCAGGATTGGGGGGTGAGGGGACCATGCTCAACAGGACAGGGTAACGGGACCATGCACATCAGGATTGGGGGCTGAGGGGGCCATGCACATCAGGATTGGGGGGTAAGGGGACCATGCACATCAGGATAGGGGGGTGAGGGGACCATGCACATCAGGATTGGGGGGTGAGGGGACCATGCATAACAGGATTGGGCAGGAGGGAACCATGCATACCAGGATTGGGGGGTGAGGGGACCATGCATACCAAGATTGAGGGGTGAGGGAACCATGAATTCCAGGATATGGATGAGCAGGTAACATGATCAGGTAACATCCAGGATAGGGATGAGGGGGTACCATGTATACCAGGATTGGGGGATGAGTGGACCATACATACCAGGATAGGGATGAGGGGTGCCATGCATACCAAGATAGGAGGGGGGCAGCACATACCAGAATGGGAGACCATGTACCTATAAAAATGCTTGCCACCCGGGCGTAGAACGGGTTCATCACTAGTGTATTTATATATATACATATATATATATTATATACAGTATGTATATATATTGATTAAAATACAAAGATGTGTCATCTTTAACTTTAGGCCTTTTAGAGATCATTTCATCTTCAATTTGCTTAACTGATCACAATAATAGTAATTTTGACGAGGGATGCCCAAACTTTTACATGCCGCTGTATATGGTTGATATACAAGGTTTAATGTTTTCTCCTCTCTCTATCCTAGATCTTGTTTTTATATTAGTCAACCTCATAGTCTCATTCAAGTATTTTATACTTCTTATCTCATATGCAACGTTTTTAAGATTCTGCAAAAACATGTTTTGCGTACATGGCAAATAAAGTGATCATGACCTGGGTAACAAGGGGGGGTACATGAGTTAAATTGTTGTAAATGGTATAAGAGGCAGCATCCTTTTTGAATAAACAGAAAATTGACTAGCTCTAAACAAGTGTGCATTCTTTTCTCCTAGCGCTCGTTGTTTTATGGCTCTCGAAATAAGGAGGGAAAAAAACTAAAGGGCAAAAACTAAAAATCGCCCCATCATTAAGGGGTTAAATATTATCCAAACCAAATGCACATCCCCTCCATTCTCTAAGTTGTTTATCAGAATGTCTTTGATGTTGGCTTCCAGTGTGAAGCATGATATCAGGATTATATATTGATTTGCTGATAACTGCAGATGTACAGGATGTCCCCTTCTTGCTCACATGACGAATTTGACTATTAACCGGTTCGCCCTTTATGACAGGCGGTTCCTAACTGAAAAAGCATGTTGGAATACCGCAGATGTAGAAATGATGAGGTTCTTACCTTCGGAGATCAGCAGACAAGCGGCGGAGAGAAGCAGGATCTGGAAAGGTTTCATGACTGTTGCAGTATGTGAATGCATCAGACTGTACATCTTAAATACTCTAAGCTCTGGAAACAGTTATCTAACAATCTACCGCAGATACACTGATTTAGCAAGAAATGGAAACTCCTCTTGATAGCAATGTGATTTCAACAACACAAAATGGTTTGTTTCAGACACTTTCCTTTTAATTTTTAGACTTCTTGAGTATAATTGTGATGCCCTCTAATTTTTCTACTTATGATTTTAAAAGGTTATTAATGTACAATGGAATGGCTGGTGTACAGTGAAGTATACATGATATACACAAGGGGCTAAGACTCTATTAGGTCCTTTCATAAAAGATGTCCACTCATGTCCAAGTGATTTCTTGAAAGCATCAGAAGACTCAATTCTTGTTTCAAATTTATCCTTCAGCAGAGTCATCAGCACTCAGACATTGTGGGAGAGTTATTTTACTTGGGACATACAGCCACCATTATATTCATCATTATTAACATTACTGTAAGAAAACATCTGTAAGAAACCTAAAACAGAGAGATCAAACAAGATAGTGTAGAAAACAGCAGAGTAGACAAGGTAGTTTCTCTGTAAACAGGACATCAGATGCAACACTCAGATAAGAGCAAGGCGGAAGTGACCAAATTAACTGTTTAATTCCCTTATGCGGGAATGTGAGGAATGGGTTCAACAGGAAGATATGATACAGTTGTGCTCAAAAGTTTACATACCCCGGAAGAATTTTTTTCTTTCTTGGTCTTTTTTCAAAGAACATGAATAACACCAAAACTTTTTCTCCACTCATGGTTAGTTTGAAGTCATGGTCATGAAGTCATGGTTTGGGTGAAGTCATTTATTGTCAAACTACTGTGTTTTCCCTTTCTAAATCATAATGACAACCTAAAACATCCAAATGACCCTGATCAAAAGTTCACAATTTCTTAATACCGTGTATGGACCTCTCTAACATCAATGACAGCTTGAAGTCTTTTGTGATAGTTGGGGATGAGGTCCTTTATTTTCTGAGATGGTAAAGCTGCCCCTCTTCTTGACAAAAAGCCTCCAGTTTCTGTAAATTCCTTGGTTGTCTAGCATGAACTGCACGCTTAAGTCTCCCCAGAGTGGCTCAATGATACTGAGGTCAGGAGACTGAGATGGCCACTCCAGAACCTTCACTTTGTTCTGCTGTAGCCAATGACAGGTCGTCTTGGCCTTATGTTTTGGATCGTTATCATGTTGGAACTTACAAGTACGCCCCATGCGCAGCTTCTGGGCTGATGAGTGTAAATTTGCCTCCAGTATTTGCTGATAATGTGCTGCATCTTTCCTTCAACTTTGACCAAGTTTCCTGTGCCTTTGTAGCTCACACATCCCCAAAACATCAGCGATCCACCTCCGTGCTTTACATTAGGAATGGTGTTCCTTGTTTACCTCTCTCCAAATGTAACGTTTATGGTTGTGGTCAAAAAGTTCAATTTTGGTCTCATCACTCCAAATTACCTTGTTCCAGATGTTTTGAGGCTTGTTCCTGTGCTGTTTTGCATATTGTAGGCGAGAGACTTTGTGGCATTTGCGCAGTAATGACTTTCTTCTGGTGAATCGACCATACAGCCCATTTTTCTTCAAGTGCTTACTTATTGTGCGTCTTGAAACAGCCACATTGCTAGTTTTCAGAGAGTCCTGTATGTCAGCTGATGTTATTTGTGGGGTTTTCTTTGCATCCCAAACAATTTTCCTGGCAGTTGTGGACATTTTTGTTGGGCTACCTGACCGTGGTTTTGTTTTTACAGAGCCCCTGATTTTCCGATTGTTAATCACAGTTTGAATGCTGCTGACTGGCATTATCAATTCCTTGGATATCTTTTTGTATCCCTCTCCTGTTTTATACAGATCAACTACCTTTTCCCGTAAATCCATTGACAATTATTGTCACAGGTGAGGATGTTACCTTTAGTAGCCATTCAAACCCATTTGTTTCAATTTCTGTGCATGTTATCAGGCCAAAATCACCAGGGTATGTGAACTTTTGATCAGCTTCATTTGGATGTTTTGGGTTGTCATTATGATTTAAAAAGAGAAAACATAGTAGTTTGTAATAAATGGCTTCACCCAACCACTAACCATGAGAGGTGAAAAAATGCTGGTGTTATCATTCATATTCTCTGAAAAAGGCCAAGATAGCAAAAATTCTCCCAGGGTATGTAAACTTTTGAGAAGAACTGTATATAAAATAGAGTAAATATAGTGTGAAATATACAATGCTGTAAACAGCACACTGTGATTGTTATAGCATAGTATCTATGTTATCTAGCTAATCTCTGAGACCGATAGTGTCAACAAACATATAACGTATTATCACAACATTACCCGCTCCTTTTCTAGATACTAGCGGGGGTCTCTGGTTTTTCCCACTAGGCTGCAAGTTTTTCTGACAAAGTCAAGCAATACTCTTTGGGCAGTTCTCACAGTGACCGGTCTCTGCACTCTGAATCTTCGGTGCTTTACGTGCGACGGTGGTCTATTGGGCCTGGATGAACAAGGGCTAGGTCATGGGTCTTGATAAGCTCAGACTGGTTTTTGGACCTTGATTTGAGTAGATCTGAACCTCAGGTCTTGACTGGCTTGGTCTGGTTCACATGTAAGCAGGTAAGAGGATGCAGTAACGCAGGGATGCAGAGCAAGGGTTAACTAGAGTGTGGTTTAATTTACAGCAATAAACTTCTCGCAGGGAGATAACAGGTGAACAACAGGGAGATCACAGGAAGGGGACAAGCGGGTGAAAGCAGTGTTATTGTTATACAACGCAACACTCTTGCTATCACATTCAAATTATCGTGACTTCGCTGTCCTTTAGTCGCTTGCAGTCAGTGCAACCGCGCCATTCTGCTTCGCTCAGCGCCCGTCCCTGTACGCGCTCACTGGTACTCGGGAGCTCTTACTGAACCTCTCCAGGTCTCTGCTCCATGCTTCACCTTACTTCGCAGAGCGAAGTCGGCCCCTGCCTTCTCCTTCCTCCGTCGGAAACTCTCTGGCTTTTCCCACGCTACACTCTCTCTCATCCCCCTGCTTACCACGCCCCTTCTCTCTAGGTCATGGGTCCTGTCCGGCTCCCATTTCCTTCACCCCTGCAACACTGAATACAGCCTCTGCAGTTCCGGACCTGGCATTGCACAGGTCCCCACAGCCCGGTCTTCCTCCTTACACATGGACCTTGAACCTTGGTCACGGGCACACTCGCTGGCACCAAATCTTTTCCTGACTTGCTGCTCTGGCCTTTTATATCAGGGAACTGTGTGATAAAGGCCACATGACCCGGTGCTCCCTCTAAACTTTTTCAGTCAGAAAGCCGTCTTCGGACATAAAGGTCGCATAGTGCTGGGGAATCTCATCTTTTGCGGCCTCCCTCTTACACCTTCACATCTTGAGCCTGTTGTGTACAACAAAATCTCTTAGGTTCAGCATCTTCTACGCCTAGAACTTTTCTCTGCAGTTAGTGACTATGGAAAAATAACCATCATAGTGTGTCTAAGTTCTTTGATTTGGAACTTCAGAGCATTCTTTTCGATGATTGTCATGTATAATCTATCTCTGTTTATTCAAGTTGAAGAAGTCCTAACAGTTTAAGTCTCAAGACGTTTCTCTCTTCTTCATGAGTCTTGCTCTCTTTATCTGCCAATCCTTGTCTTAGCTGTTTTATAATTCCGTCATAAGTCTCATTTGCTTTTCAGTGCCTTTCAATAGTTCACTGTCTTGATTTTTCATGGTATTCTTTTCTTCCTCATCAACCATTATCCATTTATTGGTTACCCCTCTTAAGAGCTGACATGTATTTTCCCAATATTAATGACTGTGCGTGCCTTATACAGTGAAGAAAAAATTTATTTAATACACTGTCGATTTTGCAAGTTTTCCCACCTACAAAGAATAGAGAGGTCTGTAATTGTTTTCGTATGTACAAGGGATTAGTGATGAGCGAACCTTTTAAGATTTGATTCAGCCATGTTCTCCGAACTTCCCGATGTTCTCCGAACAGTTCACCAAACATAACCGAACACCTTCAGGGGGGCGCAAAAATTGCAAAATCAGCTCAAATTAGGGGCATACACCAGGAAAAATGTAATCAATTGAGTCATCAATTGTCATATAATTAAATAATGACAAAAAAAAACTGATGTGGGTTCCCCTGTATTTTTAACAACCAGCCAGGAAAAACTGACAGCTGCGGGCTGCAACCCACAGCTGTCAGTCAGAGTCAGTAATGCTGGTTATCAAGAATATAGGGGTCCCTACGCTGTTTTTTTAATCATTTAAACAAATAATTTAAAATAACTTTGTGGGACCCTCCATTTTTGACAATCAGCCAAGCTAAAGCTGACAGCTGCGGGTTGGTATTCTCAGGCTAGTAAGGGGCCATGGATATTGCCCACCCACAGCATAAAAATAACAGCCCACAGCCACCCAGAAATGGCACATCTATTAGATGCACCAATTCTGGTGCTTTGCCTGGCTTTTTCCACTTTCCCTGTGATCTCCTTTCTCACATAGCAGTGCCATAAGTGACAACAATGGAGCTCATCAGCTGATGAACTCTTGTGAACATTCTCACTGCAGCTCAGTTCTACACACTGCAGGAGTGATTACTGGCTCTTGTCAGTGTGTAGCTGGCTGCCAGGTAGAGCATTCCCATCAGCTGAAGTGATCCGAATCTTTGCGAGACAAAACTATACTATGTTTTTTATTTATATTTCTACAACCCCTGGCAAAAATTATGGAATCACCGGCATTGGAGGATGTTCATTTAGTTGTTTGATTTTGTTTAAAAAAAGCAGATAACTGACATGGCACAAAACTGAAGTAATTTCAAATGGCAACTTTCTGACTTTAAGAAACACCAAAAGAAATCAAGAACAAAAAATGTGTTAGTCAGTATTGGTTTTATTTTTTAACCAAGTAGAGGGGAAAAATTATGGAATCACTCAATTCTGAGGGAAAAAAATATGGAATTATGAAAAACAAACAATCAAAAAAACACTCCAACACATCACTAGTATTTTGTTGCACCACCTCTGGCTTTTACAACAGCTTGCAGTCTCTGAGGCATGGACTTAATGAGTGTCAAACAGTACTCTTCAGCAATCTGGCTCCAACTTTCTCCAACTTTCTCTGATTGCTGTTGCCAGATCAGCTTTGCAGGTTGGAGCCTTGTCATGGACCATTTTCTTTAACTTCCACCAAAGATTTTCCATTGGATTGAGATCTGGACTATTTGAAGGCCATGACATTGACCTTATGTGTCTTTTTCAAGGAATGTTTTCACAGCTTTTGCTCTATGGCAGGATGCATTATCATCTTGAAAAATGATTTTATCATCCCAAAACATCCTTTCAATTGATGGGATAAGAAAAGTGTCCAAAATATCAACATAAACTTGTGCATTTATTGAAGATGTAATGACAACCATCTCCCCAGTGCCTTTACCTGACATGCAGCCCCATATCATTGACTGTGGAAA
>JARQOD010000001.1:954365026-954408148 GCA_033576555.1 Oophaga sylvatica | reverse complement strand
TTTTCGCGCTACAGGGGGGGTACGCCCACGAAGGCACGCCCACCTTCTTCACCAGCGCCTCAGGGCGCGAATATGGCGGCAAAATGGCGGAAAATGGCGCCAAAATCACAGTCTTTTCTGCAAAAAACAGTCCACATAGGCACACAGGACTCACAAATTGTAAGCTTCGTATCCTGTTCGTGACGCCAAGTTAGATGAGTCGCACAACACCAGGGTTATGGGGTACTCGGCACCGAGCCCGTTGAAGTCTATGGGGAATGTCACAGGTAGCACAGCTCGGTCCGTTGCCCTGGGCGCTCATACAAAGGGGGATATTTACAGGGGAATTTTAGGAATAGTTTGTGACGCCACCTGTGGTTTCTGATCGCAATGACCAGCGCTGCAAATGGATCTTCTGAGGGGATGTTACAGGGCAGCAAGATGTTACGTCTCCCACAGGTGAGACGGTTCCCTCAAAGTCTATGGTGATGCAGGGTGCAGGTAATAAATCAGTCACACACATGTCAGTCTCTTTCCATACTTTTACTGTTGAAGGGTGCAGGTATGTCCCGGGAAGCTGCTCAGGGTGGAGTATGCACATCCAGGTAATTGCCAAGTAGGTATAAGCCCTCCTTTCCCTTTAAAGTGTATGAGTCCTAACTTGCGTGAAGTCAAGTTTAACTCTAAGCAAGACAGCTTCGCCCGGCCAACATTGGTGGAAGTCTTCTCCTGGCAAGAACTAAGTCTCTATGGCTGCAGACCCGACTCCTGTTCTGCCTGACCCTGGTTACGTATCGGCACTTAGGGCTACCTTCTGTGACTTGAAGTCCAGCAAGGATTCCGGTGTTTCTCTCACTAGCCGTAAAGGTTCTAGCAATACTTCGGACCCGGTGTCCGGTTAAGTCGAGTGAAGGTGATCTGTCACCGAAGTCACTCCTTTCTTGGGTCACCACTCGCCCATCGCCCTACTCTCATCCTTAACATAAGCACGAGGTAGCAGTAGGTGTAGTCGTCAGCTTCCTTTCTCCCAAAGCTCACTGACTGCTTCTCAGTTAACTCAATGTTCCAATAACTGTAGTCCCCTTCCTTCTATTCCTTCAAAGACTCTGTCCAGAGCAGCTCTCAGGACCTTTCGTCAGACTGAATACACGCTTGCTCCGAGAGTCACTTTCCACATTCCTTAGGGAACTAACAGTCCTGTTCTGAGATAACAGCTTGCAATCTTTCTCTGTCTTGTCTGACAGGATCTCTCCACACGTCTGGCTAGAATGACTCACTGCCTCAGACTCGTCTCCAACTCCCTCCAGTCTGGAATCAACTAATGAACTAATCTCTCTGCTACCTAACTCACACCCTTAAATAGTCTAGGGTTCCCTCTAGTGGTAATCTAGGGAAGTGTGAGTGTGAATGAATATCAGATTTTACAGTTACCTTTTCTGTGCACACTCCTGGGAACATGTGTACCAAGCGCAGCTGGGCCACACATCTATTCCATGGCCCTGACTGAAAAAGAAAAAATGTATTAATTTTTTTGGGAATGGGGGATGTGATATTTACTGTCTGCTGTCAGATCTCCTCTCCTCCCTTCTTCCTTCATGCTCCATGGCTTCTGTTGGTCTTGGTGGTGCTGGTGCTGTTCTCCTGGCTCCTCTGCTCCTGGATGGCTGCATGCTTATGGCTGAGGGTCCCACTGACATGCTTTATATATGTTTGCTGTGGACTGGGCTAACAATTAAAAAAAACGGATCCGGCGCATTCTGGCGCTCATATATTTTCATTGTGTCAAAAGCCGGAAGCGCCGGAGACAAAAAACTTTACAGTTGCCGTTTTTTCCAGACGCCGGAATGAGACCAGACACCGGATCCGGCAAAAACGGACGCGCCGCAAGGCCATGCGGCGCGATCCGGCGCTAATGTTAGTCAATGGGAAAAAAACGGATCCGGCATTACATTTCGCCGGATCCGGTTTTACAAAAAAAGGCCGGATCGCTCCGTCAGGCGCAAAACGGATGTATGAAAGAGGCCTAAGTCTCATCCTCTCTTATCCATTAGCAAACATCCAGAAGGGGAGGAGAGGAGTGACATCACACACAAGTGAGCAGATTCAGCCCATATTATTATTATTATTCATTTATAAAGCACCATTGGTTCCATGGTGCTGTACATGAGAAGGGGTTACATACAAATTACAGTAAACAAACTAACAATCACAGACTGATATAGAGGGGAGAGAGGACCCTGCCCTTTCAGGCTTACATTCTACAGGATGGTGGGGAAGGAGACAGTAGGTTGGTGGTGTTGCAGCAGCTCCAGTGATGGTGAGGAGGCAGCGGAGATCATTGCAGACTGTAAGCTTTCCTGAAGAGATGGGTTTTCAGGTTCCGTCTGAAGGATCCGAGAGTGGTTGATAGTCGGATGTGTTGGGGCTAAGAATTCCAGAGGATGGGGCTATTCGGAGAAGTCTTGGAGGCGGTTGGGTGAGGAGCGAATAAGTGTGGAGGAGAGAAGGAGGTCTTAGGAGTACCGGAGATTACGTGAAGGAAGATATCGGTAGATTAGTTCAGAGCTATATGGAGGAGACAGGTTATAGATGGCCTTGTAGGTCAGTACTAGTAATTTGAATTAAATTCACTGAGGGAATGGGAGCCAGTGAAGAGATTTGCAGAGGGGAGACGCGGAGGAGTAGCGAGGAGAGAGATGAATTAGTCGGGCAGCAGAGTTAAGGATGGACTGGAGAGGTGCGAGGGTGTTAGCAGGGAGGTCACAGAAAAGGATGTTGCAGTAGTCGACCCGGGAGATGATGAGGGCATGCACAAGCATTTTAGTAGATTGAGGGTTGAGGAAGGGACGGATTCTGGTAATATTTTTGAGCTGGAGGCGACAGTAGGTGTAGAGAGCTTGGATGTGTGGTTTGAAGGACAGGGCAGAGTCAAGGGTTACTCCGAGGCAGCGGACCTCCGGTACGGGGGAAGCGTGATGTCGTCAATTGTTATAGATAGATCGGGTAAGGAAGGTCTGTGAGATGGGGTAAAGATGATAAGTTTATGTTTGTCCACATTGAGTTTGAGAAAGCGGGAGGAGAAGAAGGAGGATATGGCTGATAGACACTCCGGGATTCTGGAGAGCAGAGAGATGACATCTGGGCCAGAGAGGTAAATCTGAGTATCATCAGCATAAAGGTGGTACTGGAATCCGTGGGACTTTATGAGTTGCCCCAGGCCAAGTGTATAGATTGGGAAGAGTAAGGGTCCTAGAACAGAGTCTTGGGGAACTCCAACAGAGAGAGGGTGGGATGAGGAGGTAGTGTGGGAGTGGGAGACACTGAATGTGCGGTTGGAAAGGTATGAGGAGATCCAGGATAGGGCGAGGTCTTTGATGCCAAAGGAGGACAGCATCTGTAATAGGAGGCAGTGGTCAACTGTGTCGAAAGCAGATGACAGGTCTAGAAGGAGGAGTATAGAGTATTGTCTGTTAGCTTTGGCTGTAAGTAGTTCGTTAGTAATTTTGGTCAGGGCTGTTTCAGTGGAATGATGGGAACGGAAACCAGATTGTAGATTGTCAAAGAGCAAGTTAGATGAGAGGTGGGAGGAAAGTCCAGCGTGGACGTGCTGTTCCAGGAGTTTGGTGCGAATGGGAACAGGGATATTGGGCGATAGCTGGACACAGCTCTTGGGTCGAGGCTTGGCTTTTTAAGGATAGGCATGATTGTGGCATGTTTGAAAGCAGAAGGGAAGGTACCAGAAGTTAGTGATAGGTTGAAGAGGTGGGTTAGGGATGAGATAAGAGTGGTGGTGATGGGATAGGGTCAAGTGCACAAGTGGTGTGGTGTGCTTCGGAGAGACGATGTGCAAGCTCCTCTTCAGTGATGGTGGATAAGGAGGTAACGGGGTTTGGACATTGGTCGGGTATACAGAGGGGTTGTGGTGGTTGAGCAATAAAGACTTGCCGTGTTTGGTCTATCTTGTTTTTGAAGTGTGTGGCAAAGTCCTCGGCAGAGATTAGTGAAGTCGGAGGGGGCAGTGGTGGGCGGAGGAGGGAGTTAAAAGTATTGAACAATTGTTTGGGGTTGTGGGATAAGGAAGATACAAGGGATGTAAAGTAGGCCTGTTTACTGCAGTCGTAATGTGAGCTAGTTGTACACTAGGTTTTTGTGTCAAATTTCAGTAGCTGCTTCTCCTAGTGTTTAAAAGTGGAAATACCAAACCTTTTAAAATTATTTTTCATATTTTACTAAATTCTAAACAAATGATAACATTTTTTAACAAAATTAAAACATTAATTGTTTACATTTTTTCAATTACTGAAAAATAATTTTTTGGGATGGCACCTTCCCTTTAAGGCTTCCGTAGTTTGCCATCAGATTCATCACTAGCCTTGCCCCTTCTTTTTCTTCAGCAGCCACCTTGCCCCTTGGAAGCTGACATGTTAACTGTCTATCTCTAGACTTTCAGCCCTTCTGGTTGCTTACCTCAATATAGCACAGTCGGTGAGTTATTATGTTCCCTTGTTAGTGCTCACCATATTGTTTGTTTCAGAAGCTCTGTTCTTTTTGATGTTGTATTGAATAGTCTCTTCTGCCTTTATAGCTATCTCTGCCATTCGACATGTTATGTGTGTGTCCTGTACCATACATAGTAATATGTACCTCAGATATGTTATATGCTTTTTACTGAGTACTTTTTATTGTAGTTTTACACTGATCCTATCAAAAAATATTGTAAAGAACCCCTTGCATCTAGCTAAATGCATCGATAGGAAAGAGTTTAGCTTTCTGTCAACTCATTCTCCCGGAATAGAGTGAAGATGCCAAAACAGTAAAATGACTACTATAGAATGGAGTTGAAGCACAGACACTGTCTTTTATCAGCGAGCAGTCAAGCTGCATACAGACACGATGTCAGATAAATGATCTGAAGATTATTCAACATGCTCCAATGTAAGCTCAACGGCTTCAAGGAAGTCTGCAATCTACACCACAATTGCCACCGCCGGGCGTAGGCAGAAACTGCCAAAGTGAGAGCTACCTTCATTGAAAAGGAGTTGAAATGAAAAAAAGAAAAAGTACATCTAAAGCCGATCATGCAAAACTCGGTGTGGACAAGGAAGCGGCAGTGTAGCAGAAGCCGAGGCAAAGGTTTTAGAAGAAGCAGCACGCTGCATTAAAGAAAGTTCCATCATAAGGCTCAGACCCGAACAGTCATCATGATATCTTATGGCGCACTTCAGACTGCATATTACAGCATGCCCGGTTAGATGATTACCTGCATTCAGTTGCAAGAGTGAGACAAAACCGTGGCGATAATCATCGACAAAATGCTGACATTCAGTCATCGACCCTCATCCACCAATCAGCCCGCGCTAAGCATGAAGGTAATTCTGTCTACCTACTACTATTGGTGCAACCTGCACCCAAGTCTGTTGATCTCTACTACACAGCAACCGCTTTCAGAAAAAAGACACCGATGGTGACTATAATGGCGATAACACGTTTTACGGCAACAATAGCTCACCACAGCAATGAGCACTCAGATCACCCTCTCAGAGATCAAGCGCTACCAGCTTTTGTCAAGTTGTTTGCACGCCGTGAGTTACTCACAAAAGATCTCTCAAAGTTTAACCACCGTCCTTAAAGTTACAGAGCATGGAGAGCTTTCTTCAAGAACGCCACTGCTGGCCTAGAAATCTCTGCCAGTGAAGACATCCACCTTTTGGTCAAATGGCTAGGAAATTAGTCCATAGAACACGTAAAACGCATCAGAGATAGCAATATCAACTATCCGAGCAGAGTCTTGTACATGTTATAGGAGAGGCTCGACGAGTGTTACGGCTCCTCAGAGATGATAGAAGAATCCCTCTTTAAAACGTTGGAGAACTTTCCTAAAATCTTTAAAAAAAGCTTTCGTAAGTTAAGAAAATTGAGCGACCAAGTCGCCAAGACTGGTGGAGACCTAGCCCTAACATCCCTAGACACAGCCAGGAGTATGAAACCCATAGGGAAGAAGAAATGGGTCAATCGAGACTCAGATTTCAAAGTGCGAAACAACTTGCTGTTCCCTCCATTCTGTTTCTTGTAGACTTCCTGCGCCAGCAGGCTAAGATCACAATGATCCCAGCTTCGACCTTTCCAGATCCTGCCAACCTAAGAATAGGTAAGCCTGTTAACCTATCTACATGCACAAAACAAATGTGTCTTCTACAGATTTATCATACAAGACCTGCAGTACTGCAGAAACAAAGGATTATTAACGAAAGACGCAAACAGGGAGTGCCTCTACATAAAAGGCCTCACCCACTGCAAAAGTGCAGGATTTTTAGGGAAAAATCATAGACTGTAGAATTTTCCTCAGAGAGAACAACATATGCTACAGGTGTTGCACATCTTCATTTTACTTAGCTAGAGATTGCAAAGTCAGTATTAGGCTACTTTCACACATCAGGTTTATTGAATCAGGCGCGATCCGGCCTTTTTTTTGAACACCGGATGCGGCGAACGGACATGCTGGATCCGGTGTTTTTAACATTGACTAAATATAGCGCCGGATCGCGCCGCATGTACCTGCGTTCTGTCCGTTTTCTGCCGGATCCGGTGTCTGGTTTATTTCCGGCGTCTAGGAAAGACGCATTTTGTAACGTTTTTTGTCTCCAGCCAAAAAGCCGGAAGGGCCGGATCCGGCGCTTCCAGCCTTTGTCTACAATGAAAGTCTATGAGCGCCGCATTGCGCCGCATCCGGCAGAAACCTGATCCGGTGGCCTGATCCGTTTTTTTTGTCTGGGAATGTTAATTAGCCCAGACAGAAGCAAACATACAGTGCCTACAAGTAGTATTCAACCCCCTGCAGATTTAGCTGGTTTGATAAGATGCAAATAAGTTAGAGCCTTCAAACGGCAAACGAGAGTAGGATTTATTAACAGAAGCATAAATCTTACAAACCAAAAAGTTATGTTGCTCAGTTGAATTTTAATAAATTTTAAACATAAAAGTGTGGGTCAATTATTATACAACCCCTATGTTTAATATTTCGTGGAATAACCCTAGTTTGCAATTACAGCTAATAATCGTCTTTTATAAGACCTGATCAGGCCGGCACAGGTCTGTGGAGTTATCTTGGCCCACTCCTCCATGCAGATCTTCTCCAAGTTATCTAGGTTCTTTGGGTGTCTCATGTGGACTTTAATCTTGAGCTCCTTCCACAAGTTTTCAATTGGGTTAAGGTCAGGAGACTGACTAGGCCACTCCAACACCTTGACTTTTTCCCTCTTGAACCAGGCCTTGGTTTTCTTGGCTGTGTGCTTTGGGTCGTTGTCTTGTTGGAAGATGAAATTACGACCCATCTTAAGATCCTTGATGGAGGAGCGTAGGTTCTTGGCCAAAATTCTCCAGGTAGGCCGTGCTATCCATCCTCCCATGGATGCGGACCAGATGGCCAGGCCCCTTGGCTGAGAAACAGCCCCACAGCATGATGCTGCCACCACCATGCTTGACTGTAGGGATGGTATTCTTGGGGTCGTATGCAGTGCCATCCAGTCTCCAAACGTCACGTGTGTGGTTGGCACCAAAGATCTCGATCTTGGTCTCATCAGACCATAGAACCTTGAACCAGTCTGTCTCAGAGTCCTCCAAGTGATCATGAGCAAACTGTAGACGAGCCTTGACATGACGCTTTGAAAGTAAAGGTACCTTACGGGCTCGTCTGGAACGGAGACCATTGCGGTGGAGTACGTTACTTATGGTATTGACTGAAACCAATGTCCCCACTGCCATGAGATCTTCCCGGAGCTCCTTCCTTGTTGTCCTTGGGTTAGCCTTGACTCTTCGGACAAGCCTGGCCTCGGCACGGGAGGAAACTTTCAAAGGCTGTCCAGGCAGTGGAAGGCTAACAGTAGTTCCATAAGCCTTCCACTTACGGATGATGCTCCCAACAGTGGAGACAGGTAGGCCCAACTCCTTGGAAAGGGTTTTGTACCCCTTGCCAGCCTTGTGACCCTCCACGATCTTGTCTCTGATGGCCTTGGAATGCTCCTTTGTCTTTCCCATGTTGACCATGTATGAGTGCTGTTCACAAGTTTGGGGAGGGTCTTAAATAGTCAGAAAAGGCTGGCAAAAGAGATCATTAATCCACACATGTGAAGCTCATTATTCTTGGTGCCTGAACTACTTCTTAATACTTTAGGGGGACCAAACATAATTCTTGTGGTTTGAGGGGTTGAATAATAAATGACACTCTGAATTAACTTTTAACGTTTTTTTAAAAAAAAAAATATATATATATAAAATTTTTTTTGCTGCAGTGCATTTCCCACTTCCAGGCTGATCTACAGTACAAATGTCACAATGCCAAGTTAATTCCGCATGTGTCAACCAGCTAAATCTGCAGGGGGTTGAATACTACTTGTAGGCACTGTATATATACCACGCCTGTGGGACACTCTGCCACATGCAATCCAAGCATCAAGAGAGACACATCACCAATTTTTATGAGGATTTTGGAGCCACCAACAGAACCAGCAAAATGGACTCGGGACCACCAAGATGTGGGCGCGGAGGAGACGGGAGCAAACGGCAGATGGTAAATATCACCCACCCCATGATACTATGCGTGTATTTTATGTGTTTGCATTGTTGTATACTTTGTGGGTTGTGCTTTAATACAATACAATGTGGGTATTGCTATATTCTGTTTTGGCGTACTTGTATACAATGTGGGTATTGCTCTATTCTGTTTTGGCATACTTGAATACTTTGTGGGTAGTGCTATGTTCTTTTTTGGCGTACTTGTATACTTTGTGGGTATTGCTCTATTCTGTTTTGGCATACTTGTATATTTTGTGGGTAGTGCTATATTCTGTTTTGGCATACTTGTATATTTTGTGGTTATAGCTATAATCTGGTTTGGCCTACTTGTTTACTATGTGTACTGTTTAATACAATGTGTTTTTTTTTTCTTTTTTTTCAGGCCAAATTTTATCCTATGTGTAGTGCTTACTACAATGTGGTTATAGCTATAATCTGGTTTGGCCTACTTGTATACTATGTGTACTGTTTAATACAATGTGTTTTTTTTTTTCTTTTTTTTCAGGCCAAATTTTATCCTATGTGTAGTGCTTACTACAATGTGGTTATAGCTATAATCTGGTTTGGCCTACTTGTATACTATGTGCACTGTTTAATCAATGTGGGTTTTTTTTTCTGTTTTTTTAGGCCAAATTTTATCCTATGTGTAGTGCTTACTACAATGTGGTTATAGCTACAATCTGGTTTGGCCTACTTGTATACTATGTGTACTGATTAATACAATGTTTTTTTTTTTTTCTTTTTTTTTAAGGCCAAATTTTATCCTATGTGTAGTGCTTACTACAATGTGGTTATAGCTATAATCTGGTTTGGCCTACTTGTATACTATGTGCACTGTTTAATTCAATGTGGGTTTTTTTTTCTGTTTTTTTAAGGCCAAATTTTATCCTATGTGTAGTGCTTACTACAATGTGGTTATAGCTACAATCTGGTTTGGCCTACTTGTATACTATGTGTACTGATTAATACAATGTGTTTTTTTTTTTTTCTTTTTTTTTAAGGCCAAATTTTATCCTATGTGTAGTGCTTACTACAATGTGGTTATAGCTATAATCTGGTTTGGCCTACTTGTATACTATGTGTGCTGTTTAACCCTTAACGACCGCCAATACGCCTTTTAACGGCGGTCATTAAGGGTACTTAAACCACAGCGCCGTTAATTAACGGCGCTGTGGAAAAAGTGAATAGCGCCCCCCAGAGGCGCATTTTCTCCGGGGTCTCGGCTACCGGGGGTAGCCGAGACCCCAGAGAACATGAATCGGGTCGGTTTTTACCGACACCGATGTTGCGATCGCCGTTATTAACCCTATAACGGCGACCGCAACAAAAAAAAAAAGTTGTGCCATTTAATTTCTCTGTCCTCTGATGTCATCGGGGGTAGCCGAGACCCCAGAGAACATGATCCGGGTCGGTATTCACCGATCCCGGTCTTGCGATCGCATCTATGCAAGCATAGACGCGATCGCAAAAAAAAAAAAAATGATTTCTCTCCCCTCTGATGTGATCGCACATCAGAGGGGAGAAAATGAGGGTCCACAGGTCCCCGATCGCCCCCCCGTATACTTACCGGTATCCTCCGTCCTCCCGCAGGCCCCAGGATCCCGGCGTCTTCTTCCTGCAAAAAAAATGGCGGGCGCATGAGCAGTGCGCCCGCCGATCTGCTTGGCGGCAGATTCAAAAATTTTTTCATTCATTCTCCAGAAAGTGCATTTTGATCACTGTGATAAACTATCACAGTGATCAAAATAAAAAAAAACAGTACATAACCCCCCCATTTATCACCCCTTTAGTTAGGGACATATAATAAAAAATAGAAATTATATTTATTTTCATTTTTCTGTTAGGGTTAGGGTTATAATTAGGGTTAGGGTTATAATTAGGGTTAGGGTTAGCATTAGGGTTAGGGTTAGCATTAGGGTTAGGGTTATAATTAGCGTTAGGGTTAAGCTGGGTTCATACTGCGTTATGGCAGTCCGTTAGACGGACTGCGTTACACCGCGGTATAACGCGGTGTAACGCAGTCCGTTAACGCTGCCACTTACCCCCATTTGAGGGCGCATCGCGACGCATGCCGTAAAGCGGCATGCGTTTGCGACGTGCCATCATTCAGTGACGGAGCCTCGGACGCGGGCTGCAGCGTGTGGGCTCCGTCACCGCTAGCGCAGATGAATCATCTGCTGATTCCTCTGCGCTAGCGGGTATAGCATAACGCGATCGCTATATCGCTATTATGCTATACCGTTACCAGCCCATCAACGCTATGTGTTGAACGGGCTGGTAAACCGCAAAATGAACCTAGCCTTAGGGTTAGAATTAGGGTTAGAATTAGGGTTAGAATTAGGGTTAGGGTTAAAATTAGGGTTAGGGTTACAATTAGAGTTAGGGTTACAATTAAGGTTAGGGTTACAGTTAGGGTTGGAATTAGGGTTGGGATTTAGGTTAGGACTAGGGTTGGGATTAGGGTTAGGGGTGTGTTGGGATTAGGGTTGGAGCTAGAATTGAGGGATTTCCACTATTTAGGCACATCAGGGGGTCTCCAAACACGACGTGGTGTTCAAAAAGTCAAATGGCGCTCCCTCCCTTCCGAGCCCTGCCGTGCGCCCAAACAGTGGTTTACCCAACATATGGGGTATCAGCGTACTCAGGACAAATTGCACACCAATTTTGGGGTTCTAATTTCTCCTGTTACCCTTGGGAAAATAAAAAATAGCTGGCTAAAAAAATCATTTTTGAGAAAAAAAATTATTTTTTATTTTCACAGCTCTGCGTTTATAAATTTCTGTGAAATACTTGGGGTTCAAAGTGCTCACCACACATCTAGATAAGTTCCTTAAGGGGTCTAGTTTCCAAAATGGGGTCACTTATGGGGGGTTTCCACTGTTTAGACACATCAGGGGGTCTCCAAACACGACGTGGCTTTCAAAAAGTCAAATGTCGCTCCCTCTCTTCCGAGCCCTGCCGTGCGCCCAAACAGTGGTTTACCCCAACATATGGGGTATCAGCGTACTCAGGACAAATTGCACACCAATTTTGGGGTTCTAATTTCTCCTGTTACTCTTGGGAAAATAAAAAATAGCTGACTAAAAAGATCATTTTAAGAAAAAAAATGATTTTTTATTTTCACGGCTCTGCGTTTATAAATTTCTGTGAAAACTTGGGGGTTCAAAGTGCTCACCACACATCTAGATAAGTTCCTTAAGGGGTCTAGTTTCCAAAATGGGGTCACTTGTGGGGGGTTTCCACTGTTTAGGCACATCAGGGGGTCTCCAAACACGACGTGGCGTTCAAAAAGTCAAATGGCGCTCCCTCCCTTCCGAACCCTGCCGTGCGCCAAACAGTGGTTTACCCCAACATATGGGGTATCAGCGTACTCAGGACAAATTGCACACCAATTTTGGCATTCTAATTTCTCCTGTTACCCTTGGAAAATAAAAAATAGCTGGCTAAAAAAAACATTTTTGAGAAAAAAAATGATTTTTCATTTTCACGACTCTGCGTTTATAAATTTCTGTGAAGCACTTGGGGGTTCAAAGTGCTCACCACACATCTAGATAAGTTCCTTAAGGGGTCTAGTTTCCAAAATGGTGTCACTTTCAGGGGGTTTCTACTGTTTAGGTACATCAAGGGCTCTGCAAACACAACATGACGCCCGCAGAACATTCCATCAAAGTCTGCATTACAAAATGGCGCTCCTTCCCTTCCAAGCACTCCCATGCGCCCAAACAGTGGTTTCACCCCACATATGGGGTATCAGCGTACTCAGGAAAAATTGCACAACAACTTTTTGGGTCCAATTTCTCCTGTTACCCTTGGGAAAATAAAAAAAATAGCGGGCTAAAGAATCATTTTTGAGGAAAAAAATGATTTTTTATTTTCACGGCTCTACGTTTATTAATTTCTGTGAAGCACTTGGGGGTTCAAAGTGCTCACCACACATCTAGATAAGTTCCTTAAGGGGTCTAGTTTCCAAAGTGGTGTGATTTGTGGGGGGTTTCGACTGTTTAGGCGTATCAGGGGCTCTCCAAACGCGACATGGCGTCCAATTTCAATTCCAGCCAATTTTGGTTTGAAACAGTCAAACGGCGCTCCTTCCCTTCCAAGCCCTGCCGTGTGCCCAAACAGTGGTTTACCCCCACATATGGGGTATCGGCATGCTCAGGACAAATTGCACAAAAACTTTTGGGGTCTTGTTACCCTTGGGAAAATAAAAATTGGGGTGAACAGATCGTTTTTGTGGGAAAAAATATGATTTTTTATTTTCACGGTTCTATGTTATAAACTTCTGTGAAGCACTTGGAGGTTCAAAGTGCTCACCACACATCTAGATAAGTTCCTTAGGGGGTCTAATTTCCAAAATGGGGTCACTTGTGGGGGGTTTCCACTGTTTAGACACATCAGGGCCTCTACAAACACGACATGACGTCCAGCCAATTCTGCGCTGAAAAAGTCAAACGGCGTTCCTTCCCTTCCAAGCTCTGCCTTGCACCCAAACAGTGGTTTACCCCCACATATGGGGTATCAGCATGCTCAGGACAAATTGCACAAAAACTTTTGGGGTCTTGTTACCCTTGGGAAAATAAAAATTGGGGTGAAAAGATTGTTTTTGTGGAAAAAATATGATTTTTTATTTTCACTGTTCTATGTTATAAACTTCTGTGAAGCACTTGGAGGTTCAAAGTGCTCACCACACATCTAGATAAGTTCCTTAGGGGGTCTAGTTTCCAAAATGGGGTCACTTGTGATGGGTTTTCACTGTTTAGACACATCAGGGCCTTTACAAACGCGACATGGCGTCCAGCCAATTTTGCGTTGAAAAAGTCAAATGTCGCTCCTTCCCTTGCAACCTCTGCCGTGCGCCCAAAAAGTGGTTTACCCCCACATATGGGGTATCGGCTTAATCAGGAGAAATTGCACAACAAATTTTGTGGTCATTTTTTCTTTTAACAGTTGTGAAAATAAAAAAAATAGGTTCCGAAGTAAAGTTTTTGCAAAAAAAGTTAAATGTTAATTTTTTCCTTCCACATTGCTTCAGTTCCTGTGAAGCACGTAAAGGGTTAATAAACTTCTTGAATGTGGTTTTGAGCACCTTGAGGGGTGCAGTTTTTAGAATGGTGTCACTTTTGGCTATTTTCTATCATATAGACCCCTCAAAGTGACTTCAAATGTGATGTGGTCCCTAAAATAAAAATGGTGTTGTAAAAATGAGAAATCGCTGGTCAACTTTTAACCCTTATAACTTCGTAACAAAAAAAAAATTTTGGTCCCAAAATTGTGCTGATGTAAAGTAGACATGTGGGAAATGTTATTTATTAAGAAATTTGTGTGACATATCTCTCTGATTTAAGGGCATAAAAATTTAAAGTTTGAAAATTGTTAAATTTTAAAATTTTTTGCCATATTTCCGTTTTTTTCATAAATAAACACAAGTCATATCAAAGAAATTTTACCACTAACGTGAAGTACAATATGTCACGAAAAAACAGTCTCAGAATCAGCTGGATTTGTTAAAGCGTTCCAGAGTTATAACCTCATAAAGTGACAGTGGTCAGAATTGTAAAAATTGGCCCTGTCATTAAGCTGCAAAATGGCTCTGTCACTAAGGGTTAATACAATGTGTTTTTTTTTTTTCCTTTTTTTTCAGGCCAAATTTTATCCTATGTGTTAGTGCTTACTACAATGTGGTTTATAGCTATAATCTGGTTTGGCCTACTTGTATACTATGTGCACTGTTTAATACAATGTGTTTTTTTTCTGTTTTTTTTAAGTCCAAATTTTATCCTATGTGTAGTGCTTACTACAATGTGGTTATAGCTATAATCTGGTTTGGCCTACTTGTATACTATGTGTAGTGGTTAATACAATGTGGTTATAGCTATATTCTGTTTTGTTGTACTTGTATACTATGCGTGTATTGATATATACTGTGTTGGCATAGTAGTATACAATGTGGCTAATGATATATACTTTTGTCATCGATGTATACTAGTTGTGTATTGGTATATACTGTGTTGGCATAGTTCTATATTATGGTTATTGATATATACAGTGTTGCCTATTTTCTCTATTATGTTGGTATTGCTGTATGCTATGAGGGTTGTGCTATACAGTGAAAATATCCTAATTAATCATGATTTGATTTGCTCAATGTATCATGTATATGATGATTATGTCCATGTATTAATTGGAATTGTATTTTTTACACAGCAGAAGACATCGGAGGCAGCAGGCTGCGACTGCACCACCACAACATGTTCGAGCTGGAGGACAGCATCGTGACCGGGCGGCATCTAGCAGACGGTAAATATCACAAACCAAATAACCGCAAACAGAACTTTTGTCTTTCAGACCGGTCCATGGTTTGAGCCTTTTTTTTTTCTTTTTGTTACACTGCAGAGGACAGCATCGGAGGCCACGGTCAAGCACACCACCACAACCAGATGACGCTGGAGAACATGGTGACCGGGCGGCATCTAGCAGACGGTAAATATCACAAACCAAATAACCGCAAACAGAACTTTTGTCTTTCAGACCGGTCCATGGTTTGAGCCTTTTTTTTTTCTTTTTCTTTTTGTTACACTGCAGAGGACAGCATCAGAGGCCACGGTCAAGCACACCACCACAACCAGATGACGCTGGAGAACATGGTGACCGGGCGGCATCTAGCAGACGGTAAATATCACAAACCAAATAACCGCAAACAGAACTTTTGTCTTTCAGACCGGTCCATGGTTTGAGCCTCTTTTTTTTTTCTTTTTGTTACACTGCAGAGGACAGCATCGGAGGCCGCGGTCAATCACACCACCACCACCACAACAAGATGACGCTGGAGAGCACAGTGAACGGGCGGCATCTAGCAGATGGTAAATATCTCAAACCAAATAACCGCAAACAGAACTTTTGTCTTTCAGACCGGTCCATGGTTTGAGCCTTTTTTTTTTCTTTTTTTTTTCTTTTTGTTACACTGCAGAGGACAGCATCGGAGGCCGCGGTCAATCACACCACCACCACCACCACAACAAGATGATGCTGGAGAGCACGGTGAAAGGGCGGCATCTAGCAGACGGTAAATATCTCAAACCAAACAACCGCAAACAGAACTTTTGTCTTTCAGACCGGTCCATGGTTTGAGCCTTTATTTTTTCTTCTTTTTTTTCTTTTTGTTACACTGCAGAGGACAGCATCGGAGGCCACTGTCAAGCACACCACCACAACCAGATGACGCTGGAGAACATGGTGATCGGGCGGCATATAGCAGACGGTAAATATCACACACCAAATAACCACAAACAGAATTTTTTTCTTTCAGCACGGGCCATGATTGTGGCTGTGTATTCATTTTTTTTTCTTTTCATCTTTAATGCACAACAGACGACCATCTCAGGTTGCGATGGAGTATGGCCGGCAGCAGGACAGTAGTTCTTCTGGGAGCCCTCCCACTCATCGGCAGTGTTTAGCGGTATTTGTTACAAATTATATTTCCTCAATCAATTTTTTTTTTTTTTTTGTAAAAAAAAAAAATCCAACTCTTGGATAAATTTTTTTTTTTCTTTCACAATGCAATATTTTTTTTTTTATACAGGAATCTGAACCAGAGGAGCTCCCAGAAGAAGAACGGGGTGGACAGATACCCGGAGTGGGCTCGCAATTCGTAAGTTTCCTGCATCCATCAGTACAACACAACATCTCACTACTAATGTTGAGCGATACTGCTCGATATCTAAAAATATCGGATCGGAATGGTATCGCCGATATCACTAACTATCGGCGATATCCGATTCCGATACCGGAAGTCCCATGTAAGTCTATGGGAACAAAATATCGCAACTAAAAAAACACTTTCTTTCCTTGTAAACACAAAATATACACACTTAGAATACATATATATATATATATATATATATATATATACATGTCATTGTGACATATGTATATACATATATTTATAGTTTATTCACTTCTACATAGTAAAATAGCCTCTGATTCAATTGCCGGGTAAAGCCGGCATTTGTGAAAAGACAGAAGCACCCAGGGTCCAGTCGCCACAGAGATGTTGCATCGCACCCAGCGAACAGGATTCAGAAGCTCGCTATAAGCGAGTCCTGTGTGCCTTAATTGAACTGTTTTTTTGCTTGAGAATTGCAAAAATCATCATAGACTGTATTTGCCATTTTTCCGTCATATCTGCGCCACGAGGCACAGGTGAAGAATAAGGGGGTGCTCTCGTGGGCGTACACTCACTCCGTGGCGTGAAAACGATGTCCGCACACTCTAAATGTTACTGCAATGTAAGATCGTGCCCCACAGCTCTGGGGTTCCGCCTCCTCATCCTCCTCAGTGGGCGTAAACGAACGCGAAGGTCCCGCCTCCCTACAAAAGATGTTGCCTCTCCTGATGCTAATGACACATGTGACTTTGCTGAGATGGCGAATGGACGTGAGCAGAAGTGGGAAGGGATGGAGGAGTCAGAGCTCTCCCCCCACGGAAGCGACCCGATCGCCACGGAGCCACCGTTTGGCACCCGGCCTGGAAACCCTCCTACGCTGGAAGAAGCGGAGGATACCCTGAGAGACCTGGCCCGGCACCGGGAGGAGGTCGCCAGGATGGAAGCGAGCTGGCGGGCCCTAAAACTACAATTGGAGCGGCGCCAATCCCTCTTACCCCCTGAAGTGTCTGTACCGGAAGGTGAGGCACCCGTTCCAGTAGAGGAGGCCGTGCGGGCATCCCAGCCCTTGCAATCTGAACCGGTTGCCAGTATCTCAGTGGAGGCACCCGTTCCAGTACAGGAGGCCGTGCGGGCATCCCAGCCCTTGCAATCTGAACCGGTTGCCAGTATCTCAGTGGAGGCACCCGTTCCAGTACAGGAGGCCATGCGGGCATCCCAGCCCTTGCAATCTGAACCGGTTGCCAGTATCACAGTGGAGGCACCCGTTCCTGCAGAAAACGCCGCACCAGCACCCCAGATCCCGCTGTCTGCCCCCGTCGCTGAGGCAGAAGAAGCGACACCCGTCCTCATGGAGGAGGCCGCGCAGGCACCAGAGCTCTACCTGCCTGTACCGGAGCCCCGACCGTCATCTGTTCCAGAGCCGGCTGCTTCCGCCGCAGGTGAGCGCCGCCAGACTGGCGGGCGCCAGGAGAGCTGCCGCAAACCGTACATCGTAAGCTGGCATTTGATGGTGGAGACATGGAGATGCTGGTGGAGGAGAATTACAACCGGCGTCAGGAGGAAGAGTGGAGACGTCGGGAGCGGGAAGCAGAGCGACAAAGGGAGCAGCGAGAATCCCAAAAGCTTCGGCAACGTCACCTGGAGAAGGACCTGGCAGAGAAGGCACGTATGAGAAAGGATAAAAGTACGGTGAGGGAGCCGCGGCGTAAGGGTGCAGTACGGAACTTTAAGTTAAAAGGTGGTTGGGGCTTCATCCAGGAGCCTGGACTTTATTTAGAAGTTTTTGTAACCCGGCGGGACGTGAAGGCTCACCTCCCAGAAGGACACCCGGGGAGGGACCTGTTGCCAGGAGACTTGGTGACTTACACCCGACACTGGGGTTACAATGGATGGTACGCCCTAAATGTTACCAGGTGCGACCCCTACTCCCCAGAGTGTCAGGAAACTGACAGACCCTACGAGCCTTCAGCCTCCCCCAACCAGGCCTCTGCACAAGTGCCCACCCCACGCCGTAAATCTCCCCAGCCTCCCTCAGTGGTCTCCTCAGCAGCCCCAGCTATGGACATGATAATGATAGCTGGCCCGTACCCGGCGCCTGTTAGGCCCCCTGGGGTTCGTTCAGTCCGGGACATAGGGGTCCAGACCCGGAGGGAGATGAAAGAGGTGGCCACACAGACCCATATAGCGGGTCACGACGTCACTGTACTGGCCACACGACGTCATCAGGTCTGGGTGGACCCTCCTGTCACGGATGTTTGGCAAGCTCCAGAAGAGTACCAGGTGGTACCTGGAAGAGGCCAGCCAAAGAAGTCTAAATTACCCGGACAGGGTCTCTGTATGTAAATAGTTAAATTATTGATGTACCCGGACGGGTGAATGTTCATAAAAAGAAGTTTATTGCCTTAATATACCCAGGTTGGGTAATGGTTTGATGTACCCGGACGGGTGAATGTTCAGAAGAACAAGTTTATTGTTGCCTTAATATACCCAGGTTGGGTAATGGTGTTTCACTGTAATGAAAATGTTGAACTTTGAAGCCATGAACTGTACTGGCTCACAAACTTTTCTGTAAATAGTTGGCACTTCGGTGCTCCATCTTGGTTTTACAAAAAACTTTACTGTGCACTATTTTCAACTACCTCAGAAACTAAAAACCCGTTTGGTGTGGCCGAAAGTGAGGTCTGCTCAAGGAAAGTCTTGCAGCCCACCCAAGACCACAGTTGGAGGTTTGGAGCGGGTCCTCCACAAGCACAAGTAAAGGACACTGTGAAGTTACCCCGGTGGGGTTGTAGTCCTAAGAAGTCTCCACGAACTTCGGCACTAATGTTATTTGCACTTTTGTTGAATATGTATTTATTAACACACATGTATAACACATATCAAGGGTATGAACAGTAACAAAACATGTCACATAATATAAGCCATTTGCACTTTTGTAATGTTATTATTAAAAATTTTATTATGCAACGTTTAACTTGAAGTGTTTCCTGCTTTCTTACTACGTCGCATAGTCCACTCTGCTACATCACTTTGCACCATTGCTCTATCTCACATCTATCTGCCCTGGAAGGATAGCGTGTTACCTGTAGAAGACTTTTCACCTACCTGCACTACACCATCCCTTCCAGAGGACCTGCACAGCAGCGCTGGACACCCTGACCAGGTACTACAGGTGGCGTCACGACAAACTACACGAACATTCTATCATCCCCTGGAAATATCCCACATTCCAGTGATCGCCCAGGTCACGGACCGAGCTGTGCTACTCAGTGACATCCACCATAGAAGTCGACGTGATCGGTGCCGAGTACCCCCAAAACCCCTGTCTCTGTGCGACTCAACTTCCCTCACTGTGCTGGCACTTTACATTTACAATGCCTCTGGGTTTTTTTTTGGGGGGGTGGGGAACATTCAGACTTTTGCTATGGGGCCCCATGATTTATATGTACGCCCCTGCTGCTGAGGCATGGTATTTAAGTCTGTTAAGGAGCCAACATACATGGACCTTGCCAGCAGCGTCGGACTGGAGTACCTTGGGCCCACCAGAGAAAATATATTCTTGCGGCCCAACATCATACTTCCCAACCTTTGAATAAGGGAAAGAGGGACAAAGGCTGTGGCACGCTGTGCATGCTGCAGAAAATTTTAGGCCATGCCACGTTGCACCACAGACTGTCCAGGAGTTGGTGGATGCTTTAGTCCAGGTGTGGGAGGAGATCCCTCACGAGACCATCCGTCGCGCTCATCAGGAGCATGGCCAGAAGTTGTAGGTAGGTCATACAGCATACCTCCCAAATTTGGAAGACAGGAAAGAGGATTAAAGGATGCGGCGCGTGTTGCGCGCCGCTGAAAATTTTAGGCCACGCCCCGACAACACCCATTTCACAGCTAATCACACCCATATCCTCGCCCCAAGCGTAACCATTTAGCACTGCTGATCACACTGACTGGTAATGAGGGCACAGTGGCTGGTACTGAGGAAAAGAAAGAAAGAGCAGCGAGAGAGAAAGAACAAACAGAGAAAGAAAGAGAGGAAAGAAAGAAAAGAGAGAAAGAAAGAACAGAGAGAAAAAAGAACAGAGAGCGAGAAGGAAAGAACAGAGAGCGAGAAAGAAAGACTAGAGAGAGAGCCATAGGCGTAGCTAGGGTTTTGGTTTAGTGGGGGCAAAACTTCTGAGTGGGCCCATCATCAGAGAACCTCAGCAAATGACCGCGCTGTTGGCCAAAATAATCTATATATAAAAAGACCAATATTGATATTACCGCCATATGGTCTGTGTTAAATAATACCAGTCCTACAGAACATATAATAGATTACAGCACAGGTACAGATAATGACTTACCGCTGATGTTCTTTCTAATGGAATTGTTCACTTTTCATGTCTTTTCCATCTGGCCCACACCGACATGACGACTTCTCCAGCCAGAACTCGACTGCACCCCCATTAAAAAAAAAAATCAAAAAAAAACTCACCTCCCGCTCCTGTGCTGCTCACTGTTCTCCCTCTCAGCGTCTGACAGCGGGCGCCGGCAGGTGATGTTATTGCGCCCGCTGTCATACGCTGAGAGGGGGATTATGGGAGAGTAGGAGCGCTCGCTCCTTCTCTCTCCATGCGGTCAGCTTTATCGGCTGGATGCCGATACAGCTGACCCTCCGATGACGGGTGGGGGCCCACTGCTGGCACCGGCCCCCCCAACGCCTGTTCAGGCCCCATAGCTTCCGGGCGGCAGAGCAGGGAGAGCGATTCTCCCTGCTCTGCCGCAGAATGTAACTGTATCGTAGCTCCGGGTGGGCCCCCTCAGAGCGCGGGCCCCGGGGCCACCACCCCCTCTGCCCCGCGACCTATCCTTTCAAATCAGGGCCCACCACGCAGGAGCTGGGGCCCACCGTAGGTTTCTCCGGTGTCCCGGTGCCTCAGTCCGACCCTGCTTGCCAGCCTGATAATACCAGGCCACAGCAGTCTGCATATCTTGGCTGGTTAACAAAAATAGGGGATCCCCTCGAAAAAAATTTGGCGTGGGGTCCCCCCTATTTTTGTTAACCAGCCAGATGAAGCAGACTGCTGAGGCCTGGTTTTTCAGGCTGGTAAGGATCCAATATCCATGGACCTTGCCAGCCTGATAATACCAGGCCACAGCAGTCTGCTTAGCTTGGCTGGTTAACAAAAATAGGGATCCCCTTGAAAAAAAAACGGCGTAGTGGTCCCCCTATTTTTGTAAACCAGCCAAGTAAAATGCAGACTGCTGCGTCCTGGTATTAAAAGACTGTCAAGGCCCATGGATTTTGGCCCTCAACAGCCTGATAATACCAGGCTACAGCAGCCCCACATTTGGCGCATCAAAAGATGTGCCAATTGTGGCACTTTACCCGGCTCTTCCCACTGCCCTGTAGCGGTGGCAAGCGGGTAATAAGGGGTTAATGTCACCGTTGATTGCACGGTGAGAATAAGCCCGGTTAATAATGGAGAGGTGTCAATAAGACACCGATCCATTATTAATCCCAAAGTTTTTAAATGTATAAAAAAAAAGACACAGCAAGAAAAAGTATTTTACTGAAATAAAAGAACAACACACTTTTCATTTCTTTTATTGTACTCTCATTCCTGCGACGCCATCGATCTCCTGTAAAAAAAGAAAAAAAACAAACCAACAGTATACCACCTGTCCGACGCAGTCCATAGTAACGAGGGTCCCACGACGATCCAGCTCTGCTACATCGCAATGACAGGCAGAGCCTGTCATCTCGACGCAGCACAGCTGATTACCTGCTTCCCCGGCGGTGACGTCATCGGACTGACTGCTTTACGGCCGGGATTACCCAGCAGTCACTGCAGTTATCGCGAGAAACTGCATGTGACCGCCGGGGAAAGATGATGGCGGCCATCAAGCAGTCCAGCCGTGACCGCCGGAGATCTTCTGCCAGGTAAGTGCCGCTGACTCCTGACAGACCCGACCGATGGACACTGACAGTGACAGACCCGACCGACGGACACAGACAGTGACAGTGACAAATCCGATTCCGGTATCCGATAAGACGAAAATATCGGAACTAAGTATCGAAAGTCCGATAGAGCTAATATCGGCCGATACCCGATACTTGCGGTATCGTATCGCTCAACACTACTCACTACACAACACATCACAAAAAAAAAAAAAGGACACAACCGAAAAACAACATAAATTTTTTTTTTTAATTTTTTTTTCAGTCTTCCGCACCTGTGGCTTCAAGAGGTCCTCGCAGTGCCTCCCAGAGTCGACGTGAAGAACGCGGCGGTCTTCAACCTGTAAGTATTATAATTTTTTTTTTTTTAAAATGCCCTTTTTTTTATAATTAAAGTATTTTATTGTTCTCATTATTTTTAAAGGCTTCACAGCGTGCTCCCGACTCAGACGGTGAGGAGGGGATAGATATCGACCTATTAATAGATCTGATCAGAGAGCGGGAGCCGCTGTGGAACATGGGGGACCGCCGCCATTCAGATCAGATAGTGACACGTCGGCTCTGGGATGAAGTTTGTTCCCAACTTGTTGGCTACTGGGAGGACCTTGAAGCTCGGTCACAGTCTAAAATGCGTAAGTATATACAGTTCAGTAGGGCTGCTGGATTTAAAGCAGTGTTTCCACAACTACAGTCATCGTGAACCCCAAGGGTCATGTTTTCTGGATTTCCTTTGGTACAACACTATGGAAGTCCTGAAAACATGACACGTGGGGGACATGAGGACTGTAGTTTGGAAAACACGTATGTATTATACTAACCAATTTGTGCTATCTCGTTTCAGGGGAGAGAATTGTGAAGCGGTGGCGGTCTATCAGGGATCGCTTCAAGAAGGAGTTCAACAAAGAGATGCGGGCCCCGAGTGGTTCTTCAGGATGCCAGAGCAAATATAAATACGCAAGTGCTCTGGCGTTCCTGCGTGAAACTATGGTCACCAGAAGGTAAATATTCAAAAATAAATGTTTACATGTCTACATTTTTTTTCACAGCCAGGGCCATTGAAATACAGTATATTAATTGTATGTTTTCTCTTTATTCAACAGCACAGTGAGCAGCACTCAGGCGCCCGCAGAGTTGGGCCCTTCTGAGGCGATCCCTGAGGAGACCGGCACCGAGGGACACTTTGACCGCCCCGACCCATCTGCATCCACACATGAGCCCTCTTTCCCCTCCACCAGCACTGCAGCAGCGTGGCCGAGTGCATTGCATGAGGCTGCTGGTCAACAGATAGATTTTCCTTTACCCCACCCTTCTGCCCCTGCCACCTCTAGTACATCTGCGGCTACTGGGCGGCAACGGCAGAGGGGTCAGGAAAGGAACTATGCGCCCGAGTTCTTGCATTTGAATGCATCTTTTCAGAACTGCCTTAAAGTGTTATCTGAGCAAGTTACCGCAGGCATTCATCAGATAACCTCCGCAGTTTCGGAGGTAAAGACACTTCTTCGGAAGCAAGAGCATCACCAAATCACAGCTTTTTTCGGTCGGTTGCGGAGCGCATAGATCCGCTATCTGCTGACCAGCAGATGTATGTGATGCACACGTGCCACGCTGCTCTAGTGCAGGTTGTCTCCCATCCTCCTCCATCCACCCCAGTTGTTCCTCCCCCTCCCCCCTCCAGTCGGCGTGCCTCCTCCCCCTCCTATTCATTATCAGCCACCTCCACAGTTCCAGCAACCTCCCCACTATCACCAACCTCCCCAGTACCAGCCACCTTCCCAACTTCAGCCACCTTCCCAACTTCAGCCACCTTCCCAACATCAGCCACCTTCCCAACTCCAGCAACCTTCCCAACTCCAGCCACTTAACCAACTTCAGCCACTTAACCAACTGCAGCCACCTCCCCACCTTCAGCCACCTCCCCAACTTCAGCCACCTCCCCAACTTCAGCCACCTCACCAACTACAGTCCCCTCAACAACTTCTGTCACCTATTCAGTACCAACAACCTCCCCAGTACCAGCCACCTACCCCGTACCAACCACCTATCCCGTACCACACTCCCACCTCTTACCAATCTCCTTCCCCCTACCTATTCCCTACCATATCACCTGCTCCTCCAGTACCTGCCCCACCCTCCACTCCACCACCCATCACTGATTCTGCCTCAAACTTGTCCTCCCATTCTTTAACTCTTTCCACCCCTTCACCTCTTACTGTTCCTTCCCCACCAGCATCCCAGTCCTCTCTACACACTCCCATGGTCGAAGTGTCCCGCATCCCCTCCAAAAGTATGTCCACCCCACACTACACAGCGTTGTAATGTTATTTAAAAAAATTTTTTAAAAAAAGACTATGAGTCATTGAATGTCAAAAATACTTTTATCAAAGATATTTTGAAAGTAAACATTTACAAACTTTAAAAAAAATTGGTTAAATAAATTTTGAATTGGTTGATTCAATTTTTTGTCTCTCATTTCTTTATAATGTTACAGCTTATGTAAGGTTACATGTGTAATAAAGATTAATAACAGTACCAATGTTAAAGACAGAAACATTACATTTATTTAGGGACAAACACAAACATAACAATTGATCACACACGGTCATCCTGCCAGTCTACCTGTCCTTCGGCTGAAATAAAGTACTCGGCAAATCTGTCCCTCATCCTAGAAACAGCAACAGAACTTCTATTGGTATTATTGTGATAATCGATGTAATGTTGTTTGTTGCAGGTGGTCCTCAATGGTCAATTGTTCTTTGCAGATCACAACATTATGCAGTACACACAGGCTTTTATGGCTTCGTCGACAGTGTCAGTCTTCAAATTGATGGCTGTCAATAGCACACGCCACTTTGCAGTCAGGATTCCAAACGTGCACTCCACCATTCTTCTAGCTCTTGTGAGCCTGTAATTGAAAATCCGTTTGGTATGGGTCAGTCCTCTGCTGGCATACAGTTTTAATAAATGTTCTGAGAGCTGGAAAGCCTCATCACCAACACACACATATGGCATAGATGGCCCTGTGGTTTGAGGCAGCGGCCTAGGGGCTGGGAAATGGAATGTGTTCCCATACAGTCGACGTCCCATCGCTGAAAGTTTGAAGACTTGGGAATCGTTCGATCGTCCATATGCCCCTATGTCCACTGCAATGAACCTATATTCGGCATCAGCGATGGCCATCAAGACAACGGAGAAATATTTTTTATAGTTAAAATATTCTGATCCTGTTCCCGCTGGCTTCACAATTCTGACATGTTTGCCATCAATCGCTCCAAGACAATTCAGAAATTGGCAGATCTGTTGGAAATTATCTGCTATTTCCATCCACCGCTGTGTAGTAGGTTCAGGCATATATTCCGAGACCAAACAATCCCACAGTGCACGGCAGGTGTGCTTTATTATGCCCGATATGGTAGAGATTCCTAATCTAAATTGGAAATGGAGTGAGGAGAGCGATTCTCCACTTGCAAGGAATCTAAAAAAAAAAAATCACAATCACTGCTCAGAACTCAGGTATAACAATTGGAAAAGGCAAAAACCAGAATATATCACTACCCACATAGTATAAAACAATAACCACATAGTTTACAAGTATGCCAAAAAAGAATATTGCACTACCCACATAGTATCCAAGTAAGCCAACACATAATATAGCAGTACCCACATAGCATACAAGTACGCCAAAACAGTATATTGCACTACCCATATAGTATACAAGTACGCCAACACAGAATATTGCACTACCCACATAGTATCCAAGTACGCCAACACATAATATAGCAGTACCCACATAGTATACAAGTACGCCAAAACAGAATATTGCACTACCCACATAGTATCCAAGTATGCCAACACATAATATAGCAGTACCCACATAGTATACAAGTACGCCAAAACAGTATATTGCACTACCCACATAGTATACAAGTACGCCAACACAGAATATTGCAGTACCCACATAGTATACAAGTACGCCAAAACATAATATAGCAGTACCCACATAGTATACAAGTACGCCAAAACAGTATATTGCACTACCCACATAGTATACAAGTACGCCAACACAGAATATTGCACTGCCCACATAGTATACAAGTACGCCAACACATAATATAGCAGTAACCACATAGTATCCAAGTACACCAACACAGAATATAGCAAAACCCACATTTATTTAAGCACTACCCACATAGTATACAAGTACGCAAAAAAAGAATATAACAATAACCACATTGTATTAACCCCTCTCTGACATTAGACGTACTATCCCGTCCATAAAACCCGTGCCATTCTGCCCATGGACGGGATAGTACGTCATAGGCGATCAGCTGCGCTCCTGAGGGGAGCGCAGCTAATCGCCGCCGGGTGTCAGCTGATTATCACAGCTTACACCCGTGACTGTGTGTCAGGAGCGGTCACGGACCGCTCCCGGCACATTAACCCCTAGCACACCGCGATCAAACATGATCGCGGTGTACTGGGGGCACAGGGGAGGATCGCGCAGGGTGGGGGCTCCCTGCGCGCCCCCCTGAGACCCTCAGAGCAGCGCGATGTGATCGCGCTGTTCTGAGGGCTTCCTCCCTCCCAGGACCCGGATCCAAGATGGCGCCGGGGTCCTGGAGGGAGGCGGCTTCCTCAGTGCCTGCTGAGAGCAGGCACTGAGAAGCCTGCATCTATGCCTGAGCGATCGCTGGTGTGACAGAGTGCTGTGCACACTGTCACACCAGCGATCTGCTCAAATACAGTGATGTCCCACCCTGGGACAAAGTAAAAAAGTTAAAAAAATAAAAATAAACATGTTATAAAAAAAAATCCAAAATAAAAAAAAAAAAAAAAAATATTCCCCAATAAATTAATTTCTTCCTGTAAATAAAAAAAACAAAACAATAAAAGTACACATATTTGGTATCGCCGCGTCCGTAACGACCCCCCCTATAAAACTGTCCCACTAGTTAACCCCTTTAGTGAACCCCTTAAAAAAATAAAAAAACCGAAGCAAAAAATCAATGCTTTATCATCATACCGCTGAACAAAAAGTGGAATAACGCGCGATCAAAAAGACCGATATAAATAAACATGGTACCGCTGAAAACGTCATCTTGTCCCGCAAAAAACGAGCTGCCACACAGCATCATCAGCGAAAAAATAAAAAAGTTATAGCTCGCAGAATAAAGCGATGCAAAAATAATTATTTTTTATATAAAATTGTTTTTATTCTATAAAAGCGCCAAAACATAAAAAAAGATATAAATGAGGTATCGCCATAATCGTACTGACCCGAAGAATAAAACTGCTTTATCAATTTTACCACACGCGGAACAATAAAAACGCCTCCCCCAAAAGAAATTCATGAATTGCTGATTTTTGTTCATTCTAACCTCCCAAAAATCGAAATAAAAAGCGATCAAAAAATGTCACCTGCTCAAAAATGGTACAAATAAAAACGTCAACTCGTACCACAAAAAATAAGACCTCACATAACTCTGTGGGCCAAAATATGCAAAAATTATAGCTCTCAAAATGTGGCGATGCAAAAAACTATTTTTGCAATAAAAAGCGTCTTTTAGCGTGACAGCTGCCAATCATAAAAACCCGCTATAAATAGTAAATCAAACCCCCCTTTATCACCCCCTTAGTTAGGGAAAAATAATAAAATTAAAAAAATGTATTTATTTCCATTTTCCCATTAGGGTTAGGGTTAGGGTTGCGGCTAAAGTTAGGGTTAGGGTTGGCGCTAAAGTTAGGATTAGGGTTAGGGTTGGGATTAGGGGTGTGTTAGGGTTAGGTTTGTGGTTAGGGTTGGGACTAGGGTTAGGGGTGTGTTGGGGTTAGGGTTGGAGTTAGAATTGGGGGGTTTCCGCTGTTTAGGCACATCAGGGCTCTCCAAATGTGACATGGCGTCTGATCTCAATTCCAGCCAATTCTGCGTTGAAAAAGTCAAACGGTGCTCCTTCACTTCTGAGCTCTGCCATGCGCCCAAACAGTAGTTTACCCCCGCATATGGGGTATCAGCGTACTCTGGACCCCAAGTTATTGTGCAATTTGTCCTATTTCTTCTGTTACCCTTGGGAAAATAAAAAACTGGGGGTAAAAATATACATTTTTTTTAAAAAAAAAATGATTTTTTTGTTTTTACGACTGTACGTTATAAACTTCTGTGAAGCACTTGGGGCTTCATAGCGCTCACCACACACCTAGATAAGTTCCTTGTGGGGTCTATTTTCCAAAATGGGGTCAGTTGTTGGGGATTTCCACTGTTTAGGCGCATCAGGGGCTCCCAAATGCGACATGACGCCCCCAGACCATTCCATCAAAGTCTGCAATCCAAAACGTCACTACTTCCCTTCCGAGCCCCAACGTGTACCCATACAGTAGTTTTCTCCCACATATTGGGTATCAGCGTACTCAGGACAAATTGGGCAACAACTTTTGGGGTCCAATTTCTCCTGTTACCCTTGTAAAAATAAAATATTGGGGCGAAAAAAATCATTTTTGCAAAAAAAAAAAAAGATTTTTTATTTTTACGGCTGTGCGTTATAAACTTCTGTGAAGCACTTCGGGGTTCAAAGTGCTCACCACACATCTAGATAAGTTCCTTGTGGGGTCTATTTTTCAAAATGGGGTCACTTGTGGGGGTTTCCACTGTTTAGGCGCATCAGGGGCTCTCCAAATGCGACATGACGCCCCCAGACCATTCCATCAAAGTCTGCAATCCAAAACGTCACTACTTCCCTTCCGAGCCCTGACGTGCGCCCATACAGTAGTTTTCTCCCACATATTGGGGATCAGCGTACTCAGGACAAATTGGACAACAACTTTTGGGGTCCAATTTCTCCTGTTACCCTTGTGAAAATAAAATATTGGGGGCGAAAAAATCATTTTTGTAAAAAAAAAAAAGATTTTTTATTTTTACGGCTGTGCGTTATAAACTTCTGTGAAGCACTTCGGGGTTCAAAGTGCTCACCACACATCTAGATAAGTTCCTTGTGGGGTCTATTTGCCAAAATGGGGTCACTTGTGGGGGGTTTCCACTGTTTAGGGCATCAGGGGCTCTCCAAATGTGACATGACGCCCCCAGACCATTCCATCAAAGTCTGCAATCCAAAACGTCACTACTTCCCTTCCGAGCCCCGACGTGTGCCCATACAGTAGTTTTCGCCCACATATTGGGTATCAGTGTACTCAGGACAAATTGGACAACAACTTTTGCGTTCCAATTTCTTCTGTTACCCTTGTGAAAATAAATATTGGGGCAAAAAAATCATTTTTGTAAAAAAAAAAAAAAGATTTTTTATTTTACGGCTGTACGTTATAAACTTTAGTGAAACACCTGGGGGTTCAAAGTTCTCACCACACATCTAGATAAGTTCCTTGAGGGGTCTAGTTTCCAAAATGGTGTCATTTATGGGGGTTTCCACTGTTTAGGCAGATCAGGAGCTCTCCAAACACGACATGGCGTCCAGCCAATTCTGCGTTGAAAAAGTCAGACGGCGCTCCTTCCCTTCCAAACTCTGCCATGCACCCAAACAGTGGTTTACCCCCACATATGGGGTATCAGCGCACTCAGGACAAATTGCACAATAACTTTTGGAGTCTTGTTACCCTTGGAAAAATAAAAATTGGGGTGAAAAGATCATTTTTGTGGAAAAAATATGATTTTTAAATTTTACGGCTCTACGTTATAAACTTGTGTGAAGCACTTGGGGGTTAAAATTGCTCATCAAAAATCTAGATAAGTTCCTTAGGGGGTCTAGTTTCCCAAATGGGGTCATTTGTGGGGGGTTTCCACTGTTTAGGCACATCAGGGGCTCTCCAAATGCAACATGGCATCCAAACTCAATTCCAGCCAATTTTGGTTGGAAAAAGTCAAATGGTGCTCCTTCCATTCCGAGCTCTGCCGTGCGCCCAAACAGTGGTTCCCCCCATATATGGGGTATCAGCGTACTCAGGACAAATTGTACAACAACTTATGTGGTCCAATTTCTCCTGTTACCCTTGGAAAATAAAAAATTAGTGACTAAAAGATAATTTTTGTGGGAAAAAAATAGGATTTTTTATTTTCATGCCCGGGCATTATAAACTTGTGTGAAGCACTTGGGGGTTCAAAGTGCTCACCAAAGATCTAGATAAGTTCCTTAGGGGGTCTAGTTTCCAAAATGGGGTCACTTGTGGGGGTTTCCACTGTTTAGGCTCATCTGGGGCACTGCAAACGGAACATGACCCCCATTAACGTCTGCATTCCAAAACGTTACTACTTCCTTTCCAAGCCCTGCCGTGCGCCCAAACAGTTTCCCCCCCCCACATATGGGGTATCAGCGTACTCAGAACAAATTGGACAACAACTTTTGGGGTCCAATTTCCTTGGGAAAATTCAAAAATGTGGGAGTAAAAAATCATTTTTGTGGAAAATTGATTTTTTTTTTTCACACCCAGGCTTTATAAACTTTTGTGAAACACTTGAGGGTTCAAAGTGCTCACAACAGATCTAGATAAGTACCTTAGGGGTCTAGTTTCCAAAATGGTGTCACTTGTGGGGGGTTTCCACTGTTTAGGCGCATCAGGGGCTCTCCAAACGCGACATGGCATCCAATCTAAATTCCTGCCAATTTTAGTTTGAAAAAGTCAAACGTCGCTCCTTCCCTTACGAGCTCTGCCGTGTGCCCAAACAGTGGTTTTCCCCCACATATGGGGTATTGGCATACTCAGGAGAAATTGCATAACAACCTTATCTGTCCATTTTCTCCTTTTACCCTTGTGAAAATAAAAAAAAAGTTTGTAAAAGATCATTTTTGTGGCTAAAAAGTAAAATATTCATTTTTTCCTTCCACGTTGCTTTAGTTACTGTGAAGCACCTGAAGGGTTAATAAACTTCTTGAATGTGGTTTTGAGTACCTTGAGGGGTGCAGTTTTTAGAATGGTGTCACTTTTGGGTATTTTCTGCCATATAGACCCCTCAAAGTGACTTCAAATGTGAGGTGGTCCCTAAAAAAAATGGCTTTGTAAATTTTGTTGTAAAAATGAGAAATCGCTGGTCAACTTTTAACCCTTATACCTTCCTAACAAAAAAAAAATTTTGGTTCCAAAATTGTGCTGATGTAAAGTAGACATGTGGGAAATGTTATTTCTTAACTATTTTGTGTGATATATTTCTCTGTTTTAAGGGAATAAAAATTCAAAATTTGAAAATTGCAAAATTTTAAAAATTTTCGCCATATTTGCGTTTTTTTCAAAAATAAACGCAAGTTATATCGAAGAAATTTTACCACTAGCATGAAGTACAATATGTCACGAGAAAACAATCTCAGAATCGCGAAGATCCGTTGAAGCTTTCCAGAGTTATAACCTCATAAAGAGACAGTGGGCAGAATTGTAAAAATTGGCCCGGTCATTAACGTGCAAACCACCCTTGGGGTGAAGGGGTTAAACATTACCCACAAAGATACACAAAATATGCATTTGAATGAAATAAACACACACAATAGCTTACCTTATTGTCACCATGAGACGCTCCGACGGAGAAATCGAATACCGGCAGTAGGTGTCACATCTCCTGATCTTGTCTTCAATCCGCTCCACCAACATGTCAAATGTTTCCTTCTTCATCCGAAGATAAGAAAAAAAATTTTCTGGATTCTGTCTTAGCTCCAGATTGAGTGTCGAATAGACTCCACGGGTTAGCCTCTGTGCCGTGATGGGGTGGATCCACATACGGCGGCGTCGCTGTCGCTGACGCTTTAGGCGCTGCTCGATCCTTCTCTCCTTCTCCATAACGATAAACCACAAGCGATTCGCCTCCGCTGTGAAATCCACAAGATTCCGGAAAATATTACCAATAATCGCCTCCATCTTCATCAGTCACTTGCTCTTCTCTCAAAAATGCTCCTCTACAACCTGTCAAAGATGGGCTGTAGGAACACTGTATATATAGGATTTACAGTAGCCAATCAGGTTTTGAAATAAAAGGGGCGTGATTGAAAACCGGATCCGTCGTAATCCGTCAAAAAAAACGGATAAAAAACGGATGAAACTGATGCGCCGGATCCGGTTTTCTGCCTGATCCGCTAAACGGATCAGGCAGAAAACCGGATCCGGCGCATCAGGTTTTTCATTTCATTGCCGCATCCGGCGCGACGCTGGGCCGCGCCTGATTCAAAAAGCCTGAAGTGTGAAAGTAGCCTTACTTGTTCGCCAAGAGCACAATAAAGCTACACAGCCAGGGCCAGCGCCACACTCCCTAACCCATAGACGGCCCTACAGAGCATAGTGGGGAGGGATAAGACAGTGCACCTCCAGAAGCGTTACCCCAATGCACTCAAGTTTGCGGAGAAGGTCTTAGCAACAAATCCTGCTCAAACATCTGCTTTGCTACAGTTTATCCTACAGATCACCTGAAAAAGGCAGTAAAACTCTTGCCAGCTAACCTTTCTTCGACATCTTAAAATCAAGGGACTTAGTTAATCTTATTCACTTAAAACATGCACAGAGGTGAGTGAGAAATCTATGAGAAGAGCCACAAGGTCCGCTCTCCACCTGTAGCAGTCGGTGACTTGTATTTAAGAATATTGTACTTGTTTTTATTCTATATACCCTTTTCACATAAATGGCGCTATAACAATAAATAATAATAATACTGCTGTGCGGCTGCCAAAGAAAGGGAGTCGAGTAGACCGTACAGTAACTGAAGTTTTTAAAAAACTCTGCAATTATAATACAGTCATGGCCAAAAGTTTTGAGAATGACACAAATATTAATTTTTACAAAGTCTACTGCTCCACTTTTTCTAATGGCAATTTGCATATACTCCAGAATGTTATAAAGAGTGATCAGCTTAACAGCAATTACTTGCAAAGTCAATATTTGGCTAGAAAATGAACTTTATCCCCCAAAACACATTTCAACATCATTGCAGCCCTGCCTTAAAAGGACCAGTTAACCTCTTTTCAGTGATTGCTCCATTAACACAGGTGTGGGTGTTGATGAGGACATGGCTGGAGATCAATCTGTCATGATTAAGTAAGAGTGACACCACTGGACACTTTAAAAGGAGGCTGGTGCTTGGCATCATTGTTTCTCTTTTGTTAACCATGGTTATCTCTAAAGAAACACGTGTAGTCAACATTGCAATGCACAAAAATGGCCTAACAGGGAAGAGTATCGCAGCTAGAAAGATTGCACCTCAGTCAACAATCTATCGCATCATCAAGAACTTCAAGGAGAGAGGTTCTATTGTTGCCAAAAAGGCTCCAGGGCGCCAAGAAAGACCAGCAAGCGCCAGGACCGTCTCTTAAAAGTGTTTCAGCTGCGGGATCGGGCTACCAGCAGTGCAGAGCTTGCTCAGGAATGGCAGCAGGCAGGTGTGAGTGCATCTGCACGCACTGTGAGGCGGAGACTCTTGGAGCAAGGCCTGGTCTCAAGGAGGGCAGCAAAGAAGCCACTTATCTCCAGAAAAAACATCATGGACAGACTGATATTCTGCAAAATGTACAGGCAGTGGACTGCTGAGGACTGGGGTAAAGTTATTTTCTCTGATGAATCCCCTTTTTGATTGTTTGGGACATCACGAAAACGCCTCATTCGGAGAAGACAAGGTGAGCGCTACCACCAGTCTTGTCTCATGCCAACTGTTAAGCATCCTGAAACCATTCATGTGTGGGGTTGCTTCTCAGCCATGGGAATTGGCTCTCTCACAGTCTTGCCTAAAAACACAGCCATGAATAAAGAATGGTACCAGAATGTCCTCCAAGAGCAACTTCTCCCAACCCTCCAAGAGCAGTTTGGCGATCAACAATGCCTTTTCCAGCATGATGGAGCACCTTGCCATAAAGCAAAGGTGATAACTAAATGTCTCAGGGAACAAAACATAGAGATTTTGGGTCCATGGCCTGGAAAATCCCTAGATCTTAATCCCATTGAGAACTTGTGGTCAATCATCAAGAGACGGGTGGACAAAGAAAAACCTAAAAATTCTGACAAAATGAAAGCATTGATTGTGCAAGAATGGACTGCTATCAGTCAGGATTTGGTCCAGAAGTTGATTGAGAGCATGCCAGGGAGAATTGCAGAGGTCCTGAAGAAGAAGGGTCAACACTGCAAATATTGACTTGCTGCATTAACTCATTCTAACTGTCAATATAAGCTTTTGTTACTCATATGTTTGCAATTATATTTCTGTCTGTGATAAAAACATCTGTCAAACACACATAAAAACCAGAGGTCAACAGCAGATCATGTGAAAATATAATATTTGTGTCATTCTCAAAACTTTTGGCCACGACTGTATTTCTACTCTGTGAAATTGATGACACTTTAGTGGGGTGTGTCAATAATTTTGGGAAATGTTTACTTTGGGTCTAGTTCATGTGTGTTGCCTGTAGCAGAAGGGTTCCCAGACCTGCAGGCCTGCGATTACTTTCAGTCAACTAGCTGTGTTACTATCCTTAAAAAATTTTTTAAGCATTTTCTTCTTTTCTACACAAGATGTCCCTCATTTATTGGTATTTAGATTATGCTAATCTCTGTTGAGATATTATGTGATATATTCCTAAGGGATCCTCTTGCCCACTCTTATATGTGCATGACAATTATTCATAAACTTTCTATGCTTCCATGATTGCCATCTGTTTTTCTGTCTTTTGCATCAATTTTAATACTTTTTGCAACTTTGTATTCAAGAAAATATACTAATTTTAGAAACATCTATACTCCGTATTCTCCTATTTTTCAATGTTTCTCTGGAGTAGTTTCCTTTCTTAACCCCTTAACGACTGCCGATACGCCTTTTAACGGCGGTAGCTAAGGGTACTTAAAACACACAGCTGTGAATTCACGGTGAGTCGCACGGCCAGGGCCTGTGGGGTACTCGGCACCGAGCCCGTTTACTTCAATGGGGAATGTCACGGGTAGCGCAGCTCTGTCCGTTGCCCTGGGCACTCACTGAAAAGGGGATATTTACAGGGGATTGTAGAAATGTTCGTGACGCCACCTGTGGTTCCTGGTCAGGATGACCAGCGCTGCAGGGTAGATCCTCTGAGGGGTTGTTACTGGGCAGCAAGGTGTTAAGTCTCCCACAGGCGAGACTGATCCCTCAGGGTAAATGGCGTTGTAAGGGTGCAGTAGCAATAATCCAGACACACACAAGACAGTCTCTTTCTGTACCTTTACTGGTGGTAGATTCAGGCACGTCCCGGGAAGCTGTCAGGGTGGAGGATGCATGTCCAGTAAACCACTGAGTAGGTGTAGGGCCTCCTTACTTCTTTATGTGTGTGAGTTTCTGACCCATATAGAACTAAGTCTAACTCCGTCTTCTTTGCTACGCCCGGCTGACCTTGTGATGGAGCCTTCTTTTGGACAGAACTAAGTCTCTATGTGCAGGGCCCTGCTAGACTCCTGTTCTTCCTGACCCCGGTTACGTATCAGCACTGTTGGGCCCCTGGAATCTGGAATCCAGCAGGGTCTCCGGTTTCTCTTACTAGTCCTGAAGAAGCTAGCAAGCTCGGACCCGGTGTCCGGTGGTGCAGAGCTGAGGTAAGCTATCAATGCTGTCAACCTCTGTACTCTCTCTCTCTCTTTTTCCACTTGCCTGTCGTCCTACTCACACCTTTAACATAAGCACAACCAGCAGTAGACGTCAGCTTTCTTTGTCTTCCCCGCTCTCCAAGCGTCGGCACGCTTACTTAAAGAAACGCTCACTGAAGGTATCTCAGTAGACTCAACTTTGACCAGACTAAGTGGCGGTCCGTCCCACTATTACTGGACTCCACGATGTAAGCTGAGTGTATGCTGAAGTCTTCAGGCTTTCAAATAAGTCTTTCTCTTTAGCTAGTCTTTCCCTCTCAGCTCGTCTGAGGTAACTAGCTTGTCCGTCTCTCACCATCTGTCTGACAATCTCAGAATTAGACTAATCTTCTGCTAAGCTCTCCACACCCTTATATACCTGCGTACTCTACAAGGGCTCCCTCTGGTGGCACCAGGGAAATGTGAAGTGTGAATGAATATCGGGTGATTTGTGGTTTACCTTTCATGCATCCTCCAGGGTAACATGTGGCTCCAGAGAGCAGCTGGGCTACACAACGGCGCTGTGGAAAAAGTATATAGCGCCTCCCAGAGTCAGATTTTCTCTGGGGTCTCGGCTGCCGGGGGTAGCCGAGACCCCAGAGAACATGATTCGGGTCGGTTTTTACCGATCCCACTTTTGCAATCGCCATTATTAACCATATAACGGCGAGCGCAAAAAAAAAAAAAAGCCGCGATTCTGCTTTATCTTTCTCTCTCCTCTGATATGATCGCACATCAGAGGAGAGAAAAATTGAGTCCCCGCTCCCCCCGTACCTCCCGGTGTCCCCAGACCCTCCTGCCTCCTCCGGTGAGCGCTGCCATCTTGGTCTGGGAAGAAAATGGCAGGCACATGCCCAGTGCACCAGCCAAATCTGCGGGCCGGCAGATTCCATTCATTCATTGAAGGTACATTTTGATCACTGTAATAAACCCTATCATAGTGATCAAAATAAAAAAAATTAAAATAACCCCCTCCCTTTATCACCCTCTTATTTAGGGAAGTATAGTAAAATAAAGAAAATATATTTATTTTCATTTTTCCATTAGGGTTAGGGTTGGAGTTAGAATTAGGGTTAGGGTTAGAATTAGGGTTGAAATTAGAGTTAGGGTTGGAATTAGGGTTGGGATTAGGGTTAGGGTTGGGATTAAGGTTAGGGTTGGGATTAGGGTTTGGGGTGTGTTGGGGTTAGGGTTGGAATTAGAATTGAGGGGTTTCCACTATTTAGGCACATCAGGGGTTTCCAAACACGATATGGCATTCAAAAAGTCAAATGGTGCTCACTCCCTTCCGAGCCATGCCATCAGGGTCGGCTCCAGGTTTTCATGGGCCCCGGGCGAAAGAGTCTCAATGGGCCCCTTTAACACATACCACAATTCATGATGCACAGATATGGTAGAGAAATATAGGTGTAGTACAATGCCAAACACTTCTCTTCTTATATTACATGAGTGATATCTATTGTAAATTCTACAATAGCTCAAAAGACAAACAGTATAGTCATCCATACAGTATCATGGGCACCACATAGTGCTCCATACAGAATAATGATCTCCATATATTGCTCCATACAGATTATGGGCACCCCATAGTGCTCCTTGAAGAATAACGAGCTCCTTATATTTCTCCATACAGTATTATGGTCACCACATACAGAATAATGAGCCCCATATAATGCTCCATATATAATGGGCCCCATATAATACTCCACATATAATGGAGCCTATAAGATGCTCCAAATATAATAGACCCCAAATGATGCTCCATATATAATGGGCCCCATATGATGCTCCAGTATATGATGGGCCCCATATATGATACTTCAGTGCAGGATGGGCCCCCATATAATGCTTAATATATAATGGACCTATATATGATGCTCCAGTATATTATGGGCCCCATATAATGCTCCATATATAATGGGCCCCATATATGATGCTCCAGTGTATGATTGGTCCCATATAATGCTCCATATATAATGGGCCACATATATGATGCTCCAGTGTATGATAGGCCCCATTTATGATGCCCCAGTGTATGATGGGCCCTATATGATACTCCAGGGTGTGATGGACCCCATATGATGGTCTCCATATATTGAGCCAAACATAAAAAAAAAATGTAATACTCACCTCTCCTCACTGGCCGCTGCTCTGCTCGAGGCACCGACCCCCAGTACTGGCACAGGCACCGGGACCCCCATAGCATGTCGGTGTCCTCGACTGTGAGTGGGCCCCCCGCCTGCTCAGGGCCCCGGCACTTGCCCGGGTTCGCCCGGGGCTGAGGCCGGCCCTGCCTGCCGTGCGCCCAAACAGTGGTTTACCTCAACATATGGAGCATCAGCGTTCTCAGGACAAATTGCACACCAATTTAGGGGTTCTAATTTCTCCTGTCACCCTTGGGAAAATAAAAAATTGGGGGTTAAAAAAATCATTTTTCAGGAAAAAAATGATTTTTTATTTTCACGGCTCTGCATTTATAAACTTCTGTGAAGCACTTGGGGGTTCAAAGTGATCACCACACATCTAGATAAGCTCCTTGGGGGGGTCTAGTTTCCAAAAGGGGTTAATTTGTGGGGGGTTTCTACTGTTTAGGCACATCAAGGGCTCTGCAAACCCAACATGACGCCCGCAGAACATTCCATCAAAGTCTGCATTACAAAATGGCGCTTCTTCCCTTCCAAGCTCTCCCATGTGCCCAAACAGTGGTTCCCCCCCACATATGGGGTATTAGCGTACTCAGGAAAAATTGCACAACAACTTTTGTGGTCCAATTTCTCCTGTTACTCTTGGGAAAATAAAAAATAGCGGGCTAAAAAATCATTTTTGAGGAAAAAAATGATTTTTTATTTTTTTATTTTCATAGCTCAACGTTATAAACCTCTGTGAAGCATTTGGAGGTTCAAAGTGCCCACCACATATCTAGATAAGTTCCTTAAGGGGTCTAGTTTCGAAAATCGGGTCACTTGTTGGGGGTTTCCACTGTTTAGGCACATCAGGGACTCTCCAAACACGACATGGCATCCAGCCAATTCTGCGTTGAAAATGTCAAATGGAGCTCCTTCCCTTGCGACCTCTGCCGTGCGCCCAAAAAGTGGTTTACCCCCACATATGGGGTATCAGCGTATTCAGGAGAAATTGCACAACAAATTTTGTGGTTCATTTTTTCTTTTAACACTTGTGAAAATAAAAAAAATTGGTTCTGAAGTACATTTTTTGCAAAAAAAGTTAAATGTTAATTTTTTCCTTCCACATTGCTCAGTTCCTGGGAAGCACGTAAAGGGTTAATAAACTTCTTGAATGTGGTTTTGAGCACCTTGAGTGGTGCATTTTTAGAATGGTGTCACTTTTGGGTATTTTCTATCATATAGACCCCTCAAAGTGACTTCAAATGTGATGTGGTCCCTAAAAAAAAATGGTGTTGTAAAAATGAGAAATCGCTGGTCAACTTTTAACCCTTATAACTTCGTAACAAAAAAAAAATTGCTTCCAAAATTGTGCTGATGTAAAGCAGACATGTAGGAAATGTTTTTTATTAAGAAATTTGTGTGACATATCTCTCTGATTTAAGTGCATAAAAATTTAAAGTTTGAAAATTGCTAAATTTTCAAAATTTTTGCCATGTTTCCGTTTTTTTCATAAATAAACACAAGTCATATAAAAAAAAATTTACCACTAACATGAACTACAATATGTCACGAAAAACAATGTCAGAATCAACGGAATTCGTTAAAGCGTTCCAGAGTTATAACCTCATAAAGTGACAGTGGTCAGAATTGTAAAAATTGGCCTGGTCATTAAGCTGCAAATTGGCTCTGTCACTAAGGGGTTAAGGTTATTGAAGCCTACGGGGTGTTTTTAACATGTAAACATATCACTGGGTTGTTTTCTGTTAATGTAGTTGTAGCATGGCACAGGGTGGTAGCCGCTGGCAATAAACTCATTTTCTCCTATTATACCTCAGCATGGTATGAAGGCTTGCACCCTTGCTGGCCGCCTGTAGCCTATGGTGTTGGCTGGAGGTCTGGAGGGTGAGTTATATTTCAGACACATGCTCCCCAGAGCCTGGAAGAGGTCATTTACATAAAGTTATAAAACATGATTTCTCAACAACACATCTGGTATGAGGTATACAGGGAGGACATTTTTCAGCAGTCTATAACCTGTATGCCCATATTAATAGTTTCGATAGGTGAAGTGTGGTGACAGATTCCCTTTAAGCCAAATCACACTTAAAAACAAATCACTTGCAAGGTCTTTAACATTCAATAAATCAGATTATTTAAAGAGAACCTGTCATGTAAAATAGCAATATTTACCTTCAGATATTGGATTAATCTACAGATAATAGCATTCTAATACTGAGTTGCTCACAATGAGAGCTTAGCTATCGCGAGGAAATTAACTTTACTCATGACAGACTGGCTCTTTAATTCATAGGAGTGGCACTGGCATTGTTTCAGTCACCACTGTGTGCATAGAGAGCAGCGACTGTAATGGCGACCCCGGCACTCACCGCCAGCCTGCTTTACTTGTTATGAATAATTCAGCATGTTTTCCCCCTTGGAAGAGACAATATGTGCCCATACGCTTGGGCTGAAATGAGGTGGGATTTCAGAGAAAATATGCTTTAAAAGGCCGACTGGGGACTAAGTGTCTCAGATGGCTAGTCTGAGGCACGTACCCGGTGGCCTTACCACACCTGGGTCCTCTAGGTTAGGCTGGTAGGTCTCTAAGTATGTGTATGAATAGCGAAAGACCTGTCAGTCAAGAAGATCAAGGCAGTGAGAAGCCAAAACGGACCAACCCTGGAGTAGTAATCTGAGATACGCAGCCTCCAGCCACGTAGTGGCAGTGTTAAAGTAAAACATACCTGACAGAAATGATCATCTACTGTCAGGTTCACTTTAACAGGTGTATACAGATCCCCACCCTTCGTGGCCAATCACTTCTGTGACAGATTTTCTTATGTTTTCTAGACCACCGCATCTTCATGAGCTAGTAAAATATCACATTCTAAAATCAAGGCCATAACAATGGAGTTAGGCCTCCTTCTGCGGCACTCACAGCAGGTGAAAACAACTTGGTAAAAAACATTTTATTTTGAACATCTTCTTTTATTTCTGTTGATTTGTTGGTGAGATTGCGCATCTAATGTTAAGAAAACTGAAATATTTGAGGATGCTGGCAATCACTTTCGATCAGCGTCATTGATTATACTATGGATCCAGGTGAGGATGCTGTTACTCAGACGAGTGTAGACGTTTGTGGTGTGCGGTGTTCCACATGGCCTGTACCCAAAAGAATTGATTCCTCTGAAAACTCCTTCACATATTAAGGGACTGCCGGAATCACCCTAAAAAAAAATCATACAGTATATATAAATAAATAATTTTACAAGAGCAAAAAAAATTTTTTGGACTGAATTTTCATTTTTTTTCCAAGTCAGGCCTCAAGAGTCTTATAACTCTTACAATAGAAATCAATAACCCATTATGTAGCTCTGTATATGGCAAATTCATACAGAATACATAAGTTTTGCACGAAGCATCCGACCCCACCACCCTCTATTCTCACTATGAAATCTCCTTTTCGACTTCCTGTCCTTATTAAATTTGCCTTTCCCTATATATTTATTCATGCACATGATGCTTCTAGTGTTAATAAATGGCATATATAAAAAATAAAAAAGGAGTTTTTCATATACAGTACAGACCAAAAGTTTGGACACACCTTCTCATTTAAAGATTTTTCTGTATTTTCATGACTATGAAAATTGTACATTCACACTGAAGGCATCAAAACTATGAATTAACACATGAGGAATTATATACTTAACAAAAAAGTGTGAAACAACTGAAAATATGTGTTATATTCTAGGTTCTTCAAAGTAGCCACCTTTTGCTTTGATGACTGCTTTGCATACTCTTGGCATTCTCTTGATGAGCTACAAGAGGTAGTCACCGGAAATGGTTTTCACTTCACAGGTGTGCCCTGTCAGGTTTAATAAGTGGGATTTCTGGACTTATAAATGGGTTGGGACCATCAGTTGTGTTGTGCAGAAGTCTGGTGGATACACAGCTGATAGTCCTACTGAATAGACTGTTAGAATTTCTATTATGGCAAGAAAAAAGCAGCTAAGTAAAGAAAAACGAGTGGCCATCATTACTTTAAGAGATGAAGGTCAGTCAGTACAAAAAATTGGGAAAACTTTGAAAGTGTCCCCAAGTGCAGTTGCAAAAACCATCAAACGCTACAAAGAAACTGGCTCACATGAGGACCACCCCAGGAAAGGAAGACCAAGAGTCACCTCTGCTTCTGAGGATAAATGTATCTGAGTCTCCAGCCTCAGAAATCACAAGTTTACAGCAGCTCAGATTAGAGACACAGAGTTCTAGCAGTAGACACATCTCTACAACAACTGTTAAGAGGAGACTTTGTGCAGCAGGCCTTCATGGTAAAATAGCTGCTAGGAAACCACTGCTAAGGACAGGCAACAAGCAGAAGAGACTTGTTTGGGCTAAAGAACATAAGGAATGGACATTAGACCAGTGGAAATCTGTGCTTTGGTCTGATGAGTCCAAATTTGAGATCTTTGGTTCCAACCACCGTGTCTTTGTGCGACGCAGAAAAGGTGAACGAATGGACTCTACATGCCTGGTTCCCACCATGAAGCATGGAGGAGGAGGTGTGATGATGTTGGGGTGCTTTGCTGGTGACACTGTTGGGGATTTATTCAAAATTGAAGGCATACTGAACCAGCATGGCTACTACAGCGTCTTGCAGCGGCATACTATTCCATCCGGTTTGCGTTTAGTTGGACCATCACTTATTTTTCAACAGGACAATGACCCCAAACACACCTCCAGGCTGTGTAACAGCTATTTGACCAAGAAGGAGAGTGATGGGTGTTGTCATATACAACAGATCAGAACTTATTATATATGTGTAACAGGAGGACTTTATGCTGACCTGACAGTAGATGGCAATGTTGTGTAACGTTTCCTTCTTTAATGTATTGTATAAGAATTAGTCTCTTGTTAGTTTCACTTTCGTTTTGTTCATGTTAGCTGATGCAATGCTGTAATGTCTGTGCATTATTCTTTTATCTCATGTTCAGAGAAGTAAACGCTTGTTATCCTATGCAACTTGCTCTGTGAAGTTTCCTCTGCAAAGGTGTAGATGCAGAAGCTGTGCAACAGGAAATGGGCCCAGACACCCAGACCCAGACACCCAGACACCCAGACCCAGGCACCCAGATACAGCGTACCCAGATACAGAGAATCCAGACACCACAGGACACTACAGGCACCGGGAATGCCACATACCCAGGACACTGGAACACTCAGCAATACTCTGGTGAATGCAGAAGAATTCTTCAGTGCAAGTCTCTCCAAACAAGTAAGATAAGTTAAAAATG
>JARQOD010000001.1:954290707-954364926 GCA_033576555.1 Oophaga sylvatica | reverse complement strand
GTCACACTAATAGATTAAATTTTTTTTTTTACTAAAATGGAGCACACCAATTAAAAAAAAATGGAAGGAGGGGGCAGTGAAAAACCGCTACAGACAAAAAACCTTTTTGGTTGAAGAAAAAAACTGGAAGCGTAATCTGCACTCAAAAATTTTGAAAAGCTCACGACTACATAAACCCCCAAAAACAAACTTATTAAAAACCCTGTGAAAAGCCCTTTTTGGTAAAATTTTTTTTTTTTGTTTGCAACCAAGGGGTTTGTTGGGTTTTGGAACCCGCGTCACACTAATAGTTTGGGGATTTTTTCCCTAAAATGGGGGGGCACCAATTGAGAAAATGTGAAGGATGAGGGGGGGCCCCCAAGCTAAGCAGACTAAACCCCGGCAGGGTTTTTGAAGAAAAAAACTGGAGCAAAATTCGCCCCCCAACCAAAAAAAAAAGCTAAAAAGACTACAGAAAAACACTGAAACACAATTTTTCCCCTATCTGAAAAAAAGCCCTTTTTGTGTAGTTCTTTGTGTTTAAAAAACCAAATTTTAAAATTGTATACGGAGGAAAAACCCGCGCCCCATTAAAGTTAAATTTTTTTTCCCCCCACTAAAATGGCCCCACACCAATTAAAAAAAAAGTGAAGGAAAAAGGCTTTTGGAAAAAACGCTCAGCAGACTACTTAAACCGGCAGGGGTTTAAAAATACAAACTGGAGGTAACTGCACTCACAAAATAAAAGCTCACAGAACAGGAACATGAAAAAAAATTTTCCCCACTATCTGTGAAAACCCCTTTGGGTTTTTTTTTCTATGGGGGTTTGAACCCCAATGTTTTTTACGGATGGAAAGCGCGTCACACTAAAAATTATTTTTTTTTCCAAAAAAAATGGAGCACCCCCAATTAGAGAAAAATGTAAGGGGTGAGGCAGTGACCACCCTCAGCACCCCAAAAACCCCGGCAGGGTTTTTGAAGCCCCAAAGGGGGGAAAATCGCCCCCCACAAAATGAAAAGCTCACAGACTACGGGGGAACCTGAAACACAAATTCATATTCTGAAAAAAGCTCTTTGTAAAACTTCTATAGTGTTTAAAAAACCAAAATGTATTGTATAGGAAAAGGCAACGCCCCCACTAAAATTTAAAAAGGGTTTTTTTCCCCACTAAAAGGAAAAAGGGGCCCCCCAAAATTAAAAAAAATGAAAAGGAAAAAGGCAGTGAACACGCTCAGGGGAATACAACCGGAGTGGTTGAAAAAACAAACGGGGCGTAATCTGCACTCCCCAAAAAAAAAGCCCCCCGTTTTACAGGAACCCAAAAACACAATATTCACTATTGAAAAGCTCCTTTGTGTACTTCTATATTTTTTTAAAAACCAAGGAATTGTATACGGTTTTAAAAGCGGGGTAAACACAAAAAGTTAAAATTTTTTTTCCACTAAAATGGGCAGCACCAAAAAAAAAAAAATTGTGAAGGATGAGGCAGGGCACACGCTCACAACTAAACCCCCGGAAAAGGGGTTGAAGTACAAACTGGAGTTTTAATCTGCACCCCCCAAAAAGGAAAAGCCACAGATACAGTAAAAAAACCTAAAAACCCCCCAAAATTTTCACTTCTGTGAAAAGCCCTTTTTGGTGTACTTCTATAGTTTTGGGGAAAACCAAAATGTTTTTAAAAAAAGGGAGGAAACCCCGTTTTAAAAATTTTTAGATTATTTTTTTTTTTCCCAAAAAAAGGGCGGGGGCCCAAATTTTTAGAGAAAAAGGGGAAAAGGGGTTGAGGCAGTGAAAAAAAAGCTCCCCCAACAACAACCGGCAGGGGGTTTTAAAAGTACAAATGGGCGAAATTTTTAAACTCACAAAAAAAAAAAGCCACAGTTTTACGGGGAACACAAAAAAACCCCAACTTTTACAATCTGTGAAAAGCTCCTTTGTGTATTTCTTAGTGTTTGCACCAATAAAATTGTATACGGATGGAAGCGCGTCACACTAATAAAATTTTTTTTTTCCCACTAAAATGGGGGCACCCAAATTTTAAGAGAAAATGTGAAGGAGGGGGCAGTGACACACGCTCAGAAACTAAACCCCGGCAGTGGTTGAAAAAAAACTGGGCGTAATCTGCACTCAACAAAATGAAAAGCTCACAGACTACAGTGAACACAAACCCAAAAAACTTTCACTTTGGGGGAAAAAGCCCTTTTTTGTGTATTTTTTATATTTTTTTGGAAAACCAATGATTTTTATGGGGAGGAAAGGGGGGGGGCCTTCACACAAAAGTTAAAAATTTTTTTTTAAAAAAAAAATGGAAAAAAAAACCAATTAAAAAAAAAATGAAGGAGGGGGCGTGACACCCCCCCCGCAGACTCCAAAACCGGCGGGGGTTGAAGTAAAAAACGGAGCGAATTTTCTGCACTCACCAAAAATTAAAAGTTCCAGCTACAGAAAACCCCTGAAAAACAAATATTCACTATCTGTGAAAAGCCCTTTGTGTACTTCTATAGTGTTTGAAACCAAGTATTGTATACGGATGGAACCGGTCAAAAAAAATTTAGATTTTTTCCCCCAAAAAAAGGAGCAAAAACCAATTAGAGAAAAATGTAAGGAGGGGGGCGTGCACCCTCGGGGGGGACTACAACCACGGGGGTTGAAAAAAAAAAAAATGGAGCGTGGATCTGCACTCAAAAAATAAAACCCCTCAGGGGACGCAGTGAACCCTGAAAACAACAATTTCCTTTTTGTAAAAACCCCTCCTTTGTGTACTTCTATATTTTTTTAAAAAACCAAAAAGTTTGTATTACGGATGGAAGCAGTAAAACCTAAATTTTTGATTTTTTTCTAAAAAATGGGGGTGCCCAATTCCACTAAATAAAAAAAAAAAAAAAGAGTCCAGTGCACTGCGGAGGGCCAAAAAACAGGGGGGGGGGATGCAGAAAAAACGCAGGTCACCTGCATTTTTCCCCACAACAAACCCTTCCCCAGGGGAGTTTTAAAAAAAACACTGGCAAAATGAAGTTTAAAACCAAAAGGGTTGGAAAACTAGCCTGCCAAAACACAGTAGTACACAAAATCCGAAAAAACTAATGCCCAAAACCGAGTGAGGGGGTAGCGTTCCCCCTTACTGAGTTCACAGCACAGTCCCCAAATTTAAAATGGGGGGGGCCCCGCCTTTTTAGTGCATTCTGACATTTTTTCAGCCCCCAATCACCCCCCTGCCTTTTTTAAAAAGGGCCCCCCGTTTTACAGGATGTGCCCCCCTTGTAGGATCCTCATTGGCTGAAAAAAATCCCATTGCCTCAAAAAGGAATTTTGGGAACTTCCAAACCCGGAAAAAACCCGTATGGAAAAAGTATCAAATTTTTTGGGGGTTAGGGAAAATTCCCCGATAACGCGAATATCGGGCCGATCCCGATCCTTGCGGTATGGAAATTTTGTAACCCCATACTCCCAACCTGTAAAAAAAGGCCCCCCAAAAAAAAGCCACAAACTGGGGCCCCCCAATCGAAACAATCCCCGGTAGGAACATAAAAAAACTGATTTTTTTCCTTGAAAAAAGGCCTTTTAGCGAGAGTTTAAAGGGCAGGGCAGTTTGTTAAAGGAACCAAGTGACCCATCTTGCAAAAACGGTCCAACGACCACCCAGATGACAGTAAACCCTCGGGGGGGGGAAAGGTCTTTTAATAAAGTCCAACCAAAAAATGTCCCCAAGGGGCCCCAAAGGGAACCTCCGAGGGCAAAGAACCCCCAAAAAAAGGAGTATAAAAAGACTTAGATCTACCCCCCAAACAGTAAAATTCCCGCAACCCACTTGGGGATTCCCCCTTTTTGCCATCCTGGCCCCAAAAACTGCGCCTTCACTTCTTTGGTCCAGAGTTCCCCCAATCCCTAAAAACCGGGGAGAAGAAAAGACATTCATCAAAAAATCTCTCCTAGTGAACCAGCACAAACAACCCCCATGGGGGTTTTTAGATGGGGCATTCTCCGTGCTTTAAGAATTCATTTCCCAAAACCGGGGACCCCAAAAAGCAAAACCCCAACCCCTTCTTGAAGGGGAATTTTTTCCCCCCCTCCTCAGTACCCACCATAGGAGAAAAGCGCGAGACAAAGCATCACTTTAACTTTTTTTTTTTCCTGGGTTAAAAAAAACCTTTTAAAATTAAACCCCCTTTAAAAAAACCCCCGTCCCCCCCTAGACGGCATTCAAGCTTTGGGGGCAGCATCAAGGTAGATAATTTTTTTTATGATCGGGACTTGAAGGGAAAATTTTCCGTCCCTCCAAAAAAGCCCCCAGTGTTCAAATGCGAGAAAATTTTTCCAAAAAAATTTCCCCCGATTCCCCGAATCATAATTCAGTTCAGACTAAAAAAATTTTTTTTGAAAAAAAAGCACAGGATAAAATCCATCCTTTTTTTGCCTGAGAAAAAAACCGCCCCCCCCCCCACAAAAAGCATAAACCCCAAACCCAAAAAAAGGGTTTTGGGGCCCTTTTTGGGTGCGTAAGGATGGGAGCAGAGCTGAACCTCCCCCCTTTAGCAACACAAAAGCCAAAATGGCCTCAGTAGTCCACTGAACCGCATCAGCCCTTTCCTGGTGAGATCGGTCAGGGGTTTTTGGAAAACACAGAAATTTTTTTTTGATTTTCTATAAAAAAGGCCCCAAACCCCCCCAAAAACTTTGTATTGATTTCACACCCCAAAGGGGCCCAGGCCTTTTTTGCACAGCTTGCACTTTCCCCCGGGGCCCCCTCTAAAACCCCTTTACGGGGGAAAACAATGTAGCCCAAAACCTAAGTCCTGTACAGCAAAAATAAAAATTTTTCTATTTGGCCCCAAAAAATGAATTATCATCAGTAACTTTTAATACTTCCCCCCCATTTTCCCCCCCGAGATTTTCCAAAAACCCCGTGAATAAAACAAAATGCTTTAAAAAACAAACCCCCACTTCTGCGGGTCAAAGGTCAAGGGTTTTTAAAATTTAAAAAAAATTTTAAAAAAAACCCCGGGGCACGGAAAAACCCCCCAAAGGCCCGGGGCCAGATTCTAAAAAAGCCCCCCGTGGAGTTTTTTAAAAAAGCGGGTTTCCCCTTTCCAATTCCCCCCCCCTTTTTATGCCCCAAAAATTGTTCCCCCCGAAGATAATTTTTTGAAACCCCCTTTTGGGGCCCCCCAAAATTTTTTAAACCCCAAAACGGGGGTCAATGGCAGGGGGGAAAAGGTTGGGGGTCCCGTAATCTTTTTTAATTAAAAGAAATTTTTAGAAAAAGGCCCCAAAACCCCCGCCTTTTTTTTTTTAAAAAAAAAAAAAATCCAACTCCCCCAGGAGTTGGGGAAGGGGTAATGTAAAACCGGGGGCCAAAACTTGTCTGTAGTTTTTCCTCCAAAGCCTTTCTCTCAGGAATAGCCCCAAATTAAAAAAAACGACTTTTGGAAGGGGGTCGCTCCAGTGAAAAATTCCTTTACAACATTTCCCCCTATGAGGGGGCAATCCCCCGCGATTTCCCTTTAAAAAAAAAAAATTCCCCAAAACCCAATTTTGGTACAGGTAACCCCCCTTTTAAATACAGAAAAACAATACCCCCTTTCAACCCCTTGTCATAAAAAATTAGGACTCCGGATTTTTAAATTTTTTGGGGAGCCCAAAAACCAGTACCGGGGGGGGGTTGTTTCAAATTTTAACCCCGGGTAACCCCAAAAAAACCCCGGGGGGGCAAATTATTAAAAAAATCCAAATTTCCCAAATTTCTTTTGTTTTAACACCTTTTTTTAGTAAGGGGAAATTCACAGAATGGTGATTAAAATTTTTCAAGTGAAACCCCTCCCCGAAAACCAAAATTAATGGGGGAAAATAGAAGTTTGGGTTTTAATTTTTATTTTTTTTTTTTTCCAAAAAATTTTCCCCTAAAACACTTGAGAGTTAAAAAACAACCCCCAAATCCCCCAAACCCCCCTTTTTTTCCTCCTCACCGGGGAGGGGAAAACAGAAAGAAAGCCCCTTTAAATTTTTTTAAAAACCGGGGGCAAATTGGGGCCTCTTTTTTTTTTCCCCTTTATTCATTAAACGAAGGGGCTTAATAAAAATGCTCAGTTTGGGGCCAAAAATTGGGGAAAAAAAAGCCCCCCCGCAAATCTACGGTTTTTTTTTCCCGGGAGTGAGGTGCCCTTTTCTCCACTTCCATCGGCTTGCAATGTCATAAAACCCCCCTTTTCCCAAAATTGGAGATGAAAGGGGAGTTTTTCTCTCTTTTAACCCCCTTCCCCGGGGATTCCCCACCCCCCCGTATGGCAAAATTCCCCTACCCCCTTTTTAATTCCCGGGGATAGGAAAAGCAATCAGCAAATTTTAAAAACCCCTTTTATTAAACCCCGCAAGAAAAAACTTTTCAAAATGAACTTTTCCGGGGCCCCCCTGGTGGACCCCTTCGGAGTAAGAAAAATTTTTTTCCACATTACCTTTCCCGCAAAAACGTCTCAACCCTGCCCCCTACTATGAAACCGATCCGGACGTCATACAAAACCCCCAAAAAAGGGGGAAAAAAAAAACTATCCACTGTTAAAGCGGGGAAAAATGGCCCCTGCAAAGAAAAGGCCCACCCCTGGGTTTTTTTTGCGCAAAAGTGACATTATAACCCCCTGGGGCGTGTATTCACCCGGGGGGCCCGGGGGTCCAAAGGAAAAAAAAAACAACAAGTTTTTTTAAAAGAAAAAAACCCCCTTGTTGTTCACCAAAAAATAAATGGGGGAAAAACGTACCTTTGGCCAAAAAAAGTCCCCCCAAACAATACCCACGGTTGTTGGGTTTCCCGCCCCCTCCAAGAAACCCCCGCAGGGTTTTCCCCCCCAAACCCTGAACCGCCCCCCGGGGGATGGAAACGAAAATCTTTCCCCTTAGTGTTTTTTTTTTTTTTTTGGGGGCGGGCCCCTTTTTTGTTATGATCTGCTACAAGCACTAAGGAAAGGGGGAAAAAATTCTGTTTTCCAATGGGCCCCTGAGCGGATCCCTACGAAAAAGGGGAAAACCCTGATCCTGAAAACCCCCCCCCTTTTCCTAGCTATCTGAACAAGCCCTTTTTAGTTGCGAAGAGGAATCCATCCAAATTAGGGATGGGAAAAAAGGTGGACACCCCTTTTAACAAAATTTTTAGGGGGAAAAATAAAACAGAAAACAAATATAAGGATCCTAAATCAAGCAAACTGACGGTTTTAAGGCACCTAAGCCCCCCCGGAAAACTTAGAAAAAATAAACAATAAGGGGTCCAGAAAACCCCAGAAGGGGGGAGCCAGAAAAAGGGGGGAAAAAAGGTCTTTTTACCAAAAAACTGAAACAAAACCTAACAAGGGGTTATAACAATAAACACATACCCCTCCCCAACTAACAGTCCTTTGGGGGAAAATAAAGCTGCATAGATTTTCGTGCTAGGCGGGGGGGGGCAGTGAAAAGTGGCAGACTCGGGGGATAAAGCAAGGGGGCCCCTTCGTTTGTTGCTGCTGCGGGCCCCCAAAAAGATATTTGTAAAATACCCCGGGGACGGGGGGCCGGGGTTTTTTTTTGGGTTTTTGGGTCTTAATTTTATTATTTGCTTTAAAAAATTTTGAAAAAAACAAATTTTTCTGCCTCCATTTTTTTTTAGTACTGCATAATCAGCAATCCTTTTAATATTACAACGCAAAAAAAAAGCTTTTTTAAAAGGGGGGGTTTTTTCCCCTCAAAAGGAAAAACATATCAGTGCTCTAAAAATGTGCCACTTAACCCCCCAATTTAAATTTTTTGCGTATCTTGGGGGAAATTTTTTTGCCCGTTTGTAAAAAAAAAATTCCTTTCACCCCGAAATTTTAAACTGGGGTTTTTTCCATCACACAAACCACTATCAGTGGCTAAAAAATTTTCCCCTTTCTGGCCTCAATTTAAAAAATTTTTTTGCAGTGTCTTAGAAAAATCATTGACACCATTTGCTGAAAAAAAAAAAGTTATTAAAGGCCCCGTTTTTTTTTTAAATTTTGGGGGTTTTCCCCTAAAAACGGATCACTATCCTTTTTTGCTAAAATTTTTGCCATATCAGGATCTTTTTAAAAATTTTTTGGGGAGTGTTTTTCCCCCCAAATTTCGCCCCTTTTTTCTAAAAAAAAAGGGGTTCCCTTTTAAAAGGGCCCGTTTTTAAAAATGTGTTTTCTGTCAAAATGGATCACTCTAAATTCAGTCATTTGTAGTGAACAGGGAAAAAAATTGTCCCCATTTAAAAGGGGGGAAAGGGATTTTGGAAGGGGGGGGGGGAAATGGTTTTGATGGTGATGGGGGCATGCAGGGCCCCCAGGCCTTTTAAGCAAACTAAAAATTGGGTTTTCCAAAACAAACACCCCATTTCCCCAAAAACCCCTTTCCCGCCCCCTTCTGGGGGCCGCAGCAAGCACACCCCCTTTTTTGGGGCCCAAAACCCCGTATCAAAGGCTGTTAAGTTGGATAGGGGAAAAGTTCCCTCATTTTTCAGCCCCACCACCCCCTTTTTTCCCCCAGGTTTAAGTGTCAGTGGGGTTGGGGTCTAGGACCGCATATTCCTTCCCCCGAACCTTCTTACCCCCCGATGCGAGTGGCCGGGGGAAAAAATGATCCCCCATTTTAAAAACCCCCAAAAACGTTTTTTTTTCCTTTTTTTAGTTTGGGCCCCCCTTTGCCCGTCCCTTGAAACGGGGAAAAGGGGGATCCCCATGTAGCGATGCCCCAAATATTGAGCAGCCACGGCCCCCAGGAAGGCGGGGTGGGAAAGTGTGAAAAGAGGTGGACGATAAAGGGACCAATTGCCAGAAAGTCTGGAGGGGGCCCCGGGTGCGGAAGTGGGGGACAGGTGGTAATTTTTTGGGGTAACTCCCCCGGGCGGGGGGGGAGGACATGCAGGGCGAGACAGCAGCACACGGGGGGGGGGGAAGGCGAACCCCCCAAATTCGGAAAAAAGGGGCAGTGTGGTGGATAAAAAATTAAAACGTGAGGAAAAGTTGCTTTTTTCCAATGTTGGGCCCCTTCCCATTGGTTGGGGTTCCCCTTTAAAAAAGCCCTCGGGCCAATAACCCCAAAAAGGCCATTTAAAACCCCTGCCACCAAAAAAATCAGCAGGGGGGGGAAAAACTACCAGCCTGACCACCCCCCCCATGATCAGGCCCGGGGGAAAGAAAAAACCCAAATTTTGGGGGGCCGCCCCCGGGCCCCGGAACAGTGTTGCGGTGCCCCCATTTGCTTTTCCCCCACTGTTGGCGCCCCAACCCCAATCCCCTCCCCTATGGTGATGAAAAGACCCCCCTTTTTGGGGCCCCCTGAAAATTGCACATAAAAATTTTCCATCTCAAAAAGCAATTCTTTTTTTTCCGCAGGGGTTCTTGGGGCCAAAAAACCCCGGCCCCCTTGGAACGCAAGCAAAAAAAATAAGGGGCCAATCCCCCCCGGCCCCACACTACAAAATTCACACATTTGGGGGATTGCTTGTTAAAAGAAAAGTTCCCCCTTTGGGGGCTCATGGAGACAAAATTTTTTACGAACCCCTAAGGGGGGGGGGGGCCCCTTCCCCCTTGGTTTTTTCCGGCCCCCAGCCCCACTTTTTCCCCCCGGTGTGCCATCCCAGTTTTACAAAGGGGCCGTGCCCCAAAAATTTTATCTGCACTAAAAAATTGCATTTAGGAAAGTCCCCTTTTAACCCCATGGAACGTGGACAAGTGTTTGGGGGGCAAAAAAGGGCCCCACCCCCTTAAAGTCACAGGGGGTAACAAAGTGGAACCCGGGGGACCGATTGGGAAAATTGGGGGGAAGGGAAAAAACCCTTCCCCCAATGCCGAGGTTTGGGGGGGCCCTAGGAAAATGGGGTTTTCCCCCCAAGTTACATTCCCTTTTTCATCCTTCCCCCCCCTCACCCCATTCCCAAAAAATACCAAAAAAAGCCACAAGCTGGAAGCAGTGCCCGGCCTCATCCAAGGGGGCAAGGGGTTTCTGAAAAACCCTTTTTTTTTTGCTTAGGTGAAAACCCCAAAAAATGTTGAAGAGTTTGGACAGCTCTGAAAGATGGGGCGACGGGGGCAAACCCGAAAAACCTACCCCCAAGCAGTGGTATAATGGCGGAAAAATTTGAGGCGGGGTGACCAACATGTACCAGGCCTGGCCCATGTTTTTTAACCCCCAGGTTTAGGGTTTCCCCCAAAATTTTTTTTGATTGTGGATCTGGGTTGTAAAGGGGATGCCCCCCATTTTAAAAATTTAGCAAAAGCTTCCGCCACCCTTTTTGTGATTTAGCAGCATTTGCACTTCCAGCTTCCAACGGGGGTTTTGGGGTGTCCCCAGGTGTTGAAATTTACACTGTAGTTTTGGAAAAAAAATTTGTGAGCAGAAGGGGAGCAGTTTTTGACTCCCGCATCAACAAGGCTGTGGGGTTTTCAGTGCAGACTAAACAAAAAGATCTGGGGGTGGAAGGGTTTTTCAGAATATGTACCATCCTACAAAACTTTGATGAACCCCAAAGGGGGAGCAGCGATGAGCCAAATTAGCGTCCCCTTTCCCGGGGTTCTTTTGTTCTGAAACACTCTCTGCTGACAAAAAAGGGGTTTCATTGCAATTGGGGGGGGGACGTGAAAAGGGGGCCCGGAATTTTACCCCGGGGATTAAAACAGCCACCCCCATCCATACCACTTTTGGAAAATTAAAAAAAATGAGGAAGGGAGGGGGAAAAGGGGAGGAAAACAGGAGCTTTTTTATTTATATGATGTTTATAAAATTTGGGGGAGTGAGGAGGAGCAGGAAAAAAAAAGGAATTTCCCCAGAGAGGTTAAAACTATTGGATTCCCCCCCCCCCTGACAACCCCCCAAAAACCAAAAAGGGAGCCGTGGAGGGGACCTCTTGGTTTTAGACACCTCTTTTACGCCTGAAAAGCAAATTTTTACCTAAAGATGAAAGGGAAAAAATATCCCCCCGGGCAGACCCCAAACCCCAAAATGGGGGCCCCCAAAAAATTTTAATGGGGTTAGAAAGGGAAAAACGACACAACAGAAAAAGAAAAGAGCAAACTTGGGGCCCAAATCTTCCTAGAAGAAAAGGATGGGAAAGGCCCCCTTTTTTGAAAACCAAAAAACCCTAAAAAAAAAAAACCCCCAATTGCAAAAAACCTAGACCCACATACCCACCAAATTAGTTTTGGGGGGTAACAAAAATAAGCCGCACCAAGGGAAAAAAAATGGAAAGGAAAAAAGAAAAAACAACTGGCGGGGAAAAAAATGAAGGAGCACAACCCCCCGGGGGGGGCCCCGGCGGGCCCCCCCGAAGTGAAAAAAAAAAAATTCCCCAAAAAAAACACAAAAAAATAAAAGAAAAAAATGTTTATCTTTTAGCGGGGAAAATGCAGGAAAGAAACAGCAAGTTTTTAAATAACCCCGGAAAAAATTTTAGACCAAAAAATTTTCCCCCGGAACCCCCGAGGGGGGGGAACCTCCCTTATTTTAAAACCAAAATCAGAAAAAACCTGATCGTAAAATTTTACAATCTTCTTTTAATTTTAGTATTTTTGGAACCCCCCAAAGGGGGCTTCTGTCGGGGAAATTTAAATTTTGGGGACATTCACAACAGCCCCCCCCTTTAGGAGGGGTCCCCAACCTCATTGGGAACCCCGGGCGGTCAGGAAAGCTCTGTGAAACCCGGGGTGGTTTTCTAGCATGGTTCCCCGAAGAAAAAAACCCAAGAATTCCCCTCCTGCCCAAAAAACCCCCCATTAAACCCCAAATCTGGTTTTTGGGTCTAGAAAAACGAAAAATTCCAATATTTTCTCAACCACATACTCCATTTTCCCCTAAACCAAAAAACAGGGTTAGGAGGCACACCAAAAAGGAAAAACCTTTTGCTCGACAAACCTTCAATAAGGATTTGGGGAAAACACTTTTTGGGCAAAACCTGGGAATAAAAAAGGGGAAACGGGAAAAAAGGGGAATCTCATGATCTTTTAAAGGGCCCCAATGAATAGGTTTAAATTTTTGGGAATAAAACTTCATAGGGATTTTTCTTGAGGACAACCAGACCAACCCCCCATTTTAAACCCCGGGGCCCCACTTTTCCAAAACCCCGGTTTGGGGGAAAACCCGGGGGCCCTCTCCTGAGAGAGGGACAACCTCTCCACTAGGGGTCCCAAATCTGCTGAAAAACGCTCCAAAACGAGAAAACCCCGGGGAAAACCCCAGAACCCCCCTGTCTTTAAAAAAAATGGGGGTTTAAAAACCCAAAATTGCAGAAAAATGGGAAAAATAAGGGGTTTCGAGCTCCCCCTATTTTAAAGGGGGAAAACCACCAAAAAAAAAAAAGGGGCCCATATCCTGAATCACAGAAAAAAGATCTCAAAAAGTCCCAAAATTGTGGGGTTTGTTCCTCAGTTTCCCCTTGGGGTTCTAGGATGAAAAGCTGAGGAGAAAAGAAATTGAACACTAATTTTAAAAAACAAAAAGTCCCCAAAAAAGGGAAACAAATGCCCCTCTGTGGGGACACAATGTTTTCAGGAACCCCGTGAAACCCAAAACCCACGGGTGAAGGAAAAAGGCACCAATTCGGAGGGGGAAAGGGAAAATTTGGGGAAATGGCAAAAGATGTCCCCTTTTGGAAAACCTCCCCACAAACCCCCCAAAATAACCCCCTTCCCCTCTGAGAAACGGGGAGGTGGAAATAAAACCCCCAATTGAGATGGGGGTCCGGGGGGTTTTTTTTTTGGGGCAGGGGAAAATGGCATAAAAAACCACTGGGGGGAAGAAGGTTTTGGGGCGAGAGCAAGTCCAGGGGGGGGGATGCAAAAATTTCCCCTGGGCCCGGGGGAAAAAAGTGGGCCCCCCAAAAAGGACCGACAACCCCAATCCTGGTCCAAAAAAATTTTCTGATGGGGGGCCAAATTTTGGGAAAAAAAAATCTCAGACATAACACTCTTTTTTCCCCGGGCCCCTGGGACAAAAAAATTTTCCCAAAAAGGGGGAGATTTTGGGGGTTTTTCCCCCGACCCCTTCCCGACCCCGTCTCAAATTGGGGGAGATGGCGGAAAGGAACAACCCCCCTTTCAAAAAAACCCGTAGGATAATAAGGAGGTCAGAAGGAAAACCCCGAGGGGGCATCCGTTTTTAAAATTTTTAGTGCCGGGGAAAAAAGGAAACCCAAAATTTAAAAAAGTGTAAAAAACAAGGCCCCCGGGTGTCTGGGTTAAGTCGCTTGGTTTTTCCCGTAAACCAGATTCTTAGGGCCCCTGAGGCCCCCCCTGATGTTTGGCCCCCTCCACCAAAAGTCCCCCTTTTTAAAACCACTTCATACCAAAAATCCGTTAAAACCCCCTTTTTAATTACGTTCAGTTGGGGGAAAAAATTTTTGGAGAAAAAGGAAAGGGGGGTTCCCCTTTTTAAAAAGGCCCCCGGATCTTTTTGGGGAAAAAAGGCACCGCCCCCAAATTTTTTTAAAGGTTTTCCCCCCCCCCTGAAAGGCCCAAAAAACAAAGGCTGCCAAAAGAACGGGGGCAAAGGGGGATCTTGCTTAATTCCCCAAAAAGCAGAAAAAACCTCAGGGGAAATTAAACCCCATCAAACCCCCTTTTTGGCAAATCAGTCAAGGTTTTTTTAAAAATAACAGAGAAATTACCAATAAATTACGAAAAAATTGGGGAAAACCAAATCTCTAAAACCCCCTTTAATGGAGAAAAGGTTTTCCCAAAACACAGTTTTCCTGAACCTTGACCCCGGGCCATTTCAATAAAAAATGGGACAAAAAGAATCCCAGAAAGAGATTCCCCTCCAAAAAACCCCCTTTTATCCCCCTTACATACAGAGCATTTCTTCAAATCTGGAACACAGTCCCCAAAAAGTTCACAGGGGGTCCCCAAAAAATTGGAAAAAAAACAAAAACAACCCAAAAAAAAAATCAGAAATTTTCCCCCCAAAAACCCCCAAAAAATCATTCATGAAAAGGCTGGAAGACGGAAAGATTGGAGCCCAAAAGGGAACCCCCAAATATCAAAATGCCCCCCCGGGTAAAATTTAAAGCCCCCCTTCCTTTTTTTTTCCCCCTGCTTAATGGAATAAAAGGTTTTTTTTCCCCCAGGTCAAGCTTGGTAAACCCCAATAGACTTTTCACCCCCGGGAAAAAAGGCAAAATCAAAAGGGAATGGGGATTGATATTTTTTCAGTGGGAAAAATTTTTTTAAGGGGACATAATCAGTACCCCGGCCCTAAATTTTAAAACCTCCCCTTTTTGGGAAAAAAAAAACCCCGGCCCCAAGGGGAAGAGGATGGGGTTATTGACCCTTCTCCCCGATCCCCTTTATAAACCCCCTAGCGTCATGTTCAGGGGCAGACAAGTTAAAAAAGGGGGGCCCCTTTGGGAATTTATACCAGGGGTAATTCAAAAGCGCAGTCATAGCTCCAAAGGGGGGGGGAAAGGGTGCAGATTTACTTTCGGGGAAAAAAAATCAAAAAATCAGTCAAAAAGCAGGAACTCCTGGCTGGGGGGGAGGCAGAAAAAAAAGGGTGTTGGAAAATTAACCCCGGGGACCCCCAAAATTTTTTCAGACACAGATTTCCAACCCAAAAAAGGGTTATGAGACGAAACCCCAAGGGAAACCCAGTACAATAATTCATGCAGATATACAGCACCAAAAATTTGCAACCCCTCCTGATGATCAGGTTCAACCCTCATATCACCTGATAAGAATGGGGTTTATTCTCAGCTAAAGGGGTAGAATCCCCCCGTAGGGGAATAGACTTCCTAGGGTATCAAGGGGAAACCACAAGTTTACAAAATCAAAACCCAAATCAGGTTAAAAAGCTGCCCCCCAATCAACAAAAGCCTAGAGAAAATGTGGACAGGGAGCAAATAGGGAAAGTAAACCCAAAAATTTAGTCTGAAAAATACCCAAACAATGAAGGGCAAAACGTCTTCCCCGCTTAGGGCAGAGGGAAATACCCTGAGAGGATCACCACAGTAAAAACCCTAACCCATTGGTTTTCGAAACTCTGACGCCTTTGCCCCAGAAGCCACTCTATCACCCCTGCCTGGGTTAAAAAGGGTGGTTCACAAGGCAAACTATTCCGCATACCTAACGCTCACGAAAAACTTGTCAATTTGAATCGCTAATGACAAAGAATCACTGAGACCAGAGGTGAAGGGAATCCCCCACCATAACATCCTTTACATTCTTTGACAGACCCTTCCGAAAAAAGGGCTGCCAAAGCATCGTCTTCCCATTTGGGTAGGATGCCCCCTTCGGAATCTTGAAGTATAACTCAGCGTCCTCAAGCCCTGATTTAATGCCAACCAAAGGTTTTTCAGTTGATCATGACATTAGGCTCATCGTACAAAACCCCCAAAACCAGAAAAAAATCATCAACAAAACTCAAAAAAAGGTTCCCCAGGTGTCAGGGAAAAAAAGCCCAATCCTGGGGAAACCCGGCAGGGAGAGAATGGGCAATTTGAACCTTTCTGTGCTGCGTTTTCCCCGAGGACTTAGATTTTAAGGCAAAAAAACAATTACAGTTATTTTTGTTTCAAATTAGCTCCTCCCCTTAAAAAACAAATTGGCATGGGAATCCTCTTCCCCCGGCAACCCTGCAAGATAGGAGCAATACTCTGAACTTCAGTGGCAAGCTGATCCACACGGCCAGAAACTGTGCCAAACTCTATTGAGAGAAAAAAAAAAATCCTCCCCCGTAAGTTGAGCGGGTTTCTTTCCCAATCCCAAAGTATCGGAATCGAAAATGGTTCGCCGATATCACTAAAATATCGGCGATACCCGATACCGAACCGGAAGTCCATGTAATTCCCCTGGGAACCAAAATATCGAAATTAAAAAAAACCCATTCTTGCCTGTTGGTTAATGTACATTGAAGGAAAACAAGAAAGAGTAATGTAGAATGTATTGGGGGGGTTGGGAGACTTAAAGGCATAAAATGTTTTTAACCCAATCCATGGGATTAGCATTATTTATTTTTTTTTAGGAAAACCCTTTTCATTGACGAACAAATTGACCTTGTTGTTAACCTTTTTTTATTTTGTCAAAATGCTTTTACACCTTCCGGGTCTTCACCTTTTTTAACTTTTTCCACACTTTCTCCTTCATAATTTTCAGCAGCATCATCCTTTCTATCAAAATTATTCCCTTCCCTCTTCACCTTATTAATCTTCTTAAAAACTTCTTGTATTCATCTTTTTTTTTTAAAAATTTTCTTTTTATTGGTTCTTATTTAAACAGTTTTTATTCTTCATATTCTACTTCTTCATGTTCTTCCTATTCATCCTTTTCATATATTTTATTTGTGACAGAATTCCTGTACTTTGTAATCGTAAAATCTGAAATTTTCATCCTTCCGTTCTTGCTGTCACGAAAGATTTTAATTACAAACCTATTTGTCCGGTTCAGTTTAGCCTGCAGCAGCATCAGGAATTTTCCCGGGGCCCACAGGAGGAACGGACTCACCCCCCTAACGCTTATCTTCTTCGCTTAGAATTTAGGCATATTTTTTTTTCTTCATTTTGTTTATATTCATTTTTTCTGTTTTTGATCTTCGGGTTATTGTTCTTCCTGTCTCTTGGTTCTGTATTTTTAGTTTGTTTTTAACCTTCTTTTTCTTTGGGTGATGGTACAAAACCATGGAAGTAACGGGGACCAGCTGACTGTGCTGGAACCCGGAGGGTCAGCAGAAGGAAAAGAGCCAATGGCACAACGAGGACCGCTTTAACTTAATGGGACACGGTTATAAGCGGAGGTACCTGTTGGTCCAAAGCACTACCAAGGGGCCAGCAGAGTTGCTGGAATGGAACCCACATGGAGGCACCTAGGCCAAAGCACTGCGGAGAACCAGTGCCGGTACTGAACCCGGATGAGTGCAGAAGGTACAAGAGCCATGAAAGAAGGGGGACCAGTGACTGTGTGGAACCCCGGGGGGTCAGCAAAGGAAAAAGGCAATGGCACAACCGAGGACCAGTGAGTTACTGGGACAAAGGTTTTCTAAGGGAGGGACCTGTGCTCCAAAGCACTACCAAGGAAACCCGAGGAAAGGGCGGAATCGGGATACCGACATGGAGGCACCTACCAAAGGCACTGGGAGAACCAGTGACGGTACTGGAACCCGGAATTTAGTAGCAAGGAAAGAGCCAAGAAAGTAAGAGGACCAAACTTACCCTTTTGCTGGAACCGGAGGGTCAGCGAAGGAAAAAGACCAATGGCACAACCGAGGACCAGTGACGTTTGGGACACGGTTATAAGAGGGAGGTACCCGTGCTCCAAAGCACTACCAAGGACCAGAGAAAGTTGCTGGAAATCGGATACCGACAAGGAGGCACCTCGCCAAAGGCACTGCGGAGAAACCAGCTGACGGTACTGGAACCCGGAAAGGGTAGCCCGAAGGTACCTAGGGAAATTAAAGTTGAGGCAGCAGGACTGTTTTGGCCGTTCACACAGCAGGGAAACAGCTTGACTTACTGAACCCCAGTAAAAACGGGAGCAAGTGTTAAATTTTGCTAACAGCACTTCCGAGAAAACAAATGGGGGTGTTGTTTAAACCCCGGGATGAGAAGAGAACAGGGTGGAGGCGCAGGACTATTTGCCCCTTACCAAAAAGCAGGGGGAAACAGCTGACATTTCTGAACCCCAGTAACAAGGAGCAAATGTAGACTGTGTAACGCACTTCGGAAACAAAATGGCGGTGTTGTAACCCAGGGTTTAGAAAAAGAAAAGGGTGGAAAGGGGAAAAGGACTTTTTGCCGTTCAAACCAGGGAACAGTGACTTACTGAACCCCGTAACAGGGAGCAAGTTTTTAACGTTGCTAACAGCACTTCGAAGAAACAACTGGCGGTGTTGGGAACCCAGGGATGAAAAAAGAGAAACAGGTGGGAAAGGGAGCAGGACGTTTGCCGCCCACAGGGAGGGGAACAGCTGAATTAAATGAACCCGTAAACCAAAAGGACAAAATGTAGACTTGTAAACAGATTCCGGGAAAAAACGGGTGTTGTAACCCAGGGAATTTAGAAAAAGAAAGGGGAGGCAGCAGGACTGTTTTTCCGTACACACAGCAGGGGAACAGGACATTACTGAACCCCAGTAACACAGGAGCAAGGAGACTGTGTAACCGCACTTCCCAATGGCCCGGTGTTGTAACCCAGGGATGGAAGAGAACCTGGTGGAGGCCGGGCGTTTGGGTAACACGCAGGGGAACAGCGACATTAGAACCCCAGTAAAAGGGCAAGTGTAGACTGTGCTAAACACTTCCGAGAAACAACTGGCGGTGTTGTAAACCCAGGGGGATGGAAGAGAACCCTGGTGGAGGCGAGGATGTTTTTCCGTACACACAAGGGGAACAGCGACATTACTGAACCCCCCGTAACCCCGGGAGGGAAGTGTAGATGTGCTAAAGCATTTTCGGAAAAACTGGCGGTGTTGTAAAACCCCGGGATGAAAAAAGAACAAGGTTGGAGGCAGCAGGATGTTGGCCCCTACAAAAAGGGGGAACAGCTGACATTTTCGAACCCCATAACACAGGAGCAAGGTAAAACGTGCTAAACACCTCCCCGGAAACTATGCGGTGTTGTAACCCCCGGGAAGAGAAAAAGAACATGGGGGGAGGCAGAGGACTGTTTGCCGTACACCAGCAGGGGAAAAAGCTGACATTACGAACCCCGTAACCAGGAGCAAAAGGGGGGTAGACTGTGCTAACAGCTTCCGAGAAACAACTGGGGTGTTGTAACCCGGGAGAGAACAGAACAAAGGGGGAGGCAGCAGGATTTTTGCCGTTCACACAGAGGGGAACAGTGCCCTTACTGAACCCCAGTAACACAGGAGCAAGTGTAAAACTGTGCTAACAGCACTTCCCCAGAAACAACTGGCGGTGTTGTAACCCAGGGAGAGAAAAGAGAAATGGTGGAGGCAGCAAGGGGTTTTACACCAGCAGGGGAACCCGCTGAATTAAATGAAAACCCCCGTAACAGGGAGCAAGTGTTAACTGTGCTAACAGCAAATTCCCAGAAACAACTGGGGGTTTTTAACCCGGGATGAAAAGAACATGGTGGAGGCAGGGAAATGTTTGCCGAACAAGCAGGGGAAACAGCTGACATTACTGAACCCCAGTAACACGGGAGCAAAATGTTGAGTGTATCAGCACTTCCGAGAAAACAAATGCGGGGTTGTAACCCAGGGTAGAAGGGGAAATGGGGAGGAGAGGATTGTTTGCCGTTAAAGCAGGGGAAAGCTGACTTACTGAACCCCCGTAACACAGGGCAAGTGTAGACTGTGCTAACAGCACTTCCAAGCAACAATGGCGGTGTTGGGCCCCGGGTCAAGGAGGGGTTGTTGGGCATAAAATTTGAATTTTTTGCCTTGTTACGTTTCCCCTTGCAAAAATTTTGTACTTCAAAAAAAGAATAAAGAAGTTTTACTACCCAAAAATAAAATGATAAATTTAATTACAAGAATAGAAAATATTTAAACTTGCAGTCCTCTGTGGTTGATAACGTTTAATGGTAACTGAAAATATGGTAAACAAATTCAAAGGCTTTCGGACTAATCAGGTGTCCTTTTAAACAAAGGTAAGAGTAAAGCCAAAATAAGAATCAAAATATTTTTTACAACAAAGGACAAGGAATAGCTAAGACAAGTGAGGGAGGGAAAAAGTGAGGGGAGGAACCCCGGAACAAAAAGGAGAACAAGGATGAATTATCAGCGCCACACAATCACAGATAAATTAATGAATTTAGCTGTGGCAAAAGACTTTTGTATGCCCGGTCATAGCATCATGGATATGGGAATTACTGTTATTAAAATATAACTTCAAATATGAGAAACGTACAAAGGTTTCAGAATAAAGCTCATCATGACCTTTGACACTGTTAGTGATGGAATGAATAATCACATGGATTTATGTCATTCTATATCAATTAAGGAATCTGCGTCTATGCCCTTCCAGGGTCATGAAAACCCCAAAAAATACGCCAATGAGAGGGCAATCAAACTTTCTATCCTTATCTAGGAACTGTTCGATATTTATGTTCATCCCTGTGAGATAATGACAGTTCTGATACACGTCACTTACTTGTCTTACCTATTGCAATATTCCTGTGTCCTGTTGTGTATAGAAATATGTGATGCTTAATTTTTTTAGTTAGTCTTTCCCTGATGAAGAGACGTGAGTAGCCTTGAAAGCTTGCAATTTGTTTCCATCTTTTCAGTTATCCATAAAAAGGTATGAACCACTGCTGACTCTGAAGTCTAAATATTTTTCTATCTACTGGCTAACACGGTACAAAGATACACATGTTTTCTAATTTCAAGAAGGAAAAATAAAGAAAATACAAATATAAACGCATATATGCACATGCCAAAAATAAATGGAACAACACAAACACCCAAAAAATTGGTAACAAAATATAGTGTTGTAAATTTAAGAATAAAAGTACATTTTTTTTTTTTATGAATAATGCTTAAGGAACGCAATGTTAAACTATAACATAGTGAAGACAATGGATTTTGTAATAGTCACTCATCATCATCATCGCAAATTTTATGTGACAGTCACAGACAATTTAATTATTTAAGTTCATAAAATCGTAACTTTCTATAGCATGTATGACATGTCCAGCATGGACTCATCAATGTGATTGATGACACAATAATGTACAATAAAAAATAACCATTTAAAAAAACATTAGGCATTGTTTGTCACAATTTAAGTGTGTGCCTGCAAGTGTAGGTGAAACAAAGGCTACGGATAGCAAAGGTATATTCTATGTCTGTATCACACAGTGGACAGCCTCTGATGGGTAATGCCGATGTTATACTGTACGTCAATAAAGTCTGCGGCTGAAATCATGCATTTTTTGCTTGTAGAGTGTTTGAAGAGGGTAAAAGAATGTCTGTTTGCGCAAAGCTTTATCCGTCAACACTACCTTCCTACTGTCACGCGTAGGTAGGGTAGCGTGTGGCAATTAGCTGACTATCAAATGTGAGGTTAGGCTGCGTTATTGCGCACTAGGGACGCAAAAAAAAATACAGCAGTAATAATTTAATGTGTAATACTACACCTATGACAAACCAAAAAATTACGTTCCCTCTTTAACAATGTACAAGACTAACAAGCCTAATGGTTGACGCTGACTTAATTGAGATACAGTATTACATCAACATTGTCCATGAGTAACTATGCACTGTGATACCTATATACCAGTATTAATTTATATCTCTTGTGGTTGTTTCAACAGCACTTGCAGGTATAAGTACCTATTGTCAGTATGCATGATGCACTTTCTAGATGTAATAATTTATTATTGGACATTATTACCATGTTTACATGCTGGCCATTTCATATATGGTGTTTGAAGTTACAGTTGGCATCAGTATGTGTATTTTATAATGTCTGTCATAAATAAAACTCGTGATGATGATGATGAGGATGTAATGATTCGTACATCCATTGAGTGCATTATCTTACAGGTACAGATAAAGTTCCTTAAAAAGCATTAATTCATAAGTCTGAAATGTACTTTTATGCATTAATTTCAAAATGAAGAGTAGACTATGTTTTATTTTTTGTTACCATTTCTAATAGACATGTGCAGATATGCGCTGTGATGACAAATTATTATTTGTCCATATTTGTCATAAAAATTTATCATTCTAGGCCTGCAAAACTTCACAATTTCATGTTTTCAGCATAACAAGCAGGGTGACGGCTCTTCCCTATTTGGAGCATGTTGGTCATGTGTTTTTCTGTCCATGTGTCGGGAACAGGAGACTTCTTGCCGTTGACACAGCAGGGAACAGCTGGCGTTACTGAACCCCACTAACAGTAGAGCTTGTTTTGTTCTGTGGACACGACACTTCTGAGCAGCAACTGGCAGTGTTGGAGCCCAGGGAGTAGAGTTCAGGTGGTAGAAAGATGAACATAACAGGAGACATGGATAACGTTGCGAACCAGTTATTTAATCTGAAAACGGACAGACAAATTCTGGCGAGATCCATGCCTTGTTCATTTTCAGAAAAGTAAGCCGGTCTACATTATCGGAGGATAGTCGCATGCGACGGTCTGTTAGTACACCACCTGCAGCACTAAAGACGCGCTCCGATAATACACTGGCAGCAGGGCAAGCCAGCACCTCCAATGCATACTGGCTAAGCTCTGGCCATGTATCCAGCTTAGAGACCCAAAACTTGAATGGGGAAGAGCCATCTGGGAGTACACTGAGAGGCAAAGCCAAGTAGTCTGTCACCATCTGACGGATACGTTGCCTCCCGCTGACTGGAGCCCTCTCGGATGGTGTAGACATTTGTGGCGCTGCCACAAAACTTTGCCACATTTTGAACATACTGGTCTTTCCCTGTGCAGAGGCACTGCGTGTGCTCCCTCTTGTTGCAGAGCTCTCTACACTGCCTCGACGCACAGAGCTGCTTTGTAAAGCAGTAGCAGCAGCAGTGCTCTCGGCAGTAAGGTAGAACATTAGGGATTGCACCAGTGTGTCTTGGTACTCCCGCATTTTACGCTCCCGGTTCAACGGTGTGATGAGGCTTTTGACGTTGTCCCGGTAGCGAGGGTCTAGGAGGGTGTACACCCAATAATCAGACGTCGTGAGAATGTGGGCGATGCGGCGGTCGTTTCTTAGGCACTGCAGCATGAAATCAACCATGTGCTGCAGACTCCCAACTGGCAAAGAAACGCTGTCCTCTGCAAGAGGCGTTATCTCTGCCTGCTCTGCATCACCCCACCCTCGCTCTACATACTGACTAGAGCGTTGTGTACCTCCCTCTGGAGCGATGTCTTCCTCCTCCATTGACTCCTCCTCCTCATCCTCCTCACAAAGTGAGCCCTGCCCAGCCCTTTGTGAGGAACCACGTTGCGCTGACTTTCCAGAAGGTGATGGAATTTGTGACTCCTCATCCTCCACCTCTTCCAAAACCTCATCCCTTATTGCTTGCAGTGTTTTTTTGAAGCAGGCAGATAAGGGGGACAGTCAGGCTGACTAGTGCATCATCTGCACTCGCCATCCGCGTTGACTCATCAAACGCACGCAAAACGTGGCACATGTCCTTCATAGTGGCCCACTCATTAATGGTGAAGTGTGGACGGCGCAAATTGCGTGTTGATTGCGCCTGATGCAGCTGATACTCCATAACTGCTGGCTGCTGCTCACACAACCGCTCCAACATATGTAACGTTGAATTCCACCTGGTGGATACGTCACATATGATGCGATGTTCAGGAAGGCGCAATCTGCGTTGCAGAGCTGCAATGCGCGATCTGGCCATGCTGGAACGTCGCAAGTGAGCGCACTCTAGGCGGACCTTGTGCAGCAGTGCATCAAGATCCGGATAGTCCCTCAAAAAACTCTGCACGACCAAGTTGAGCACATGTGCCAGACATGGTATGTGAGTGAGGTTGCCAAGGCCCAGAGCTGCCACCAGATTTCGGCCATTGTCACACACTACCAAGCCTGGCTGGAGATTCGCTGGCAAAAACCACACGTCGCTCTCCTGCTTGATGGCATTCCAGACCTCCTGCGCTGTGTGGCTTCGATTCCCCATGGGAATTAATTTCAGAACGGCCTGTTGCCGTTTGGCCACGGCTGTGCTCATATCGGTCGCATCAGGTAAGCGTCCACGGGTCCATGTGGAGGTAGACCGTGACGGCTCCTGCAGCGATGATTCTGAGGAACTGGAGTAGGAGGAGGAGTCAATGTGGACAGACTTGATTCCGGCAATCCTTGGAGTTGGCAGAACACGTACAGCGCCACTCGCAAGATCTGTACCCGGCTCCACAACATTCACCCAATGGGCAGTGAGTGAAAGGTATCGTCCCTGGCCATGGGTACTGGTCCACGCATCGGTGGTCAGGTGGACCTTGCTACTGACGGCGTTTAGTAGCGCATGTTTAATTTTTGCCTCAACATGCTTTTGCAGACCAGGGACGGCTTGCCTGCTGAAATAAAATCGGCTGGGCACATTGTATTGTGGGACTGCCAATGCCATTAATTCACGGAAACTGTCAGTCTCCACCAGCCTGAATGACAGCATTTCAAGGGACAGGAGTTTTGCAATGACAGCATTCAGAGCCTGTGCTCGTGGATGGTTTGCCGAGTATGGCCGTCTTTTATCCCATGCCTGTGCTACCGATGGCTGTTTTGTGGCCTGGGTGTGTGAGGATGACAGGGAACTTGCACCTGTGGGTGGAATAACACTGTGTCTCTGGACAACAGTGACAGAGGTTCTTCCATGGCGATCCTTTGAGGAAGCCTTACCAGCTGTGTGTGAACTGGAGGAAGAGGCTCCAACAGGAGCTGAAGATGTAGGTGCTGCTGTAGGTTGGCCTACATCTCCAGTGTGTCTTTGTAACTCAACAAAGTGCTTTGACCGCACATGTTTCCACATATTTGTTGTATTAAGGTTACTGACACTTTTACCTCTTTTAATTTTTTGATTACACAGCTTGCATTTGACATAGCAAATATCATCTGCAACTGTATCAAAAAAGGACCACGCAGAGCAAGTCCTGGGAGCGCCCGGTTTGGCTGTTGTAAGAGAACTGCTCCGAACGGTGCCAAACTGGAGGCTACAGGCAAGCGAGTCTGCAGCCTACCTCTCCCTACTGTTTGGACCGTTGGTGCAATCTCTTCCTCAGAGCTGCTCCCACCACCTTCCTGTTCCTCACGCCATGTTGGGTCTTGGACCTCATCATCTCCACCACTACCCTCTTCCAACACCTGCTGTTGTTGGGTGGTCTGGCCAGCACCATGCTCAACAGAAACTGGCAACTGAGTCTCATCATCATCAGATGCGTTCTGCGGTGTGCTGACCATCGGCACTGGCTCACCCGCCTCTTCAGATTCAGAGAGACACAGCTGTTGCGCATCACTGCATACTGCCTCTTCTTCACATTCCAGAATGCTGCTTGGCTGGGCCCCTGTTTCCAAGCCAACAGATTCTGAGAACAGAAGCAGAGACTCAGCTGGCTCCTGTACAGAGCTCTCTGACTGCCTGGGCAATTTGGCAGGCGGTGAAGAGACTGATGGTTGTTCAACAGTGCTGTGGTCCTGAGAGGAGGTGGAAGGTATTGAAGTCGATGCATTGGCTGCCATCCAACCAACAACGGCTTCAATTTGTTCTTCACGCAGCAGGGGGGTACGCTGAGCTCCTACAAAAGTGCGCATAAAGGAACGCTCACGGGGAAAACTGGTGGATGCTGTGTCACTGGGTGCGGCAGCAGCCACAGAATCCCCACGTCCTCTCCCTGCTGCAAATCCACGGCCTCGACCACGACCACGTGCCTTACTCACTGACTTCTTCATCTTGGTAGATTGATAAAGAAAGTCAGAAAAGTTAAGGCCTAAGTGTGGTTATTCCTCACAGACTACAGTGAACCCTGCAGACAACTGTTCAGTATCTGTGAAAGGCCCCTTTGTGTAGTTCTATAGTGTTTGCAACCAATGTATTGTATACGGATGGAAGCGCGTCACACTAATAGATTAGATTTTTTTCCACTAAAATGGAGCAGCACCAATTAGAGAAAAATGTGAAGGATGAGGCAGTGACACACGCTCAGCAGACTACAACCGGCAGTGGTTGAAGTACAAACTGGAGCGTAATCTGCACTCCACAAATGAAAAGCTCACAGACTACAGTGAACACTGAAACACAACTATTCACTATCTGTGAAAAGCTCCTTTGTGTAGTTCTATAGTGTTTGCAACCAATGTATTGTATACGGATGGAAGCGCGTCACACTAATAGATTAGATTTTTTTCCACTAAAATGGAGCAGCACCAATTAGAGAAAAATGTGAAGGATGAGGCAGTGACACACGCTCAGCAGACTACAACCGGCAGTGGTTGAAGTACAAACTGGAGCGTAATCTGCACTCACAAAATGAAAAGCTCACAGACTACAGTGAACACTGAAACACAACTATTCACTATCTGTGAAAAGCTCCTTTGTGTAGTTCTATAGTGTTTGCAACCAATGTATTGTATACGGATGGAAGCGCGTCACACTAATAGATTAGATTTTTTTCCACTAAAATGGAGCAGCACCAATTAGAGAAAAATGTGAAGGATGAGGCAGTGACACACGCTCAGCAGACTACAACCGGCAGTGGTTGAAGTACAAACTGGAGCGTAATCTGCACTCACAAAATGAAAAGCTCACAGACTACAGTGAACACTGAAACACAACTATTCACTATCTGTGAAAAGCTCCTTTGTGTAGTTCTATAGTGTTTGCAACCAATGTATTGTATACGGATGGAAGCGCGTCACACTAATAGATTAGATTTTTTTCCACTAAAATGGAGCAGCACCAATTAGAGAAAAATGTGAAGGATGAGGCAGTGACACACGCTCAGCAGACTACAACCGGCAGTGGTTGAAGTACAAACTGGAGCGTAATCTGCACTCACAAAATGAAAAGCTCACAGACTACAGTGAACACTGAAACACAACTATTCACTATCTGTGAAAAGCTCCTTTGTGTAGTTCTATAGTGTTTGCAACCAATGTATTGTATACGGATGGAAGCGCGTCACACTAATAGATTAGATTTTTTTCCACTAAAATGGAGCAGCACCAATTAGAGAAAAATGTGAAGGATGAGGCAGTGACACACGCTCAGCAGACTACAACCGGCAGTGGTTGAAGTACAAACTGGAGCGTAATCTGCACTCACAAAATGAAAAGCTCACAGACTACAGTGAACACTGAAACACAACTATTCACTATCTGTGAAAAGCTCCTTTGTGTAGTTCTATAGTGTTTGCAACCAATGTATTGTATACGGATGGAAGCGCGTCACACTAATAGATTAGATTTTTTTCCACTAAAATGGAGCAGCACCAATTAGAGAAAAATGTGAAGGATGAGGCAGTGACACACGCTCAGCAGACTACAACCGGCAGTGGTTGAAGTACAAACTGGAGCGTAATCTGCACTCACAAAATGAAAAGCTCACAGACTACAGTGAACACTGAAACACAACTATTCACTATCTGTGAAAAGCTCCTTTGTGTAGTTCTATAGTGTTTGCAACCAATGTATTGTATACGGATGGAAGCGCGTCACACTAATAGATTAGATTTTTTTCCACTAAAATGGAGCAGCACCAATTAGAGAAAAATGTGAAGGATGAGGCAGTGACACACGCTCAGCAGACTACAACCGGCAGTGGTTGAAGTACAAACTGGAGCGTAATCTGCACTCACAAAATGAAAAGCTCACAGACTACAGTGAACACTGAAACACAACTATTCACTATCTGTGAAAAGCTCCTTTGTGTAGTTCTATAGTGTTTGCAACCAATGTATTGTATACGGATGGAAGCGCGTCACACTAATAGATTAGATTTTTTTCCACTAAAATGGAGCAGCACCAATTAGAGAAAAATGTGAAGGATGAGGCAGTGACACACGCTCAGCAGACTACAACCGGCAGTGGTTGAAGTACAAACTGGAGCGTAATCTGCACTCACAAAATGAAAAGCTCACAGACTACAGTGAACACTGAAACACAACTATTCACTATCTGTGAAAAGCTCCTTTGTGTAGTTCTATAGTGTTTGCAACCAATGTATTGTATACGGATGGAAGCGCGTCACACTAATAGATTAGATTTTTTTCTAATATAATGGAGCTGCACCAATTCCACTAAATAAAAAAAAAAAAAAAAAAAAAAAAAAGTGACACGTGCAGATGCCTACAAACAGCGGTGGATGCAGAGCAAACTGCAGCGTCACCTGCACTGTCACACACACACCTTGCACAGAGCTGTTAAAACAACACTGGCAAAATGAAGCTTTACACAGCGGTTGGTAAACTAGCCTGCCTCAAGCACAGTAGTACACAAAATCGCAATATCTAACTGTCCCTCAGAGTTAGCAGAGTAGCGTTCTGTCCCTTACTGAGTTCACAGCACAGTGACGCTAAAATGGCGGCGGCGCCTTTTATAGTGCATTCTGACATCATTTCAGCAGCCAATCACAGCCATGCCATTAGTTAAGATGACCGCAGCATTACAGGATGTGCCCACACTTCGTAGGATTCCTCATTGGCTGACTAAAATCACATTGCCTCTCAAAGAATTATGGGAACTTCCGATTCCGGTATACGATATGGAAAAAGTATCGGAATTAAGTATCGGAATTCCGATAACGCGAATATCGGCCGATACCCGATACTTGCGGTATCGGAATGCTCAACACTACTCCTCAGCACCCAGAGATACAGAGGGAAAAAAAATAAATAAATCTCTGACAACTCTGACAATCTTCTTTCTTTCACACTATTTTTCCCTTCTGTGAGTACCATATAATTATCAGTTTTAGGCCGGTGATACTGTTTTGATTTGGTAGCTGAGGAGAGCAGGCAAAAAAGGCAATACACCAGAGAGGATGGAATCTATTGGATTGCAGTACCCTGACTAACCACCACAACTAAAGGCAGCCGTGGAGCGTACCTACGTTGGTCCTAGACGCCTCGTCACAGCCTGAGAAGCTAACTTCACCTAAAGATAGAAAGAGGAAAACTATCTGCCCCGGAGCAGATCCCCAAAGAACATAGGAAGCCCCCAAACATGTAATGGCGGTTAGACAAGAGGAAATACAGACACAGACAGAAAATAGTATGAGCAAACGTTGGGGCCCAATCTTCCTAGACAGAAAAGGATAGGAAGGTCACTTACTGCAATCCAAAAAACCCTAAAAAAATACCAACCCACTAATTGCAAAAACACCTGAGATCACATGACCTCTACCACCTAAATTAGTTCTCTGGTGTAACAAAACTAAGCCGCAGCCACAGAAAAAACTGGAAAAGGCAAAGGAACAAACAACTGGCTGAACTAAACTGAGAGGAGCACAAGCCCCCAGAGGGGACCTGGCAGACCCCCACAGAATTGCAGGACAAAATGCAAAAAGCAAGCACAAAAAACTAAAAGAAGAAAATGTCTTATCTGTTAGCAGAAGATGCAGGAAAGAAACAGCAAGCTTCAAAGTGAATCAGGAACAAAAGTTGAGACCAGAAAAATTGATCACCGGCAACCCTGATGGGTGGGAACCTCCCTTATATAAGACCAGTCAGTAACACCTGATCGCCAATTTTCACAATCTTCATTGAATAGTTCAGTACTGTTTGTAACCACCAGAGGGAGCTTCTGCTCAGAATTCATTTCTAGCACATTCACAACAATAGACAGTACTACAAACACAACTGTCATACGGTCAGCATAGTCAGTCGTCCTCTTCGTGAGGACATGGAATTTTTGCCTGTTAGCAGTCTGGCATGCATGGCTGAGTTTATGTTAAGCTGCGTTTCCCGTGACCCTCGCGTTCTCCAAATTTTGGGTGACAGTCATTACTTGTTAGTGACACTTCTAGACCCACGCTAAAAGGAGAACTTTCTATCTCTTATTCCCGAGGCGGAGAGGTCTACTAAAATGGGGCAGTACCAGAGGGCCCTTGTTACGGAATTATTAAAAAATTCCCATCTGAAAATGCTGGCGGCAGAGGTCACAGTTTGTTGGACAACCAAAGAGTAAAGGCTAGAGAGACACAACTCCAATCCAACAGAGGCAGGGGAACACTGGCTAAGTTCTGGTAAAGTTTTCTCAGACCCTCCCATCGCACAGGTCCTGAGGCGTGGGTACTCTCACAAGGAGTGCAAAGTTTTGTAAGATGCTGAGGGAGTACCTTGCTGACCGTACCAACGTCCTCTGAAATTTCTCTGTGCCTTATAATTATTGGGTATCCAAGCTGGACACGTGGCTTGAACTGGCTCTCTACGCCTTGGAGGTCCTGGCCTGCCCTGCCACTAGCATTTTGTCACAGCGGGTTTTTAGTGCCGCTGGTGGAATTATAACTGTTAAGTGCATCCGCCTGTCAACTGAAAATGCTGACAGACTGACTATTATGAAAATGAACCAGGGCTGGATTGGGCCAGACTTCTCAACATCACCGAATGATAACAGCATAACATAAACTCAAATCAAGTGTCCTTTTTTGGGAGGTCTATTCCCATGCACCTCTTCACATCCACACATGGGTATACGCTTCTTGATTTTGGCTATTTGCTGTTGTCCTCCTATTTCTCCTCACCCTCATCCTCCACCACCATATCACCAGGGTGACTGTGGTTTGTGATGCAACTCCCAAATAATTTTGTTAAAGGGTTTTTATGATGCCAGTAAAAAAAATGGTTATATAGTATGGTCATGTATTCCCCCAGGGGTAAATGTTTGTCAGCCCATACACTTAGTGCATGGGCATGACAAGTATAGGAGACCCGCTCCTTTCTAATAGGAACATTTTTTTTATTAGGTCCTCCTCCACGTCTTTTCCAAGGGGCATTGGAGTGCCTCCAATTTTTTTCCAGCCGTTGCATTCACTGCATAGCCAAACACTATGGGAGACCTACTTCCTAATGATGGGAAAAAATTTTTCATGAGGCCCTCCTGTAAGTCTCTTCATTGGGGTATTGTGGTGCGTCTAAATTTTGGGTAGGCCTTGCATTCACTGCATAGGCAAACAGAATTGGAGAACCACTTCTTAATAATGGGAACATTGTTATCAGGAGGCCCTCCTGTACGTCTCTTCAAAGGGGTATTGAGGTGCGTCTAAATTTTGGCTAGGCCTTGCATTCACTGCATAGTCAAACAGTATGGGAGAACCACTTCCTAATAATGGGAATGTTGTTTTCAGAAGGCCCTCCTGTATGTCTCTTCAAAGAGGTATTGGGGTGCATCTGAATTTTGGCCATGCATTGCATTCACTGCATAGGCAAACAGTATGGGAGACTCACTTCCTAATAATGGGAACTTTGCCTTCAGGAGGCTCTCTTGTACGTCTCTTCAAAGGGGTATTGGGGTGCATCTAAATTTTGGGCACGCCTTGCATTCACTGCATAGGCAAACACTATGGGAGACCCACTTCCTAATAATTGGAACATTGTTTTCAGGAGGCCCTCTTGTACGTTTCTTCAAAGGGGTATTGGGTTGCATCTAAATTTTGTCAGGCCTTGCATTCACTGCATAGGCAAACAGTATGAAAGAACCACTTCCTAATGATTGGAGCATTGTTTTCAGGAGGCCCTGCTGTACGTCTCTTCAAAGGGGTATGATGGTGAGCCTGAATTTTGGCCAGGCCTTGCATTCACTGCATAGGCAAACAGTATGGGAGACCCACTTCCTAATAATGGGAACATTTTTTCATGAGGTCCTCCTGGACATCTAGTCAAAGGGGTATTGGGGTGCGTCCTTATTTCTAGCAGCCCTGCCACTCACTACATAGGCAATAACAGTATAGGAGACCCACTGTTTAATAATGGGAACAACAAAGCATAGCCGGCTGATGGATCTCTAATAATAGTGAGGACTGACTGCTGGCCCTTTATCAATAGTAAAGGCCAGTTGATGGCCCTATAAAAATAGGTTTTGTGACTTTCAGAGTCCCTCCTTCATAAATGAAACAGGATGATGTTTCATTTATGATGCTATCTGATGATGTGTCCCACACCACATGGCCAAATTAGGTTGTAAAATGTTAAAATGACATTTCCCAGTGTCTACATTTGTCTTGTTTGAAAGCAATGCTGTTGTGAGTGGGCTTGGGATGAGTTCTGAGCAGAGGCTCCCTCTGGTGGTTACAAGCGGTGCTGGTCTGTCCAGTGAAGATTGTGAAGATTGTGAGGATTGGGAATCAGGTGTTACTGACTGGTCTTATATAAGGGAGTCACCTTCCCATCAGGGTTGCCGGTGATCAATTGTTCTGGTCTCCATCCTTGATTCCTGTTTCCCTTGTAGCCTGCTGTGTCGTGTCTGCATCTCCTGCTAACAGATAAGACATTTTCTTCTTTTTGTTTTTGTGCTTGATTTTTGCATTTTGTCCTGCACTTCTGTGGGGGCCTTCAGGGTCCCCTCCGGGGGCTTTTTGCCCTCTCAGTTTAGTTCAGCCACTGATGTTTGTACTTTTGCTTTTTCCAGTTTTTTCAGTGGCTGCTGTTTTGATTTTGTTACACCAGAGAACTAATTTAGGTGGTAGAGGTCGTGTGATCTCAGGTGTTTTTGAAATTAGTAGAGTTGGTGCTTTTCAGGGTTTTCTGGGATTGCAGTAAGTACCCTTCCTATCCTTTTCTATTTAGTTAGTTTGGGCCCCCAGTGTTTGCTCATACTATTTTCTGTCTGTGTCAGTATTTCTTCTTGTCTAACCACCATTACATGTTTGGGGGCTTTCTATTATCTTTGGGGTTCTGCTCCGGGGCAGATAGCTTTCCTATATCTATCTTTAGGTGTAGTTAGTTTCTCAGGCTGTGACGAGGCGTCTAGGACCAACGTAGGAACGCTCCACGGCTGCCTCTAGTTGTTGTGGTTAGTCAGGGTACTGCAATCTCATAGATTCCAACTGCTCTGGTGTATTGCCTTTTTGCCTGCACTCCTCAGCTACCGAAACATAACAGTATCACCGGCCACAAAATTTAAAATTGTATGGTACTCACAGAAGGGAAAAAATTTGTGAAAGAAAAAACGGTTGTCAGAGTTGTCAGAGATATTTTTCTGTTTGTTGCATTTTTTTTTTTTTCCCTCTGTATCTCTGGGTGCTGGGGAGGATTTTTTCTCTCAATGGAGTTTGCACAGTTGTCTGGCCGTGTGGATCAGCTTGCCACTGAGGTTCAGAGTATTGCTGCATATCTTGCTAGGTTGCCTGTTGTGGAAGCTAGGATTCCCATGCCAGATTTGTTTTTAGGGGATCGAGCTAAGTTTCAGAATTTCAAAAATAATTGTAAATTGTTTTTTGCCTTAAAATCTAAGTCCTCAGGGAACGCAGCGCAGCAGGTTCAGATTCGCATCTCTCTCCTGCGTGGCGATCCTCAGGATTGGGCTTTTTCCCTGACACCTGGGGATCCTGTTTTGAGTGATGTTGATGCATTTTTTCAGGCTTTGGGGTTATTGTACAATGAGCCTAATGTCACTGATCAAGCTGAAAAAGCCTTGTTGGCATTAAATCAGGGGCTTAATGACGCTGAGTTATACTGTCAGAGATTCCGTAGGTGGGCAGTCCTGACCAAGTGGAATGACGACGCTTTGGCGGCCCTTTTTCGGAAGGGTCTGTCAGATAATGTAAAGGATGTTATGGTGGGATTCCCTGTCCCCTCTGGTCTCAATGATTCTATGTCATTAGCGATTCAAATTGACAGACGTTTGCGTGAGCGGAGAAGTATGCGTGGAATAGTGTTGCCTTGTGAACCTGCTTCTGAATCCATGCAGTGTGATAGAGTGGTGTCTGGGGCACAGCGTCATGAGTTTCGAAAGCGCAATGGGTTATGTTTCTACTGTGGTGATGCCTCTCATGCTATTTCAGTCAGCCCTAAGCGGGGAAGACGTTTTGCACGCTCAGTTGTCTTGGGTAGTGTTCAGACTAAGTTTTTATTAACTGTCACTCTGATATGCTCTCTGTCCTCATTTTCTGCTCAGGCTTTCGTTGATTCTGGAGCAGCTATTAACCTGATGGATTATGATTTTGCTAAACGTTGTGGGTTTCCCTTGATACCCCTACAGAAGTCTATTCCCCTATTGGGAATCGATTCTACCCCTTTGGCTGAGAATAAACCTCAGTTCTCTACTCAGGTGATAATGAGGGTTGAACCTGATCATCAAGAGTGCTGCAAATTTTTGGTTCTGTATAATCTGCATGATATTATCGTACTGGGTTTCCCTTGGTTACAGTCTCATAATCCTGTTTTGGATTGGAAATCTGTGTCTGTAACCAGTTGGGGCTGCCAATGTGTTAATACCAACACTCCTGTTTTTTCTGCCTCCCCCCAGGCTCAGGATGTTCCTGACTTTTTGATTGATTTTTCTGATGTATTTAGCGAAAGTAAATCTGCATCCTTGCCTCCCCATAGGAGCTATGACTGCGCTATTGAATTAGTGCCTGGTAGTAAATTCCCTAAAGGTCGCCTTTTTAACTTGTCTGTACCTGAACATGACGCTATGCGGTCTTATATCAAGGAGTCATTGGAGAAGGGTCATATTAGACCATCCTCTTCACCCTTAGGTGCCGGTTTTTTCTTTGTGGCCAAAAAGGATGGTTTATTAAGGCCGTGTATTGATTATCGTCTTTTGAACAATATTACTGTGAAATATCAATACCCGTTACCCTTGATTTCTGACCTGTTTTCCAGGGTGAAAAACGCTACTTGGTTTACCAAGCTTGACCTCAGGGGGGCATATAACCTTATTTGCATTAAGCACGGGGATGAATGGAAGACGGCATTCAATACCCCGGAGGGGCGTTTTGAGTACCTTGTGATGCCCTTTGGGCTCACTAATGCTCCTTCTGTCTTCCAGTCCTTCATGAATGACATTTTCAGGGATTTTGTAGATAAATTTCTGATTGTTTATTTGGATGATATCTTGATTTTTTCTAATGACTGGGACTCTCATGTGAAACATGTTCGAACTGTATTCCAGATTTTGAGAGAGAATTCTCTGTATGTGAAGGGATCAAAGTGTCTTTTTGGCGTACAGAGGATCTCATTTCTGGGATTCATTTTGTCCCCATCTGTTATTGAAATGGACCCGGTCAAGGTTCAGGCCATCTGTGATTGGGTCCAACCTACTTCATTAAAGGCTCTTCAAAGATTTTTGGGTTTTGCCAATTTTTATCGTAAATTTATTGGTAATTTCTCGGTTATTGTTAAACCATTAACTGATTTGACAAAAAAGGGTTCTGATGTGGTGAATTGGCCTCCTGAGGCAGTCTCTGCATTTCAGGAACTTAAGCAGAGATTCACTTCTGCTCCTGTTCTACGGCAGCCTGATGTTTCTCTGCCATTTCAGGTGGAGGTTGATGCCTCTGAAATTGGGCAGGTGCCGTTTTGTCCCAAAAAGATCCAGAGACCTCTAAAAGTAACCCTTGTGCCTTTTTTTCTCGAAATTTTTCTCCTACTGAACGTAATTATGACGTGGGTAATCGGGAGTTATTGGCCATGAAGTGGGCTTTTGAAGAGTGGAGACATTGGCTGGAGGGAGCCAAACATCAGGTGGTGGTCCTTACTGACCATAAGAATCTGGTTTATCTGGAATCTGCCAAGCGACTCAATCCTAGACAGGCCAGGTGGGCCTTGTTTTTCACACGTTTTAATTTTGTGGTTTCCTTTCTTCCTGGCACTAAGAATGTTAAGGCGGCTGTCCTCTCGAGGAGCTTCCTTGCGGACTCTCCTGAGTTATCTGATCCTTCTGTTATTTTGAAAGAGGGTGTAGTTCTTTCCGCCATCTCACCTAATTTGAGACTTGCTCTGGAGGGGTGTCAGGAGGATAGGCCCGAGCGCTGCCCTGTTGGAAAATTGTTTGTCCCGGACCAGTGGAAAAAGAGTGTGATGTCTGAGATTCATTGTTCCGCGTTGGCTGGGCATCCCGGAATTTTTGGTACCAGAGACTTGGTTAGTCGGTCCTTTTGGTGGCCTACCTTGTCTCGTGATGTCAGGGAATTTGTGCAGTCCTGCGGGACTTGCTCTCGCTCCAAGCCTTGCTCTCGCTCTAGTGGTTTGTTGATGCCATTGCCTGTGCCCAAGAGACCATGGACCCATATCTCTATGGATTTCATTTCCGACCTTCCTGTTTCTCAGAGAATGACCGCCATCTGGGTGATTTGTGATAGGTTTTCCAAGATGATACATCTTGTGCCATTACCTAAGTTGCCTTCCTCCTCTGAATTGGTGCCGTTGTTCCTTCAGCACGTGATTCGTTTACACGGCATTCCTGAGCACATAGTGTCTGACAGAGGAGTCCAGTTTGTTTCCAGATTTTGGAGGACTTTTTGTTCTAAACTGGGTGTTCAATTGTCTTTCTCCTCGGCATTTCATCCTCAGACCAATGGTCAAACTGAGAGAACAAACCAGACATTGGAGACTTATCTAAGATGCTTTGTGTCTGCTGATCAGGATGACTGGGTCTCTTTTTTGCCTTTGGCTGAGTTTGCTCTTAATAATAGGGCTAGCTCTGCCACTTTGATGTCTCCGTTTTTCTGTAATTCTGTGTTTCACCCTCGATTTTCTTCAGGACAGACGGAGGCTTCTGTCTGTCCAGGTGTTGACTCTGTTGTGGAGCGTATGCAACAGATTTGGGACCAGGTAGTGGAGAGGTTGTCCCTCTCTCAGGAGAGGGCCCAGCGGTTTGCTAACCGGCATAGGAGTGATGGTCCTTGGTTTAAAGTAGGGGACTTGGTATGGTTGTCCTCAAAAAATATTCCTATGAGAGTAGCATCTCCTACATTTAAGCCTAGGTTCATTGGACCTTATAAGATCATGGAGATTCTTAATCCTGTTTCTTTTCGTTTGCTTCTTCCAGGGACATTTAAGATCCATAACGTGTTCCACAAGTCCTTGTTGAAGAGGTTTGTTGAGCCAGTGGTTCCTGCTGCTGTGCCTCCTGACCCTGTTTTGGTTGAGGGCAATCTGGAGTATGTGGTTGAGAAAATATTAGATTCTCGTTTTTCTAGACGGAAACTCCAGTATTTGGTTAAGTGGAGAGGTTATGGTCAGGAAGACAATTCTTGGGTGTTTGCTTCGGACATCCATGCTAGGAGACTCATCCGTGCGTACCATAGAACTCATCCTGACCGACCTGGTTGCTCAAATGAGGGTTCGGTGAGCCTCCTCAAGGGGGGGGTACAGTTGTGAGTGGGCTTGGGATGAGTTCTGAGCAGAGGCTCCCTCTGGTGGTTACAAGCGGTGCTGGTCTGTCCAGTGAAGATTGTGAAGATTGTGAGGATTGGGAATCAGGTGTTACTGACTGGTCTTATATAAGGGAGTCACCTTCCCATCAGGGTTGCCGGTGATCAATTGTTCTGGTCTCCATCCTTGATTCCTGTTTCCCTTGTAGCCTGCTGTGTCGTGTCTGCATCTCCTGCTAACAGATAAGACATTTTCTTCTTTTTGTTTTTGTGCTTGATTTTTGCATTTTGTCCTGCACTTCTGTGGGGGCCTTCAGGGTCCCCTCCGGGGGATTTTTGCCCTCTTAGTTTAGTTCAGCCACTGATGTTTGTACTTTTGCTTTTTCCAGTTTTTTCAGTGGCTGCTGTTTTGATTTTGTTATACCAGAGAACTAATTTAGGTGGTAGAGGTCGTGTGATCTCAGGTGTTTTTGAAATTAGTAGAGTTGGTGCTTTTCAGGGTTTTCTGGGATTGCAGTAAGTACCCTTCCTATCCTTTTCTATTTAGTTAGTTTGGGCCCCAACGTTTGCTCATACTATTTTCTGTCTGTGTCAGTATTTCTTCTTGTCTAACCGCCATTACATGTTTGGGGGCTTTCTATTATCTTTGGGGTTCTGCTCCGGGGCAGATAGCTTTCCTATATCTATCTTTAGGTGTAGTTAGTTTCTCAGGCTGTGACGAGGCGTCTAGGACCAACGTAGGAACGCTCCACGGCTGCCTCTAGTTGTTGTGGTTAGTCAGGGTACTGCAATCTCATAGATTCCAACTGCTCTGGTGTATTGCCTTTTTGCCTGCACTCCTCAGCTACCGAAACATAACACAATGCTAAAGCTCAAAAACACATCAAAAAGGCTACATGTGAACATAGCCCAAGATGTGGAGGAGCATTTTTGTTTTTGGTTATTTTGCCTTATATACAAGAAATTATTGTAGAAAAGATGTTCCTTAACATATTTCCCAGGAAAATCCATTTTGGTTTCGTGTTTGTATGTTTTATTATGAGTCTGTAAAAGTGGCATAAGACTCTGACAACATTGTTCACAGCAGTGACCCGGGAGTCAGAAATGTTTCCAGGGGTCTTCCTCATGATGTTCCCATGTCATTTGAGCAGTGTTCCCATCGATTTCCACAATTTCTAGTCCCTCTAATGATAGCCGAGGGGCCAACAGAAAAATGCTCGAGTTTCCCATAGACTTACATTGGGTTCGTTGCTCGGGTCGAGTACCCGAGCATTCCAATTTGCTCGACCCGACCAACGAGCACCCGAGCATTTTAGTGTTCGCCCATCACTAATTATTATATACTAGATGGTGGCCCGATGTTAAAGCATCGGGTATTTTATAATATGTGTGTAGTTTATTTATGCATTGCTCCGCTCCAACCCTCCCATCCTTGTATGCATGGCTCCGCTCCCACCCTCCCATCCTTGTATGCATGGTTCCCCCTTCCCATCCTTGTATACATGGCTCCCCTGTCCCATCCTGTATACATGGCTCCGCTTCCCCCTCTCCTCCTTGTATGCTTGGCTCCGCTCCACTCTCCCATCCTTGTATGCATGGCTCCCCCCTCCCATCCTTGTATACATGGCTCCCCTGTCCATCCTGTATGCATGGCTCCTCTTCCCCTCCCCTCCTTATATGCATGGCTCCGCTCCACCCTCCCATCCTTGTATACATGGCTCCGCTCCCACCCTCCCATCCTGAATACACAGCTCCGCTCCCACCCTCCCATCCTTGTATACATGGCTCCGCTCCCACCCTCCCATCCTGGATATATAGCTCCGCTCCACCCTCCCATCATTGTATGCATGGCTCCGCTCCCACCCTCCCATCCTGTATACATGGCTCCGCTCCACCCTCCCATCCTTGTATACATGGCTCCGCTCCCACCCTCCCATCCTGTATATCTGGCTCCGCTCCACCCTCCCTTCCTTGTATGCATGGCTCCGCTCCCACCTTCCCATCCTGTATACATTGCTCCGATCCCACCCTCCCATTCTGTATACATGGCTCCGCTCCACCCTCCCATCCTTGTATGCATGGCTCCCCCCTCCCATCCTTGTATACATGGCTCCCTGTCCCATCCTGTATACATGGCTCCGCTCCACCCTCCCATCCTTGTATGCATGGCTCCACTCCCCCCTCCCATCCTTGTATGCATGGCTCCGCTCCACTCTCCCATCCTTGTATGCATGGCTCCCCCCTCCCATCCTTGTATACATGGCTCCCCTGTCCCATCCTGTATGCATGGCTCCTTTTCCCCCTCTCCCTCCTTATATGCATGGCTCCGCTCCACCCTCCCATCCTTGTATGCATGGCTCCGCTCCCACCCTCCCATCCTGAATACACGGCTCCGCTCCCACCCTCCCATCCTTGTATACATGGCTCCGCTCCCACCCTCCCATCCTGGATATATAGCTCCGCTCCACCCTCCCATCATTGTATGCATGGCTCCGCTCCCACCCTCCCATCCTGTATACATGGCTCCGCTCCACCCTCCCATCCTTGTATACATGGCTCCGCTCCCACCCTCCCATCCTGTATATCTGGCTCCGCTCCACCCTCCCTTCCTTGTATGCATGGCTCCGCTCCCACCTTCCCATCCTGTATACATTGCTCCGATCCCACCCTCCCATTCTGTATACATGGCTCCGCTCCACCCTCCCATCCTTGTATGCATGGCTCCCCCCTCCCATCCTTGTATACATGGCTCCCCTGTCCCATCCTGTATACATGGCTCCGCTCCACCCTCCCATCCTTGTATGCATGGCTCCACTCCCCCTCCCATCCTTGTATGCATGGCTCCGCTCCATCCTCCCATCCTGTATACATGGCTCCGCTCCACCCTCCCATCCTGTATACATGGCTCCGCTCCCACCCTCCCATCCTGTATACATGGCTCCGCTCCCAGCCTCCCATCCTGTATACATGGCTCCACTCCCACCCTCCCATTCTGTATACATGGCTCCGCTCCACCCTCCATCCTTGTATGCATGGCTCCCCCTTCCCATCCTTGTATACATGGCTCCCCTGTCCCATCCTGTATACATGGCTCCACTCCACCCTCCCTTCCTTGTATGCATGGCTCCGCTCCCCCCTCCCATCCTTGTATGAATGGCTCCGCTCACCCCTCCCATCCTGTATACATGGCTCCGCTCCCACCCTCCCATCCTGTATACATGGCTCTGCTCCCACCCTCCCATCCTGTATACATGGCTCTGCTCCACCCTCCCATCCTGTATACATGGCTCCGCTCCACCCTCCCATCCTGTATACATAGCTCCGCTCCCACCCTCCCATCCTGTATTCATGGCTCCGCTCCCACTCTTCCATCCTGTACACATGACTCTGCTCCCACCCTCCCATCCTGTACGCATGGCTCCGCTCCCACCCTCCCATCCTTGTATGCATGGCTCCGCTCCCACCCTCCCACCTTGTATGCATGGCTGGGCTCCGCCGTCCTCCCCATCATACTTACCCTGACACCGTCGCTTCACATCCCTACATCTCTATCCCGGCGCATCAGCTTCTTCCTGTGTGGTGCGGTCACGTGGTACCGCCAATTTGCAGCCGGACTGTGCCTGTCGCTGATTGGTTGCGTCCGGCTGGGCGCGACCAGTCATCAACGTAAGACTTCCGTTATAGACAGACATCTAGTTAGACGATTATATAGTAGATTATATGGTTGCTATTATTTTGCTGGTATATTTTCAGCACTGTATGTTGACATTATTTGGTATTTGGTTTATAATACTTGACCACAGTAAATCAGTATTATTTGGCTATTTCATGTTTTCTTGATATTATTTGGACACTGAACATCAGTAGAGTTGAGCGAAACAGGTCGTTTATTTTCAAAAATCGCCGATTTTGCTCGGCGACCAATTTGGCAAAAAAGTCGGGCCGGGTTTCACCGCTGCAAATTCCACGCCCAAGCCACGTCATTGGCTGAGCCGCCCACCGGCTCAGCCAATGAGCAGCGCGGGATTCAAAATCCCCCGCCAAAGCGGCGCCGCTCATTGGCAGAGCCGGTGGGCTGCTCAGCCAATGAGCAGCGCGAGATTCAAATCCCCCGCCAAAGCGGCGCCGCTCATTGGCAGAGCCGGCGGGCTGCTCAGCCAATGAGCGTCGCGGGATTCAAATCCCCCGCCATTGGCTGAGCAGTCCGCCCGGCTTTGTGTGTTAGTGTGTGTATGCAGGCATCGTCCGATGGGACTACAAATCCCATCCGGCTATGCCTGCTGCACTGTGAGTCTGTGTGTCTGTGTGTGTGTGTGAGTGTGTGCGCGCGCGAGGCTGTGTGTGTATATGCAGGCATAGTCCGATGGGACTACAAGTCCCATCCGGCTATGCCTGCTACACTGTCAGTGAGTGACACATTAGCCAATGATGGAACAGTAGTAGTCCCATCATCCGGCTAATGTGTTGAATGTCCAAAAAAAATACATTACATACACAACATACAGAACATATAGCACAGAACATACACATAACATACAACACATAACATACATCTAACACATAACATACAGAACATACATATAACACATAACATACAGTACATACATATAACATACAACACAGAACATACAGTTAGGTCCATAAATATTTGGACAGAGACAACATTTATCTAATTCTGGTTCTAGACATTACCACAATGAATTTGAAACAAAACAAATCAGATGCAGTTGAAGTTCAGACTTTCAGCTTTCATTTGAGGGTATCCACATTAAAATTGGATGAAGGGTTTAGGAGTTTCAGCTCCTTAACATGTGCCACCCTGTTTTTAAAGGGACCAAAAGTACCGTATTTTTCGGACTATAAGACGCATCGGACTATAAGACGCACCCAGGTTTTAGAGGTGGAAAATAGGGAAACATATATTTGAAGCAAAAAATGTGGTAAAATATTTAATAACATACTATTATATGTGGTGTTATTGTATATAATAGTATGTTATTATGTTGGAAGCTACGGGTAGGAGATGGTGCTGCGGGACCAGTGTGGTGTCTGTTAACTACTATGTGAAGACGCTGGAGGGTGAGTATAAGGCCGGGTCACACATGCGAGAAACTCACATGATTTCGTGTGAGTCTCTCGCATGAACACCCGGCTCTGCCGCCGGCACTCAGACTGGATCGTGCGGCTGCATAGAAATACATGCTGCATAGAAATAGAGACAGATGATAGAGACAGAGTTGATAGAGACAGATGATAGAGACAGATGATAGAGACAGAGATGATAGAGACAGAGATGATAGAGACAGAGATGATAGAGATGATAGAGACAGATGATAGAGACAGAGATTAGAGACAGATGATAGAGACAGATGATAGAGACAGAATGATAGAGAAGATGATAGAGACAGAGATGATAGAGACAGAGATGATAGAGACAGAGATGATAGAGACAGATGATAGAGACAGAGATGATAGAGACAAGATGATGACAGATGAAAGACAGAGATGATAGAGACAGATGATAGAGACAGATGACAGAGATGATAGAGACAGATGATAGAGACAGAGATGATGAGACAGATTATAGAGACAGAGATGATAGAGACAGATTATAGAGACAGAGACAGAGATGATAGAGACAGATGATAGAGACAGAGATGATAGAGACAGATGATAGAGACAGATGATAGAGACAGATGATAGAGACAGAGATGATAGAGACAGATGATAGAGACAGAGATGATAGAGACAGATGATAGAGACAGAGATGATAGAGACAGAGTTGATAGAAATGTGACACGTATGCGTTTCATGTGCACATGATGCGCTGCACAAAAAAACGCAAGTGTGAAAGTAGTCTAACCTTTTAATTAATTCTCTGTTGTACAGTGGGTCTGAAGGACCTGTGATGACATCATGAAGAGGCAGGGCTTTGGTCATGTGATGCTCCAGCCCACCCTCTTCATGACCTCATCACAGGTCCTTCACAGGAGCATTCAGCCTCCCATCAGCACAGCCCCAGGCTGTCAGGTATGCCAGCTGCTCCTGCTGCCTCCTTCTCCTTCAGACACCGATCTGCCCAGCTGCTGCAGGAATCAGGCGCTGGGGAAACTGTGGCTCTGTGATCTGCTGCTCCCTGCTCACTGCTCAGCTGATAGGTGGGCGGGGAAGCAGCTGATTAATATTCACTGCACTTAAGTAGGGACCAGGGGTTTCCCCAGCGCTTGTTTCCTGCAGCAGAGGGGATATTTTCTTGCCTCCTGCTGATCCCACTCCACCGCTGCCCCTACCCCCCTCCCCACATGTTACATTCCGACCATAAGACGCACCCACACTTTCCTCCCAAATTTGGAGGAAAAAAAGTGCGTCTTATGGTCCAAAAAATACGGTAATTGGACAATTGACTCCAAGGCTATTTCATGGACAGGTGTGGGCAATCCCTTCATTATATCATTCTCAATTAAGCAGATAAAAGGCTGGTGTTGATTGAGTGTGTGTTTGCATTGGAAGTTAGCTGTGAAGGAACATGCGTCAAAGGAGCTCTCCATGCAGGTGAACAAGCTATCCTTTGCTCAAAACAGAAAACCATCGAGAAATTGCTACAACTTAGGAGTGGCAAAATCTACAGTTTGGTAATTCTGAAAAGAAAGAAAGCACTGGTGAATCATCAATGCAAAAGACCTGGCGCCCACGAAGACACAGTGGTGGATGATCGCAGAATACTCTCCATGGTGAAGAGAAACCCCTTCACAACAGCCAACCAAGTGAACAACACTCTCCAGGAGGTAGGCGTATCAATATCCAAATCTACCATAAAGAGAAGACTGCATGAAATTAAATACAGAGGGTTCACTGCACGGTGCAAGCCACTCATAAGAATCAAGAATAAAAAGGCTAGGCTGGACTTTGCTAAAAAACATCTAAAAAAGCCAGCACAGTTCTGAAAGAACATTCTTTGGACAGATGAAACCAAGATCAACCTCTACTAGAATGATGGAAAGAGAAAAGTATGGCGAAGGCGTGGTACAGCTCATGATCCAAAGCATACCACATCATCTGTAAAACATGGCGGAAGCAGTGTGATGGCTTGGGCATGCATGGCTGCCAGTGGCACTGGGTCACTAGTGTTTATTGATGATGTGACACAGGACAGAAACAGCTGAATGAATTCTGAGGTATTCAGAGCCATACTGTGTGCTCAGATCCAGCCAAATGCAGCCAAACTGATTGGTCGTCGTTTCATACTACATGGACAATGACCCAAAACATAAAGCCAAAGCAACCCAGGAGTTTATTAAAGCAAAGAAGTGGAATATTCTTGAATGGCCAAGTTAGTCACCTGATCTCAACCCAATTGAACATGCATTTCACTTGTTAAAGACTAAACTTCAGACAGAAAGGCCCACAAACAAACAAACTGAAAACCACCGCGGTGAAGGCCTGGCAGAGCATCAAAAAGAAGGAAACACAGTGTCTGGTGATGTCCATGAGTTCAAGACTTCAGGCAGTCATTGCTAACAAAGGGTTTTCAACCAAGTACTAGAAATGAACATTTTATTTACAATTATTTAATCTGTCCAATTACTTTTGGTCCCTTTAAAAACAGGGTGGCACATGTTAAGGAGCTGAAACTCCTAAACCCTTCATCCAATTTTAATGTGGATACCCTCAAATGAAAGCTGAAAGTCTGAACTTCAACTGCATCTGATTTGTTTTGTTTCAAATTCATTGTGATAATGTCTAGAACCAAAATTAGATAAATGTTGTCTCTGTCCAAATATTTATGGACCTAACTGTACATACAACACATAACATACAGTACATACATATAACATACAACACATAACATACAGTACATACATATAACACATAACATACAGAACATACATATAACATACAACACATAACATACATATAACATACAGAACATACATATAACACATAACATACAGAACATACATATTTAACATACAATACATAATATACAGAACATACATATAACACATAATATACAGAACATATATATAACATACAACACATAATAAACAGAACATACATATTACATACAACACAACATTCAGAACATACATATAACACATAACATTCAGAACATACACATAACATACAGCACATAAAATACAGAACATACACATAACATATAACATACAGAACATGCATATAACACATAACCTACAGTACATACACATAACATACAACAAATAACATACAGTACATACACATAACATACAACACATAATATAGAGTACATACTCACCAATCACCTATTACCCGATGCCATCGTCTCCTGTAATAAAAATAAAATAATAAAGCAACCTATACATCACCTGTCCGCCGTAGTCCAGATAATAACGAGTGTCCAATGACGAGCTCCGGTATAGAACGCTGACATCAGGTGATGTCAGCGCTCTACACCGCCCCTGCGATGCACTTTAAGTCTCAGAGAGACAGAAAGGTTTGGGAATATAAACTCATGACAACCTTTTACACACTCAGTGCAGGAATGAATGTATCACATGGATTTATGTCTTTTTACATCAATTAAGGAATTTGCTCTTCAGACCTTCTGGGGCATAACAACACAATACCAGACCCCAATGATAGGGCAATAAAACTTTCACACTCCTTATCTATGAACTGTTCCAATATTTATGTTCATCTCTATCTCCCATAATGACAGTTCTGCTTCACGTCACTTGTCTTATCTATTGCATTGTTTCTGTGCTGTGTTGTGTATAAATATGTGATTCTTCAGATGTTGTACTAGTCTTTGCTTGATGAAGAGACCTGAGTAGTCTCAAAAGCTTGCAACTTGTTACCATGTTTCCGTTAGCCATTAAAAGGTATCAACCACTGAGGACTCTCAATTCTAAATATCTTTCTGTCTACTGGCTAACACAGTAGAAAGATACACATCTTTCCTGTTTCATATTTTTTATTTTAATTCTATTTTTTACAGGAATATGGTACCCAGGGCCTGGAGGAGTGTCTTCTCTCCTCCAGACCCTAGGTACCAACCGCACATGAAGCGCTCACTTCTCGCATGGTGGGCATAGCCACAAGCAGAAAGTGAGCGTTTCAATGCAATCCTATAGCGGCGTAATTGCCGCGATTACGCAAAAAGAATGAGCATGCTGCGTATATTTCTGCAATGCAATTCCGCGGCGGAAAAATACGTAGCATTAGCATAGCTATGCGGAATCCCATAGGATGTAATGAGTTGCATTGTGTAAGCGTTTTCGCGCCAGGAAACCGCGGCAAAAGCACTTAAAAAACGCAACGTGTGCACATAGCCTAAGGCACAACAAAATAAATTCTATGGAGGCCTGAAACTGCACAATTTTGAGCGCAATGATATGCGATCCGTGGCGGACAAAACCCGGTGTAAAATATCTGCTCTGTAGCTAAATATTTTTTTGGCAGCTAAATATTTTTTGGGCAGCAAAATGGTGTTAAGAAATTATATAAGACACTCCAAAAGTGTTAAAGTACCGCAAAATTGTCAGAAACTTCTGTGCACTCAGATGTAATGGCTGGGACGGGCAGACCCATTTAAAATAGCTGGATTTTCACGCTGTACTATGAAAAGGATCTGGCTGTATTCTGCAGTGCCAACAAGCAAATGGAGAAAAAAAGGGGGCTATGGATTGCTTTGAAATAAAATAATCAGGATTAAGATGTAAAAAAATTTTTTCCTGGCCACTGAGACCTAGAGCTATGTAGATACGGTCAATATATGTAATAGGCAGCAGCAGCATACAGTAATGGAATGGACCCTCTTGATGTATGCAATGAAGTATGCCACATACAATGCCTGCCTGCTACTGATACTTATATACCCACATACAGTGCCTGCATACCTTGCACTGATAATGTGGTAATGTCTAGAACCAAAATTAGATAAATGTTGTCTCTGTCCAAATATTTATGGACCTAACTGTATGTATATACGCACATACACTCCCTGCCTACCTATCACTGCAATCTATATACCCCATAATTAGTCCTTACAAGGACTGTTGATTTAGCTGGATTTGTGTATTCTATTGTGGTATACACACACTACCTTATAAACCCCCAAATCTGACCCTATCTCGGCAGCAGCTCTCCCTACACTAGCTGATTCTGGAGCAGACTGTGACGAGCATGGCGGCACCAGGTTTCTTATACACCTGAAGATGCTGTGCGGCCAGCCAATCACGGTAATGCCACAACCAAGATGGCTGTGGCATTACAGTGCGTGGCAGACAATCCCTGCATGTTGACTGGCGCTCAAAATAGCGTCAAACATGCAGTGCATGGACCAGAACTCCCGCCGAGCAATCCCAGAAATGCTCAGCACTCGCCGAGTACCGCGAGTACAGTGATGCTCGGGCCAGTACCGAGCATTACCGAGTATGCTTGCTCATCACTAGTAGCTGGTGATACATCAAGGCTTTGGATCCTGTTGCCTGCTGGTGGAAACAAAGCAATGATTCCTGTGTGTGTGATCTGGTTCGTTGATATGCCACTGAGATGCACCCTCTAGGGTAGTTCCCATTCCTGAAACTTTGTCAACTCCAACGCCTCCCGACGAAAGTCCACGTCACTCGTGAAGTTCCGCCTTGTCCTCAGAAACTGCCCCGTGGGAACCCCTCTTTTGTTATGAGGCGGATGAAAACTCTGATACTCCAACAGGCTGTTTGTGGCAGTCAGTTTCCGGTAGTGGCTAGTAAAATGCAACCCCTCCTGCACCTAAATTCACCTGTGGCAAGTAACAGGTGTGGGCAATATGAAAATCACACCTGAAACCAGATAAAAATGGAAGAAGTTGACTCCATGTTTGCAATTTGTGTCTGTGTGTACCACCCTAAACATGGAGAACACAAAAAGTAGGAAAGAACTGTCTGAGGACTTGAGAACCAAAATTGTTGAAAAATATCAACAATCTTAAGGTTACAAGTCCCTCTCCAGAGATATTGATGTTCCTTTGTCCACGGTGTGCAACATAATCAAGACGTTTAGAACCTATAGCTCTGTAGCTAGTCTCCCTGGACATGGACAGCAAAGAAAAAAAATGATGAAAGGTTGCAACACAGGATAGTCCTGATGGTGCATAATCAGCACCAATCAAGTTCCAAAGAAATTTAAGGTATCCTGCAGGCTCAGGGTGCATCAGCGTTAGCGCAAACGTCGGTCGACGTTTGAATGAAAAGAAAAGTTATGACAGGAGACACAGGAGGAACTCACTGCTGACACAGAAATATAAAAAACTAGACTGCAGTTTGCCAAAATGTACATGAGTAATATCATTTCAAAGACATCCAAAATGTTTCTCATGGCACGATCAACGTAGCTAGTTGTTCACCTGTAGAATTCTGTTCAATCTCCTTGGTCCATGTCCATCCACTGCGAGGATGGATGAGAAGACGACCTGTTTCTTCACTTTCCCGTGTTCAAAGTTTTTGCCTATAGTTTTCTCATCTTTTCTTGCTGAGTCATTTGTTCCTACATGTATTAATAGACATGGGTAGTCATCTTTAGCAGTGGTAGTCATCATCATGCACATCATGCACAGATAAAGATGACTTTACTGCAGCTCACCTCCCCATAAGATCAGATAAACTAACTGAGCTACTGGTAGTAGGATACATGCACACATTGAGTATTTGCAGCGGATACATCTACAACCAAAGTATTGGCTGGAAAAACGCTGCGTGAAATAAACACATTTCTTTATGTATTTTTTTTTTCCATTTGAATGGATGAAAAACAATGCAAACATGCTGAAAGAATAGACATACTATACAGTCATGGCCAAAAGTTTTGAGAATGACACAAATATTAATTTTTACAAAGTCTACTGCTTCACTTTTTCTAATGGCAATTTGCATATACTCCAGAATGTTATAAAGAGTGATCAGCTTAACAGCAATTACTTGCAAAGTCAATATTTGGCTAGAAAATGAACTTTATCCCTCAAAACACATTTCAACATCATTGCAGCCCTGCCTTAAAAGGACCAGCTAATCTCTTTTCAGTGATTGCTCCATTAACACAGGTGTGGGTGTTGATGAGGACATGGCTGGAGATCAATCTGTCATGATTAAGTAAGACTGACACCACTGGACACTTTAAAAGGAGGCTGGTGCTTGGCATCATTGTTTCTCTTCTGTTAACCATGGTTATCTCTAAAGAAACATGTGCAGTCATCATTGCAATGCACAAAAATGGCCTAACTGGGAAGAGTATCGCAGCTAGAAAGATTGCACCTCAGTCAACAATCTATCGCATCATCAAGAACTTCAAGGAGAGAGTTCCCATTGTTGCCAAAAAGGCTTCAGGGCGCCCAAGAAAGACCAGCAATCGCCAGGACCGTCTCTTAAAAGTGTTTCAGCTGCGGGATCGGGCTACCAGCAGTGCAGAGCTTACTCAGGAATGGCAGCAGGCAGGTGTGAGTGCATCTGCACGCACTGTGAGGCGGAGACTCTTGGAGAAAGGCCTGTTCTCAAGGAGGGCAGCAAAGAAGCCACATCTCTCCAGAAAAAACATCATGGACAGACTGATATTCTGCAAAAGGTACAGGCAGTGGACTGCTGAGGACTGGGGTAAAGTTATTTTCTCTGATGAATCCACTTTTCGATTGTTTGGGACATCAGGAAAACGCCTCATTCGGAGAAGACAAGGTGAGCGCTACCACCAGTCTTGTCTCATGCCAACTGTTAAGCATCCTGAAACCATTCATGTGTGGGGTTGCTTCTCAGCCAAGGGAATCGGCTCTCTCACAGTCTTGCCTAAAAACACAGCCATGAATAAAGAATGGTACCAGAATGTCCTCCAAGAGCAACTTCTCCCAACCCTCCAAGAGCAGTTTGGTGATCAACAATGCCTTTTCCAGCATGATGGAGCACCTTGCCATAAAGCAAAGGTGATAACTAAATGGCTCAGGGAACAAAACATAGAGATTTTGGGTCCATGGCCTGGAAACTCCCCAGATCTTAATCCCATTGAGAACTTGTGGTCAATCATCAAGAGATGGGTGGACAAACAAAAACCGAAAAATTCTGACAAAATGAAAGCATTGATTGTGCAAGAATGGACTGCTATCAGTCAGGATTTGGTCCAGAAGTTGATTGAGAGCATGCCAGGGAGAATTTCAGAGGTCCTGAAGAAGAAGGGTCAGCACTGCAAATATTGACTTGCTGCATTAACTCATTCTAACTGTCAATATAAGCTTTTGTTATTCATATGTTTGCATTATTATATTTCTGTCTGTGATAAAAACATCTGTCAAACACACATAAAAACCAGAGGGCAGCAGATCATGTGAAAATATAATATTTGTGTCATTCTCAAAACTTCTGGCCATGACTGTACATTTAAAAACATGCTTTGATAGTTCAAATCTGCAAGAAAAAATAAGCAGCATGTGCATACGATTTCAGCAATCTCATTCACTTAGCTGGTACTGCAAAATGCAGAGTGTGGACAAGCCCACAATTTCCCGACACTTCATACCAATGAGCTACAGTTCAGCCTTACAATTAAAGGTCAGTATTAGGCCGGAGTCACACTAGCGAGAAATATGGACGAGAGCAATGCGAGAAAAAATCGCATTGCACTCGGACCAATGTTAATCTATGGGGCAGCTCCCAGCATTCGATTTTTTTCTCGTCCGTTTTATACGTGCGAGGGAAATCGCAGCATGCTGCGATTTGCACCGTATTACGGACGAGACTCGCCAATGCAAGTCTATGGGTGCGTGAAAACATTGGATTACACACAGAGCAGACGTGTGACTTGCGAGAAATACGCACCGGTGTCCTTTAGAAAAGCCGGCAATTCAGTGCGCTATACTGTAAAATCACACTGACATGTTTAATAAAGAATGGAAAGAATACCTATACACACATAAATACATATATAATATATATATATATATATATATTTATAGTTCCTACACTTCTACATAGCATAATAGCCTCTAATTAAATTGCCGGCTTCTGTAAAATCATTACAGAACCCGACATGAAATGACACATGGTTTACATACAGTAAACAATTTCATTTAATGTACTTTGATACAGTATATGGTTTTCATTAACAATTACATGAGTGTATGTGTGCAAAATTTCATACATGTAGGTGTTAATTTAATGTGTAAATTTGTTGAAAAAAAATGCGTGGGCTCCCGCGGTATTTTCTCTACCAGACAGGGAAAGCCAGTGACTAAAAACAGATAATAATAGCCTAGGGAGGGAGCATTGTTTTTGTGCCCCCCCTGGCTACTAACATCGGCCCCCCGCCACCCCAGAAAAGGCACATCTATTATTAGATGCGCCTTTTCTGGCACTTAGCCTGTCTATTCCCATTGCCTTTAGGGAGAAAACCATTGTATGGGCACACGTCGGGGCTCGGAAGGGAAGTAGTGACGTTTTGGATTGCAGACTTTGATGGAATGGTCTGCGGGCTTCATGTCGCGTTTGGAGAGCCCCTGATGTGCCCAAAGAGTGGCAACTAGAGTTGAGCGAAACAGGTCGGTCAGATTCAAAAGTCGCCGACTTTCGCCAAAGTCGGGTTTCGTTGGCCGAAACCCAACCATAGAGTGCAGTCGGCCATGCGGTCGTCGACCCGAGCGTCAAAGTCGAATTTCCCAGAATGCTTTCAGGTGCCTTTTTTCAGCCAATGAGCAAGGATGTACACTGTGGGCAACGAGATTACATAAGCAGCATCCACCACCATCTTAGAGAAGGGCATTGCAGTGATTGGCTTGCTTTGGGGGACGTCATAGTGTCTATAAAAGCCCTGAGCGCCCACCTCCATTTTACTTCTGCCAATATTAACAGTAGGGAGAGGTTGCTGATGCTGTTTATCAGTAGGGGGAGCGTTAGGGCTGGAAAGAGAAGTTCTTCTGTGCTTGTGCTGATAGCAATTGTGCTGTACAGTTAGTGTGCAGTGACAGTGGAGGAAGTGTGCAGTGACAGGGAGGATTTTCTTGTGTGAAGCAGCGCTGGTTATTAGCGCTGCCTGATTAGGCTGTATTGTCTTGCTGCTGTTGTACACTGCTGTGCAGACTGCTTTCTACACAGCACTAAAACTTTTATTCCTTTTTTCTGCACAGTTACCGAGCGTTCATTTTTTCCCACACCGTATAGGAGCTGTACGCTACTCACACACTACCATGTACCGGCTGGTATCACGGACAGATACATGCTGACTATCTGTGTGTGACTCCGAAAATATATACGGAGATTGAAATTTTCCCCTACACCGTATACAGCTGTACGCTTCTGAGACAGTACCGTATATCTGCTCTTTGTATTACGGTCAAATCCATTGGCGTCAGATTTTCGACTCCGACTCGACCTTTTCCGTTAGTCGGCCGACTTCGTTCGACTTGACTTTTGGGAAAGTCGAGTGGCCCGAAACCCGACTCAACCCTCCCGAAGCCAAAGTCGCTCATCTCTAGTGGTTACCCCCCCACAAGTGACCCCATTTTGGAAAAAAAGACCCCAAGGAACTTATCTAGATGTGTGGGGAGAACTTTTAACCCCCAAGTGCTTCACAGAAGTTTATAACGTAGAGCCATAAAAATAAAAAAATCATAATTATTTTACACAAAAATGATATTTTCACCCCCAATATTTTATTTTCCAAGGGTAACAGTAGAAATTGGACCCCAAAAGTTTTTGTACAATTTGTCCTGAGTACGCTGATACCCTATATGTGGAAGAAAACTACTGTATGGGCACACGTCGGGGCTCGGAAGGGAAGTATTGATGTTTTGGATTTCAGACTTTGATGGAATGGTCTGCGGGCGTCACATCGCATTTGGAGAGCCCCTGATGTGCCTAAACAGTGGAAACCCCCCACAAGTGACCCCATTTTGGAAAATAGACCCCCTAAGGAACTTATCTAGATGTGTGGGGAGAACTTTTAACCCCCAAGTGCTTCACAGAAGTTTATAACTTAGAGCCATAAAAATAAAAAAATCATATTTTTTTTTACACAAAAATGATATTTTCACCCCCAATATTATATTTTCCCAAGGGTAACAGTAGAAATTAGAACCAAAAGTTGTTGTTCAATTTGTCCTGAGTACGTTGATACCCTATATGTGTGAGAAAACAACTGTATGGGCACACGACGGGGCTCGGAAGGGAAGTAGTGACGTTTTGGATTGCAGACTTTGATGGAATAGTCTGCGCGCATCATGTCGCGTTTGGAGAGCCCCTGATGTGCCTAAACATTGGAAACCCCCACCAGTGACCCCATTTTGGAAACTAGACCACCCAAGGAACTTATCTAGATGTGTGGGGAAACTTTTAACCCCCAAGTGCTTCACAGAAGTTTATAACGTAGAGCCATAAAAATAAAAAAATCATAATTTTTTTCCACAAAAATGATATTTTCGCCTCCAATTTTTTATTTTCCCAAGGGTAACAGAAGAAATTAGACCCCAAGAGTTATTGTGCAATTTGTCCTGAGTATGCTGATACCCCATATGTGGGGGTAAACTACTGTTTGGGCACATGGCAGAGCTCAGAAGGGAAGGAGCACCGTTTGACTTTTTCAACGCAGAATTGGCTGGAATTGAGATCAGGCGCCATGTCACATTTAGAGAGCCCCTGATGAGTCTAAACAGTGAAAAAAAAACAATTCTAACTCCAACCATAACCCCAACACACCCCTAACACTAATCCCATCCCTAACCATAACCTTAACCACAAACCTAACCCTAACACACCCCTAACCCTAATCCCAACTCTAACCCTAATTCTAACTTTAGCCCCAACCCTAACCCTAACTTTAGCCCCAACTCTAACCCTAACCCTAACGGGAAAATGGAAATAAATACATTTTTTTCAATTTTATTATTTTTCCCTAACTAACGGGTGATAAATCGGGGGTTGATTTACTATTTATAGCGGCTTTTTATGTTTGGCAGCTGTCACACGCTAAAAGATGCTTTTTATTGCAAAAAATAGTTTTGCATCACCACATTTTGAGAGCATAGTTTCATGCGCTATAGAGAGTACTACATGCACAACTGTCATGCCATCTGTTCAGCGTGGATGGCCTGAGGACAGGGAGGAGGAGAGCATGGTCAGTCGTCCTCTTGGTGAGGACACGGAAGTCTTGCCTGTTGGCAGTCTGGCACACATGGCTGAGTTTATGTAACTCTGCCTTTCCTGTGACCCTCGCATTCTCCAAATTTTGGGCGACAGTCATTACTGGTTGGTGACACTTCTAGACTCACGTTACAAGGAGAATTTTCTATCTCTTATCCTTGAGGCAGACAGGTCTACTAAAATAGGACAGTACCAGAGGGCCCTTGTTGAGGAATTTAAAAAAAAAATTCCCATCTGAAAATGCTAGCGGAAGAGGTCACAGTTGGTTGGACAACCAAGGAGTATAGGCGAGAAAGACACAACTCCAATCCAGCAGAGGCAGGAGAACCCTTGTAAAGTTCTGGGAGAGTTTTCTCAGACCCTCCCATTGTACAGGCCCTGAGGCGCGGGGTACTCTCATAAGGAGTGCAAAGTTTTGGAAGATGCAGAGGATGTACCTTGCTGATCGTACTGTCGGGTTCCGCCTTGGAATTGGGCCTAAACAGGCCTTCTCAGTATATTAGATTGTGCCAAATTAGGTAGAGCTTCGATCGAGGCAAGTGATGCTAGTAATGAAACAGAAGACACGGCAACTGTATGCAAATTACTAGGCATGGTTTATTAACGGTTTGGGTTCATCTTTTATACCCTGTTTAGAGGGCGTATACGTGCATTAGGTAATGGTGTTTTACAGAAACATATTAGCAAATCATTTATTACAGTAAATACATTTTGTCACGTACCATAGTTTATGTCAGGTTGACCAACTAATTACCTATCTAAGGAATTCACTAGTCATCATGTGTTTCTTTCATGGACCCCCAAACTGTCGTCATTAACAGTTATAACTTTATTACTTTACTGATTAATTGCAGGTGTAATCGTTATTCATCTATACTCATTATTTGCTATTCCCATCATTAGGGTGCTATTACTCTGATTATCCCATAGTCAACAGGAATATGTCTTGTTGGCTTAACCTTTGATATATCATGTCATGTTGTTCAGTTCAGTCAGCAAATAATGTCTTAGTGAAATATAGAGAAGTGATTTCTTAAAGGGATTGTTATATAAGCTCTAGCATTAGCAGGGGTATTGGAGTGCAGAATATAGAAGGGTCTATTAGATCCCTATCAGCTCCCCCTTTGAGAATAGATATGATTTCTACCCTAGAAGTGTATGTGAGAGAGATCATATCCTTTTTCTCACTTATACCATTTGTTCATAATAGCTATTATTATTATTATTTGGAGGTCTCAGTCCCATATACATAGTCTTCGTAATGGAGGCATCTATCAGTCTCTGGAGTAGTCCTCTGATGCATGGGATACAACAGCAACCGCAGACGACGAGTATGGCTGCCACCACTGCCAGTGAGATGAGAAGGCTGGATACAAGATGCTTCCATCGTCCGAACCAGGAATCCAGCCAGTCAGTAAACGGGTTGTCGATACCAGAATTTTCTGCCAGTTCATCAGATAGTGATGTAAGACCCTCCAAAGCCTTGGTGATGCTTCCATCTGGGGCGGTATTATTTGGAATAAATGTGCAACAATATGTTCCAAACATTTTACAAATTCCTCCCTTCTCTGCTAGCAGCATATCTAAGGCCATCCTATTCTGCCATGTCATTAAAGAAGTTGGAGCCAACTGGTCAGCTATCCCCTTTATTGCATCCCTTGTGTAATTTATAAACCTTTGTTGATTATAGTAAATATAGTTTATCCAATCTACAGTCTTATTTAGGGTAGCCCACCAGAAGAAAACTGACTCAAATCCTGCTGCAATCTGATTTCTTGCCTTGTACTCATCAGGCACACCTCGTGGGACCTCAATACTGTCAATATAAATTCTTGGGTCAAAAGAGCCAGCAGGTGTTGATCTTTTGTTTCTACGTAGAGTCTCGACATCTATGTTACCCTTTGTTATTTCTTCTGATGAAATTATTTGGAACGGCATGAGCACCTGAGCCAGAGCACAGCTACCAACCTAATTAGTTGGCAACGGGCCTTAATCTCATGTCCCCACACAGCCACCAAACATCACTTCTTGCTATAGTTTGATTATCGAACCACTTAGCTTTGTAACCATCCGTGTCTGAATCTACAGGAATGGTAGTTCCACAAAACTCTGAGGTTAGATTTTCTACCAATCTTCCTATCCCTACCCCTTTCCCTTTTCTTTGAAAACAAGTGTAGTTGCCAGGGTATGGAAAGACTCTAGGGGGTACTTGGTCCGTCCTTGTCAGTGGATACAGGACTGAAAGAGAATGGCAAATAGCATTATCAGTGGGGTCATATGAGATATTATACAAGACTACCATACATTTTAGACCTGTTTCATCTTCAGGTGATAGTCTAAGAGGAATTGTACCCAAATGGGGTCTGGCAGTTGCACAAGCAATACAGTTGGACCTTTTGTTCTGTTCTGCTGTATATTTTACCCACATAAGCCATTCATTTCTCTCTGTGTAACCTGTTTCTATGGCTAACTTTTCCTCATAGCTCATTTCCTCAGAAACTGTAGACTTTGATTTTTCCTCTATCTTACTCACACCTTCACTGTCTTGTGGAGGAATAGCCTTTAGCCAGAATCTCTTTGTTGGCACTTCTCTCATTGGTACATAGAACCCTAACACAAAAAGTCCTTCATCCCCAGGAGAGGGTTCTTCTATGGTAATTATAACAGGGTTACAGGATGACCCCCAAACTACAGATTTTATATCACAGGTCCACCGTGGACGTGCCAGAGCAACTGTCATTCTTTCCAAAAGGGGCCTTCCTGAAGCACTAACTTTAGTCATGGCTTCCTGTGGCCTATGTTTCCATGAAGCCCCCGTATTCCATGCTGCCTCCTCCCAGAGTTACAATCCTCATTCCCAGGTCTAGTTATACATATAAATACTGCTGCTTCATCTATTTCTGTAAGAAATTTGTACACTGGATCACTGCTTTTCCTACCGAACTTATCAATATTGACATTTTACTATGTGACATAAATCAAATCTAAAAGTAGCAGAGTTCTTCGATGTATCAAACCACATTGTTATTTCTGTTCCATTGTGGGTGATCTCAGCCATTTGTCCTGGCGATCCTGTCAATACCATCAGAAAAAGGAAAGTCATTCTACCGCTCCAAAACATTGTAGTAGTTTGCATGGCTCCAGATAGGCTTTCACAAACCTCCACTGAGTAACTGTAGTGAGTCAGTCCCCTGGAAACAGAATCAAAAACTTGTTTATGTACAGATGCGAGTCTCCTTTTGGAGGCTCTGAATACAGTCAATGGGGCTGTTGCACTGGATGTGCGATGTTTTATAACTACCAGCCCAACCTTGATGTTGACCCAAACATCCCCCTTGTCTTATTGCTGTATTGTCTTTGTGATTCCCAACATATACATGACATTCACATGAAAATTACCTCTCCAGTAGGAAAGGGCAAAAAGGATTTCTCAGCTGTAGTGGCTCTTAGCATCCGGAAGGCTTCTGACCACCTGTAAAGAGTCAACACACACGAACACATACATTCCTACCTGTGTGGTAGGTGTATGACGTCAGTCTGCAGTCATTGAAACGAGTAGAGGGGCTTAGTGTGTGTGTGTGGTGTTCCCTATTCTACCTGTGTTGTGCACATGTGGGACAGACTTGTATAAACATTTATGAAACCAGGAGCGAACCAGTCATGCCATCCTTGGGCAAGTGCATTTGACCATGAGCTTATTGTACCGCTATGCGGCACGAGAACCTCAGCAAGCATTTTCGCTGAACTCACCATCCAGATCTCCATGGTCCCCGTGCTCCAGCTTGCGACCAGATCTCTCGTCTCTCTTCCCCGGTGATTGGCCGAGTCAGAGCCTGCAAGAGACTGAAATCTAGCTGATTTGCATTCAGTTCTTACCATGATCAGTGGAGGTGTCTCAGAGGCCTCAGTTTGTCCTTCCTCCTTTGCTCCTTCCTCAGCTACATGGTCTGCTCTCCATTGCTCTGAATTCGCTGGATCTGGAATCTGTATGTATCCTTACCTGTGCTATTGGAGACCTTCCTTGGGAGTGGCAAGGCTTCCATGAATTGTTTAATGAGATGTTCATGCTTGACAGGTGTGTCTGGTGGTGTGTAGCCCCTTTAAGCGCTTCAATGAGTGCCATCAACTCCACCTCTTTTGTGGGCACATAAAGAGGGAGTGGTACTGAGTTGTCTACATCATGCTGCGTGACTACTTATATATGCAGTGTGGAATCATCTGTCCTGTACCGGTGCTGCTTGAGCCAACTACGGAAAAACAAAACTCAAGAAACATTTCAAAAACATGTAATAAACTTATTTCATAAGCCTTAAGGGTTATACAAATTGTTGTAAAACATTTGAAATTACTGATTCACATTTAAAATTTATTAATTCACTTTTTATCGAAAGCTGAAATTCCTTGCTATTATTCTGATTATCCCATAGTCAACAGGAATATGTCTTGTTGGCTTAACCTTTGATATATCATGTCATGTTGTTCAGTTCAGTCAGCAAATAATGTCTTAGTGAAATATAGAGAAGTGATTTCTTAAAGGGATTGTTATATAAGCTCTAGCATTAGCAGGGGTATTGGAGTGCAGAATATAGAAGGGTCTATTAGATCCCTATCAGTACCAATGTCCTCCGTGATTCCTCTGTGCCTTATAATTATTGGGTATCCAAGCTGGACACGTGGCATGAACTAGCTCTCTATGCCTTGGAGGTCCTGGCCTGCCCTAGCATTTTGTCAGAGCTGGTTTTTAGTGCCGCTGGTGGAATTAAAACAGATAAGTGTTTTGTTTTGGTAGCTGAGGAGAATAAGCAAAAACGGCAATACACCAGAGAGGCTGGAACCTATTGGATTGCAGTAACCTGAACTAACCACACAACTAGAGGAAGCCGTGGAGCGTTCCTACATTGATCCTAGACGCCTCGTCACAGCCTTAGAGATAACTACACCTAAAGGCAGAAAGATGAAAGTTATCTGCCCCGGAGCAGATCCCCAAAGAAAAAAGGAAGCCCCCAAACATGTAATGGCGGTTAGACAAGAAGAAGCACGGACACAGACAGAAAATAGAATGCGCAAACGCTGGGGCCCAATCTGTCTAGACAGAAAAGTACAGGAAAGGATACTCACTGCAATCCAAAAAAAACCCTAAAAAATACCAACTCTTCAGATTGCAAAAACACCTGAGATCACACGATCTCTACCACCTAAAGCAGATCTCTGGTGTAACAAACTAAGCCGCAACCACTGAAAAAAACAGGAAAAAGCAAATGAACAAATAACAGTGGCTTCAGATAAACTGAGAGGAGCACAAGCCCCCGGAGGGGACCTGGCTATCCTCCACAGAAGTGCAGGGAGCAATGCAAAAAGCAAGCACAAAAATAAAAGCAGAAAATATCTTATCTGATAGCAGAAAATGCAGGCAAGACTCAGCAAACTTCCAAATGAACCAGGAACCACAATTGAGACAAGAATAATTGATCACCGACAACCATCATGGGAGGGAACCTCCCTTATATCAGATCAGTCAGAGATCCCAGATTGCCATTCCTCGCTGAAAGGTTCAGTACTGTCTGTAACCACCAGAGGGAGCCTCTGCTCAGAAACCATCTCTAGCACATTCATAACAGTACCCCCCCTGTTGTGAATGTTTTAGAAAGTATCACCAGCCAAACTGAAAATTATATGGTACTCACAGAAGGGAAAAATAGTAAAAAGGAAAAAAAAAGAGGAGTTGTCAGAATTTTTTTTTCTCTGTTTGTTGCATTTTTTTCCCTCTTTTTCTCTGGGTGCTGAGGAGGAATTATTTTTTTTCCTCTCAATGGAGTTTGCACAGTTGTCTGGCCGTGTGGATCAGCTTGCCACTGAGGTTCGGAGTATTGCTACCTATCTTACAGGGTTGCCGGTTGTGGAACCTAGGATCCCCATGCCAGATTTGTTTTTGGGGGATCGAGCTTAATTTCTGAATTTCAAAAATAACTGTAAGTTGTTTTTTGCCTTAAAACCTAAGTCCTCAGGGAAGGCAGCACAGCAGGTTCAAATTGTCATCTCTCTCCTGCGCGGCGATCCTCAGGATTGGGCTTTTTCCCTGATACCTGGGGACCCTGTTTTGAGTAATGTTGATGCATTTTTTCTGGTTCTGGGGTTATTGTACGATGAACCTAATGTCACTAATCAAGCTGAAAAAACTTTGTTGGCATTAAATCAGGGGCTTGAGGACGCTGAGTTGTACTGTCAGAAATTCCGAAAGTGGGCAGTCCTGACCAAATGGAATGATGATGCTTTGGCAGCCCTTTTTCGGAAGGGTCTGTCAGAGATTGTAAAAGATGTTATGGTGGGTTTCCCTGCTCCCTCTGGTCTCAATGATTCTATGTCATTAGCGATTCAAATTGACAGACGTTTGCGTGAGCGTAGAGGTATGCGTGGAATAGTGTTGCCTTGTGAACCAGCTTCTGAACCCATGCAGTGTGATAGAGTGGCTTCTGGGGCACAGCGTCATGAGTTTCGAAAACGCAATGGGTTATGTTTCTACTGTGGTGACGCCTCTCATGCTATTTCAGTCTGCCCTAAGCGGGGAAGACGTTTTGCACGCTCAGTTGTCTTGGGTAGTGTTCAGACAAAATTTCTGTTGACTGTTACCCTGATTTGCTCCCTGTCCACATTTTCTGCTCAGGCTTTTGTTGATTCGGGAGAAGCTATTAACATGATGGATTTTGATTTTGCTAAACGTTGTGGGTTTCCCTTGATACCCCTACGGAAGTCTATTCCCCTACTGGGGATTTATTCTACCCCTTTGGCTGAGAATAAACCCCAGTTCTCTACTCAGGTGATAATGAGGGTTGAACCTGGTCATCAGGAGAGTTGCAAATTTTTGGTGCTGTATAATCTGCATGACATTATTGTACTAGGTTTCCCTTGGTTACAGTCTCATAATTCTGTTTTGGATTGGAAATCGCCTTTTTAACTTGTCTGTACCTGAACATGACGCTGTGCGGTCTTATATCAAGGAGTCATTGGAGAAGGGTCATATCAGACCATCCTCTTCACCCTTGGGTGCCGGTTTTTTCTTTGTGGCCAAAAAGGATGATTCATTAAGGCCGTTTATTGATTATCGTCTCTTGAACAATATCACTGTGAAATATCAATATCCGTTACCCTTGATTTCTGACCTGTTTTCCAGGGTGAAAAGTGCTACTTGGTTTACCAAACTTGACCTCAGGGGGGCGTATAACTTTATTCGCATTAAGCACGGGGATGAATGGAAGACGGCGTTTAATACCCCAGAGGGGCATTTTGAGTACCTAGTGATGCCCTTTGGGCTCACTAATGCTCCTTCCGTCTTCCAGTCCTTCATGAATGACATTTTCAGGGATTTTGTGGATAAATTTCTGATTGTTTATTTGGATGATATCTTGATTTTTTCCAATGACTGGGACTCTCATGTGAAACATATTCGGACTGTGTTTCAGATTTTGAGAGAGAATGCTCTGTATGTGAAGGGATCAAAGTGTCTTTTTGGCGTACAGAGGATCTCATTTCTGGGATTCATTTTGTCCCCATCTGTTATTGAAATGGACCCGGTCAAGGTTCAGGCCATCTGTGATTGGGTCCAACCTACTTCTTTAAAGGCTCTTCAGAGATTCTTGGGTTTTGCCAATTTTATCGTAAATTTATTGGTAATTTCGCTGTTATTGTTAACCCATTGACTGATTTGACCAAAAAGGGTTCTGATGTGGTGAATTGGCCTCCTGAGGCAGTCTCTGCGTTTCAGGAACTTAAACAGAGATTCACTTCTGCTCCTGTTCTACGGCAGCCTGATGTTTCTCTGCCATTTCAGGTGGAGGTTGATGCCTCTGAAATTGGGGCATTTGCCGTTTTGTCCCAAAGAGATCCAGAGACCTCTAAAAGTAACCCTTGTGCCTTTTTCTCTCGAAAATTTTCTCCAACTGAACGTAATTATGACGTGGGTAATCGGGAGTTATTGGCCATAAAGTGGGCTTTTGAAGAGTGGAGACATTGGCTGGAGGGAGCCAAACATCAGATGGTGGTCCTCACGGACCATAAGAATCTGGTTTATCTGGAATCAGCCAAGCGACTTAATCCTAGACAGGGCAGGTGGGCCTTGTTTTTCACACGTTTTATTTTTGTGATTTCCTTTCTTCCTGGCACTAAGAATGTTAAGGCGGATGCCCTCTCGAGGAGTTTCCTTGCAGACTCTCCTGAGTTATCTGATCCTGCTGTTATTTTGAAAGAGGGTGTAGTTCTTTCCGCCATCTCGCCCAATTTGAGACTGGCTCTGGAAGGGTGTCAGGAGGATAATCCCGAGCGCTGCCCTATTGGGAAATTGTTTGTCCCAGACCGGTGGAAAAAGAGTGTGATGTCTGAGATTCATTGTTCCGCGTTGGCCGGTCATCTCAGAATTTTTGGTACCAGAGACTTGGTTAGTCGGTCCTTTTGGTAGCCTACTTTGTCTCGTGACGTCAGGGAATTTGTGCAGTCCTGCGGGACTTGCTCTCGCTCCAAGCCTTGCTCTTGCTCTAGTGGTTTGTTGATGCCTTTGCCTGTGCCCAAGAGACCATGGACCCATATCTCTATGGATTTCATTTCCGACCTCCCTGTTTCTCAGAGAATGACCATTATCTGGGTGATTTGTGATAGGTTTTCCAAAATGATACATCTTGTGCCATTACCTACGTTGCCTTCCTCCTCCGAATTGGTGCCTTTGTTCCTTCAGCACTTGGTTCGGTTACACGGCATTCCTGAGAACATTGTGTCTGACAGAGGAGTCCAGTTTGTTTCCAGATTTTGGAGGACTTTTTGTTCTAAAGTTGGTGTTCAATTGTCTTTCTCCTCAGCTTTTCATCCTCAGACCAATGGACAAACTGAGAGAACAAACCAGACATTGTAGACTTATCTGAGATGCTTTGTGTCTGCTGATCAAGATGACTGGGTCTCTTTTTTGCCTTTGGCTGAGTTTGCTCTTAATAATAGGGCAAGCTCTGCCACTTTGATGTCTCCATTTTTCTGCAATTTTGGGTTTCACCCTCGATTTTCTTTGGGACAGACGGAGGCTTCTGTCTGTCCGGGTGTTGACTCTGTTGTGCAGCGTATGCAGCAGATTTGGGACCAGGTAGTGGAGAGGTTGTCCCTCTCTCAAGAGAAGGCCCAGCGGTTTGCCAACCGGCATAGGACTGATGGTCCTCGGTTTAAAGTGGGGACTTGGTCTGGTTGTCCTCAAGAAATATCCCTATGAGATTTGCATCTCCTAAGTTTAAGCCTAGGTTCATTGGACCTTATAAGATCATGGAGATTCTTAATCCTGTTTCCTTTCGTTTACTTCTTCCAGGGACATTTAAGATCCATAATGTGTTCCACAAGTCCTTATTGAAGAGGTTTGTTGAGCCAGTGGTTCCTATGGCTGCGCCTCCTGACCCTGTTTTGGTTGAGGGCAATCTGGAGTATGTGGTTGAGAAAATATTGGATTCTCGTTTTTCTAGACGGAAACTCCAGTATTTGGTTAAGTGGAGAGGTTATGGTCAGGAGGACAATTCTTGGGTGTTTGCTTTGGACATCCATGCTAGGAGACTGATCCGTGCATATCACAGAGCTCATCCTGACCGACCTGGTGGCACAAATGAGGGTTCGGTGACCCCTCCTCAAGGTGGGGTACTGTTGTGAATGTGTTAGAAATGAATTCTGAGCAGAAGCCTCCTCTGGTGGTTACAAACAGTACTGAACCATCCAATGAGGATTGGCAATCAGGAGTTACAGACTGGTCTTATATAAGGGAGGTTCCCTCCCATCATGGTTGCCAGTGATCAATTGTTCTTGTCTCAACATTGTTTCCTGGTTCACTTGGAACTTGCTGAGTCTTGCCTCTTCTCCTGCTCTCAGATAAGATATTTTCTGTTTTTTGTTTTTGTGCTTTCCAATTGCATATTTCTCTGCATTTCTGTGAGGTTAGCCAGGTTCCCCTCCCCGGGGGGCTTGGGCTCATCTCATTTCCTCTGGAGCCACTGTTATTTGTTTATTTGCCTTTTCCAGTTTTTTCAGTGGCTGCGGCTTAGTTTTGTTACACCAGAGAACTAATTTAGGCGGTAGAGGTCGTGTGATCTCAGGTGTTTTTGCAATTAGTAGTGTTGGCATTTTTTAGGTTTTTTTTTGATTGCAGTAAGTATCCTTCCTATCATTTTCTGTCTAGGCAGATTGGGCCCCAATGTTTGCTCATACTATTTTCTGTCTGTGTCTGTATTTCCTCTTGTCTAACCACCATTACATGTTTGGGGGCTTCCTATGTTCTTTGGGGATCTGCTCTTTCTATCTTTAGGTGTAGTTAACCTCTCAGGCTGTGACGAGGCATCTAGGACCAACGTAGGAATGCTCCACGGCTGCCTTTAGTTGTGGTGGTTAGTCAGGGTACTGCAATCCAGTAGATTCCAACCTTTCTGTGTATTGCCGTTTTTGCCTGCTCTCCTCAGCTACCAAATCATAACACTAAACAGTAGAAACCCCCTGCAAGTGACACCATTTTGGAAACTAGACCCCCCAAGGAGCTTATCTAGATTGTGGTGAGCACTTTGAACCCCCAAGTGCTTCACAGAAATTTATAAACGCAGAGCCGTGAAAATGAAAAATAATTTTTTTTCTCAAAATGATTTTTTTAGCCAGCTATTTTTTATTTTCCCAAGGATAACAGGAGAAATTAGAACCCCAAAATTGGTGTGCAATTTGTCCTGAGTACGCTGATACCCCATATGTTGGGGTAAACCACTGTTTGGGTGCACGGCAGGGCTCGGAAGGGAGGGAGCGCCATTTGACTTTTTGAATGTCACGTCGTGTTTGGAGACCCCCTGAGGTGCCTAAATAGTGGAAATCCCTCAATTCTAGCTCCAACCCTAACCTCAACACACCCCTAACCCTAATCCCAACCCTAATCCTAACCTAAATCCCAACCTTAATTCCAGCCCTAATTGTAACCCTAACTTAATTGTAACCCTAACTCTAATTGTAACCCTAACCCTAATTTTAACCCTAACCCTAATTCTAACCCTAACCCTAATTCTAACCCTAATTATAACCCTAACCCTAAGGCTAGGTTCATTTTGCGTTTTACCAGCCCGTTCAACACATAGCGTTGACGGGCTGGTAACGGTATAGCATAACGCAACCGCGTTATGCTATACCCGCTAGCGCAGAGGAATCAGCAGATGATTCATCTGCGCTAGCGGTGACGGAGCCCAGACGCTGCAGCCCGCGTCCGAGGCTCCGTCACTGAATGATATCACGTCGCAAACGCATGCCGCTTACGGCATGCGTCGCGATGCGCCCTCAAATGGGGGTGAATGGCAGCGTTAACGGACTGCGTTACACCGCATTATACCACGGTGTAACGCAGTCCGTCTAACGGACTGCCATAACGCAGTATGAACCCAGCCTAACCCTAACCCTAATTATAACCCTAACCCTAATGCTAACCCTAACCCTAATTATAACCCTAACCCTAATTATAACCCTAACCCTAATGGAAAAATGAAAATAAATATAATTTCTATTTTTTATTATATGTCCCTAACTAAGGGGGTGATAAATGGGGGGTTATGTACTGTTTTTTTTATTTTGATCACTGTGACAGTTTATCACAGTGATCAAAATGCACTTTCTGGAGAAGGAATGAAAAAAAATTTGAATCTGCCGCCAAGCAGATCGGCGGGTGCACTGCGCATGCGCCCGCCATTTTTTTTTTCCAGGAAGAAGACCGGGAGGATCGGAGGCCAGGGGGACCTGCCGGAGGACACCGGCAGGTTCAGGGGAGGTTCAGGGGGACATGGGGACCCTCATTTTCTCCCTCTGATGTGCGATCACATCAGAGGGGAGAGAAATCTTTTTTTTTTTTTTTGCGATCGCCGTTATGCGTTATAGCGGCGATCGCAACACCGGGATCGGTGAATACCGACCCGGATCATGTTCTCTGGGGTCTCGGCTACCCCGGTAGCTGAGACCCCAGAGAATATTGCCCATCCCCCCAGCACATAGCGGCGGGCGCACTGAGCATGCGCCCGCCATTTTCTTCATATCGGCGGCACCGGGGGACAATGTAGGGGCCGGGGGCCACATGCAGGGGATCGGGGGCCACATGGGGGTCCCGGGGACCCTTTTTCTCTGTCCTCTGATGTCCGATGACATCAGAGGACAGAGAAATTAAATGGCACAGCTTTTATTTTTTTTGTTGCGATCGCCGTTATAGGGTTAATAACGGCGATCGCAACATCGGTGTCGGTAAAAATCGACCCGATTCATGTTCTCTGGGTCTCGGCTACCCCCGGTAGCTGAGACCCTGGAGAAAATGCACCTCTGGGGGGTGCTATTCACTTTTTCCACAGCGCCGTTAATTAACGGCGCTGTGGTTTAAGTACCCTTAATGACCGCCGTTAAAAGGCGTATCGGCGGTCGTTAAGGGGCTATACAAATCTGCAGAGCTGCTGGGCAGGACAGCCGACCTATCACAGCACAGCTTCCTGCTTCCTGCCTTAGCTTTGCTGTGAGGTCACATAAAGAAAACTAATGCTGATTGGCTGTATTGCAGCCAATTAGCTTTAGATCACATTCACAGCTGTCCAGGGTATTAAAGAAGAGGAACGGTGATTCAGCGTGGGAAACAGGTGCCTGCGTGTCTCCTCTCAGACTCAGCCTTGCACAGTCAGCTGTGCCTGTGACTGTGCAGGCTGAATTGAGGGTCGGCACGCAGGCACCGCTCTTCAATAGAAGCCGACGGCAGGTAATGTGAAGAAGACACTGCCACTGCACTTCACTTGTGCAGCAGCAGCCTGCTTGTCGGTGCCCACTATAGAACTTAGAGTAGCTTGCAGAGTAGGCACGTCCGCACCTATGAAGGAGGCAGGGGCTGGGGGCGGGCCCACCGGAGATTTCTCCGGTGTCCCGGTGCCCCAGTCCGACCCTGGCTCTGTATGTGAAGGGATCAAAGTGTCTTTTTGGCATACAGAGGATCTCATTTCTGGGATTCATTTTGTCTCCATCTGTTATTGAAATGGACCCGGTCAAGGTTCAGGCCATCTGTGATTGGGTCCAACCTACTTCTTTAAAGGCTCTTCAGAGATTCTTGGGTTTTGCCAATTTTTATCGTAAATTTATTGGTAGTTTCTCTGTTATTGTTAAACCATTGACTGATTTGACCAAAAAGGGTTCTGATGTGGTGAATTGGCCTCCTGAGGCAGTCTCTGCGTTTCAAGAACTTAAGCAGAGATTCACTTCTGCTCCTGTTCTACGGCAGCCTGATGTTTCTCTGCCATTTCAGGTGGAGGTTGATGCCTCTGAAATTGGGGCAGGTGCCGTTTTGTCCCAAAGAGATCCTGAGTCCTCTAAAAGTAACCCTTGTGCTTTTTTCTCTCCAAAATTTTCTGCAACTGAACGTAATTATGACGTGGGTAATCGGGAGTTATTGGCCATGAAGTGGGCTTTTAAAGAGTGGAGACATTGGCTGGAGGGAGCCAAACATCAGGTGGTGGTCCTCACGGACCATAAGAATCTGGTTTATCTGGAATCAGCCAAGCGACTTAATCCTAGACAGGCCAGGTGGGCCGTGTTTTTCACACATTTTAATTTTGTGGTTTCCTTTCTTCCTGGCACTAAGAATGTTAAGGCGGATGCCCTCTCGAGGAGTTTCCTTGCGGACTCTCCTGAGTTATCTGATCCTGCTGTTATTTTGAAAGAGGGTGTAGTTCTTTCCGCCATCTCGCCCAATTTGAGACTGGCTCTGGAAGGGTGTCAGGAGGATAAACCCGAGCGCTGCCCTATTGGGAAATTATTTGTCCCAGACCAGTGGAAGAAGAATGTGATGTCTGAGATTCATTGTTCCGCGTTGGCCGGTCATCCCAGAATTTTTGGTACCAGAGACTTGGTGAGTCGGTCCTTTTGGTGGCCTACTTTGTCTCGTGACGTCAGGGAGTTTGTGCAGTCCTGTGGGACTTGCTCTCGCTCCAAGCCTTGCTCTCGCTCTAGTGGTTTGTTGATGCCATTGCCTGTGCCCAAGAGACCATGGACCCATATCTCTATGGATTTTATTTCCGACCTCCCTGTTTCTCAGAGAATGACCATTATCTGGATGATTTGTGATAGGTTTTCCAAGATGATATATCTTGTGCCATTACCTAAGTTGCCTTCCTCCTCCGAATTGGTGCCTTTGTTCCTTCAGCACGTGGTTCGGTTACACGGCATTCCTGAGAACATTGTGTCTGACAGAGGAGTCCAGTTTGTTTCCAGATTTTGGAGGACTTTTTGTTCTAAACTTGGTGTTCAATTGTCTTTCTCCTCTGCTTTTCATCCTCAGACCAATGGACAAACTGAGAGAACAAACCAGACATTGTAGACTTATCTGAGATGCTTTGTGTCTGCTGATCAAGATGACTGGGTCTCTTTTTTGCCTTTGGCTGAGTTTGCTCTTAATAATAGGGCAAGCTCTGCCACTTTGATGTCTCCATTTTTCTGCAATTTTGGGTTTCACCCTCGATTTTCTTTGGGACAGACGGAGGCTTCTGTCTGTCCGGGTGTTGACTCTGTTGTGGAGCGTATGCAGCAGATTTGGGACCAGGTAGTTGAGAGGTTGTCCCTCTCTCAAGAGAAGGCCCAGCGGTTTGCCAACCGGCATAGGACTGATGGTCCTCGGTTTAAAGTGGGGGACTTGGTCTGGTTGTTCTCAAGAAATATCCATATGAAAGTTGCATCTCCTAAGTTTAAGCCTAGGTTCATTGGACCTTATAAGATCATGGAGATTCTTAATCCTGTTTCCTTTCGTTTACTTCTTCCAGGGACATTTAAGATCCATAACGTGTTCCACAAGTCCTTATTGAAGAGGTTTGTCGAGCCAGTGGTTCCTATGGCTGCGCCTCCTGACCCTGTTTTGGTTGAGGGCAATCTGGAGTATGTGGTTGAGAAAATATTGGATTCTCGTTTTTCTAGACGGAAACTCCAGTATTTGGTTTAGTGGAGAGGTTATGGTCAGGAGGACAATTCTTGGGTGTTTGCTTCGGACATCCATGCTAGGAGACTGATCCGTGCGTATCACAGAGCTCATCCTGACCGACCTGGTGGCACAAATGAGGGTTCGGTGACCCCTCCTCAAGGGGGGAGTACTGTTGTGAATGTTTTAGAAATGAATTCTGAGCAGAAGCTCCCTCTGGTGGTTACAAACAGTACTGAACCATTCAATGAGGATTGGCAATCAGGAATTACTGACTGGCTGGATATAAGGGAGGTTCCCTCCCATCATGGTTGCCAGTGATCAATTGTTCTTGTCTCGACGATGTTTCCTGGTTCACTTGGAAACTTGCTGAGTCTTGCCTCTTCTCCTGCTCTCAGATAAGATATTTTCTGTTTTTGTTTTTGTGCTTACCATTTGCATATTTCTCTGCATTTCTGTGACGTTGGCCAGGTTCCCCTCCCCGGGTGGCTTGGGCTCCTCTCAGTTCCTCTGGAGCCACTGTTATTTGTTCATTTGCCTTTTCCAGTTTTTTCAGTGGCTGCGGCTTAGTTTTGTTACACCAGAGAACTAATTTAGGTGGTAGAGGTCGTGTGATCTCAGGTGTTTTTGCAATTAGTAGCGTTGTTTTTTTTTTACGTTTTTTTTGGATTGCAGTAAGTATCCTTCCTATCCTTTTCTGTCTAGGCAGATTGGGCCCCAACATTTCCTCATACTATTTTCTGTCTGTGTCTGTATTTCCTCTTGTCTAACCGCCATTACATGTTTGGGGGCTTCTTGGGGGATCTGCTCCGGGGCAGATAGCTTTCCTCTTTCTATCTTTAGGTGTAGTTAACCTCTCAGGCTGTGACGAGGCGTCTAGGACCAACGTAGGAATGCTCCACGGCTGCCTTTAGTTGTGGTGGTTAGTCAGGGTACTGCAATCCAGTAGATTCCAACCTCTCTGGTGTATTGCCGTTTTTGCCTGCTCTCCTCAGCTACCAAAACATAGCAGCCAATCGTCCTGCAAATGACTGACATAACAGCGTAGATATTGCTCCAGGGTTTGATTTGTCCGTTCAGTCTGCCCATTGTTCTGAGGATGGTATGCAGAAGACAAGCAAACATTAATGTGGAGCGCAGAACAAAATCCTTTCCAAAATTTAAGGTAAATTGTATTCCCCGGTCAGAAATTATCTCATCTGGTACCCCATGCAGCCGGAAAATGTTCTTGATAACTAGATCTACTGTCTCTGTAGCTGAGGGAAGACCGGCAACGGAATGAAATGAGCAGCCTTCGTTAAACGATCTACTACCACCAAAATAGTATTTTTACCGCCAGAGGTGGGTAACTCCACAATAAAGTCCATCGAAATAGATCCCCAAGGGCGAGACGGTACAGGTAGTGGTTTAAGAAGACCAATAGGTGAAACGCGAGGAACTTTGTACCGGGCACAAACCTCACAAGAGCGGACATAGTCGTTCACATCCTTCAAGCAGATAGGCCACCAAAAAAAAGAGTTAAAAATTCCTGCATCTTCTGTACCCCCTATGACCAGCCAATACAAAGTCGTGGACCAATTTGAGAACTCGAAGTCTCACAGCCTCTGGGACATAAATACATCATCTCTAAGCCACACACCATTCCAAAGGACAAGATTCACGTTGTCAGATGGAGCAGCAAGAAATACATCACCGTCATAGGCCAGCTTGATCTCCTGCCACAAGTTCCGGTTCCGGAGCACTCCTACGAAATTGGCATCAGACAAGATGGTCTTAGACGGGGTCCCAGGCACGGAATCCACCGTATGGATTCGGGATAATGCGTCAGCCTTCCCATTACGTGAACCTGGGCGGTACGAAATAATAAAATTAAACTGGTTCAAGAACAAACTCCACCTAGCTTGTCGAGGAGAAAGACACCTGGCAGACTTAAGGCATTCCAAATTACGATGATCCGTGAGTACTACTACCTGCTGTGTGGCCCCCTGCAAATGGTATCTCCATTCCTTAAAAGCAGAAATAATTGCCAAAAGTTCCTTATCTGCCACATCATAGTTCAGTTCTGCAGAAGATAACCTACGAGAGAAGAAGGCACTCGGGTGCAGCAAACCTTTGTCTCCGGTACGTTGTGAGAGGATAGCTCCCAATGCACAGTCAGACGCGTCCACCTCCACTATGAAAGGCAGTGCAGGATCCGGATGCATCAATATTGGAGCAGTGGTAAAACAACCCTTGAGGCGATCAAAGGCTTCTTGAGCTTGTGAAGACCATACAAACTTCTTCCCCTTCTTGGTGAGGAGAGTGATGGGACGGACAATTTCTGAAAAGTTTCGGATAAAACGTCTATAGAAGTTAGCAAAGCCAATGAATTGTTGTACCTCCTTAATGTTTCCTGGTATCGGCCAGTCCAAAATTGCCTGGATCTTGCTGGGCTCCATATTCAATCCCTGAGGCGAAATAATATAGCCTAAAAATTGAATTTCAGAACAATGAAACTCACATTTTTCGAGTTTGATGTAAAAATGATTATCTCTCAAACGTCACGGTTTTAACATGTTCCTGATGTTCCTGTAAGGAATCAGAAAAGATTAAAAATTCATCCAGGTAAATTACCACATACATATTGGTCCAATAAATCCCTGAAAATATCGTTGGCTAAATGTTGAAAAGCAGCAGGAGCGTTACAGAGTCCGAATGGCATCACTAAATATTCATAATGTCCATACCAGCATCTAAAAGCTGTCTTCCATTCGTCTCCGGGACGTATACGTAGTAAATTATATGCCCCACGAAGATCTAATTTAGTAAATACTTTGGCCTGGGAACTCTTTCCAACAATTCAAGAATTAGCGGCAACGGGTACCTGTTACGAATGGTTACCTTATTTAACTCTCGGTAGTCAATACAGGGTCTTAGGGTACCATCCTTCTTCTTTACAAAGAATATAGGAGCTCCCGCTGGTGAAGAAGAGGGTCGGATAAACCCCTTGGCTAAATTCTCAGCTATATATTCTCGTAATGATTTTAATTCCGGAGCCGCCAGGGGTAAACATCGCCAAAAGGAATCGCTAGTCCAGGAAGCAACTCTATGGGGCAGTCATACGGTCTATGTGGGGGAAGTTGATCTGCCTTCCTTTTATCACAAATGTCCGAGAATTCCTGATAAACCAGAGGGAGAGTAGGTGCCTGTATCGCCTCTTCCAAGTTCTGGGTAACCGGAGCCGCTACCGTTGGACTGATGGTAGAACTACACTTCAGAAGAAGGATATCTCCTTGGTTTCCCAACTGATGTTTGGATTTTGTGACCGTAACCAGGGAATTCCTAAAATTACAGGAAAATGAGGAGAAGATATTAACATGAATGAAAGTGTTTCTTGATGGTCTGGTTCCATCTTACACTCCAGAGGCACTGTCTCCCGATCTACTGGTCCAGAAACTAATGGGGAACCATCCACCGTTTCCATAGTGATTGGTGAAGCTCTTAGTTGTGTCTTGATGCCATGTTCCTTGGCAAAAGAAGAATCCATGAAATTCCCACCTGCTCCAGAGTCTATCATGGCAGAACTTGATATCCACTGTCCCTCCCACTGAATCTGAATAGGAAGAGAACAATGTGAATATTTCTCCCCTTGGTCTTTAGGGAAGTTGGCATCAGTATTGGGGGAAAAACCGCATCTAGATGTAGACTTGTCTCTGAAATTTCAGACTCAGAGTCTGTGTTATTATAATCCCCTGCTACCGCCAACACCTTGTTGGGTCGCCTGGGACATTTAGGACAATTGATGAGGAAGTGGTCCGATTGACCAGCATAGAAACATAAGCGCTCACGGAGACGGTATTCGCGGCGTTCATTACTCTCACGTTTTTGTAGCGAGTCCACCTGCATAGGCACCTCCTCGGCCTTTCACGGGTTTTTGCCTGTGGTTTCCCTGGACGGAAGAGAGAAATTAGTAATACGATTTAAAGCGGCCCATTTTTCTTGTCTGCGTTCAGCGACTGCGTTAAACGAATATCAATACGTACACAGTGTTGTATAAACAATTCAAACTCTGTGGAGACTCTGAACGAGCTAGTTCATCCTTGATTGCATTGGACAAACCCTTTCTAAAGATTGGTAATAAAGCATTGTTATCCCACTGGATGTCCACCACTTACCTTTTAAATTCAGCAACATATTCTATGACTGAACGTTTCCCCTGGCGTAAGGAAAGCAAGGCAGATTCAGCGGTAGCACAGCGGTTGGGATCATCAAACATTTGCGCCATGGCTGCCAGAAAATCATCCAAATTATTTAGACGGGTATCGTGACTTTCAACCATAGGATTTGCCCAACCCAGTGCCCGGGATGTCAACAACATAATAATACATAGAACCTTAGATCTATCAGACCGGTAATAGGAGGCATGTACATCAAAAAATAATATACATTGATTAACAAACCCTCGAATTGACTTCGGTCACCATTAAACTGGAATGGAGGCAATTTGGGCATACTGGTGGATGATGTAGGCTCAGTAAGTAAGGCCTCCCGGACTTCTAACCTAGTACGTAGATCTTAGAGAGCCTGACCAAACACCTGTGCATTGTGGTTAACCCAAGACTCCAAGTCTCTAAACTTATTGTGTGCAGCCTCCACCTCCTGCTGCAAGGAGTTAACTATGGAGAACAGTTTGTCTGCCCATGTCTCCGTCATTGCCCCAGCAGAATCCCCTCTTTTGGCTGGAGTATCCTGTTATACTATTGTAGGAACTCGAGGATTCTGTTAGCGTGGGGCAATGAACAATCAGAGACGGGTTTCTTTAAATGCAAGTAGTGTATTTGTGCAACAGCAAAACACCCAAAAAACAATATACAAACAACCCGCAGTGACATGCAATGAAACAAGTCCATATATATACAAGTCCAGTTATATGAGTCCAGATATATAAGTCCTTGAACCTATATAACAAGGGCGGTAAGGTTCTTACGACGGAGTCCTCACACAAATGTGACCGTAAGGTAAGTCTGATGCACAGGTAACGTGGCTGGATTCACACACTGCTGTGTATTAAGAGTCAAATCCAGGTACACAGTCGACACAGGGAGGTCCAGGAACAAGTTAATCCCAGTTGTGGCATAATTCAGTGAAGTCCAGCAACAAGTTCATATCTAAGTAATATTCCAGTAATAGTTCCAACAGCCTTCACCGGAGTGAGTGAATGAAGGGTTAAACAGCAACACAGTTCAGAAACACGGTTCTTACCAGGTGGAGTGAGGCAAGGGTTAAATTCCAAAGTCAACAGGTTAGTGATAACACGGTAAGTGCAGCGTTCATATGCAGAGAATGTCCAGAGCCACGGGTAGAAGCTGCTGTGGCTGAGAACCACCTGAAGATAACCTGGTTATAACTCACCCCGTAAATACACAAAAGATCTGGGAGGAACAAAGCAGCTGGGTTGCAGGGAAACAGAAGCAGAATACTTCAGCAAGGAATCCAGCACCTGAGCC